>CM065127.1:32440000-33110000 GCA_033026305.1 Cirrhinus molitorella | reverse complement strand
CCCTATTCACAACAAATCACACCCCCTGTTGAAATGCAGAGCCTTCAGGAAAAAGTCATTGGTGGAACGCAAGAACCTCCTGAAAGAACATAAGAGGTGTTTCAAGTGTTGCTCTCCGAATCATGTAGCGAGAGAATGTCTCGCAATCCTCAAGTGTACTGAGTGTGATTCTGACAGACATTGCACAGTCATGCATCCGGACATAGCTCCGCTTCCTTTCACAACTCCGATGCAAGAACCAGACACAGACCTACAGGATGTCATTACCCCTGAGGTAACCTCAAAGTGTACAGAGGTTTGTGGAGAAAGTGCTTCATTGCGATCCTGTGCAAAAATGTGCTTGGTGCGTGTATTTCCTCGAGAACAACGGGAACGAGCTATCAAGATGTATGCTATAATTGATGATCAGAGCAACCGCTCACTGGCCAAAGGAGAGTTCTTTCGACTGTTCGGGATCCAATGTAACCCCTCGCCTTATTTGTTAAGGACATGTGCTGGCTCCATGGAAATGTCTGGAAGGAAAGCGGTTGGCTTCCAAATAGAGACGCTGGATAGGAGGACATGTCTTGATCTCCCACCATTGATCGAGTGTAACGAAATAATGAGCAACAGATCTGAAATACCCACTCCAGAAGTCGCTCTTGCTCATCCACACTTGAAACCTGTGGCACAATTTATCCCAAAGTTAGATCCTGAGGCTCAGATCTTAGTATTGCTGGGAAGAGACATGATCCGCGTACACAAAGCGAGACAGCAAATCAACGGGCCTCACAGTGCACCTTTTGCACAAAGGTTGGATTTAGGCTGGGTGATTGTAGGGGATGTCTGCATTGACAGAGCCCATAAGCCAATGGTGAGTGTCTTTAAAACTAACATCCTGGACAATGGTCGCCCATCATTTCTCACTCCATGCCAGAGCCAAATAAAGGTGAAAGAGAGAGTGTGCCATGGCGGGGAGCATCAGTCTATCATTCTTCCCAAGGCGTTCAATCATGCTATTCATGGGGTGCAAGCAGAAGACGAGCTTGGTCTCAAGGTATTTGACAGAACCAAAAATGATAACAAACTTGCCATGTCCTTCGAGGATGAGACATTCTTGAAGATCATGCAAGCAGAGTTCCACCAAGACAAACAGGGAAACCGGGTTGCCCCTTTGCCATTCAGGTCACCCAGACCATTACTACCAAATAATCGGGAACAAGCTTTGTCTCGCCTTAATTCTTTGCGTCGAACACTGAGTAAAAATCCTGAGATGAAGCAACAGTTTTCTGTCTTCATGGAGAAACTCTTCCAGAACCACCACGCAGAAAGAGCACCACCTATCCACGAGGATGAAGAATGTTGGTACTTACCCATTTTCGGAGTGTATCATCAGAAAAAACCAGGACAAATACGGGTGGTGTTTGATTCCAGCGCGCAACATCAAGGTATTTCTTTGAACAACGTGCTCCTTTCAGGCCCTGACTTAAACAACTCGCTGTTAGGTGTGCTGTTACGGTTCAGGAAAGATTGCGTTGCAATTATGGCGGACATCCAACAGATGTTCTATAGTTTCTTGGTAAAAGAGGACCACAGAAACTATTTGAGATTCCTCTGGTACAGTGACAGTGACTTGAGCAAGGAGGTGGTAGACTACCGTATGAGAGTCCATGTTTTTGGAAACAGCCCTTCTCCGTCAGTGGCTATATACGGTCTACGGTTAGCTGCACAGCAAGGTACACAAGAGTACGGAACTGACACTTCACACTTTGTTAACAGGCACTTCTATGTGGACGATGGCCTCATGTCTTTTCCCACAGAAGCCGAAGCAATCGACCTGCTCAAGCGCACTCAAGAATCGCTCTCCAAGTCGAATATTAAACTCCACAAGATAGCCTCAAACAGTATCAAAGTCATGCAAGCTTTCCCTGCAGAAGATCTGGCTTCTGGACTCCAAGATCTGAATTTTGGAAATGAAAGTTGGCCTGAACAAAGGAGCCTGGGTTTGTACTGGGACATAAAAACAGATACTTTTACCTTCAAAGTTGCAGCAAACGACCAGCCCTACACTCATCGTGGAGTGCTCTCTGTCGTAAACAGCCTTTTCGACCCTTTGGGCTTTGTGGCACCAGTGACAATCCGGGGCAGAGCGCTAGTACGTGAGCTGACCAAAGAGGTACATGATTGGGATACGGTCCTTCCTGAAAAGAAGAAAAACATATGGGAGGAATGGAAAACATCACTTCAAAAGCTAAGTAACCTTCACATCCCACGCACATATCTACATCATTCACTTTCTAACATGTTATACACTGAGTTGTGTGTTTTTTCAGATGCCTCAAACTGGGCCATAGGGACAGTGGCTTACCTCAGAACTCTGAATGATGAAGACGAGGTCAAAGTGGGATTTGTGATGGGCAAATCAAAATTGTCACCTCGTCCTGAGCCTTCCATTCCTCGCCTGGAGCTGTGCGGTGCTGTGCTGGCAGTAGAGATGGCTGAACACATTCTTGATGAGCTCGACTACAAGCCTAATGCCGTGAAATTCTATTGTGACAGCACAGTGGTCCTAGGATACATTTACAATCAGTCCAGACGTTTCTTTGTTTATGTGCACAACCGTGTTCAGCGGATACGTCAGTCGACTTCTCCAGACCAGTGGAGTTATGTGCCTACCATCCAGAATCCAGCCGACATGGCAACAAGATCCGTGGCTGCGTCACAGCTGAGCGACACCATATGGTTCACTGGTCCCAACTTCCTTTACCAACTACCCCAAGAGCAACAGTGTAAGTTCTTTGATCTGGTTAATCCTGAGACAGACTCAGAAATCAGACCTTGTGTAACCAGCTTTGTTACTCAACTTGAAAGAAACCCATTTTCAGACCGATTCCAGCACTTTTCTACCTGGGAATCTTTGCTAAGAGCGGTTTCTTTTTTGATTCACCAAGCACGTTCTCACACATCAAGTTCAATCAGCACATTCCATACATGCAGAGGATGGCATCAGTGCAGCAAAGTACGCACACCTGAAGAGCAGACAACAGCAAAGAGACTAATACTTCAACATGTCCAGAAAGATCTATATCCAGAGGAGTATGCTGCTCTGCACAGGAAGGAACAAGTTTCACATTCAAGTGCACTGTGGAATCTAGACCCCTATATCGAAGACGGTCTCTTGAGGGTCGGAGGACGTTTGAAACGTGCTTCTCTTGCATCCGAGGAAAAGAATCCAATCATCCTCCCAAAGCAAAGTCATGTTACTAAACTGCTGGTGAGATACTACCACTCCAAAGTACATCATCAAGGGAGACAGTTCACAGAAGGAGCAATTCGACTGGCTGGCTTGTGGATAATAGGGGGGAAAAGACTGATCAACTCTATCCTTCATTGTTGCGTGACATGCCGCAGACTCAGAGGGAAGCAAGAAGTTCAAAAAATGGCAGATCTTCCTCCTGAGCGTCTCAGTACGTCTCCTCCATTTACGTATGTTGGGTTAGATGTTTTTGGTCCATGGACAGTGGTCACTCGACGCACCAGAGGCGGTGTAGCTGAAAACAAAAGGTGGGCTATACTCTTCACATGTATGAGTACACGAGCGGTACACATAGAAGTCATAGAGTCAATGAACACTGCCAGTTGCATCAATGCTCTGCGAAGGTTTTTTGCTGTGAGGGGACCAGCAAAACAGCTCAGATCAGACAGAGGAACCAACTTTATTGGAGCAAGTCAAGAACTAGGCATGCAACCAGCAGTACAAAACCAGACTAGTCTTCTGAAATACCTCCATGAGAATGGCTGTACATGGGAGTTCAATCCACCACACGCTTCCCACATGGGGGGTGCATGTGAACGCATGATTGGCGTAACCCGCAGGATTCTGGATGGTATGCTGTTGCAGAAGAAACACGCTCATTTGACTCATGAGGTACTCTGCACCCTGATGGCAGAGGTGACAGCAATTATAAATGCTAGACCATTGGTTCCTGTCTCAACAGATCCAGATTCTCCATGCATACTCACTCCAGCAATGCTTTTAACTCAAAAGCCCGGAGCACCTGTTCTGTTCGAGAACTACACAGAAAGAGATCTCTTGAAATGTCAGTGGAAACGAGTGCAGGCATTGGCTAACGAGTTCTGGAGCCGATGGAGAAAAGAATACATCAGTACACTCCAACCTCGACGCAAATGGCATGAGACTCACCGAAATTTGCACCCTGGAGATGTTGTGCTGTTGAAGCAAGTTCAGTCCCCAAGAAACGACTGGCCCTTGGCATTAATCACATCCATCCTCCCGAGCAATGATAGGAATGTCCGCAAGGTAGAGGTTAGAACAACCTCTGGTGGTAACGTGAAAACATTCTTAAGACCCATTTCCGATATTATCTTACTACTACCAAAAGAAGACTAGATAAGACTGAACTCAGACTGTTATAGTGGCATCACCGATGCCAGGCGGGGAGTGTTCTGCCTCTATTAGAGGCTGTGTATAATTTATGATCGACATTTGCATTAATCAGTATTATATTCTGTGTTATACTGCAACGTTCTGTATAAGTTTAATCTTGCCTGCCGCTATTCTGCAAGCTTACATGTGAGGACTCTTATTTTGACGTTTTTTCCACGAGTGTCGCATATTGAGTAATAGGAAACAGCGAACTCGTGAGGCAGTGGGCTTGTAAAGCAGCAAACGTGTAACATGTTCGTGTCGCGTCTGAATCGATCCTTCTTTTAAACCTGTCGAAAGCATTGGCTGTAAGTTCATTTAAAGTGTTGATCTGTTTCATATATATGTTGAAAGACAGTATGTGCAGTTTATATGCAATATAATCACTGATGTTTATGTTATTGCCGATCGGCGCTAGTTAAGTGGATTGAGAATGCTAATTCACTTTCAGTTAGCGATGTATCTTACTTGTATAGCGTACTTGTTAAATTGATAAGAAGTTTGCTATAATTTTTGATAACTGATTTCCATATTTCTTTAATTTTATTTACAGTTTACTCAGTTCAATGGCAGCTGAGTCAATTGTGTAAACCACACATTGGACAATTAAAGGAGCAAGGTGCTCATTCCCTGGCTCTTGAACAGAGTTTGGCTTGCTGTTTATTTATATTACACGCAAAGAGCAAAACATATAAAGAGAACAGTATAAAAATGGTAAAACTCATTTCACTCTGGGGGAGTTGGAAAATGAGTCTATTTGCAAAAAAAATGGAGTGTTCCTTTAAAGGGTTTGTTGTGGATTACAGAGAACTATAGTCCATAATGTTTATAAATGTTTTGTTATGTTTATTTATTTTACATACAGTATTTAATTTACATACTGTATAAAAGTAATGCCATTGTTTGCAAATATAAGGTTAAGGGGTGTTTTAGAGTAATATCAATTTCTCTTTCATGAATTTACTTCCTCTTTTTGGCCGGGTTTCATTTCTCTGGCTGTATCCAAAATCACCCCCTATACCCTCAGTCACTATATGGGCAATATGTGGCTATTACTGTTATTATATTCTAATTTGTTTGGCTTTCTAAAACACCAGTGTGAATGTCACTTATACTGAGACAGTATACCACAAATAAAAAGAGGGTTGAGTCCTCTTTCAAGTACACTTAAGTTTTCTTAGTTAAGAACATGGTTAATTTTAAACTCTCGAAGTGCATTAGATAAAATAATTTAACTTTAAAATTTTCTTTTTCAAGTCTTCATCTGTCTTTTTTTTTTTAAATATCGCATTAAATACTGTATTGTGCACTTCATATCAAGATATTACTGTATCGTGAGATTTTGATATTGTTACATCCCTAAAAAGTACAAGTTCAAACATTTATGTTACAAATGATTTCTAGTTCAAATAAATGCTGTTCTTTTTAACTTTCTATTTATCAAGAGTCCTGAAAACAATGTAAGAATATTTCAAAACAACATTATCATGGCCTCTCAGGTAATATATCACACAACAGACAACAAAAGTCGTCAAGAGCTCCTGTGGTGGCACTCACCACTTGAACATCCAGCTTGCTCTTGTCCTGCAAGGAAGCAAGTGAGCGAAGGAAAGGGAACATGATGGGGTTGGTACTGTCCCAACAACTGATCAGAAGACGCACACGAACATTATGCTCATAAGCCACACGCCGCAGCTGGGTATCAATATCCGCCCAGTACCTGCAGGAAATCAAGGAGAGCCAGGGTTAAATGTTGTGGGTGTTACAGAGTTAAAAATATGCAACAATTAGACACCTCCATGCAGACTGAGACCATTCTGATCTTTTTTTTCACATTTTTATGCTACTGCCTTATGTTATATGCTTCTGTGAACCTTCAATGCAGCAGAATTTTGCATTGGTTTTTGCTCTGATATGCATTTTCAGCTGTTAGACCTTTATTGAGAGGTGTGTGCCTTTCCAAATCATACTCACCACAGCTTAACTCCACTTATAGTGTAGTAACATCTATAAGGTTTCTTTTTAATTCTGATAACTTTGTGAAGTTGCTACAAACCTGTTTTGTGCTTTATCATTATGGTGTATGGAGTGAAGACTCTTGTTTTCACAAGGCATTGTATGTGGTCCTTTATTCACTTGAACTGGGAGGGCCAAAATGCTAAACAAAATTGTATGTTGTTGCAGCAGGTTTATTTTCATTAAGTACAGCTAAAATGAAACCATAAATAGTTTTTTTTTATTACTTGAAAGAAACATTAACAGAAATAAAATGTAAATATAACTGCAAGCAGTGATTGCGGGGCTAAGCACTAGGCAAGGGAAGCATCAGACCAAGTGAAGCAATGAGTAATTGAAGGTGATTTTAGTGAAAATGGGTGAAAAATCATAAAAACAACCACTAGTAATATGATTTAATTGTTATCACTTTTGACCACAAGGTGGCACTGTCTCAAAACTTTCTGAGTACTTTCAGGTCATGGTCTCAATTGTACATACAAAGTTTCGTAATGGTACACCAATTCAATGGGAAAAATGTAGCATTTTATATTATAATACGCTATTTTAGTCAATGGAAATTTCATGTTTTGTTCAATTATAGCGCCACCAAGAGGCACAATCCCACCTAATTAGAATGTGCCCATACATGTTATAGACATTTTTATATATAATAAGGGAAAAAAATGACCGATGGATGACTTTGATTGCATTTTTATGCCACTTCCTATCAATTGGGCATTAGGGTAACACTTTACAATAAGGTTCATTAGTTAAACAGTATTAACTAACATGAACTAATCTTGAGTAATGCATTTGTTACTGTATTTGCTAATCTTCATTAACGTTAGTTAATGAAAATACAGGTGTTTATTGTTTATTCATGTTAGTTCACAGTGCATTAACTAATGTTAACAAGATTTGAATAATGTATTAGTAAATGTTAAAATTAACATTAACAAAGATTAATAAATGCTGTATAAGTGCAGTTCATTATTAGTTCACGTTAACTAATGTAGTTAACTAATGAACCTTATTGTAAAGTGTTACCGGCGTTAAGTGTATAGTCGGCACGCTATATTTCTGAATTTCCTGCGGTGGTCTCGTTTCCATAGGAGTAACGGTTCCTAAGATATTGGCAAAAGTTTTTTAAGTGCTAAAATGCAATGTTACACAACCAAAAGGAAAACCTGGCATGTGGATCGCTGGACTACACCCAAAGCTATAAGCTTGTGAATATTTAAACTTTACCAATAGGTGGGGCTGGCATTAAACTTCTCAGTCTCTTTCAGAGCATTGTGCTGATGACCCATACCAAGTTTTGTAACAATATGTCAATGTATTTGTAAAATATAGCATTGTGTTTTATTAAAACAAATCAAAACATATTACATATATGTAAAATATTGAATTTTTTTCCTTTTTTAGTTTTGAAAGTATGGTAAATGCTGGTAAAAATCACCAACAATCACATTAAAAAATATACACTTTTTGATATACCATGAAAATACCAGGTAACCCATTTAAATTAAATAACAATTATGCTATCCATCTCATAGTACCCTACCAACATTTCATTAACAGTAAAAGTGAAATCTTGTTGTAGTCTTCAAATCTAGATACTGTCTTACAGAGCACGTTTGGTTCCATCAGGCTAACATGAAAGTGAAGACTCATGTCTTTTTCTTTTGTTTTCAATCGCGTTGTTCTAACATTACAGCAAACATGACATTACGGATTTCTTAGCACACTCGTTTTACATAGATTTGGTGCCACCTATAGTTGAGGGTGTATTACTAACATGCCAAAGTCTAGACCCTGAAAATAAGAGGAATGTGTTTTTTTCAGATGTATTTCCAAGAAATAAAAACTCATCTTATATTCATGTCAATACGGTAATTAAAGTAAATGTTTCTAAAAGCATGTGATAAGCAGATTTCAGGTGGCTTTAGGTTGATTTGTTATGAAACGTGTGAAGAAGGAGGCAGGGAATACACCACAGACCTTTTGTGGCTGGAGTACTCCATAGTGGGCAGATAGTTCATCACAGCGATGTAGACGAACTGCTGTGCATCAGCAATCACACTGAGGATTGACTGCAGGTCTGGAGTTCGGCCTTCAGCACACAGTGAAGGAGGAGAACTCTGTGAGAAAGAGGAAAATTTCCTCAATCATAATGCTAAACAAAACTGCAATCAAAACTGCAAACAACTCAGCAAACTCCACCACAAGAAGGAACAACATAAGCCACAAAAATTCCAAAGGCATTGACAGGAATACACAGCGTTGTAATACGTTCATTAGCTTTATTCTCTTTAATGGTTGAGCTCAAATTATTCAGTGTGCCAGTTCTCGCTTACTGAAAGATAGACGCTGGAATCGGTCCCATTGAGTGACAGCTGCATGGGTGTGTCCTTATTGTACAGGGTGGAGTATTTTTTGGGCCACTGTGCAGGAACAGTCGTGGTCTGATTGAGATACCAATAGGCCTCGAAGATCTTTCCAAGATCCTTAGCCAGACAGCTGCAGTCATACACGACCGCACCCAACTCCTTCACCTGAGCAGAGCCAACATATATAAAACATACACAAAACTACAGAGATCTTATGAAAATGTGAAATATATGGCATGTAGGTGATATTTCTGATTACTTGAAGTCTGATTACTTAGAAAAGTACTAGCACATCTTTCCTCCTGTATTAAAATGTTTACATACACTCCAATTCAAGGGATGAATAAGATTTTTTTATAATAATTTAAATAAATAAATAATTTAAAATAGCTGTTTTCTATTTGAATATATTGTAAATGTAATTTATTCCTGTGATCAAAGCTGAATTTTCAGCATCATTACTCCAGTGTCACATGATCCTTCAGAAATAATTTTAATTGCTGATTGGCTTGTTCTGCTTAATATTTTTATATAATTATGATACATTTTTTCAGAATAAATAAAAATGAATAAAAAGCTTAATAGAACAGCATTTATTTAAAAGATAAGATACTGAAAGTTACAACTTTACAATTTTGAACAATTTAATGCATCCTTGCTGAATAAAAGAAAAATAATTAAAAAAAAAAATTATTTATTTGACCCAAATTTCAGCAAAAACAGTAAAATTTTGAAATATTTTTTACTATTTAAAATATAATATAATGTTTTCTATTTGAATATTTAAAAAAAAAATAAACAATAAAATTAAAAATTAACATTTTTAATTTGAACAAATTTTGAAATATTTTTACTATTTAAAATAACTGTTTTCTATTTGAATATTTTAAAAAATATAATTCATTCCTGTGATTTCAAAGCTGATTTTTTTTACTCCATTTTACTCCATTACTCCATCCTTATGTTGAAAACAGCTGAGTAGAATTTTTTCAGGTTTCTTCAATGAATAAAAAGTTCAGAAGAACAGCATTTATCTGAAACAGAAATCTTTTGTAACATTATAAATGTCTTTATCATCACTTTCGTTCAATGTAAAGTATCCATGCTAAATGAAAGAATTAATTTCTACAACTTCTGTCCCAAAAAATTAAATAATATAAAACATTTAAACTGACTCCAAGCTTTTAAATTGATGGTATAGTGTATAATGTTACAAAAGCTTTTTATTTCAGACAAATGCTGATCTTTGGATCTTTCTATTTATCAAAGAATCCTGAAAAAAAAATGCACTCAACTATTTTAAATATCAATAATAATAAAAATGATAAATTACATCATAAAAAAAAAAAAAAAATAACATTTTTAAATATATATTTAAATAGAAAACAGTTACTTTAAATAGTAAAAATAGTTCACAATATAACTACTTTTGCTGTATTTTGGATCAAATAAATGCAGGCTTGGTGAGCAGAAGAGACTTTTGACTGGTAGTGTATTTCTACAATGAGGCATGTATTAGTAGGTGAGGAAGCTTTAAAGGTTATAGGACGTAATTCCTTAAAATTAAAAAAGACAAAAATATGACTGACCTGTGTTAGTGACCTCCAGTCCATATTGGCACTTCCTATGTAAACGTGTTTCTTATCCACGATCCAAAATTTAGTATGCAGCACACCTGATGTCAGCTCTCGCATATTCACCATACGCACATCAGCTCCTGCAAAAAGTAAGGCTTTATTTGATATGTGCTGATATATTTTTTCGTGGTTGTTAAATATATCAACATAAAGCTGACTTACCAGAATCAGTGAGGAACGTAATGTCATCCATAGGCTTTTTATCTGGTTTGTTGACTGCAATTCGGACAGACACTTTCCCCGAGAGCTGCCCCAATTCCTGCAGAATCTGCTCACCCTAGAATAAACAGATCACTTAGATAAGATGTCACTAACGCAGCCTGTTATTCAGTGAGAAGTCAGTAAATTTCACACCCAAACCTGATTAGCTGTAGCCTCGTGTGTGTGCGTGTCATTATTGGTCAGAGTCCAGTAGAAGGAGGCGATGTCTAGACTGCTTTGAGCACCAGATATAAGATTGAGCCAGGCTTCATATATGGACTGGTGAGTGGTTGAGGAGTTAAACACCAGTCCCTCAGGAATACTCTCCACTAAAACAATCCTATAAATGACACATACATAAAAGGCAACAAAACTACAAATGCAGGCTTCATTGAAAGTGCAGATGTGAAACTGTGGTTAACCTCATTTACCAGTGGACCACTAAAACACTCAAAAACAAAGACGTGTGACAGAATAAGTGACCCAGATAAAGTTCCCGAGGTGGGCATTTACCTGCAGGGATCAGTACAGGTTTCTCTTATTAGAAGATGCTCCTTCTGTCCAGATAATTTTGAGGAGGAGGAGGATGTTGCCATGGGAACAAGCAGGCTTTGGAGTGACAGGAGTATCAACAATACTGTGGTTAAACTGGTGAGGATGATCAAACACCTGTAATACTAAGCACAGATTGATATATTCAAAACCCCACGCTAGAAATATAAGAGGTAATGTACAGTTACTGGTCATCATTATCAAAAAAACCCTAACAATCGCAATCAACAATCCAGCTGATTACACAGATTCTTATAAAATATATGTTTAAAAGTTTGGGGTCTTTCTTTTTTTGAAAGAAATAAGGATGTGTTAAATTAATAAAATGTGATAGCACTGATTTACATTGTTAGAAAAGATTTATATTTTGAATAAATGAGTTTGTGAACCCTTCAGAAATGTCTACATTTCTGCATAAATATGAACCAAAACATCATCAGATTTTAAGTAAGTTCTGAAAGTAGACAAAAAGAACCCAATCAAACAAGTGGGAGAAAACTATTTTCTTTGTCATTTATTTATTTAGAAAAGTGTTACATATCTGTGCATTGCAAAAGTATGTGAATCTTTGCTTTCAGTATCTGGTGTGACCCCTTTTGCTGCAGTAACTGAAGGTAACGTTTCTTGTAAATGTTGATCAGTCCTGCATAATAACATAGGAGTTTTTGCTCATTCCTTAGTGCAGAACCATGTTGGTGGGTTTCCTCCTATGAACTGCTTGCTTAGGTCCTTCCACAACATTTTAATTGGTTTAAGGTCTGGACATTGACTCAACCATTACAAAATGTTAACTTTGTTCTTCTTTAAACATTCTTTGGTAGAATGACTTATGTGCTTGGGGTTGTTGTCTTGCTGCATGACCCATATTCTCTTGAGGTTCTGTTCTTAAACAGATGTCCTGACGTTTTCCTTTAGAATTTGCTGGTATAATTCAGAATTCATTGTTCCATCAATGATGGCAGTCTGTCCTGGCCAAGATGCAGCAAAACAGGCCCAAGCCATGATACCACCACCACGTTTCACAGATTAAATAAGATTCTTAAGCTGGAATGCAGTGTGTTTTTTTTCTCTGAACAGAATAGCTTCTCATTTTAACCAATAAGTTCTATTTTGGTTTCATCCATTCATTAAAACTTTTCTAGAAATAGTCCTCTAGCTTGTCCACATGATCTTCAGCAAGCAACAGTGGCTTTCTTCTTGCAACTCTGCCATGTGCACCATTGGTTGCTCAGTGTTCTCCTGATGGTGGACACATTAACATTAGCCAATATGAGAAAGATCTTTAGTTACTTAGAAGTTACCCTGGGAACTTTTGCAACCTCGTAGACTATTACACATTCTGCTTTGGAGTGATCTTTGTTGGTCGACCACTTCTCAGAAAGGTAACAGTGGTCTTGAATTTCTTCCATTTGTACACAATCTGTAGATTTGTGGCATCCAGACTCTTTCTAGCCTGACGAGCAACATCAACTCATTTTCCGAGGTATTCTCATTTGTTCGTGACATGATTCACTTCCACAAACATGATCAGACTTTGATAGATCCCTGTTCTTTGAATAAAACAGGCCACATACTGACATATACTGATAGTCATTGACTGAAAACACATCTGCACAGATGGACTCTAATTTCACCTTTAAATTAACTGCTAATCCAAGAGATTCACATAATTTTGCAATGCACAGATACGTAAAACTGGATAATTTTTCTCAATAAATAAATGACAAAGAAAATATTTCTCTCTCACTTGTTTGATTGGGTTCTCTTTGTTTAATTTCAGGACTTAAAATCTGATGATGTTTTATGAACTTTTATAATAATAATAATATAAAAATAAAAAATGTTTTGTAATAACATTTTGCAATATTACTGTTTTTTTCCTGTATTTTTGATAAAATAAATGCTGTCCTGATGACCATAAGAGACTTCTTTAAAAAACATTACAAGCTTACTGATACCAAACTTTTGAGCGGCAGTGTATATCAGTGTATATAATTAATTTCTCTATAGCAGTAACAATAAAATTAAGCATATCATTTGGGGTTTTAAGTTATTTAGATCTTGTTTAAATCTTTTTGTATCTTTTTGTGTGTAAATGTCTCTATTTCACCACCATTTCAATAAACATATACACAAACTTCTGGAACTACACTGCAGTATAAATCTGTATTTCTATTTAAAATGTTTATTTCTATCATTTCTATAAATTGAAACAATGAAAATATGAGAATGTATTATGCATTTGATGGCCATCTGGTGAAAAAAGCTAAACCATGTGACTTAATATCAGGTCAAAATCATGTTATTATGCTGTGCTATGATCACTTTCAAGAAACCATTCTTATAAAAAAAAGGTCCAAAAAGTTTATTAAGTTAATTATGCATGCTTAATTCTTATTTTTACATGCAAGTTACCTTTGCAGTCACCTAATGCTTACTGTTGATCTCTTAAAAACACTGATGTGAATCTGTGGGATGCCCTATGTTACACGTTTGTTCAGCACTTTGGTCAGCCGTGTTTGCTGTTTTTAAATGTGCTATATAAATAAAACAAACTTGAACTTGAACTTATAAACAATAAAGTATTAAAGCTTTAATTTTTAACATTTATTTTCAATTATGTAAATTATATTATTTATTTTTTTAGCATTTTTCCACCATCGATAAGTTAAAAGCAATAACAAATAATTATTATTGGAATGCCATGATCATGATAGACTGATATACCTTTTGCGAGCCAAGATGTGTTTCTCCTCTACTTAACTCCACGTCAACCATCTTGATTAAAACATGAAAACAAAAAGAATTGTAGTTAAACCAACATAGTGTCTTAAGTTTGCATTTTGCAGATTCTGCAAGGTGTAATTATTTTACCTGAATATTTAACATAAAAGACGTTTACATATAGTCCACAAAAGAATATAATAGTTTAATTTATAAAAATGACCCTGTTCAAAAGTTTACATACACCTGATTCTTAATGCTGTGTTGTTACCCGATCCATAGCAATGTTTTTTTTTTTTTTTTTGTAACAGTTGTCCTGAACAGTTAATATCCTTCAGGTCCCACAAATTATTTGTTTTTTTTCTGCATTTTTGTGTATTTGAACCGTGTAATTTTGAGATCCACCTTTTCACACCAATTTTGCAGATTCTGTAAACTTTTGACCTAAACTGTAAGAATAAATTCTAATAATGGAATGTATAACCTACCTTTTCGTATGGTATATCTGACTTCATTGTGTCAACGTTCACCAGCGCCTCTGGAAGAAATTCAAATTCTATAAAATGAAAGATGAGTTGGGAATGAGTCTTGCTCTAGAGAATGTGTTCATGTAAGCATGTAAACTGGATAGTGAATGTTTGTGTACATGTTTGTGCCATTCATTGTTCTGTCTCCTGTTCAATAGACACAGGCTTTTTGCCAGTTCATTATACCGAAAGAGCCAGACGTCAGCAGCACTCAGCATTAGTGGTTACAGACCGAACAGCCAGGTGACTGACACATGGGTCTTGATGAGCTTGCCAAATCTTTCACACGCAAGCGGGCGCTCTGGGATGTCATCTGATTTAAAAGTGGAAGTGTTTTTAAAGACGCAAGGAAAATGAAGAAATGTAGATACTGTGCAGAGATATGAGAGTCATGAGCACAGGGTCACGTGACTGAGCTTCCTGATAGTAACGTGATCTAGTTATGCGCTTTCTGTAATAGTTTGTGATGTGCTGAAAAACCTGTCGCACAATCTACTACATGCCTTCTGTCCTTGGCTTCATACTTTTTTTAAGCGTGTAAAAGGATTTCTAGGATTACTCTAAAAATGTCCCCCTTGAGGTTGTGGTTCGCTGTGAAATCTTTACTACTTTTATAATGGTAGTAATATTTCAAGATTAACACTTACTCCACTGAAGTAACTTAGGTTTACTTGATTATACAAATACATAATACATACAAAATATGATCCATCAGGCTTCTGAGGAACACTTATTCGTTCATCTTGTATTGCACTGCATTATGTTTTGCCTCCACAATAAAAACCACAGAGATTTGATCATAAAACTAAGCATTCATGTCGTTCCAAACCCGCAAGACCTTCTTCTTCAGATGACAAATTAAGGTATTTTTTTTATGAAATCCGAGAGATTTCTGATCCTGCATAGACAGCATTGCAACTATCACATTCAAGGTCCAGAAGGTTAGTATATTGTTGAATAAAGTCATTATTTTAGTTTTCTTTGTGCACAAAACCACTGTAGTCAAATGGGCTATTTTATCAATGTCCTCACTACCTTTCTAGGCCTTGAACGTGGCGTTGCTGTCTATGCAGGGTCAGAAAGCTCTCGGATTTAATCAAAAATATCTTAATTTGTGTTCCGAAGACAAACAAAGGTCTTACGGGTTTGGAATGACATGAGGGTGAGTAATTAATGACAGAATTCTCATTTTTGGGTGAACTATTCATCTTTAATCTTTTGCCATCTGGCCAGAGCTACAGAGCCCCAAATACCAGGACAACAAGGCACAAAAACAGTTTTTCCCCCATGCAATCCATCTTATGAACAGCTAAATGTTCCCCCCATCGTTCAATAAAAATATGTGCAATAACCTTGTATTTATTTGTTACCGCCTCCACCCTAATATATCCCTGCGTCTCTTTCTATTTTATTCTATTCCTCTCAATAATCTATAGCACAACTGTATATACCACTTATTTATTTCTCAATTTAATTTTCTATATATTTTTTGTCTATTATATATATTTATATATGCGTGTATTTTTTATACTCATTTTATTTTTATTGTTTGTGTGTTGTTGTTGTCTCTGTATACTGGAAGCTAATGTCACAAAAACAAATTCCTTGTATGCGCAAGCATACTTGGCAATAAAGCTCTTTTGGAAAATATAGAGTGACAACTGAAAATTATACGCATTTAATGTAAGTAGTCTGAAACACTGTCACAAAGATCTCACTGATTTACATTAAATGCTATAAGAATAAATATTAAAATTTCATATTTTTGGTCAGTTTAATTTTAAGATGTTCTTTAAGGTTTTATCTAATAGTTCAAAAAGCTGTTTACATCATTATTGTTTACATTATTATTTCACATGACAGGCTTTACAGGATTAATAAGGAAGAACTGAAGTGAAACTTTGAGTTGTTATTTCACTCTTTCAAACTCTTTTACTGTAACTGTGGGTAAACGAGAACATGGTCTTTTGTGGGTAAACGAGAACATGGTCTCTTGTGCAAAATGAGTCCTCACATGAGTCCAATCATGTGCACTAAGAAGTCCTGAAGATACTTCTATATTATAAATCAAGCATACTATCTATGCAACCTTAAAAGATTAATTCGCCCTACAAAGAATATAGGTCAAACAGGTTTGGAACAATACGAGGGTGAGTAACGTTAACTGATGACAAAGGGTGACATTTTAGGGTGAAATATCCTTTTAACTAAGATTTGTTGGTGCCATCTAAACACTGCAACATTGTACTACTGGCATATATAATCTGCCTAATAAACTGTAACGTTATCTCTAGCCCTAGTGAGCTGGTTACGAAGACTAAGTCTTTGGGACGTGTTTATAGCGCCCAAAGATGCAGTCTAGATAGGCACCTCACTAGTTTTTGACACACAGCCATGGTCTATTTTTGCTTCCATAAGTGTAATGTACATACAATAAAGAACACATTTGTAGTTGTTGTATATTGAATGCGCACACATAATCTTTGTCAACACCAAACTTCAAGGAAATGTTAAGAAAATGTAAGATATAGGAAATAAAAGACATACCTGTGATCTAACAGCTCACAAAGCAAACCATCCCGTCTGAGACACAGCGGTAAATCAGCTATCAATGAGCTCTATTTAGAGACGAAAACAAGTGCTCTCTGTTAACAACAACGAGGTGAAATTGGCGTAAACAATGACTACAGTTCACTGTTTGCAGTTGTCGTTCCTGAGCGCCTAGCTAGGGCACTGTATCTGGCTCGTAAGTCACGTGATCATATTTTAAGTAACCTATGGGGGAAAGCCATGAGAGTGACGTAGGCTGTAAAAATTCACTTCAGTTTTAACATCGTTTATGTTGGTAAAAAGTTTTTTTTTAGAGGAACCAGAAACAATAGGACATCGTTTAATTTGTTATTTAACGCGTTATCAGATTATTTTCGATTTCCCTCAGGTCATGCTTAGTTGTGCTTTTTGTGCCACATTATTTTTAGTACATTTCAAGACCTGTAGTCAACCTAAATGTATTTAGCCACCGTCAACATTTCTCACTTTATCAGTTTATTCGCTATAGTTTAGAAAATGTTAACAAAATATGACATTATCTCAAGAGTCAAACTGAGTCCAAACAAATTCAACTTGATAATGTTGATGACTTTGATAGATAGCTATATAACAAAACATGGTCAGGTCAAAGTGTCAAATCAACTTTTTGGTCCCAAATTTTACTGGTAGTCCTCTGTATGGATAATTTTTGGGTATAATATGTCACAGTTTACTTTACTTTGCTATCCTCACTTACATAAATGAACCATAGTGTCCTGCACCCACTAGAACAAAAATATCAAAAAATTATATCTGGTGTCTGAAAATTTTTTTGGTTTGACTGTACATTAAAGCAACACTTATGTTGCTGTATTTACGTTTTTAAATAAACAAAGATTTAGGCATACTATTTTATGTAACTTGTATTTATTTCTAAATATATTCATATCTATTTTTTATATATATTTAAATTATTACTATAATTCCCACACATTTTGGTCAGTTAACATGAATGCCTTTGGTTCGTATGTTTTAAATAAATAAATAAGATTACGCAGTTCTACAGTGTATATATGTGGTAATTTCCTAATTACTCATATGCATTTACGTTTAAACATTTACAGAAACACTTTTGACTTCTGTGCCATGGAAAAAACAAACAAACATCTCCCCTGGTAAATGTTTAAAGCGGTAAAGTAACGCGCGATCAGTCGTAACACGCTACTTGTAGAACAGGTGAATGTCTATTTATAATGTTATTTGTGCTTTTCTCCAGCAGAGGGCGATGTGGGACTACATTTAATTTGAACACTAGAAGCACACGCAGTGAGGCTGGTAACTGTGAATTTAGTTTATGATGCCAAAATAATGCGGTGAGGTGACAGAGAGTGTTTAATTATTTATTCATGGTAATCTCTAGAGGCAGTTCCTTTAAATAAAGCTTCATCATAAAGCTGGCAGACAAAACTATCCACTGTGCCACATGTAGGCTATGTGTACTATGAAATGGCACTCCAGAAACCTCATTTAGGGAGATAAATTAAATGATATTATATTTGATATTGCTCATTTTTAATAAATCAGGGCACTTAGTTGTCAAGGCTAGCTTGGTAAGAAAAAAAATTCTCTATATTGTAAGTCACAAATTTCGAATTGTATATTCTTGGAAGAAGTCAAATTATTGGCTACACAAATTCAGAAAGTGAACAAACGTGTACGTGTAAAAGTTTCCTTGTCTATAGTTGTTTTAGAGTTCACGCAGACCGGTATATCTGCCCTCAGGCTGTACGGCAGTTATGGGAGAGTCAGGAACCTGCCGCCTGTCCAGGATGCAGTCAGGTGTCTATCCTTAAAAAAAAAAAAAACCTTTCACGTTAGTGCACTGACATTAACGGATAAGTCAAAGGCCTCCAGCTAACAGGGAAACGTCTCAGAACGTTATAAACAAACGTTCTTCCAGTTACATTAATAGAACGCTCGCTAGTTACCCGGTCGTTGACATCGTTTGCAAAACGTTAGCACAAAAATAGCTAGTATTTATAGATCGTTTATGATTTTTTTTTCTCTGAAACGTTTTAGTTTGGACATTCGTCTAATGTTTTTTTTTTAAACATTATCACTTACTAAGTTACTACGTATTTAGAGAACATTCAAAAATAACATTCCCATAATGTTTACAAAATGACAAATCGACCAAACAACAAAGAAAATGTGTTTTTAAACCATTTTTAAAATGCGTACAAATCAGGGGACATTCAAAAATAATCGTCTTAGAACATTAGCACAACGCATTTTTACGACAGCTCATTGAAAGAAGATAATCGTATCTGTTTAATTGTTTAACAAAAAATAATGTTGTATTTTGTTTAAAATATTGTCTAAATTCTTTATATATATAAACAATAATGAATCATGAAGTGGATCATAATAATGACCAGTCATCAACAACAAGGACATATTGCTACATTTTTATGACCACACATCTTTCTTTAATTGGATACTGTCATGTACTGCTCATATATTCCTGTGCAATTTTTCCAGGAACTGAAAATAACAAGATCATTTTTTCACTGACACTGTTAAATATTGTAATAAAACATTATTAATACATTATATATACAGTCAAAACTATTCAGACACCAGATTAAATTTGTGATTTTGCAGGACACTATAGTTCATTTATGTAGTAAACTGACATTTATACCCCAAAAATTTTTCATACTGTGGACTACCAGTAAAACTGATACACATTTGGGAATTATTCAGAAATTATACAAATTATTCAGACACTTTAACCTGCCCATGTTTTGCTTAAGTGTTTGTCTTTAATTGCTAATGCATCCTTTTTACACCAGACGGACTGAACAAAATTATTTAGTATTGCTAGTTGTGTAAGTATTGTCATACTAACAGTTGGTTGATTGTAATCCATTACATACCTTTCTATCAAGGTTATCTAATTTTCAAGATGGATTTGTTTTGACACAGTTTAACTGAGTTCTTGTCATATTTTATTATCATTTTCTAAACTATAGTAAATGATAATGTGAGAAACGTTGGAGGTGTCTGAATACATTTTGGTTTTTACTGTATGTACAGGGATGTAATGCTTGTCATGTCTATCTGTATCAGATGGAGCAAATGGTCTGTGTACATTACAACTGGTTACTTCATTAGTATGCAGCTAGACACTTCAGAGGCGGATTCCCAACAACAGGCGATTAAGAACGTGCTCACAAAGGCTGTGTTTGGTTATCTGAATTTTGATCACAAAGCTAAACATTTTTCTGATTGTACTTATGAAAATGTGAGCAGTTGTAATGATATTTATATTCCCTTTGACCACGTGCCGTGCTTTTAATACAGCACACGTCACAATGCCCGTTCTCCTCTATTCTCCTCTCATGTTTCACTCACCTATACACATCATAAACCCAGGTTAGTCATTTCCCACCTGCCCATTTGCTTTTACCTGTTCTAAAATGAAACCTGTGTCGTAAACTCGCCTCTTATAATCCCACAAAACTTATGCAATTTCCTGCCAGATGAAAGGAGACTTTAAAAACGCTTTATTGGAAAATAAGTCCCCCTCCACCCTGCCATTGGAAGTCTCCTTCAAACAGCTCGTGCGGAGAGAGAGAATAAAAACAGCCCAGTATTTGCTCTCTGGCGCTGTATCTCTGATAAATGTCACCTGTATGTTCTCATTGTGTGTGTGGTTGGGTGAAACGAACGTGAAAAGCACACCCACACGCACGCAGGCTGGTGTAAATGTTGACTGAGAGTGATTGTAGGCATGTATTGTCATATTTGTGGGCTTCAGGAAACTCTTCACCTTTGCCTGTTTGTCTTTAGTCATTTTTTTCTGCCAGGATCAAGGAAAAGAGAGAAACCTACATCAATGACCATCCAAACACGGAAGTAACCAGGACACACCCGGAGTCATAAACTGTGGCAAAAGGCCAAACCTTTGGATCATATGCAGATACCTGAAGCTCAATTCCTGGTAAATGAACAATAGTATAAAAAGAAGGAGAGATAAACACAATAGTGGAAGAAAGAATAATAGGGATATGTGTAATAAAGTTTACTCCCCCATCTGACATGGTTTACTATAGTAAAACAAACTGTTCAGATGATAATTAAGGCTTTTATGTGAGCTAAACACTGTTTCTGACATATTATATAATATATATGTTTATTGTGATACAATATAATTGAACTGTTCACTTGTGATTCAGCATTGGTTCACATATTTCATTCATCTTTTGATACGTGTGGTGAAAGTAACCAGCCCACGTTTGTTCTAAAATACTCCTGCCGCTATAAATGTGGCTGTGAAATAACCTGCACTTCAGGTTGGTGCATTGGCCACCTGCATCATCTCTGACCAGGATGCGGTTTGTAATCCTGAGGCTTGGAGCAGGCCATTGTCAAAGTCACATAGCATGGAAAGACTCCAGACACAACCTGTACACACCCGCCTCTGGCAGACCTCGCCCTTTCCAATACAGATTCATCCCTGCTTATCTTTACAGTCCGGTTCTCATGGGTTAAATGTAGGCATCGCTTGAAATAGATCTTGATTAAGAGATTAATAGTCTGTGATCTTGAGTGATCCAATGCTTAAAGGAATTACAACTGTCTTTTTTTAGCCTTTGATAAAGTATTAACTCTTGAAGTTTCTCTCAGTCCTTAGTATACTAAATTAAATTGTGATGCAATTATAGCTACACTATATTGCCAAAAATATTGGGACACCCCCTTCGAATGAACAGGTCTGACTACTTTAGTAATTTCCATGAGCACTAATCTTAATGTTTAAGCATATAATGATATTTTAGGGAATTGTGTCCTAATTTTATAGCAAAAGTTTGGATAGGACCCTTTTTTATTCTAACATGACAATGCCTCTGTGCATAAGGCAAGGTTCATAGGTAAATGTGTGATTCAGTCAGTGTGAAAGAACTTGAATGGTCTGCATAAAGTCAAGTCCTAATCACAGCTGAACACCTCTGCTGTGCCTTTAAATGCAGACCTTGAGCCAAAAACTCAGACCAAACACCCATGACTTGTTCATATGGGTACAGTCATTTTAGACACTTCCAAACTGAAGCAACACAAATTATGCTTCCATCTTTTTTTCTACAGTTTTGGAAGTGCCTTTTTCTGTTCTAAAGAAGGGGGTGTCCCAATACTTTTGTCCATATAGTGCATGTACAAGTCATTGGTGTTTGCTGATGAGTTTTTGGCTCAAGGTCTGCATTTAAAGTCACACCAGAGGTGTTCAGCTGTGATTAGGACTTGGCTTGATGCAGACCAGTCAAGTTCTTCCACACTGACTGAATCAAATATTTCTCTATGATCCTTGCCTTATACACAGAGACATTGTCATGTTAGAATAAAAAAGGGTCCTGTCCAAACTTTTGCTATAAAATTAGAAAGACACAATTCCCTAGAATATCATTACATGCTTACACATTAAGATTAGTACTCATGGAAATTACTAAAGTAGTCAAACCTGTTCATATAGGGGGTGTCCCATATAACATATATAATATATATAATTTAATATAATAAGAAATTAACAACACATTGACATGTTCATGATTCTCTGATCTTGATTGGTCACATTGACTTAAAGGTAAACAAATAAAATATTTCAGTGTTTTGGTTATTGTTGTCTTTAGATTTCATTATTTTCTAACAATTTATTCATTAAAATTAGGATTAGGATTCTATTAATGATAGTTTATGTATTTTTTATTTAATTTATTGACAATAACTTAAACTTAAGACTCGCAACTTTAAAACCTTAGTTTAACTAATAACCTTTGCATATAAACCAGAAACTTAATTATAATGACTTGAATTAAGCTAAATTAAATGAAGTCTTACAACTTTAAAACCTAATGTCAGCTGTGATAAACTTTCAATTAGATCATTAGTTAACATAATGAGTTAGTTAACATTAGTTAATGCATTAAGTAACAATAAGCAATTCATTTGTTACAGTATTTTTTAATCTCTGTTAACATTAGCTAATGAAAATACAACTGTTCATTGTTAGTTCTATTATTGGTCTTTTAAATAATATTAACAAGTATTAGTAAATGTTGAAATTTCCATTAAGATATTTTCACTGGTAATTTGTGTTAACTAATGTAGTTAACTAATGTCAACAAATGAAACCTTATTGTAAAGTGATATACACGACCAGTCAGAAGTTTTTGAACAGTAAGTTTTTTAATGTCTTTTAAAAAAAAATGTCTCTTCTGTGCAACAGGCCTGCATTGATTTGATCCAAAGTACAGCAAAAACAGTACAATTTTGAATTTGTTACTATTTAAAATAACTGTTTTCTATTTGAATATATTTTAAAATGTAATTTATTCCTGTGATTTCAAAGCTGAGTTTTTAGCATCATAACTCCAGTCACATGATCCTTCAGAAATTATTCTAATATTCTGATTTGCTGCTCAAAAAACATTTATTATTATTATTATTAGTAGTAGTAGTAGTAGTAGTATGTTGAAAACAGCTGAGTATATTTTTTTTCAGGTTTCTAGATGAATAGAAAGTTCAGAAGAATAGCATTTATCTGAAATAGAAATCTTTTATAACATTATAAATGTGTAATAAATGTGTAATAAATGTATTTATAATCACTTTTGATTAATTTAAAGGATCCTTGCTAAATAAAAGTATTAATTTCTATAAATATATATATAAAAATATTTATATAATGACTCCAAGCTTTTGAATGGTATAGTGTATAGTGTTACAAACACAGTTTTAAATACTGATAATAATAATAATAATAATAATAATAATAATAATAATAATAAATGTTTATTGAACAGCAAATCAGCATATTAGAATGATTTCCGAAGGATCATGTGACGCTGAAGACACTGAAGTAATGATGCTGAAAATTTAGTTTGGATCACAGGAATAAATTACATTTTAAAATATATTCAAATAGAAAACAGTTATTTTAAATAGTATACAAATATTTAAAAATTCTACTGTTTTGTGTTTTTTTGGATCAAATAAATGCAGGCTTGGTGAGTAGAAAAGACTTTTCTAAACATTAAAAAAAAAATCTGACTGTAGTGTATATAACCTATTACAACTTATATTATATTATATTTTTTTCAATGCACTATAAACCTAAATTGATTAAAATTTAAACTTAGGTTTACAACTTTAAAATGTCAAATGAACTATGATAACTGATTACCCATTTGTTTCTCTTAACCTTAATTACATATTTACCTGAAATTATTTGAATCTACTTACACTAAACTGAACTGAAATCAATTAAACTGACTCACAACCTTATTGTTTTTCTCACTAAAATTATACTGAATTGCACTGAAGTGAAACCATTTGCTTCACAATTCAGTCCAATTGCTTATGAAGGTCCTGTACACACTGACTGAATATTGGCAGGATCACAGTGTGGGCCTGCTGATCCAAGTGCGAGTAGGTGAAAGAAACAGAGAGCAAGACAGGCAGCAAGAGAGGGAATGAGAATCTAAACAGTTTGTTCACCCAGGTGAAGGCTAGAAGATCAAGGTGGGTCATAGTGTGGAGGAGGGGATCATGGGGTATGGAGGATTGGTTAATGGGGGTTTGAAGGTGCAGAGTGGCAAAAGTAACTCATTACCCTGTTTGGTCGAACAAGGACGGTGTGCGGGAAGAGGTGGACTGTCAGGAACCTGGTTATTGATCCAATCTTCAGTGTGTGGCCCACTCACACTCCATGACACCGTGTGATAAGCCATGATTGAGCAACACAGCCATGCAGACTTCAAAAACCTGCAATTGAAATTAAGGAGGAATCAATGTTAAACGCACACAATATGCGCATTTAAACCTACATTTTCAAATCAATCAATCTATCTATCTATCTATCTATCTATCTATCTATCTATCTATCTATCTATCTATCTATCTATCTATCTATGAGCCTGATTCTTCTCTTCAAAATTTAATTTCCAAAACATAATTGAAGATATAACTTCTCATGAATTTCAGCATGTTTGTTGTTGTACAATCTTAGTAGATGAATAAAAAATAAATAACCATGGACAATTTTCTTCTATTATAAAAAATAGAACTAAAAATGTAATTTTTTGAAGCATAACTGAAGATGTGGTTTTCACTGTAAATTTGTTGAGGTAACTTAAAATTTTAAGTTTAATCAACTCAAATATCTAAGTTGTCACTTAATATTTCAAGTTGACTACATTTCTTTGAGTTGACTGAACTTAAAATTTTAAGGCAGCCAGGTGACAAATTATTTTAGGTTAACTCAACTCAATTTTTTTTACAGTGTGAGTTTAAGAAAAAATGAAAAATAAATGTGTGTTTATGTTTTAGGGCCAAAGAGGGCCAACAATGTCGAAAAAAGTTTAGTCAAGTTGAAATGTTACGTTTTACTAAGTGACAACTTAGATATTTGAGTTGATTCAACTTTAAAATTTAAGGCAGCCGAATAACAAACACAGCTCTTAAGTTTAACAAACATTTTTTTCAGTTTAGTTTATTTCAACTTGAATAAACTTATTTGAGTTGACTGAACTTAAAACTCAACAAATCGTGTTTTTTGTTTTTCACAGTGTAGTTGCAGAAACACCCTTTAATTAATGTTTAATTAATGTTCTTAATATTTTTGTTATGCAGTAACCATTTCATAAAAGGTACTTCAAGTCATACTAATGATCATAGTCGTGGCTCAGTGGGTTGCAGGCACTCTAATGTTTTTTCCGTTTAGCCCTCTTATCTACCTGAGTGCTTAAAAGTGATGTATAATTTTTTCAATGTTAAAATACTTCTCCAATCTCCAATCCAACATCTCTTTAGTGTAAAAGGCACGTAGGAGAGGGCCGGATACCGTTATATGCTGATGAATCTAGGCTCGTCTCTTAGTAACGCCAGGTCACTGATATCTGTGCAACACCTCCTCCAATCCTCTCTCTGTTTTGCGGTTGTTCTCTCTTCCCCCTCTCCCAGTCATGTCTAGTCTTATCAGCTGCTGTCCTTGGCCCCCACACCTGTAACAGAGGGCCACAACTCAGCGCAGGCTACTCATTAACCAGCATTTCCTCCTGCACAACAGACACAGCTGAGTTTTGAAGACTCAGACTCACTGCAGGCCATCGGTCCGGGCCTTGGCTGTACAGTGGTTACGGGTTTTGGGTCAGAGTGCAGCTGCTGAGTCGGGGGCGGGCCAAAACCAACACAAACTCATGACAATATGTAACTATATTATGTTTTTGCAAATTGGTGGCTAATTTGTGTGTATTTGCTCCATGGACTGTTATGTTTAAGGGTGGAGCTTCATGCAAAAATATTTATTTTTTTAAGTTGTAAATAAAAATATTAATATTATTGGAATATGTTTTACATTTCTTTTAGATTGGGTTTCCAAAACCAAATCTAAGTTTTGTTATGGTTCACTATTGCAAAAGTCCAGCAATTCAAACCTGGACTGATTTCATGCAACCATATTGTGCTTTTCAAAAAATAACTGACTCAGAATAAAAGGCAACGGACGAAACAGACTCAGAATAAAAGGCAACAGACAAAAATACATCAGACGAAACTGACTCAGATTAAAAGGCAACAGACGAAACAGACTCAGAATAAAAGGCAACAGACGAAACTGACTCAGAATAAAAGGCAACAGACAAAAATATATCAGACGAAACAGACTCAGATTAAAAGGTATCAGACGAAAAGACATCAGATGAAACGGACTCATATTAAAAGGCATCAGACAAAAATACATCAGACAAAACTGACTCACATTAAAAGGCAACAGATGAAACAGACTAAGAATAAAAGGCAACAGACAAAAAGACATCAGACGATACAGACTCAGATTAAAAGGCATCAGACAAAAATACATCAGACAAAACTGACTCAAGATTAAAAGGCATCAGATGAAACGGACTCAGAATAAAAGGCAACAGACAAAAAGACATCAGACGAAACAGACTCAGATATAAAGGCATCAGACAAAAATACATCAGACGAAACTGAATCAGATGAAAAGGCATCAGTCGAAACGGATTCAGAATAAAAGACATCAGACGAAACTGACTCAGATTAAAAGGCATCAGATGAAACGGACTCAGAATAAAAGGCAACAGACAAAAAGACATCAGACGAAACAGACTCAGATATAAAGGCATCAGACAAAAATACATCAGACGAAACTGAATCAGATGAAAAGGCATCAGTCGAAACGGATTCAGAATAAAAGACATCAGACGAAACTGACTCAGATTAAAAGGCATCAGACAAAATGGACTCAGAATAAAAGGCAACAGAAAAAAAAAAAACATCAGACGAAACGGACTCAGATTAAAAGGCATCAGACAAAAAAACATCGGGGGAACGTGTGCCATCAGAAGCCAGGCCCGTATCAAATAGGGTTGCCAGGTTTTTACAACAAAACCTGTCCAATTGCTACTCAAAACTAGCCCAAATGTGTTCCGGGGTGAAATACATGTTTTTTTTGTCAGGGTTCCCCTGTTAAATTCACATTCCATGGGTTAAATATGACATTATTGGAGTCACTTCAACAGGCAACATCAAAAACAACCATGGACTTGGCAACACAGATGGTAGCGCTCACTAACGTGCTCAAGTACTCCTCTCTGTGCCAATCACAACAGGCTTCGCCAGCTGACCAATCAGAGCTGGTTCAAAGTCATTGACAAATGTGACCCTGGACCACAAAACCAATTATAATTTATATTTATAAATCAAATAAAAGCTGAATAAAGAAGCTTTCCATTGATGTATGGTTTGGTAGGATAGGACAATGTTTATATAACTATATATTTTTCTGACATTATGATGTGCTCTTTAGTTCTTCTGTCAATTTACATTTTTGTTTGGGCACTGTAAATGCAGTCATTTGCTACTGACCTGAAGCTACACCAAGTGATGCGGTTTCATCACAGGGAATGGGACACATTGTGGGATGTTCACAGTGTTAAAAGAAGTAGTTCACCCAGAAAATTAACAGAAATGTTAATTACTCACCATTCTGTCCTTAGAAAGCTGTGAGACAAATTAAGATATTTTTATGAAATTCGAGAGCTTTCTGAACCTCCATAGATAGCAAGGGTCCTACCATGGTCAAGGCACAAAAACATAGTGACATCAGTGGTTTTGTTCATAACGAAAAGTCACAAATTTAATGAAATTAAATATACAATCATCAGAAGTAAAAATCTAAACATAGGCTATAATCAAACTACATCTGGCCACATGACTTCAACATCACCACCATGAAGCCTTTGACAAACTCTTTCAGTCTTTACAAGCAATTCAATTATGCATGTATAGAATGTAAAGACTCACTATCAGAACATGCCCAGAAAAACGATTACCCTAAATAAGTAAACCCATCAGACCCACAAAAAATGTCAAATTTTTGTGTTTTATAGTTGTCATGCCGCAGGTTAACTAATTAACTAATGTTATCAAGATGTTAGAGTGCCTTTCATGCCATGTCTGGTGATGTAAGCTTCCTTATAAAGCCTTTTTTCTGCCTGCTTTCTTTAGTTCCTGAAGGAATGTTGCCAAAGCAGTGTTGGAATGGATTGCTTTTGTTGGGTGGAGCTCAGACGTGGTCATTACGGAAAGATCCTTCACTTTACCTGCCGGGGGGTTCGTGCTCCGGCCCGGGACTTGACCAATCATTAATAAAGATGGTATGTGACTGCGTTATCAGTTGGCTTTGGGCCAGGCCTATGAGTGGGGACTGAAAGAGTGTTATCTGTCCACAGTGGACGACACAAGCACCTCTTAACCTCTCTAACTTTCACAATAAATGCTCAAGAGAACACTTACTCGAGCCAGGGGTCGCTCAATAAAATGTAGTTTACGAAGCCTTATTTGCATGCTTTGTATATTGCACTTCAGAAATAACTTGAAAATGTGTCATTTGCATTAGTTCCAGTCTCTACCTGTGGAGTATGCAGTGAGTCACATTTAAATGGACCAAACAATCAATAGATTATCAAGAAGAACATTCGGTAAAGAACAGCCTGTTTTATTGTGTAGAAATCTACTTTAGAAACTGACTCTTCAAGGGCTGGCCTTCAGAAACTACGATTTAAAGAGACAGTTGACACTGAAAAATGTAAATATTGACTTTCTTTCTTCTATAGGAATACAAAAGAAGATATTTTGAGGGATGTTTCAAATTCTGTTCCTGAATGAAATTAAAATGGACCAATTTTGTGACTTTCGTTGGAAAATATTGTTCCACAGAAGCAAGAAATTCAGGTTTGGAACGACATGAGGACAGATTAAATTATGTTGTTTGATTTGAAACTTTCCTGGATAACAAAGCCGGATGCAAGGCTTAGTCATATATGAGTAAAAAGGAGATCATTCATTAGCGATTTGGTGGATTTCAGATCTTCAGAAGTCATAACCGCAAGCTGATCCTCAACCAAACTATCTCTGTTAGCTTAGCGCTTCTCTCTTTGGTTTCACCATACGGAAACCTGCCTCTCATCAAACACAGACTCATCACTTGGTCACAATTTATTCCAGCTGATGACTGAGAGAAGTGGAGGAAAACACTGGGATTGTACAGGCTATGGATCCTATTTACAGGAATATAGCATATGGGACATCAAAACTCAGTGGGTCTGGCATTACTTTTCACAGTTACACTTACACTTTGTTTCGGTGATCATGGTGATTTCTGGAAGCCTTCCTGGATAACATCATGCATCTGCATCATCAGGTTCTGTCCGACTGATGAACGGTCCTGGTTTTAGTTCTGTCGACTTTAAAAAAAAATACATTTTTAGAATAAAATGTCTTTAAGGTTAATAAAGGTTATGTAACCTAAACATCTACACTAGTCAGTAATATAATAAAATAAAAATATTCTGTTCACAAGTGATATTTACAGCAGGGACGTAGATTACACAGGGACACAGCTTTCGGTGTGAATAAATATAGATTTAAATTGAAAGAGATATTATAGTCTGTGCATGACCTTTTGTTTTATTCGTACCCAGAATGACGCGATATGAACATAACGGAGCGCTAAACACTCCATGCAGTGTGTGTTTCATTCATAATCGAAAGTCGTACAAGGAAATCCCTATTGCGGTCGAAAATGTCCAGATATCACTGTATGAAAAACAGGCAAACAGAAACTTTGGAAACAAATCTAAATTTTTAGCATCATTACTCCAGTTTTGAGTGTAGAAATCATTCTAATATTCTGACTGCTGCTCAAAAAACATTATTATTATTATTATTAGGTTGAAAACAGCTGAGTAGATTTTTTAAAGCTTCTTTGATGAATAGAAGGTTCAGAAGAACAGCATTTAAATCATTTTGTATTTATCATCACTTTTGATTAATTTAAAGCATCCTTGCTAAATAAAAGTATTATTTTCTATAAATTTGCTGTATTTTGGATCAAATAAATGCAGGCTTGGTGAGCAGTACAGAATATAATATATATATATATATATATATATATATCTCACTTATGAAATGATGACTACACCTTGATTTACAGTACCTTAATTTGACTTCATTTCCTAGTAAATTAACTTTTATATTTTTTGTATTAGTAAACTATGAAAACCCTGATGTGACATTCATAAAACAATAAGAAAAAGTCTAAATCTGTTGCTTTTGCCATATAAGGGCATTATATGTTTTCGTCAGTGTGTCCTTCAGCTGTTCCGCTCTCAACTGTCCCATCACAAAGGTGTCTGTGCTCCTGAGAGTGGATGTGTGTTTGCATTTACGTGTGCTGGATTACACGGGCCCTTTCAAGACCAGTAATGAGAAGTGAGCTTACACTTACCCGACATCCCGGTGTTGGTCAGGGCAGGGCTGACTCTCACAGAGGCCTCTAGTTGATCCCATTAAAAGCAATCAGCCTACTGTTTGCACAGTGGTAAAAGCTTTAAAGCTGCCCTCCTCTCTTGCTTGCTCTCCCCGACCAGGTGCGGGTCCTTCACTTCTCTTTAGCACTCACACACTGCACACACTATATACTGTTATTTTGCTTTACACAAGGTGCCAGATACATGAATACATGCGCATTTATATTTGCTAAGTTCATTATAGATTTTTGAAAGAGTTGAGGCTTTTCATTAAAATCCTATAAGAATTAGAAAACACTCATATACAGTCAAAAGTTTACATACATCTTGCGGAATCTGCAAAATGTTAATTATCTTACCAAAATAAGACGGACCATACAAAATGCATGTTATTTTTTGTTTAGCACTGACCTGAAAAAGATATTTCATATAAAATATGTTTACATATAGTCCACAAGACAAAATAATAGTTGAATTTATAAAAATGACCCTGTTCAAAAGTTTAATATTGTAAAAGTTTTGATTCTTAATACTGTGTTGTTACCAGCTGTGTTTTTTTGTTTAGTGATAGTTGTTCATGAGTCCCTTGTTTGTCCTGAATTGCTTGCTTTTCTTCAGAGAAATCTTTCAGGTGCCACAAATTCTTTGGTTTTTCAGCATGTTTTATGTATTTGGACCCTTTCCAATAATGACTGTATGATTTTGAGACCCATCTTTTCACACTGAGGACAACTGAGGGACTCATATGCAACTATTACAGAAGGTTCAAATGCTTACTGATGCTCCAGTAGGAAAAACAATGCATTAAGAGCAAGAGGGTGAATACTTTTGAACGGAATGACGATTTTTCTTATTTTGCCTAAATATCATAGTTTTTCATTTAGTACTGCCCTTCAGAAACTACAACAGATATTTACATGTTTCTCAGAAGACAAAATAAGTTACATTTACCCCGATCTTCAATAATGCATCTTAATGCTCAATGGCAGTTTACTTGTTCAGGACAAATAAGGGACTCATGAACAACTATCACTAAACAAAACAACAACAACAAAACTCACCTGTGGATCATTCAGGTAACAACACAGTATTATGAATCAAGTGTATGCAAAGTTTTATATATTTAACAATTATTTTGTCTTGTGGACTATATGTAAAAATCTTTTATGTGAAATATCTTATTCATGTTAGTACTAAATAAAAAATAGCATGCATTTGGTATGATCCCTCTTATTTTGGTAAAATAATTTACATTTTGCAGATATGTATGTATGTAAACACTTGACTTCAACTGTATGAAAGAAAATCACAAATTAGATCACTTTTAATGCCTTAATTGTTATTTTACACACCAGTGAGGTTAAATGGAGAAGTCTCATGTTTTCTCATAAACATTTCCTATAAAAATGTGTTATGCTTCGCATAAAATATCTCAATAACACTATACAATAAGAATCCATTGGTTATCTACATTAGTAACATGAACTAACAATGAAAAAGACTTAAAGCATTTAATAAATTTAGATAATGTTAATACCAACATGTACTAAAACATTATACATCTACTAACATCTCACTAACTAATAGGACTTTATTGTAAAAATCAATATCTTATTATGAACTAATGAACTAATAGAGCACATAATCTATCTTAAAACTAAAGCTTTACTAAATGTCAGTTATTATTTTTAAGACAAACATCTCTATTAAGAACTCCATTAAGTATCCACAGCAAATCATTGTAAGATCTAACAACAGATATTGAGCAATACAGTTCTCTGGGATGTCCTGATTGGTTCACTGTCACAGATTGACTCTTATTTTTTATTTTGAATTCATTCACATTGTTGCAAACCTCATCTTCATGGCAAACCGCATGGCATTCATTCTCTTGGTTATGAAAAGCCAGCCTTTTGTCCAACAGCACATGTTCTGCTCCCATCATTGTCTCCAGCAGCAGTTCTGTCTGCTACATCTAATCAACTGCTCAGGTGTCAGTGAACAGAGCTGTGCATCTGCCTGCCTGCTGGGTGAGCAAATAGACGGTACAATACCTACAGCCTGACCCACCATTCTTGTTTCTCTTCTCTCTCAATTCCCTCTGTTTCTTTGGAGTGGTCAGGCATTGTATTTACCTGAGTGATCTCCCTCTACATCCCATCTTCATTCCTCTCTGGTGACTCCACCCTTCTGCTGATAACACTGGAGAACAATTAGAAACACTTTGGAAAGACTTTGGAGTAAAAGACTTTAGAGTAAACAACTTTAGTTAAGAACTCTAAAACCAACATAGAGAAAAGAAACCTGATGTTAAATCCATGGTACTTATTAACACTTAATAATTAATACATATTAATGCTACTAATACTTAACAACATTTTCTTCCTAATTCTGAACAATTCTGATATTTTTGTAATGCAAAAATGTAATTCTTATTACTGTAATGTGGAAAATTATATATTATTTAAGTTGTATTTAGTATTTAAAAAGTAATTGTTCATCACTATATCAATTGTACCATCTGTTTTATGTATTAACTATTAGTTAATATTTACTTTAATTAAAAATATGCTGTATTGCAGTATTTTTTTAAAACTGTAATGCAGCAAAAAAATAAGATTTTACAGTTTCACAGGACAATGTGTGGCTGAGATGACAACTATTTGAAAATCTGAAATCTGAGAATGCAAAAACATTGAGATATTGAGAAAATATTGACTAAATATTGAGAAAATCACCTTTAAAGTTGTCCAAATGTTCTTAGCAATGCACATAACTAATCAAAAAATTAAGTTTTGATATATTAGCGGTAGGAAATTTACAAAATATCTTTATGAAACATGATCTTTACTTAATATCTCTATGATTTAGGCAAAATTTTGACCCATACAATGTATTTTTGGCTATTGCTACAAATATATCCACGCTACTTAAGACTAGCTTGTAGTCCAGAGTCACATATGACAAAAATGGAAACTAAAAAAAGGTATTAATTAAGCAATTAACATCTATCTATCTGGCTGTCTGTGTCTGTGTATTATTCAGTAAAATATTACTGTTTTACAGCAGTGAGAACCTAATAAGAATGACATTGACGATAACTGGAACTACAAAAAGCTCAGATGTGTTGTTTTTCTTGAAAACAAAATGCAGAAAATATTGTGAGATCACAACTGTGGTCTTAGACTGTGCAATGACCACAATAACATGCATATTTAGCGTCCTGCACTGCAAGGGTCATGGCTAGTGCTCTAACTAACTCAGTGCAGGTCACACTGGTCCCAAAGACCCTCCACCCACATGCCATATTGAGCAAACATGACGAACAAACAGTGGGGTGTGCCTCAGATACCCCTCTCCTCTGTGTGTCTCTCTCACCCTCCTCCTCTCGTCTCTCCATCTCCAGCGCACTCCGCCCAGAGCCCAGGCCATTAGCAAACACTCCGAACAAAGGGGCGGATGAATAATCGGAGGGAAATGTCAACGTTTCATCATGGCCGCCCGGCTGCGGCAGTTATCCATTAACCACACAGAGAAGTGCTGTATCGGACAACCACAGCAATACAGTCAGAGAGACAGGTGCGGACAAACAGATTTCCCTATTAGAGAAGTAGATAGAGAAAGAGAGAGACACATTTTGGGTAATGAGAAAAAGAATAGAGAACAATGAGAAACACACAGCAGACAATAGCATTCATATATCATGAAATCATTTTTTCGATCAGTTCTGATTGTCTTAACAAATCTTACATAATTCAAATCTTATGCTTCTCAAATGTTTCTCCTGAAAAAAGACTCTCATATTTAAAAAGCTCTATAAATGATTACTGTACTGCACTGTAAAGATAATATTTGAACTGATGGTAACAACATCATAAATTTCTAGATGTGAGTGTTACTTGAACTCGAATTACTGCCTCAGAAAAACCTAGATAAGGTTACTCAATATATTCAAGTTTACTTTGAAGCCAATTTATGGAAACTTTAATATACTAAAAGAGAAGTTTACTTTCAGAATGAACATTTCCTGATAATTTACTCACCCCCACGTGATCCAAGGTGCTCATGTCTTTCTTTCTTGAGTCGAAAACAAATTAAGGTTTTTGAGGAAAACATTCCAGGATTTGTCTCCACATAGTGGACTTCAATGGTGGCCAATGGGTTGAAGGGCCAGTGTTTACAAAGCGAACGTCCAAAGAAAGTCAAACGCCCTTTACCAAAAAAAATAAATAAATAAAAATTGTTGGACAATTTTGTTGGAGGAGAATATGAGATGGAGTTTTTAGCAATACCCTACCTTTTTGAAAGAAGAACTAACTGTGCGTGACCTTTCCAATGTGACTATGTAATGTGTGAAGTCGCTGATGCGCATTGCAGAACTAGTGCAAGATGAGCATTTGTGGTTAAAAAGTAGATACAGTGCTGTTTAAAAATGTACAATTTTCTAGATTTCTGCATAAATATGACCCAAAACATCATCAGATTTTCATATAAGTCCTGAAAGTAGACAAAGAGAACCCAATTAAACAAGTAAGAGAAAAAAATTTGCTTTATCATTTATTTATTGAGAAAAATGATCCAGTGTTACATATCTGTGCACTGCTATCAGTATCTTTCAGCATTTGCTACAGTAACTGAAGGTAAAGTTACTTGTAAATGCTGAATAGTCCTGCACAATAACATGAAAGAGTTTTAGCCCATTCCTTAGTGCAGAACCACTTACACTCTGTGATGTTGGTGGGTTTCCTCCTATGAACGGCTTGGATTTTAATTGGATTAAGGTCTGAGCTTTGACTCAGCCATTCCAAAACATTAACTTTGTTCTTCTTTAAACATATTTTGGTAGAATGACTTATGTGCTTGGGGTTGTTGTCTTGCTGCATGACCCACGTTCTCTTGAGACTCTGTTCTTAAACAGATGTCCTGATGTTTTCCTTTAGAATTTGCTGGTATAATTCAGAATTCATTGTTCCATCAAAGATGGCAGGCTGTCCTGGCCAAGAAAAAACAGCAAAACAGGCCCAAGCCATGATACTACCACCACCATGTTTCACAGATTAAATAAGATTCTTAAGATGGAATGCAATGTGTTCTTTTCTCCAAAAATAATAGCTTCTCATTTAAACCAATAAGTTCAATTTTGGTTTCATCCATCCATTAAACCTTTCTCCAATAGTCCTCTGGCTTGTCCACATGATTTTTAGCAAACAATTTTCTTTTTAGAGAACAGTGGCTTTTTTCTTGCAACTCTGCCATGTGCACCATTGGTTGCCCAGTGTTCTCCTGATGGTGGGCTCATGAACATTAAGATTAGCAAATGTAAGAAAGGCCTAGAAGTTTACCTAGAAGTTACCCTGGGAACCTTTGCAATCTCGCAGACTGTTACACGTTCTGCTTTGGGGTGATCTTTGTTGGTCGACCACTTCTCGGGAAGGTAACAGTGATCTTGAATTTCTTCCATTTGTACACAATCTGACTGTGGATTTGTGGTGTCCAAACTCTTTAGAGATGGTTTTGTAACCTTTTCTAGCCTGATGAGCAACATTAACTCTTTTTTCGAGGACCTCAGTAATCTCCTTCGTTCGTGACATGATTCACTTCCACAAACACGATCAGACTTTGATAGATCACTGTTCTTTGAATAAAACAGGTCATGTACTGACACATACTGATAACACATCTGCACAGATAAACTCTAATTTCACCTTTAAATTAACTGATAATCTAAGAGATTCACATACTTTTGCAATGTACAGATATGCAACACTGGAACGTTTTTCTCAATAAATAAATAACAAGAAAATATTTTTCTCTCACTTGTTTGATTGGCTTCTCTTTGTCGACTTTCAGGACTTGAAAATCTGATGATGTTTTGGGTCATATTTATAGAGAAACAGAAATTGTTGAAAAGGGTTCACAAACTTTCAAGCGGCACTGTAAAGAAACAATAAAGAATACATTTGTTGTGTTTATACATTTTTGTTAACATTAGTTAATAAAAACAACTGTTCATTGTTAGTTCAGGTCCGAATAAAATAATACAAAAAATAAATAAATAAATAATATAAACAGCTACAAAAAAGTAATGTTAATGTAAAACTAACATTAACTAAGATTAATAATGCTTTAGAAGTTAGTTCATGTTAACTAATGTAGTTAAACTAATGTTATATTTTAGAACCTTATTGTAAAGTTACCGAAATGATACAAAACTTAGTTTCTAGAGCTATGAAAAAGCAACCTCTGAACAATAAAATGGTTTCACAACTATAATTTAGTAATACTTTAAACCAGTCATTACTCTTCCATCCAACCAACATTCATTGATGTAAATGAGGCTCCAATCTATTTATTTGCTTTCATTACATAGGTCCACTGTACAAAAGACAGTGTGTTGAACCCAGTAGGTTTGGGGGAGGGAGGAGCAGCAGCACACCAGCCTTTTTTTTTAAAATTCCAAATGAAGCCGAGCTGAGGATCTGGACAGCAAGAGGCCTGCAGCACAGGTAAATAAGATGTCTAATTCATGGAGCGGATGTTTTGAAGGAAACTGTCTGAGGATGTCGCTGTGCAGACCCGCTCACCGAAGCTGCCCTTCCAACCTCCGTCTTTTTGCCCGGCCACGCTGGCGTCGCAGCATGCGTGCAAGCGTAAATGTGTGTTTGTGCAAAAAAAAAGTGTGTGCATGACCCCAAGAAGTATTTGGACTCATAAATACACATAAAAATGCATTTATCATTGCACTGCCTTGTGAAAAAGAAGTACACTTAATTGTATTACTTGTAGTGTACAAAACTGTACTTGCTGAAAATATAAAATTAATAAAATAAAAAAAGCCATTTACTTTAAGATGTTCACTTTGTAATGTAGTGTGTTATTTGATACTACAGTTAAGGTTAATATATTTGAACTCCTTAATTGTCACCCAAGGTTACCTCACCATTTTACAAATAAATCCTGATCTTATCATGACAAACTGTATATTGTTGGAAAGGTCTAAGACTCCTAAAAATATATTTTACCATTTTGTTACAAATTATGTAGTAAAAGTAATACATTTATGACAAAAGTGTACCTCAAAAATACACTTCATAACTGGAGTTCTGACCTTTGTCACAAAAACACTTCTTTTGTTGCTGCTTTAGACACGCTTTAGAAATCATAAGAAATTATATATCAGTTGAAAACTTGAAAATTTCAAAATTCATCCTTTGAAAACCATTTTAAAATCAGATATTGCACTACCATGGAAAATGTGTATCAAAATCATATTACAAAATGTTTTCGTGCATGAATTATCAAAATGTAAGTTTGAATATTGCATTTTCACGTCTATGTTCAAAAATGGGAGTGATAGTTAAAGGGTTAAATGCACAAATGCACTTACAATTACATATATTTTTTAAAGTTTTTAAAGTAAATTTTTGGCTTTTGGTATGAATATGTAAGGTTAAGGTTATCTATAAGCTATTATGTTCCAAAACAACGACAAAATTCGCGTTTCCGTAGAATCCGTAGTGTCCCGCCCCCTACACTATAAACAGACGTTGAAGCTGCGGCTGAGATCGGTCATTTGTTTACAGAGTTCGTATTTTCTGTATCATGAATGGCTGGTAGTGCACAATGTAGGCAATAGGGAACGATTTAGACAGTATAAATATGCTTTCTGTCGGGGCAAATGAGGTCTGGTTTCGCGTTGTGTCACGCAAACCGCGGCAGCTCGCAGTCTACTCCGGACTTTGGCTCCTGTCCAGAGACGCGATTGCACGGAGATGATCATATGCGCAAGTCGGCATGTATTAAACTACACAGCCTCAGCATGATTATGATCACTATTTTGTTTTAGTAAGAGTTTCATATTGAATCAAGGGGGTAATCTATTAGACTGTGTCATAAGCTGTCAAATGCGGCTTTATCAAGCTCAGCGGCTCTGGCCCGAGCAGATATAAATGGAACGCTATTGGCTCTTTTAAAAAGTGGGTGGGGCTACTCGATATGGCTCGCCCTGTTTTCCTGTTTCAGCTGAAATTACATCACCACATAGAATAACGCTGCATGTTTCAAGGTACTTCACTGGACCTTTAAATACATGACATACAAGTTTTAATAAAAAAAAAATGCTCATCAAGGCTGCATTTATTTGATCAAAAATACAGAAAAAAATATATAAATATTGTGAAATATTATTTCAATTTAAAATAACTGTTTTCTGTGTGAATATATTTAAAAATGTAATTTATTCCTGTGAGACAGTAGCATCATTAATCCAATCTATCATTATCATTCTAATATGCTGATTTATTATCAATGTTAGAAACAGTTGTGCTGCATAATATTTTTTTGCAACCTGTGATACTTTTTTTCAGGATTCTCTGATCAATAAAAGGTTAAAAAGAACAGCATTTATTTAAAATAGAAAGTTCAAACGTTTGAGGTCATAAAATTTGTATTCTTTCTTTTTTTTTTAAAAGAAACGAATACTTTTATTCACCATGGACGTGTTAAATTAATAAAAAGTGATAGCATAGATTTACATTGTTAGAAAAGATTTATATTTTGAATAAATGCTGTTCTTTTTAATCATCAAAGAATCCTGAAAAAAGAATCACAGGTTCCAAAAATAATATTTGGCAACACAACTGTTTCCAACATTAATAATTAAAATAATAAATCAGCATATTACAATGATGAGTAACAGCTGTTGAAAATTCAGCTTTGCATGACAGGAATAAATCATATTTTAAAGTACATTAACCTAAAAAACATTATTTTATATTGTAATAACATTTTGCAATATTACTGTTTATATTCTGTATTATTTATGCATTTATGATTAAATAAATGCAGCCTTGATGAGAGACGTCTTTAAAAAGCATTACAAGTCTTACTGATCCCAAACTTTTGAGACTTCCAGCAGAGCAAATGTAAAACTACACATTCAGTTCACATTTAAGTGTATTTCCATAATAAATGATAGTATATTATTCCATAATATAATATAGTACTCTTTTTTTAAATGTTTTTATAAGCTAAAGTGTACTTATTTTATAAGCGTCACAAAAAGATCAATCCGAAAGACACTTTTCAAGCAATATATTTCCCAAAATAAAGTTAGACTTTAAACGCTAAAAACTAATATATAATATTAGAATGAGGACAAAAAGCATTTAACGGCTTTTTGGATTATATTCATAGGTAATATGCAGAACTACACATGTGCAAAAGTATGAAATGACAATCAGACATTTTAAATGTGGCGCATGCATTTAAATACTTCTTGACGCCAGCATGGCCAAAATATATTTCTGTCCTATTCATCATCTGTTGCAATGAATGGCAAGAACGCAGCTTGGCAAAGGTGGCTGTTCTTTTTCCGGCCATTAGTGTTTTTCAGGCAGGTAAGAATACTTCCCCTAGAAGTGATGCTGGAAAGTTAGCGTCAGGACAGCTGAAGTATGGAGGCCCTGAGCAAAGCCTGTAAAACCGAACTGACCCACACAGGTTCAACCGACACATTAAAACGCTATTTATCCTTTCCTATTTGTTCACCTATTTATGTTTTGAGTGGGAAGTTTTTTTTTCAGACTGGAATGACTGATAGAAAGAGAAAGAGAGACACGGCGTTGGGCCGAGAGAACAGTGAATAAGCCGGTGTTATTTATTTGGTTTGGAGCAGTGAAAAATCACCCGCCGTATCACTAATTCCGTCTCCCCCCGGCCACCGGACGAATGAAAGCACTTTGAGAACCAAACAGACCAGAGCAGTGTGCGCCACACTACAGTGGACATACAGCATCCAGCCGCTGTCACACACTCGCACACACTCGCTCTCTGTCTCGCGCACAAACACTCACACGCAAACTCACACTCAGGCAGAGGTGTCAACCACACCGCACCCATTCAATGGAAGCAAAACGCTGTTGTTTGTGCTTTTATGATTTAAAAACGCTGATTCTTTTCTGTTTTTTAGATATTGTTTTCTTTATTAGCATATGAAGAGTTCCGATGCATGAGCTTCTAAATCCATCTGACATCTTTCTTTAAAAAATGCATTTTCATCAGGCTCCGATGTATAGGTTTTTATTTCTGATTGGGCTGAGGGTAAGATTTTAGCGAGTTTGAAGTAAAAGTATGTGTTGAGAGAATTCATTCAGTATTATTATCCCATTTTTGACCGATATGTCTTTTAGCTTTGCATCTGAACTCTTCATATATATATATATATATATATATATACTACCAGTCAAAAGTTTGGACACACCCTCTCATTTTATGTTTTTTAAAGAAGTTTCTTATGCCTATCAAGGCTGTTTTCTCTTGATCAAAAATACTGAAAAAAAATTCATATTGTGAAATATTATTACGATGTAAATCAATGTTTTTCTATATTAATATACATTAAAATTTTATTTATATCTGTAATTAAAGTTGAATTTCCAGAATCATTACTCCAGTCTCCAGTGTCACATGACCCTTAAAAATCATTCTAATATGCTGATTTATTATCAGTGCTGGAAACAGTTGTGCTGCTTAATATATTTTTTGGAACCTGTGATACTTTTTTCAGGATTTTTTGACCAATAAAAGGTTAAAAAAGAACTGTCTAATTTTAAAATATTTTTAATATTTAAAATGACTGTTTTCTATTTGACTATATTTAAAAATTTAATTTATTCCTGTGGTCGAAGCTAAATATTCAGTGTCATTACTCCAGTCCCATGATCCTTGACAAATCATTCTAATATGCTGTTCAATTTAAAGCATCCTTGTTAAATAAAAGTATTACAAATAAATAAATAAATTAATTCATACATACATACATAAATACTGACTCCATACTTTTGAATGGCATAGTATATAATGATAAAAACACTTTTTATTTCAGATAAATGCTGATCTTTGGATCTTTCTATTCATCAAATAATCCCGAACAAAATTACTCAATTGGTATAAATATTGATAATAATAATAATAATAATAATAATAATAACGATAAAAATTCAGCTTTCTGGATGAAAATTCAGCTTTGAAATCACAGAAAATACATTACATTTTACAATATTCATATTCAAATAGAAAATAGTTATTTTATTTAGTTATTGCTGTATTTTGGATCAACAAAATGCAGGCTTAGTGATTACTGAATAAAATTACTGAAATTACTGAATAAAAAAAAAAAAATATATATATATATATATATATATATATATATACTACCAGTCAAAAGTCTGGACACACCCTTTCATTTGCTGTTTTTAAAGAAGTCTCTTGTTTGATCAAAAATACAGAAAAAAAAACAGTAATATTGCAAAATGTTATTACAATATAAAATAATGTTTTTTTTCAGGATTCTTTGGTGAATAATAAGTTAAAAAGAACAGCATTTATTCAAAATATAAATCTTTTCTAACAATGTCAATCTATTCAATCACTTTTTATTAATTTAACACATCCTTGTTAAATAAAAGTATTAATTTCTTTCAATAAAAATGTACTGACCTCAAACTTTAGAACAGTAGTGTATATTGTTAGAAATCCTTTCTATTTTAAATAAATGCTGTTCTTTTTTAACCTTTTATTGATCAAAAAATCTTGAAAAAAGTATCACAGGTTCCAAATAAAATATTAAGCAGCACTGATAATAAATCAGCATATTAGAATGATTTTTGAAGGATCATGTGACACTGAAGACTGGAGTAATGATTCTGGATATTCAACTTTAATTACAGATATAAATGAAATTTTAATGTATATTAATATAGAAAAACATTGATTTACATCATAATAATATTTCACAATATTACATTTTTTTTCTGTATTTTTGATCAATGAGAGGGTGTGTCCAAACTTTTGACTGGTAGGTCAAAACTTGATTAATTGTGATTAATCACATCGAAAATAAAAGCCTGTGTTTACAAAGTGTATTTGTGTGTACTGTGTATATATATAAATATACATATATGTATATATTTAAGAAATATATATTTATTTATACAAAAGTAATATATCATGATATTATATATATATATATATACACACACATATATGAATGAATGCCTATATACATACATGCAAACATTTCTTAAATATATATATTCTAATATATCTTAAATACACAAATAAATATACACAGTACACACACATATATTATGTATATTATGTTACACACTTTTATTTTAAATGTGATTAATTGATTTGACAGCACATAGCACCTATATATATAATGCTAACATGTATTTTTGTGGTCTGGCCAGTGGAAAACTTGTTGAGTCATGTAATGTATTTAAAAAAATAATTGAAAGAGCTCTGTGTCTGTTTAGCTGTTCATTCATTTTGGAGTTTTATAAAAATAAAATAAAAAAGCACTGACTCGCTAACTTTGGCTGAATAAAATTACAACTTCTAATTATAAGTGAAAAAGACTAAATTATATGGAAAAAGAGCAAGCGAAAGATAGAAGTCGGCTAAAAGGTTGAGTGAAGTTGAAGCAGCCATGAGTCATGAATGAGCACACATTGTTAGCTCAGTGAAAATCCTCGCAGGTTCTTGGAAAAAAAAAGTCCTGCGTGACACCAGGATGCAAGACAGAGCCGAAAAAAGAACAGAGAGGAACACAGCTGTGCTTCTGCTAACATTGCAGCTCCAGCGCTAATCTACAGCACAAAGTAACCTCCCGCCGCCAGCCTTGTTCAACCTACATAAAGAACGACTGACGGATGGTCTCACATAATACAGGCACCTCTTAAATTTGACTGAAGACGACTCAAGATTAAAAGAGTTTCGATATTTCCACTTCTTATTTAACCTAGCTATTTTTTCATCTTATACCTTTCTATGTTTATCATCTTTTTCTGGCCTTCACCTTTCCTTCATTTGAATAAAGTACACAGCTCGTTTACGGGAACTACCGAGGAAAACCATCACTCCTGGCCCCTGTTTTCCGCTCTCACACTCTCCACCTTTTTCCAAATGGTTTTTGCGAACCTAGAAATGTTTTTAATTTTACTCTACACAACTACCCGCACCTAAGAAATGGACAGCGGTGAAGAAGGAGGCTAAATATAAACCTGTAAAAGGTAGCTTTGTGAAGGCGGGCGCTGGAGAGAGTGAGACCTAGAGACGTTCTCCCTGCGGCCTAACTGCTAGGAAGGAGCCAGGGGCCGAATTTTTTGCCCTCAATGAAAGAAGCGATTGTCCGGGGCCCTGCAGAGCCAGGAAAGTTACCCCAGTGGTCTGGTCCTATCTGGCAGGAATGCAAAAGAGAGAAAGAGAGGGGGACAGACAGACTCGCATTCGTTCGGTCAGATGCCTTCCACCTTTCAAGAAAAAAGCAGCTTTTGAGATGTTTATAAATATCACCTGTGAAGCGCACAGCAGACCGACTGAAAAAGAGCATGTCGGGAATGTTCAAAAAAGACTCTCAACTTGTTTGTTTAGACAGCGGCCGGCGAGAGCAGGACAGGGGAAGAGCGGAGGGGAGAGAACAGGTATTTTAGGAGCAGACTTCATTGAGAAGAAGGCCCCATTGATGATGATGGCGAGGAGGGGATGCTCTTTGGAGAAATGCACAGGGAGCCGCGGTACGCTCAACACTGCGCCGCTGTTTGCCTGGCCACGGAAATCCAACAATCTCTAATGCTATTTTATTAGGTGTCTTCCTATTATAACACGAGCACTGACCTGAGAACAGTGAGCATCTGTGAGCTCAAAATGAATGAATGCTCAAAAACATAACTAGGGAAAAGCATTTTAAGCACTGTTTGCGAAGGTAAACAATCCCTAACCATAGGTATTGAACATCGGCCAGTCGTCATTTTGTTATTTTTCCTCACCTGAAAAATGATTAAAAAAACATCAGGACTCTTTTTTTCAGTCCCTTTTACTCTAAGCATTAAAGCTGGGCACATAACTCGTTCTTAAGCTACGCTGGGAATGCTTTTTCTAAGCTGTAAATAAAACAAAATTTATTAGAGTGGATTTTACATTACTTTTTTGTAAAATGTCACATTTGCAGTTTCCCTGTAATTATTTGGGAAATTTACTAGTAATTTCTTAGCAAAAATGGTTTCAAAATAAATCCTAAATCATTTATAAGCTAAGCTAATAGAAACCCTTCAGTAGCTATTGTAGTTAGCAACACTGAAACTATACTTTACACTTTTTACTGTGTAATATATTAAAAACAACATGCTTTTCTTTTATTATCTCCAGTATTACTTTATTGCTATAATTTTCACTCACTTTACCTTGTAGTTTTCCTGTATATAGGGTTATTTGCAGCACTACAAACTGTGAACCAACCATACTTTCACAGGAAAATATACAAATTTAACAGGGTGGGCAATTTCTTTACGATTTCTTTGAAAAGTGTAAGCATGATGGTCCACTCTTAAACCATCAGTAGAGTATAACTAGATCATACAAAAACATACAATTTAGAGTATATGAATTCATACAAATTAGCCACTAATTCACCAAACCATAACATAGTTATGACTTGCCATGAACAAGCACATCAAAATCTCTCTCCAACCATGGGACCAAATATATTTACTTTAACCTTGACCCAAAATACCTAGCAAACCAATACAGAAACATGTTAACAACCAGTCAGAACATCCTAGCAATGTTCTGGCAAACACTATTCAAATTTTGTTCAGAAACGGTAAATATCCTGTTACAAGTGTTTAAATATTATAAATGTTGAAACACATTTGTGTATTATGCTCACAGAAACAGCGACAGCTCCTTTTGGCACTGAGCGCTGCTGGACATTACCTCTATTCATCCTTCTACCTCTCTCCCTGTCCCCCTCAGCTCCAGCCGCGGCTGTTTATGGACCCCAGCAGCCTAAAAACAGATAGATGGAAAATGCGAGGGAGAAGAGGGAAAAAAAGCTTAAACTCTGTTCTGTTCTGGATGAACCGCTCCAGTTTGGGAGGGAACCTCCACCCATTAAAACAGGTATTTTACAGACCTGTTGCATACCTTTAGATTTTCATTTAGATTTGATTTACTTCACTTAGAGTGGTGCCCGTCCGCTCAAAACAAACCGTAATGCTAACAATGCCTCTTTAAAGACTAGAAGTGTTACCAAATTTTTACCATTTTAAAAAAATTAAGAAGGATCATACATTATTTAGTACCGACCTGAATAAGATATTTCACATAAAAGATGTTTACATATAGATCACAAGAGAAAAAAATAAAAAATTATTTATATAAATAACCCTGTTCAAAAGTTTACTTACAATTGATTTTTAATACTGTGTTGTACATGAATGATCCACAGCTGTGTTTTTTTGTATGTTTGTTCAGTGATAGTTGTTCATGAGTCCCTTGTTTGTCCCGAACAGTTAAACTGCCCACTGTTTTTCAGTTTTTTTTTTTTTAGCATTTTTGTGTATTTGAATCCTTTCCAACAATGACTGTATGCATCATTTTACACTGAGGACAACTGAGGGACTCACATGCAACTATTACAGAAGGTTCAAACACTCACTGATGCTTCAGAAGGATACAGGGGTGAAACTTTTAGAATTTGAAGATCAGGGTAAATTTAACTTATTTTGTCTTCTGGGAACATGTAAAAAAAAATATGTAAATGAAAAAAAAAAAAATGTAGAAAAAATGTACACATCTTCATTCTGTTCAAAAGTTCACACCCCCTGGCTCTTCTTCTGGAACATCAATGAGCATTTGAACCTTCTGTAAATCTTAAGTGTATTATACAGTACATATAATAAACATATATAGTGTTAAAAAACTTTAGAAACCTCCCCTTTCTGAAGGCTTACCTGTTCATTTTCTCATCCTGATGTTGCCCCAAAATTGAATGACTGTTCTGTGAAACATAAAAGAAGATATTGTGAGAAATGTCTCAGGGTTTTTTTTCCACACATTGAAAGAGGGATTCAATGATGTGTGGACCCTAACATTCTTCAAAAGAAGAAAGTCATACAGGTTTGTAATACTACTCTTTAAATAAGACTGATTTACTGTTCTTTAAATATTACATTGAAAGGTTGTGAGATGACAAGCCTACAGGTCATTTGATATGATGTAAGAGACAAATGCAGCCTTAGAGAATGATTCTGGAACTGTCAATCACAGTTTCTGGTGAACAGAAAGAAAATGTGTGTTGTGTTAGATACAGTGTTGGGGAAAGTTACTTTTTAAAGTAATGCATTACAATAATATGCTACTTAGTTACTTTTTATGGAAAGTAATGCGTTACATTACTTTTGCATTACTTTTGAAATCTGGGCAGGGCTCGCTTGTTTGTTTTTGAAATAAAAAGTTCACTTTTTAGCAAATATAAAAGCCCTTTCACACCAAAAAGTGAAATGAATAAGCCTAAGGCTGAAGGAAAAGTAAATTCACATCTGAACAGTAGAACTCTAGGAAAAGGAACTCTTAAGCAATGAGAAAAATGAAGCACAAATGTTTTTTAATCTAAAGTAAGTTTTGCTTATTAGTTGGTAGAATTGGATCAACAAAAGTCAGCAGCACAGACATTGGTTAATAAAATGAGATTAAATACATAAAAGAAACAAAAAAAGAATTGGTGTTACTTTTTTAAGAAAATAACTAAAAAGTAATGCTTTACTTTAAAAAAGTAATGATTACGTAACTCACATTACTTGTCATGCATTACCCCCAATACTGTAGATAAACATACTGGTAATGCACACGTGAAGGGATGTGTGTGTATATGTGAGTAGAATGTACAGATGTGTGTATGAGAGCAGACATGAGAGAATGTGTGAGTGCATGAGGAAGGGAAGTATTCGACACATTCCAGTGCTACTGCTAGTGAATGATGTGATTCTCTCTTTCTCACATGCGGGTGTTGTTTTTAGACCCTCGCGCTGCTATAAGGAGAGGAGGGTGCTGGTGGACCATTAATTTAGCCCAGCTGGATTCCTGTCATTGCTAATTGGTGCAAACGAGGGGAACCTGAGATTGGCAGGGCACGAAAACAAGCCCCCCAGTAACGGGACTGTGGCAGGGGCTGGAAAGCCGGAGGGGGGCTGAGAACTTGGCAGCGTTTACGATACTTTCACCTATATTCATCTAGAGATGTTTATCTGGCCATCTTCAGTGAGGTGTGATGCATCGCTACGTTCCAGATATAATTGTCTAGAGCTACAGTTGTGGCCACAGGCAAGAAGCCTGTCAATTGAATGCATCACTCAAATGGCAGAGACAAGCTGATATACTACAAAGAAAGCGGTTTCTTTACAGTTCCCTCGGGCCATACATGCAAATGAGAAGCTACTTTCAAAGATGTTTACTAAAACAAAGAAATACAAAAGAGTTGGCAAATAGTGAGAGAGAGCAAATAAAATATCTATTCATTTTAAAATATTTTTATACTTTACTTACTACTTTAATTTAACTGTAATACTTTTTAAATACTGAAATACAATTTTTTTTAATTATTTAATTATTTGTTATTATTATATTGTGTATTTCTTGTTCTTGTTATTACGCATACACACATATGTGACCGTGGACCACAAATCTAGTCATAAGTCGCTGGGGTATATCAGTAGCAATAGCCAAAAATACATTGTATGGGTCAAAATTATTGATTTTTCTTTTATGCCAAAAATCATTAGGGTATTAAGTGAAGATCATGTACCATAAAGATATTTTGTAAATTTCCTACTGTAAATGTATCAAAACTTATTTTTTTATAATTAATATGCATTGCTAGAACTTTATTTGGACAACTTTAAAGGCGATATTCTCACTATTTAGATTTTTCTGCACCCTCAGATTCCAGATATTCAAATAGTTGTATCTCGGCCAAATATTGTCCTATCCTTACAATCCATACATCAATAGAAAGATTATGTATTATAGCTTTCAGATTATGTATAAATCTCAATCTCTAAAAATTGACCCTTATGACTGGTTTTGTGGTCCATGGTCACATATATGCATATATGAAGAGTTTCGATGCAAAACCCTCTAAAAGCCATCTCGGTCAAAAATGAGATAATGATACTGAGTGAATGCTCTTGACACATATTATACATCCATCATACATTTTTACTTCAAACTTATCAAAATCCCACCCTCAGCTCAATCAGAAGTACCAGTGCTTACATAGAAACCTATACATCTGAGCCTGAAAAAAAATGAATTTTTTGAAGAAATGTGTCAGATGGATTTAGAGGCTTTTGCATCTGCACTATATATATATATATATACATATACATATGTATACAGTAGACAACATTTGAAGTGGATCAAAAAAGTTCATCAAAGTTGTCCTAAGACAAGAACAGGTATTGTTTTGGTTTACTTTAATGAAAGGTTTTGACTACTGTATGTATATTATGTGCATTTAGTATTTGGCCAGAGATAATGATTTTCTCATGCAACATTGCCATGATGAATAACTGATTGGATCTTTGATATGCCAGAATGAGTTTTCATGGTGCATGAGGTCATGGCGTAGGAGGCGGAGCCTGTGATAAACCGTGACCAATAATACTAGTGTTTGCATAGACGAACGGTGTGTGAGCAAGGAAGAGGAGGCGTGTTCTGCTTCAGCAGATAATTCGACACAATATGTCTGCACCTGCTTGTTATCAGTCTGCCACATTTTATGTTTGTGTTATGACCGACAGCCATTCAGCTGTAGTCTTGTGGTCAAACTCCACTCTAACACTTTTAGTTTAGACCCACTAACCTTAACATACTCTAGACACTATCACTCTGTCGAGAAAGTTTTTATTACTTATGAAGGTCCGGAAGACGATACTACTTTTTAGATATTTAGTAATATGACCAAAAAAAGAGCAATCCTATGGAGACTGAACAGTGCAGATAAGTAAAACATGTTTTTGGAAAGGCCTTTATCAATTTAGTCAGTTATTTGATCTCGAAAGTGTCTTCAGAGGTCAAAGGTGAGGTTTGAGGGTTTGTGTGTATGTTTGAAGACACTATGGGAATGAACTCAACAGGAATGTCTTCGCACATCTGGGGTCCATGTGGACATAAGGGGACAGATCAGGAAGAAAGTGTCAGTCTTGACTAGACCAAAAGACAACACAGCCTGACTTGACAACCACCATCCATGGCCTCGTAAATCACTGAAGCACTAATACACACTCACATGTATCTCAGCCTCCCCTGTGTGAAAAGCAGACCATATAAACCTCTCTTCTTCAACACAAAAGAGTAGTTTCAATATAGTTTGGGGAGATTTACCACCAGAACATCAGGCACACAAATAAAAAAAAATATATATTCACTTAGTTTAGCTGATTAAAACCAGGGGTGCAAAGTACTTATGTTCTATAAGCTTTGCTTGTCATTTTTTTACACTAAATAGCCTATAGGTAAGCCAATAAAGCTGCACTAGAATATTGTTTGGTTAAAAATGAACAACATTACACTGCTTTTACTTATCACAGAATATTAGGATTATTTTTGTATTAATTTTGTGGGCCTACCTCATTAGTTTTTGCGTGTTTATATCAAGACCTTAAATAGAAGAAAGTCCAGCTATGCGTATAAGAGTGCAGTGCTGTTTAAACTAGCTAGCTAGCAACCACCTGGGAAATTTGTGAAAATATCCATCTTATTTTTCCTGTAAGAGCGGATGTAGCCATTTGTAAATTTAACGTATATGGTTTTCAGTGTCATCCGCTTTCAGGTTGTACAAAACAGCTTGTTTTGCTGCTTGGTATTGCAAACTGGTGTGTCTTACCATACTATTTTAATGGATTATCTTAATTATAAACACAGTGGTTTGTAATGCAAATAGTTTTACCGTTTCCTGCACACAGTTATTCTGCTCATTATTTCCATGAACCGGAAGTCTCGCACATTCACAGAAAACGTCTTATTTCCGCGCTGAAAAATAAGGTGGATAAAAACTCTGAACCGCAGAGAGTTTGCGATCAAAACAATTTCTAAATACAAGAGCAGATATGATACTAAATTGTTCAGATTACATTTTTAATGAAATACGTACGATTTCTCGGTTTGATATGACGATCACCAGAGGTTCAAACTCATCACATTCACCCGGAAGGACTGAAGCACAAATTACGTTTAATAACAACTACGCAAAGTGTATGTAAATTTATATTTTACCCATAGATGGCGATAGAGAGGCCATTTAGGACAAAGTTCCTTAGTGCAGCTTAATCTTTCCGTTTTTATCCTTCTTACTAAGCTAACAAGCCAATCAAATAATTTTTATATCAAATTGACTTAACTTTTAATATACTTTTAAATGTATTTTTAATTTTAACAAACTTTTAGTGTATTTTATACAACAAAAACTATTACAGAATCAAATATAAATGTAAACAACTGAAAGTTTCCTAATAAAGAGATCAGTCTAAATTCACTTGATATAAGCCTCATAATGCCTCTGACTGATTTCATGAAGTAAGAAAAGTTTACCTCCAAATAGCCTACTAAAAGTACATTTAAATGTAGATATTTATTAATTTATTAATTTTGTTGTTAGATTTTTTGGTTTGTAAATTCAGTAAACTTACAACAAAATACCTATAAGCACTTTTTACACCTCTTATTTCAACTAGAAAAAGAATATTGGCACAGGAAGAGAATATTTAAATCCAGCAATATGGAGCATTTAAGTATAGCCAGGACTGGCTCTAATGTGTACGTTCAAGGTAGAATGAACTGACTCCATTGACAGACTGCATTTGACTGCGGCTATGAGGCCTACACAGTTACGAGAACACCAGGTCTCTGTTTTGTTGACACAGTGATCAAGCCAAGATCAATCTGCCTCTGAAAGGAAAATTTAATCATGCTGTCCGGCTGTCGTTGTCTCTGTCTGGCCTAATCAGCAGCCATTTTACCTTCACCCACAGCATGCCATAGAGCAAAGTCCAGCCCTTTATCTGCCTCTAACCTGCACACTATGAATGCTCCCTGTGACACACGCTCACCCACTCACTCGCTCGCTCTTTCCCGCTCTTGTTTATGTTCTTTTGCTGGCTCAGTTTCTTCAGCGAAACCTGTTGTGGACAGAGAGCCAAATGGAGTGACAGTAACTTATGTTCAAAATAGCTTATGGACGGTTTGAAGTAAAAATACACTGGAAGTATTGTAGTACTTTGAGACAGGACAACATAGACAAAATGGGTTTTTCACTGACTGATTCTAAATGTTTTACATTTAGTCTCTCCCATTTTGATTATTTGGTTTTATTCTCAATTAGATGACAACAGTTCACTCAAAACAACATCATTTACCAGCCATTCAGACTAATAAAGTCACTTTCTACTTTCAATTCCAGAAAAGTACATTTTATTGATATGCAAATACTTCAAATGAAAGTCACTCTGACAGACTCTTAATGACTAATATGCAAATGGCTCATTTATCATCATAAATGGCTCAGACATCAGAACTCATGAAGAGAAAGACAGGAAAAGAAGAAAAGAAAGTTTAAATCCATCCGCCTCAGGGCACGCCTTGAAAAAACCTGACACCTAAGCAATCGCCTGTGGCATGAACAGGTTGTGGCTCCGTGAGGCCCGTGAGCACGTCTTTAAAGAACGCCCGCTAAAGTCAACAAAGCACACCACTCCTACAGGATACAGTTAAGGATGCTGCGCTTGTCATTTGCATAACACATCTTCTGGGACAACCAAGTGCGTATATTAGCTCTCCTTTTCCTTATTTCCTTCTCTCCATTTCAGTTTTATTACTCTGCCCATCTTTGCCCCTTTTAACGTTGTGCAGTTCTAAAAATCTTTAAACTAATTTGGTGACCAGGAGGTCAAAAATGGCTTGTAAATGTCTCATTATGCTATATTATCACCAAAAACAGCTTGGATTTTTGCCAAGCTCTATTATTTCTGTTAGCACAGTTAAGGCTTTATTAATCTGGGCTTATGCATCTCAGTTTCTGAGTGAGAAAAAAACATTATTTGTGAATACTTTAGAAAATGTTTACTCCAAAAACTGAGGTTCATGTTGTCAGATCAATGAGGCCTATGATCAATCAGTTTCAAAAGAAATATAAAACCTGCGCGATATGAAAGAAAACATGTTAATAATAGAGCGTAATGAGAGATTTACAAGCAATTTTTTATAGGCTGTTTTTTTTTTTAAACATCACAAGTAAAAAGGTAGGGAAAAAACCTGTAAAACCTAACATTAACTAGGATTTTTTAGAGACACAACATGAGGGTCAACTGTTTTGCACATGCTTGATTAGGTTTAAAAAGTGGCAAACAGTATCAGTAGCTTAGTAAGACTAAGGAAGCAATAGAGATGAAAGTGATTTTATACATGAATGTCTCTTATCAGCGTCTGGTGGCCTATCAGCAGAATATGGCTCATAACAGCCTGGATTAAAACTGCAAGAACGGAAGTTATTACTCACCTTCATGATGTCCAGTAAAAGACAGACGCCACAAGTGCCATGTTTTTCCACTATCAGCATCAGTACAGTGTAGCACCTGTCGCAGTTTAGAAAACACACAGTGGTTTATTGTATGCCACTATTAGGGCTAATATTGTTGTGATCATTAATCTTTCTTTTTTTTTTTACATAATGAGTACTCTTAATAATGAGTATTCGTTCACAAAAAGGCTTTCTGTTTTTTGGCTTTTAAAGGGATAGTTCAGCCAAAAATGAATTTTTGTCATCATTTACTCACCCTCATGTCATTACAAACCTGTATGGTTTTTTATTTAGTCTGTGAAACCCAAATAAACATATTTTAAAAATGTCTCAGTGTTGTTTTGAACCCTACTGACTTTCGATAAATGGACATAAACCGTTTTCGCAGAGGAAGGAAAGTCATACAGGTTCGGAGAAGCTTTAGTATGTGTATTTTGCAATGAACTTTCCATTTACGTCTGAAACTACCAAAGTTTTTAATTAGGTCACAAAGGAAAAGGTACAATCCAGTTTAGTCATCATGGGAAGGGCCCTCTGTTCCTTGTCCTTAATTTGCCATTGTGTCACCATAGAAACCATATCAGTGGCGTATTGGCCTATCTTATCAGACTAGAGCCCCAGCAGCAAGGTCCCTTTGTGTTTCACATGAAGAAATAGCTACTATAGATTCCCACCAGGAGACCCAGGGCAGAGTCTACTTTACATTCTTTCTCTTACTCCAGGCCCGTCTATCTTTCATCCTTCCCTCGCTTTTGCATGCGTTCCGCTCTGCCTTTGCTCTCCAGAGTGACGTGACAAGAAAGAATGGTTTCACAGCTCTCTGTGATAAAGCAAAAAACACTGAGCTGAACTGTGGCTTCAGAGTTCTGCCACCATCAATCTTTGAGGAGAGAAGAACGAGACAAAAAGAGACAGGGTGGGACATTTCACACCAAAATAAAAATTACACAATAAAATGCATGTTTAAAAAATGATTTTTGGCTCTTGAGGTATAAATGATTCATTGCCGGATGCTCTCGGGACAATAAAACATAATAGGGTTATTATCCTGGCAGATGGAACATGCTGCAACGTGGTTATTATATTGCTCATCCTGATTTTACAGTAAGGGTCTTCAATATGTCACTTGTGAATTGTTTTATTTAGACATACAGTGGACTCCACTGGTGAAACTTCTGTTTTCCAACTTAATGCAAGTTTTTGCATTACAAATGATGTTATCAGCATAACAGTTTGACAGCAGCACTCAAGCTGCATTTACTCTACACGTTTATGTGATCATGTTGATCTCAAATTCCAAAATTACAGATAAAATGAGCTCAAACAATCTAAATTATGTCAACATATGAAAATTATGAACAGAACTGCTTACAGCTGAAGTCAAAAGTTTACATACACCTTGCAGAATCTGCAAAATGTTAATTATTTCAGCAAAATAAGAGGGATCAAACAAAATGCATGTTAATGTTTATTTAGCACTGACCTGAATAAGATATTTCACATAAAAACGTATATATAGTCCACAAGAGTTTAAAAAATAGTTGAATTTATAAAAAAGCCCTCTTTCAAAAGTTTGTACCACTGTGTTGTTACCTGAATGATCCACAGCTGTGTTTTTTGTTTAGTGATAGTTGTTCATGAGTCCCTTGTTTGTCCTGAACAGTTAAACTGTCTGCTGTACTTCAGAAAAATCCTTCAGGTCCCACAAATTCTTTGGTTTTTCTGCATTTTTGTGTATTTGAACTCTTTTAAACAATGATTGTATGATTTTGAAATCCATCTTTTTACACTGAGGGACTTATATGCAACTATTACAGAAGATTCAAATGCTCACTGATGCTCCAGAAGGAAAAACAATGCATTTAGAGCTAGGGGTGAAAACTTTTTGAATTTGAAAATCGGGGCAAATTTTACTTATTTTGTCTCCTGGGAAACATGTTAGTATCTTCTGTAGCTTCTAAAGGACAATACTAAATGAAAATATGATATTTAGGCAAAATAAGAAAAATGTACACATCTTCATTCTGTTCAAAAGTTTTCACCCCTGGCTCTTAATGCATTGTTTCTTTCTGAAGCATCAGTGAGAGTTCGGACCTTCTGCAATAGTTGCAGAAGTAGTTGAGTCCCTCAGTTGTCTTTAGTGTGAAAATATCTCAAAATCATACAGTTACTGCTGGATTCATCTAAAATATCTCATTCAGGTCAGTACTTAATAAAAAATAGCATGCCTTTTTATGATCCCTCTTATTTTGGTCACATAATTAACATTTAGCAAATTCTGCAATGTGTATGTACATTTTTGACTTCAACTGTATGTGTATAAAAAAGTGTGGGGGAATAACAGAAACTGGACAACTTTGTTCCTTATCTACCACTATAGTTGCTATTAGCACCTGTTAGGGTAAATAAGGTACCATTTTGCTAATTTCTAAGGTTTCTGTCAGTGTCCTGTTTGTACGTTGTCATTCACTCAAAGTCATACATCTAATTTTAATAAGCATAAAAAATGTAAACTATTTTAAGAAAACAATTCACATTTTACCTTACGAATTTGTAATAATGAAAAGAACTCCAAAGCATATGTGAGATTTTTTTTAATAAGAAAAGAACATAGCAAACTTTAAGAACATACCATGAAATGATCAACCAAATAAAGCAATATATATATATATATATTAAGACACTTATCTTCTAAGCCCAACGGCCAAAAAGCTGGGTTTAAATATAACTAAACAGTACAAGAACATCAATTCTGACCTGCTTTCTTACAAATTCCAAAAAGACTTGCAAGAAGTTTGTTTATGACATGATGGTTTGAGACAAAGTTTTTTATTATTAAAACTGTTTAGAAATCTCCGAAGGAGATTTTTAAATGACGAGATCTTACAAAAAATACATCATGGCAATTTCAACAGGGTCTGTATAATTTTCTGATAAAAAGGTAGTTACAAAGCATTGTTGTAACAAAAGGATCTCACCCCTCCCCAACAGTGAAGAACAGAGAGGTCACTAGTGCAAGTATTGTATGGAAATGGCCCTTAGTGCATTGTCTGCTGATCTTACTAACAGCCTAAGCTGAGGTGAGCAGACCATGAGGCATAGCTCACTGATTTCTTTTCATGTATGTTATTGCCAGTATTTCTAAAAAGGGAAGTCTGTAAAACAAACAGTTGAATTTACCACAGTTTTATCCATGTCAAACTTTTATCTCTATATATATACTTAACACAAAAAAAAATCTTCAGAATATACAAAATGACTTCATGGCCAGGTGTAAAAAAGTAATTTCTTCAGCTTCTTCAAGGGACAAGCATAATGATACACACTCTCCATACATGTACACTGTATGTTGGTGCACTTCAACTGAACATGCGTTGTGCTGTAACACAAAACAGAAGAGTTTCCCTGTAACACAGTAACACCTGCTCACAGCAGTAACCTGAACTCAAACGCTTCCGCAATCACGCTCACGTCCTCTTATCACATTGTTAACGTAACTTCACAACACAAAATCATACAAGATATATTAAATTCTTCCCTTCATAAATAAATGCCTGACTCCTGCTTCCCCAAAACAGTATATACATGTGGCATCATTTGTATACATCTTCTGTGTTACATCCGAAACCAAAACATTTAGTTCCTGAATATATGTTAATTAAATTAGTTTCTGGGAAAAAAAGCACTTGTCCATTGGTTCTGGTAAAAGCATTTTTCTCTCACACGCTTAAAAATAAAGGTTATTTTTGGCATGGATCCATGAAGAACCTTTGTCATCAATATGTTTCTTCACACTGAGACATATGGTTCTTCTAAGAAGTGTTCACCAAAAATGGTTCTTCTATGGCATCACTGTGAAACCCCTTTTATTTTTAAGAGTTCAGGAACCAAAGCTTAGCTATTACTGGCAAAGCAAGCTCTGTGTTGAAGATGAGTCCTGCCATTAAGAGTCTGTAGAGTTCAGAAGGCTGGTAAACACATTAGGATGCATTGAGGACAGACCTGCTGTAGAGGGTCTGGTAGTAGGCACCAGAGTCAATGGCAGATGGACCTGCACTGTCATAGATCTGTTTGGTGGACACCGGAGAACTTGTGGTGTAGCTGTTGTAAGCCATCACCTGGTCCTGGTACGACTTGAGGTCCATCTTCTGCTCGTTGGACATGAGGTTGGTGATGGAGAACGGATGGTTGAAGTTGTAGTGGGGGTCCATGGACTTCAGTGGGTCGTTCTGCAGATCCAGGTGCTGCATTGGGCTGGCCAACAGGTGAGGGCTGCCTCCCATTCCCTGAGAGTGCAGGTGAGAGCCGGATGGGGGCATGGAGGAGGACACCGAAGATGGAATCGGCACTGGCGAGCTGTGTGAAAGGTTGGGTGCTTGAGACGGGCAATCCAGCTGCACCAGGCTCCTCTGCTGCTCCTCTGATGCATGGGAGCTGTCGGAATGGGCAGAGTCGGCACCTTCGGAGCCTGTGGCGGGACTGTGCTCCTCTTGAATCCCCTCACTGCTGTGGCCACCCTTGGTGCTGCTGCCCTCCTGAGACTTCCCCGAGCTCTTTTTCCCAGATTTTTCTTCGATCTTGAAGCGCTTCTGGCGACGCAGGTAGCAGCCGTTCTCAAACATGTTCCCGGAATTGGGATGAAGCGCCCAGTAGGAGCCCTTGCCGGGCTTGTCGGGGGACCGTGCCACTTTGACGAAGCAGTCGTTGAAGGACAAAGAGTGGCGGATGGAGTTCTGCCAGCGTTGCTGGTTCTCGCGGTAGTACGGGAACAGATCCATGATCCACTGGTAGATTTCGTTGAGGGTCAGCATCTTGCTGTTGGACTGCTGGATGGCCATCGTGATGAGGGATATGTAGGAATACGGTGGCTTGGCGTGGGTCAGGGAACGACGGTAAGGCTTTGGCATCTCCTTAGTCCGGTTGAGAGAGGTAGGAGAGGGGTAGCTGATCTGGGACATTGGCTGACCCATGCTTTGGTAATGCGAGAGGGGACCCAGGGAGGAGGCAGAAGAGCCCAGCTGGGTCAGAGAACCGGGGTTCAGAGAGGAGCCAACAGGGGACAGGCTCATGTGGTTGGGGCCTCCACCCATGCTGCTCAATGGGCTGCTGTTGAGACCTGCGCTGGGGTAGCCCATATTCATGCTGGATGTGGAACAGGCAGAGTTCAGATTTATGTAGCTGTTCAAGCTGCTCACTGAGTTCATGGCGCTTGGAGAGGAATACATCTAAAAGAAAAAAAAGGACATTAATGCTTGTCATCAACTCATAAATAAATTTGTAGCTCTTAGTAAATCTATATTATAAAGATAAGGGCCTAACTGCAATGTATTATAACTTTGTTATAATGCTTACTTTTCGTTTTGTTTTACATGTACAAACAATTAATAGTGAAACTCACTATTAAAGCTCCTCAGAAACATTAGAATTAATCTCAAAAATAACGTTAAACAAATAAAAAATAGTTAACTCCAATCTGATGCCGTGTTTGCGATCACAAAATTGATGTGCGCAAAAATAAGTTTAAATGCAAATCGCGAAACTTAGAAAGCGAGAAATTTCTAAGAAATAATAAGACGAAACGTAGAAACCAATGCTGCTTTACGAATGAACTAATGTCTATTTTATAGCATTAACCAAGAAAGTTTTCTCTCAGCTCTACTGAAATGTAAAACGGGTCCACAAGAGTGTAACGGGAAATTCAAATCGAAATCTATTTGGAAAGCTAAATGTGGATCCTTAAAAATAATATATTCTATTAATACAATAAATGTAACATGCAAACATTACAACAATATATGATTACATAGTCCTAGCATTTAAATGTAATATTTAAATATGATGTCGCATTATATTCTAGGCTTATCTATCTATCTATCTATCTATCTGAGAACATAGATATTTTTCTTGCTAAATAGAATGTTGAAGACTTTCCCGAACTTACCTCACTTGGCTCACTGTAGAAAGCATTCCATTCCGGAATTTCGTGAGATTCCATCTTCACGGAGCTCAACATCCCCAAATAAAGTTGTAACTCGTAAGAAACGCGATATTGACAGGAGGCGTGTATTAAAATGCCCTTGAGGTTTTTTTAAGGTTTTCTTAAAAAAATAAATAAAAATTCAACGTCCTGCTTTGTCGAGACGACACACTTTGTAATTCCACGTAATTTTAGAACATGAACTGTAATAAAAAGTTTTATAACGTTAGGCTCTTCTGTTGTCTTCAGTCCCGTGGATCAATGAGTTGTTTTCTCATGATTAGTTAACTTTGTTCACTCAGTATTTTTTTTGCGTGGCAGCACCCGTAAACATTTTCAAGTAATCCTGAGAAGTCCAAAGTTGAAGCTGTCGTGGAGACTGCGTCAGGTCTCTGTGGTGAGTAATGTAGGAAAGCCTCACCTCAGGCTTTAAACACGCGCAGGTGAGGGACCGCCCAACAGGCCCCGGGACGCAGGAAGACGTCCCTAAAGGTCTCTCTTGCCCCCTGCTGTTCTGTATATTGGCCGGCCGACACGTCCATCTCAATTGTCATCCCAGACAACTTCAGGCCTACAATGAAAATGAATAGAATGGAATAAAATGGAGCAAATTTGTGCCTCTGCTGTGACTTGAATTCGATAAACCTGCTTAGAATTCGGTGTAAAAATGCAATAACCCAGTAATTGCCAGACTAAATTATTCCTGCTCAGACCCAATAATATCAAATTTAAGAATAATAATATTTATGAAGCGCATCTGTGCCACCTTCGGAGGGTAAATAATTTGGCATTACATAATCATACACGTATGTTAGTCTAATAGATACTCTGGTGTATGAAGTTTGCGTTTATTATCGGGTAAGTTTCTTTCATGACGCCATACCAATAGTCTTTTGATTTGTCGTCATCAGTCCATCATTTAATGCTTTTCTCTCATCAGTGATGTGTTCAGGGTGGTTTAAGCTCATCAGGGCTTAAACTCATCACTGCAGGGGTCCACATCAGTAATCTGAAGTGCCAGTTTTAAAAGTTGTTAAATCCCCTCGGCTATCACTTTCACGTTGGTCAGAGTGAGCGAAGGACCGTGATTAATTCTCGAGATTTAAAAAGATGATCTCATGCCGTCTTTTCTCAAGCATGTGAACAACTAAAAAGCAAAATACAGGATCAAAATAGAAAGATTTGATTGTTGAACACAATATGATTCGAATATGAAGCGACAAAACTGACTTTCCAAATATTTTATTTTCGTCTTAATTAGGCTCTAGGCTATTTTATTTTAATTTTTTCGTTTTAGCCCATTTTCCACTTATTGCATTTCAAGCAAACCGCTATTATTTGCGAGTTTATTGTGGTCAAACGCAGATTCGAATTTTGAAGATTTTTTTTCCCACAAATTTTCATTGTGAGCATACACTTTTCCTGGCTTGAAATGACCCGTGAGCCTATCCGTAGTAGGCTGTGTGAATACACATCTGTTGTTAGGCGCAGACAGGAACATCACAATGTCAATGCATTTCCTAATGGCTAATGAATGGAGATGTAATTGATCAATTGACGGGGGGTCGACAGGATTAGGAGAGACCTGACCCCCAAAATGCAACTTTATGAGATGTTCCCACAACCCTTGTGCCACCAAATGTTTAGCTAAAAGTTGTAATTGAATTTCTTCAATTCTGCAATATAGCTTGTTGCTCTTAATTTTGTAATAGCATATAGACTGATCGCGACTGGATTTTTTTTCCTATGCAAATGTTCCCCTAATAATTCAAATGCCCGTGGTAACAACATATGATTAAAAATAGCATACAAAAAGATGTCTTGCGAACTTCTAAACGTGTCTATTTAGTGTTTTCGGCACGCTTTTCTTCCTCAGTAATCCCTGTAGTGTCTTGAGATGGTGTATTGGCGAACACACATCTGAACATCCTCCTGCTGTCTCAGCGCTTCTCATGCCAATGCAGCGGCGCATCGTTCATTAACACCTCTATAATTGGATAACAATAGCCTTAATGGGTGACGCTAATGGAGGAAGCAGAATATTAGAAACGTGTCTTAAGGCTTTTTGACGAGTCAAACAGCAGTGAGTCATTAATGATAGTCTAAAACATGGAGAATTCACATGGAAGCCTTCAAATAGCCTAACATGCAGGCTTCAGGCAGGAAATGTTCACCCGAAAATCTGTTGTGAACAATGTTAAAATAAGTATTGTAATGTAGCATGTTATTTTAGGGTTGTTTATATGTAATACATTGAATCTGTATTATTAATTATTATTATTCTATTATTACTTATTACTGGTTCGGCCAATAAATAATAGAAACGTATATCTGTCCTTTTGAGGTTGTACAGACTGCACGACAAAGCTAGAAAAGGTTGTTTTAAATTTAAAACCGTTTTCCACCTGTTTTGGTTTTTAGAAACTTTATAAATTCTGTACAGTTCCATGAGGAGCAACGGCATTAATATCATATTGAACATGACATATAGGCTACCTGTTGTTTATTCCGCTAAATCTTCAAATACAGTTCTCTTTCTGTTGTAATATGTTGGTAGAATATTTCCATCTGCTGGACAAAGTTTAGCATTACATCAAAGACAGACCTTTCCAAACCTCAAAGCGAAATCCATAGACTTCCTAAAATTGAGATACTATTAATTTTTGTAGTTTGAATATTATCTTTTTTTAAAAAATATATAATTGTCGTTTTCATTTTCTGTGTGTTTTGTCATTTTATGTTTAAGTTTTGTGTTTTAATGTTTTCTTAATACAGTTTGTTTAGTTGCTTTAGTTGTTTTATTACATCACATTCAACTAAATAAAAATGGTAACTGTTTCCTTGGCAACTAGCTGACATAATTTAATATTTATTATATTCAAATAATTAATTTTAAATATTTAATTTCAGTTATTTCAGTAATACCCTGCCATTTGACATTACCTGTATGGATATTGCAGTGGGTCACAAATTTGATAACATATAACTGCTAACTTACTGTAAAACATCACATATGTGACCCTGGACCACAAAACCAGCAGTGTTGGGGAAAGTTACTTTTAAAAGTAATGCAGCAAAAGTAACTAATTATGTTACTCAGTGTTACTAATTGTTATGTTATTAATGTGTTACATTACTTCTGCGTTACTTTTCAAATCTGGACAGGGCTTGCTTGTTTGTTTTTAATATAAAAAAGTTAGATTCTTAGCAAATGTAAAAGCCCTCTCACACCAAAATGAAATGAAGTGAATCCTAAGGCTGAAGGAAAAGTAAATTCATGTCTGTACAGTAAAACTGTAGGAAAAGGAAGTTCAACACTCTTCAGCAAAAAGATAAATGAAGCACAAATGTTAGTTAATCTAAAGTAAATTTTGTTTGTTAGTACACTGCAAAAAAATATTTTCTTACTTAGATTTTTGTTTTGTTCAAATTTCAAAATCTTAAATCAACAAGGATTTTCTAGACAAGTAAAAATTATTCTCGTTTTTTTTTTTTTTTTCTCTGAAAAATTAAGAGATTCATTTGCTTGTTTCAAGCAAAAACACAGTCAATGGGGTAAGCAAAATACTCTTGTTTTCTGTTTGAAATAAGTTTTTTTTTTTTTTTTTGCTTATCCCATTGGCAGATTATTTTGCTTGTTCTAAGCAAAAACTTGATTTAAGAATTGTTAGATATTTTGGCTGGAAACAAGACAAAAAAAATCTAAGTAAGAAAAGTATTTTTGCAGTGTATGGTTGAACTGGATCAACAAAGGTCAGCAGCAAAGTCATTGGTTAATAAAATGGGATTAAATACATAAAGAAAACTAAAAGTAACTTGTATTACTTGTTACTCTTACGTTACTTGTATTGCGTTACCCCCAAAACTAAAAACCAGTCATAAGGGTCAATTTTTGGAAATTGAGATTTATACATCATCTGAAAGCTGAATATATAAGCTTTCCATTGATGTATGGTTTGTTATGATGGGAATACTTGGCCGAGATACAACTATTTGAAAATATGGGATCTCAAAATATTGAGAAAATCGCCTTTAAAGTTGTCCAAATGAAGTTCTAGCAATGCATATTACTTATAAAAAATTACGTTTTGATATATTTACGGTAGGAAATTTAGAAAATGTCTTCATGGAACACGATCTTTACTTCATATCCTATTGATTTTTTGCATAAAGGAAAAATCTATAATTTTGTCCCATACAATGTGTTTTGGCTATTGCTAACCAATAAACCCCAGCGACTTATGACTGGTTTTGTGGTCCAGGGTCACGTGTCCGACAATACTGTAAATAACTCTAAACTGTGACATTTGAAATCATGTCCTTTCCTCACACAAACAGCAGATAAGCAGCAGCTAAGAAAGCAAACATGCTCTAACCTTGAACAGTTTTAGAGTCTCAGTTATAAAAACAACCCAGTGAGGTTTACACATAATCACAGTCCAGTGCAGTTCCACCTTCCGAGTTTACTATACTGTAAAATGTTTTGCCAGTTAAGCTAAAAGTAATTCAAGATTTATTCAGGTCAAAGAAATTATTACCAGTAAATCTGACTACATTGTGTTGCATCAATGAAAATCATTAAAAGGGTTAGATTAGGCAGACAAAGCCATTTCAGTGAGCAATGTGCTCACTTTTATGAGCACGAAATAAAAAATAAAAGCAAGGCAGAGATCTGGTCTAGAATAAAGAAACTCAAACTGAACAATTTCAAGTGCATAAAATTTAGTTCCACTGCAAGACATTCAATTGAAGTCAAAAGATTATATTCATCTTGCAAAGTGTTAATTATTTTACCATAAGAAGGATCCTACAAAATGCATGTTACTTTTTTTTATTGTGTACTGACCTGAATAAGACATTTCACATGAAAAACATTTACATATAGTCCACAAGAGAAAATAACAGTTGAATTGATAAAGTGTTCAAGTTTACATACACTTGATTCTTAATACTGTGTTGTTACCTGAATGATCCACAGCTGTTTTTTTTTTGTTTTTTTTTTAGTGATAGTTGTTCATCCTGAACAGTTAAACTGCCCGCTCTTCTTCAGAAAAATCCAGAAATTTATTTGATTCCTTTCCAACAATTACTGCATGATTTTGAGATCCATCTTTTCTCACTGAGGACAACTGAGGGACTCATATGCAACTATTACATAAGGTTCAAACACTCACTGATGCTCCAGAAGGAAACATGATGCATTAAGAGGTGGGGATGAAAACTTTTGACAGGAATGAAGACGTGTATGTATGTATATATATATATATATTTATTATTATTTTTTTTTTTTCCATTTAGTACTGCCCTTCAGCAACTATAGAAGACACATTTCCCAGAAGACAAAATAAGTTAAAGTTGATCTTCAAAATCAAAAAGTTTTCAGCCCCGGCTCTTAATGCATTGTTTTTCCTTCTGGAGTTGCATACAAGTTGTCCTCAAAATCAAGATGGATCTCAAAATCATAGTCATTGTTGGAAAGGACCTGAAGAATTTTTGTGAAGAACAGGCAGTTGATGAACTGATGAATGTATGTAAAATTTTAAACTTTTTTTCTTGTGGACTATATATAAACATCTTTTACGTGAAATATCTTATTCAGGTCAGTACTAAATAATAATAATAAAAAAACATTTTGTACAAACCCTCTTATTTTGGTAAAATAACGTTTTGCAGATTCTGCAAGGTGTATGTAAACTTTTGACTTCAACTGTATTCAGATGCTTAAAACAACTACATTACATTGAAGAATATAAAAAAAAATGTTGAATACCATTGAACAGGACATCAGACATTTGTACCACTAAAATGAATGAAAAATTTAAATAAACAGCAATTAGTCTCAGAGTTTGTGAAAAGTCAATCTTTTAATTTAAATACAATTTAAGCTGTAACATAAATGCCGAATAAACAGAACAGTACTTGTGCATTTATATATTTAGTCATATATTTTCCAAAGTCATAAAACAAAACTGAAGACATGTCGAAACAATATGGAGAACCAAACCTACAGTGGTCCCAAAAATATCTGGAAGTGTCCAAATACGTTTGGGGCTGCTGTATAACAAGACTACATGTCTAATAGATGCTGGCTCTTCCAAATCTTTTACAATAAAACAATTGTCATAAAGTATGCCTTGAACATGTAAAAATGGAAAGAAAACAATCTGGACCATATACTTGTAAAAAAAAACAGAGCGGATCTGTTGTGATAACATTAAACTAGTCATCGCTTCCAAGGATTTAAAAGCCAATGGGTTACAATAGAAAATATAGTGATCTGCTTACTTGTAATAAAAATCTATTGTGTCTACCCATAAAGGTTTAAATATAAGTTCCCAATGTAAAACACTCCCCATATCTGTCCTTGTTATCTGACGAAAGCCACAAAACCATTTTACCACAAAAATATATGTTATAGCATCATATGATACGACAATATTCAGCATGTCTATCTTTGGTTTTCTATTCATTCAAAGACTTAGTGGTACATAAAGCAACATAGTATCAAATCTAGAGATTGCACATCTATAACCATTGAAAGGGATAATTCTTGTACAATCTACACGGAGTAAAAAACATAAAGATATCTATTATACATGCTGTATCAAGAAGCAATTTGAAGGAAGGGCTTTTAGCACTTAGTAATATTCCTGGACTACTTAACAGTTTTATGCAGCATAGACGACGGCAAATACAAGAGTGGGCCTGTAGTCGGTGCAGTTCTGTGATTGTAAAGGAAGTCGCCATTCCAAACAAGTACAATCTGCATCTGTCTGGTGGTTTGTAGCACATTCTAAAAAAAAAAAAAAAAATCGCCCCACTGGATCTTTGAAATGTGTTTTTTTTTTTCTTATAATAGCCAATACAACAGGGTGAACCTGGTTTGCAGGACTAAAAAGTTCTTAAAGCGCTGCTGAAGAATTGACACAGGCCAACAAATCTGAAATAAGTGCTGGAGGGTTTAATACATGGGCATCTCTGAAGAGAAAAATGGCTGCATTCTCCATTGCCTCATCCAAAAGAGAGACGACGGAGGGAAGGAAAATGAGGGGGGTGGGGGGAGACAGCGAAGGGCAAGAAGGGGCCTGGATAGATGGAGGAAGTGGACCTGCCCGCCAGCACCCGTCTCTTCAGTGCTGTGGGCCACACAATTACCGTGGCCATCTTTAGGGCTCAGGATCACAGCTCCCTCAGAGTGAGGTTTTTGTTCTGTTGGGGAGGCATTAATATAGAGGTTACAAACATATATTATCATTTAAAAGTTTACAAATATTACTACCAATTAAAATATGTTGTTTCAATGTGAATATACACTGTGTGCACGTTGATATTTTTTTCCCCCAAGCACATTTTACCAATTCCAAACCATACCAATCTTAATAACTATTATTAATTTTGTACTTAATCATTTATAAGTGATATATAATTGTCCATGAAGGCTGGAAGTAAAAGACTCTATATTCAGGTGTTCATAATTATTTTCCTTTACAGATAAACTGAGCCAAAAAAGAGAATTATGAGAGGGATGCAATACTAGAATTTGCGAAGTTAAGGCATGACAATTGGCCAGTGAAATGCTTGTTGGGTCAGAAAAAACAAGTGGGGAAGAAAAGACACGTGTTAACTACAAAAGAATTGAGGTGAAGAATTACAAGTGAAACCATCAGGAACCATTTAGTGTCCAGCACCACCATTTTCCAGTCTTGCAACCTACCTGGAGTTTCCAAAATTGCAGTGTGTCAGGTTCTCAGAGACTTTGTTTGGGTGAAAAATGGGGGACTCTCACACTGCGAAAAACTTTTTTTCTGAAAACAAGACAATAATTTTGACTCGTCTAGAAAATCCTTCTTGATTTAAGAATTTTTAGATATTCTGGCTGGCAACAAGACAAAAAATAATTTTTTGCACTGCACTTAAGAATAACATGCTAAAGCGTTGTGAAATACATGAAGACTGTTTTCTATAGGCTATATAGACAGATAAATTGAGAGTGACTCTTGAAGGACCAGCATCACATCCTCTTATACCACTCTTTCAAGAATTTATCTTCCAGAATCCAGTAAGTTTTGGGATTTCATTTTAGTCCACCTCAGCAAGACAGACTTTTCAGGACAGGAGACAGACTAAAAAACTTCCAAAACTTACTGCCAGATTCTGGAAGATGAATTCTTGAAAGAGTGGTACGAGAGGATGTGGTGCTGGTTCTTTAAGAGTCACTCTCAACTCATCTGTCTATAAAGCCTATAAAAAACAGTCTTTGTGTATTTTTACAACACATCAGCATATTATTCTTATTAAGTAAGGGTCAGGTTTTTTTTTAGGATTTTTTTTACCTAAGCAAAGTCTCTGAGAACCTGACACATTGCACTTCTGGAAACTCCAGGTAGGATGCAGTTCTGGAAAATGGTGGCGCTGGAGACTAAATGGTTCCTGGTGGTTTCACACCTAATTTTTCATCTTAATTCTTCTGCAGTTAACACTCTTTTCTTCTCCACCTGTTTTTTTCTGACTATGCAGGCCCAACGAGCATTTCGCTGCCCAATGGTCATGCCTTCACTTTGCAAATTCTAGTATTGCATCCTTCTCATGGGCATTTAATAAGTCTTGACTTTTCAATCTGAGTTAAATCTCTCTTTTGGCTCATTTTATCTGTAAAAGAAAACGTGCCTAATTACACACCTGCATATAAATAAAAGTTTTTCACTTCCAGCCTTCATAGACAATAATATCTTATAAATAAATAAATACAAAAATAGTAGTTATTAAAATTGATGCTTGGGGAAAAAAAATATGACCAGAATATAAACATGCCTAATAATTATGCACACAGTGTATATTAAAATATAATGTATTCCTGTGATTTTCAACATCGCCTTTCAGAATATATTCTAAAACAATTCTTCTTATTATTATAAGTGTTGAAAGTAGTTGTGCTGCTTCATATATTTGTGGAAACTGGTTTCTTTTATGAATAGAAAGTTTTACAATATATTTTAAATGTAATAATGCATTCTTTCTGAGTAAAAGCATATTGTCAAACCTGCTGCTGGTCGTTAGGGGTCTCTTTCCTTCTTCACCTTCACGTCACCCGCCAGGATCGTAGAGATCTCGCCTTGCATGAACGCCCACGGCACGTTGGAGCCCACGAGGGGGCACTTCTCTCCACTGGGGCAGTACACCTCATTCCCTGAGCCCTGTCTGCAGATGAAGTCCCGAGTGCAAGGGAAGCAGAACTTGTGGCCGGGCACTGATGGACACTGGACAAAGTGCGTGTCCTCCAGGCGCTCGTGGCAGATGGTGCAGCACAGAGGGGCACCTCCGGCGCCTCCTGAGCCTTCGCCTCCCATAACGGCACCCTGGTCAACGAGGGACGCAGTGACCGTTGTGGTTGGTCCTCCTGCGCTACTGCCCACTGATGGTTCTCCATTTCGTGACGCTAGTCGCCGCTGACCACCTGCAGGTGAAGGACTTGCGCTGTTCTGCCGCCCTGTGTTGGCCGAGTGGCCCCCGCTGGTGCCTGGAGCATCTTTCGGGGGCTGGGTGGCTGTGCCGACGTTGTCGGCCACACTCATGAGTGCCGAGATGGGCGACGGGTCGCTACCATGTGCCCCCATGCCCTCTGGAGGCTGTCCCACGCTGGCTAGCGAGGTTGCGGGCATATGGCCGGGCAAGCCGGGGTACGCGCCAAGTGGCCAGTGCTGGCGCATCTCCTCAGAAGTCATCCTCTCTGCACCATCCGGCTCGGGCGAAGCTTTGCGCCTGCGTACTCTTGGTTGCGTGGGACGGCCGATGTGGCAGAGCGCGCTGGGTAACATGGCGCAGTTGGGGTCCAGGTAAGGCTGCGGGACGGATTCTGGTGCGGGCGCATCTTTAAACGCCCGCACTCCATCGCTGAGAAGCTCAGACAGGAGGCGCCAGTCTCCGGTGCCGTGCCTTTTTTCATACTCCACGTATTTGTACCCAGAGTTAATGACCTTGCCGGTGTCTTTCTGAGAGTCATGGAACATCTGCTTGACCAGCGCTAAAACGCTGGAGAACACGTTACCAGACCCGCACGGGTACTCGATAAAGACCTTCAGCTCAAACTCAACCATCAGCTTGGCGTCAAAAGCAAACACCCTTCCCACCAGGCCGTGGTCTTTCTTAAAGCGGACATTAAATGGGGTGCAACCAGAAAGGGCGTGCAAGGCCTCACGCATGTGTTTCGGGCGTCCAGCCCAGTCCTCCGCACGGTTCCGGACGCTTTCGGACAGCTCGGCGAGGGCTTCGGCATTCCTCTGCTTTTCCTTAAATTCTTTTTCGAATTCCGGGCTTATGAATGATGCCACACCCACGTTCATCCCCATGCCTATGGCCTGTCTTTTACTGAGCTCATTTAACATGGGAGCGGAAATGGTCAAGGGGGCACCCCCAGCTCGGGCATTTAGACCAGGCATGGCGGTCAGCAGGCCATGAGGGGTTCCGACAAGCCCTTGCGCCATTAAATTGGGTGGCACAGCCCCCACTAAAGTCCTCCTGGCAGTTGGACTCTGTCTACTAACCTCGGGCGGACCTCCATCTTCAAGTCTAGGCAGCCCATTGGGCAGCCTGGCAGACACATATTCTCCCCTTCCCCGCTCATATCGCTCGGAGGGCGGTCTGCCGGCCTCCATAGGACCCTCCTTACCAGCGGGACCGTGTTTACCGCTGGGCTGCGGACCCGGAGATCTGCCGTCCTGCATCACATGTGTTCGCTTGAGCTGCCGCGCCGTGTCGATGAGCAGCTCTATTCTGTCCGCGCCCTCGTAGTTCACACAGCCTCTGCACACGGCCTCGCTGAAGTCCCAAATCATGGCCCACGGCATCTTTGGCAGGTCGCAAAGGTAGCACCATTGCCGCCTGGAAGATGCCTGCGAGGAAGAGGACATATTTGATAGGCCCTCGCGATCTTGCGTTCTCAAATCCACCCTGAATCTCTTTCACAGCCAGCCTCCGAGCGTTTGCGATCGACTATTTCCTCGTTACGGACGAGTATATACAACTCCGTTGGATTTTGTGTCATTCAGAATCGAGGTGTTTGATGTTTCTGCCAAGTAGTCTGGGCCGCAGAGTTTCTCCTGGAAGACGTTCCGAAAGTTACGCAACTCTGCCCCGTGGAATTGTGGGAAGTGGAGTTTTGTACTGCTGAACGCGCTCTTAGTGCTTTTGCAAAAGAAAGTCTTTTATTTCTGAAATAAAGTCCCCAAATATTCACGGAAGAGAGGCATCGGACATCACATGATCTTTTTTGTTGCCAGGATACACTATATGTTATGTAAACAACGAGTAATTGGTATGTGTTTATTGGTTCGCTTTTTCCTTTCATGTATATAGAATATTTTGTTTACAAGTGTATTAGATTTACCTCAAAATATAGTGACATATATTTCCTCGGTTATTTATCTTTTTTTAATTATTATAAAAACATAATTGTTTAGGCAAATGAAACTTGACCAGTCTAGCAATATTAAATATAAAACGTGAATAATAGTAACGAGTTCTTGCAAAAGGTTTTTAGACTGCAATTCCCATTTTGCAAACCGGTGACGTCACATCCGCTATTCCCAACTGCGTGTTTCAAAAACTTCCGGTGTTATATTACAGAAATGACGTTCCGTGTAACTGTAGTAAGCGCTGTTTATTTGATTAACAATTGAATTCTGTTTATAAGATACTTATGATGTTTAAACTCGTGATACCCGTTTACAAGACTTAACGTTACCATCTTCGAAATGTCCATTTTACGCAAGAAACGTCTTGTTGTTTTCATCAGTTTATTTGAATGTTAGCTTTTGCTAAGTACAAATAGTAATAATTGATTTTAAATCGTAAACAGTAAATTATATCACAGAACAGTCTATGGAAATATACTGGGAAAATAAATAATTATACATATACAATAAACAACCACTTAAAAAAAGCATTGGGCTTGTGATTTTTTTTTTTTTAACTTTTTTTTTGTCTCATAATGCTGATTGTTCCTTCACGTTTTGTGGGCCAAGATCCTGTCTGTCTGGTCCATATTTATCCTCCAAAATGGCAAAGGGTGGCCGGTCTGTATTCTTTTCTTTTGCAGATTTGCGGTAATGCTTACAAACTGTGTACAAGCCTTGCATGAGGAAGAGCAATGATATGGTGCTGTAGTAACCTCCATATACAACAAACTGTAATAGAAGGAGCAAAAATATTAAAATATAATGTAACACATTTAAACAGACACTCACAGTTTTATTTTTATTTTTTTTAACTGTATCATACTGCAGCATAATTGATACATCTAAATGATCATAATGTTCAAAACTTGTGAAAAACGTCTTGTACACAATCTACTACATGTCTTTTGCCATCTGATTGACAGTTTGAACTTTTAGTATAATTGTAAAAATGTTCACCCTCAGGTGGTGGTTCACACATTTTTATTATACATGCAGTTGAAATTTACAAATGCATTATTTGGCCAAAATAAGACGGACCATACAAAATGCATGTTATTTTTTATTTAGTACTGACCTGAATAAGATATTTGACATAAAATACTTAATTACATACTTAAATAAATAATTACATATTGTTCACAAGAGAAAATAGTAGTTGAATTTATAAAACTGACCCTGTTTAAAAGTTTACACGATTCTTAATACTGTTTTGTTACCTGAATGATCCACAGCTGTGTTTTTTTGTTTAGTGATAGTTGTTTAAGAGTCCCTTGTTTGTTCTGAACAGTTAAACTGCCTGCTGTTCTTCAGGTCCCACAAATTCTTTGCTTTTCCGGCATTTTTGTGTATTTGAACCCTTTCCAACAATGACTGTATGATTTTGATATTAAATATTAAATCTTTTCACACTGAGGACAAGTTTAACAGCGGGCAGTTTAACTGTTTAGGACAAACAAGGGACTGATAAACAGCTATCACTAAAAAAATGAGGATCATTCAGGTAACAACACAGTATTAAGAATCAAGTGTATGTAAACTTTTGAACAGGGTCATTTTTATAAAAATAAACTATTTTCTCTTGTGGACTATATGTAAACATCTTTTATGTCAAATATCTTATTCAGGGCAGTACATAATAAAAAACAACACACATTTTCTATGATCCCTCTTATTTTGTCAGAATAATTTACATTTTGCAGATTCTGCAGAGTGTATGTAAACTTTTGACCTCATCTGTATTACTGGGAGATAAAAAGTGAAAACTGATATTTATGCATTTTATGTAATTAGCCTGTTATAAAGACATATTAGCAGAAATTTTACCAGAATTTCATTTTTATATCCTGGCCATATAAATATCAGCATCTGGTCCAAATGCAAACTTATAATTTGAATAGATTTTGCTAACTATTATTTGATATGTCAGGCTTATATTTAATTAAGTTCAGTGTAGTGAGAGCTTACCTGGGTCACAATGTCCAGTCCCAGGACTGAACTGTCCACCACAATAGTAGTAAGTATAGTTTGAATTGTAAGAGCAGCAAAAGTGTTAATGCCAAAAGTTAGAGCATAACACTCCATAGAGAGGTTAACAGCTATCTGAAACCTTCAACCATAAAAAGGGAAAATAGAATAAGAAAAACATTCAAGGCAGTCAAGGAAAAAAAAAAAATATTGGTCCTCTCCTCAATTGTCACTACACAGTAATATATCATTTAATAGAAAGGGTTATATTGACCTATTAAGATTTTGCTTAAATCTTACATTGTATATATATTGCTAAATTTTCAGAGGTAAATCAGTAACTATTGCAATTTTTTTTTTTTTTTTTGTAAACAAGCAACTTAAGGATTCATATATTTTGAATATACATTGAACCAAACACTTTCATAACATAGCTGATAATTCAGTATACTTTGTTTTTGACAAAACATCCCATGTTTCAGTCATTAAAGCACATTTTTGGTAGTGACAGTAATGTTTTGGTAGCCACATTACAGAAATTTAACCCACAAAAACACTTCTAAAACATACTAAAATACTAAAAATGTACTAAAATTTAGTTGATTTCCCTCAAAGCAAGGTTTATGTGTTCCCAGTTGTCACAACAATAATGACATGTTTTGGTCGTGACTGTTACGGTAGTGACAAAAAAACAACAACAACAAAAAAAAACAAGATATCACTAATAAGTTGAAATTCGGGGGGTAGGGTTTGGGACAGCCACCTCCCAACTAAATGATGGTTTTATATATATTAAGCTTACTGATATTTTAAATATTATTGTGGGTTTGAACAGATAATAAAAGGATAGTAAACATCTAAGATGCTTTTTAAATGTGTTTTTTGGTTGTGGGACCAATGCACCAGTCCTGTAGAATGGCCATATTAACCCTTTTTCATTACATATATCTTACACAGTGTGTGTGATGACTAACTTACATTGTGATTGTGATGAGGAACATGTATGACGCTTTGAAGATAGCGTAGCCTGCGTAACACAGCCAGATATTGTTGGTGAGGCCCATGAGAAAGACACACCCTGCACCTATTGCAGAGAAAATACCCAACGAGAGCTCGCCCCACACGCCCCACTGTACTCTGATATAACCCACAGAGAAAGCTGCTGCTGCACCTGAAAGCAACATTCAATACATGAATCACAATAAGGGAGATGTCAAATCTGTGAACAAAGAAGAGGCATGACGGAAGGCGACAATTAAATTGGGGAAAATGCATTTAGACTGCATTTTTTTCTGTATGGCACTCAGAACTCATTTATGTTGCCTTTGTTTGAATGTTCTTGTCAAGGCATCAAAACTGAGAGACATTCTCTTCTGTTGTAATTAAAGTGACTACTAACCAAACCCCTACTGTTGTAATTGCTTGAATTATCTTCCCCCACACATACTGGGATGCTGAATTCCTATGCAAACTGCACAACAATTAAGCGTCAGAAGTCTTCTGCGCAACATAAATGATGATTCAACGTATGATTTGTGGATAAAGCCGGATTGGTTTGGCTAGGCATATTCTGATATCTTTCACTATAAAGATAAAGGATTTATTACACTTTTGATAGTGTTTATGGTTAATAAATTCTTTCACTCTTAGATTCTTATTGGCATATGGTTCAGTGAAGGACCTTTAATATCCACAAAACCCTTCCATTCTGCAAAAAGGTTATTTACACTCTTAAAGGCATAGTTCACCCATTTTTGTCATCCTCTATTCACCCTTATCATGTTTTAAACCTGTATGAATTTCTTTGTTTTGAAGATTTTTAATATTTATTTTTTCCATACTATAGAAGTCAATGGCTACAAGCAACTGTTTGGTTCTCAACATTTTAAAAAATATGTTCTTTTGTGTTCAACAGAAGAAACTCATGTTCCAAATAGGGGCTTTTGCATTGATTTTTAAACAGTGGGGATTTCAACAGTATTTTGAAAATGGATGAAAAGGTTTCATGGATGTTATTGGTTTTTCACAACATGTTATTAGTCGGCCATATTGGCGGCACTTAATGTAAACAATGCAGTTGAACCTATTGAAACTTGCATATTTTGCTGCTGAAAATGGTAAATTATTGTCATGTTTTGGGCTGTATTAATCGGTCGGACCAGGAAAAACATTTGGAGTACTGCCAAAAAGTTATATAAAATCAAGGAGAAGAGTACAAAAAATTGTCTGAGGAACATTAGGTGTTTGAACTGAGATATCCAGGCTAAGAATCTTGACAACATTTGTGTTTGTTCTTATCATTTCCAGTAAGGTAGGCCAAATATTAGGCTAATATCTTAATTAATACTGCTTGTATCTTTACCACCTTAACTGTAGTAACTATATTGTGCGCTTTCCTGCTCAAGTCCTTCTCTATATGATTTAGCAGCTTCCACACATTTTTCCATGGTTTAGACAGCATAAATTAGCAGAACAACATATTCAGTAGTACATTAATTGTGCAATTCATGCTGTTGTTTACATCCGAGTATCTCCGATATGGCTCGGCATCCGGGTAACTGACCAAACCGTGATGTAAATGCAAATCATCTATAGGTTCTTCATGGAAGCAGATGGCAATTAAAATCCACAAAATGCCTCACCTACAAGTGCGCAGACTGCCTCCACTCCCCCATTATACACAGAAGATGTACTTGAGGGCTCAATGTGGTCCCACATCAGCTGAACGTAGTTAAAGACCTGTCCATATCCAGCTGTAGCCAAAGCCCACCAGAGGGACCACTGCACCAGCCTTCTGGAGGAGTAGGACTCTTTGAGACTCTCCCACATTTTTTTTGCAGACGTTTTAATGTTTCCCCAATCGCAGCATGTTCCTGTAGGCTGCCTTCCTAGATCCCTTTCTCCCCCAAATGCATCTGTAACCTCTTTTAGCGTGTCTGTAGACACCTCCACCTTCTTCTTAAAAAACATGCCATGTTGAGGCATTGGCAGGCCCAAAGAAATACAGAAAGCCACTGACATTATACCCAGAGTAATTGTGTTTACATGGTAGTAGCTTGTGTCAGCCAGTGAAATTAATAGTTGTCCTAATGTGGCTCCAAAGGTATATCCAGTCAGCATGGCACTGCGAACATACCCCGTGGCTCGTTGGTAGCGTTCAGGAGGAATGACGCTGTAGATATATGAAAAATAGGCCACTTCGGTGGAGGTGACCATTGCAAAATTGAACTGTAGGTATGTCATAGCGGCCAAGCTGGTAGCAAAGCACAGAAGTAAATAATTTGTGACAAGAAAAAGACCTTGAGTGACTATTAGAGGTTTGTATCTAAACAAGTCTGTCAGTAGGAAGACTGGACAGAGCACGGCCAGGTATGAGTACGTCCAGATGGGGAACAGGTAGTTAGTAACCTGGTGAGAGGAAAGAAGATTGTTTTTGTTCATTTGAATGAGAAACGGAAGGAAATGTTTAGGTACATGATTTGAAATCAAGGTATATTGCGTAAGAGATAAGACTCACAAGGCATGTGCAGCATGAGTGAGGCATAACTATTGTAGTAATCAGTAAAAAAGTGAATGCAATTAACTAATATTTTGACTAGTTTTTCTTTAATTTTAAGATTCTGAAGTTTTAAAAGAGATATTATGATTATTTCTCACCCAGAGAAAGGTTTAGGTAAGGAAATATGTTTTCAAGGGCACCTATTACAATACATATAGCTTACAAAATCCAACCAACACTAGACATAATGCCTGAGCTGTCTGAACCACTAAACAATCACTAAGCCAACATTCAAATTTGAAAAAAGCAATACTGACCACTTCTTCTGAGATATTTTTGGGTCCCACCAAGTAAGGAGTAAGGAAAGGCTCTGCCGGTCTGCAGTTGGCAAAGAAACCATAAAAAGAGAGCAAAACAGTGGGGAAGACCCAGTTTGACCTCTTCATTTTCCGCCAGAATTTCATTCTGATCTGCTTGTCTGTATTTTCACTACCACAAGATTATGTCTCTTCTTTTAGGTCCAGGAGCTGTTGGTTTGGTGTATTGGTGTCTTTTTTTTTGCTGTGTAGCTTGAGAAAGCCAAGTCAAGTCCCTGATATCCACATAAGGAGCAAGGTTGGTAATATAAGTTATTTATGATGGAGACTTTGATCTGTGTGCATGTAGGCCCCAATTGTTGGTGTGCGCATATTGTGTGTGTGTGTTGACCAGAAAAAATAAATAAATAAAAAAATAAACTTTGTGATTATTTAAACGTATGTTTATTTGAATAGCGTTTTTTAATAGTTTCAAAGCAGCTTGACAGGAAATTAATGTTTCATATTTAATAATAAAATAAACTACATGTATATGACCAGGGTAGTAACTTAACAAGATTCAGTTTGCAGTTTGTTGTCAATATTATGCAATATTTTCAGTATCAAATACGTGTTGGAAACATATTACAAAAACGTACGAATTAATCACAAATCCGCTAAAACATTAAATGGTTATGAATTTGCGCATGCGCAGTACCCAGCACATGTGTCTCGTCACCTTAGTAACGGTTTGTTGACAGTGTTCATTGGCGTGATGAGACTGAAACGGCTACACATACGATACTACCCACCAGGTAATATACGTGTTTAAACTTTTATATTGCACATTAATCACCTCTTACAGTTTTGCTAAAAGTGTCCGGCTCAATCTGTAACCGTTTGATTGAAGAATGTTTGATTGGCACTTGCAAAATAAAGCTTTTGTTGTTATGCAGGAATATTCCTGGACTATGAAAAAGGGGGGCAGCTAAGGACGAAATCCATCGATCTGTTAAACTTGACTCCAGAGTAAGAATGACTATCAAACTAGTTCACGTATAACTAACGTTACACATGCACATTTCCTCGTGTTGTGGTGTTAATAGTTTAAAATAAGGTTCTACTTGTTAACAGTAGGTAAATACGTTAGTTAAGATAAACTAACAATGAAAATACTTCTAAAGCATTTATTAGTTGGTGTTAGTTTTAGCATTTAATACATTATTGAAATCAAAAGTTGTATCTTTTTAGTATTACTGGTATATTAATGGATGTGAGGAAACATGAACTTACAATGAACAGTTGAATTTTTATTATCTAACAATAACAAAGTATTGCGCATTGCTAGTTGACGCATTAACTAATGTTAGCCAATGGGATCTTCAAACGTGTTACCATATAACTGACTACATATTTATCTGATAAACAAGTCTACATCTTTATACATAAGTCTACATTTTCCTCATCTAGGACTGATGTGAATGAGTTACTGTCTGACATTAGAGCAGCTGAACCTCTCATCACCTCATCCTGCGTTGAGCAGGTGAAAGTCCTGATCTGCAAACTACAAGAGAAAGTCGGCCAAAAGGATGACCGCAAGTTCTTCCTTTTCAGGGTAATAATAAATACCGACCAATCATGCACAAGCATATTTGGGTCATGCATATTTGATTTGTTTTGCTAATTTAGTTGACACAGAAATGTAAATTTACTGAAAATGGAACGTTACTTACCCCCAGGCAAAGCTGGGTAGATTACTTACAAATTGTAATCGGTTACTGATTCCAAATTACATGACAAAATTTTTTGTTAGAAACGTAAATCTTTACATTACACATTTTAGGTAATATAATCAGATTACTTTCAGAATATTTTTGACCTAACTTGTTTATCACAGAATTATAACCTACAGAGTGATATTTCAAATAAAAATCAATGTGTTCATCAGCAATTGGTGCAATATTGAACACCTGAAATGATTTTTGTAAATCCATCGGTCAAATACTGTGTAGCCACCTGACTAATGACTGATCTCTGTGTCAAATTAACACAAAACTTGAAGGCTTTCTAAATGTACATAGGCATTAGTCTACTTTAGAAAGGAACATTTAAAATATAAAAAAGAGGAAATAGGGAGAATCAATAAATTCTGAATAATTTATTGCTATTGTGTAAATAATATGTAATCATGTAATCCATAAAAAAGTAACTATTAAGAGTTAAGTATTTGAATTTTTGTATTTGTATTTTAAAATGTAATTTAAAATGGTTAAAATGTTTTTTTTCTTAATTGAAACAGATTTGGAGAAATTTGCTCACCTGCTCACCAGTGGATCCCCTGTAGTGAATGGGTGCCGTCAGAATGAGAGTCCAAACAGCTGATAAAAACATCACAATAATCCACAAGTAATTCACACCACTTCAGTCCATCAGTTAACATTTTGTGAAGCCAAAAGCTGTGTGTTTGTAAGAAACAAATCCATTATTCATATGTTTTAATTTCAAATAAGTCCTCTATTCATAATAGGCTTTGTTAAGCTGGTTGAGGTGTGTTTGTTTGGGTTTGGAGCTGAAATCTGCAGGATGGTAACTCACCAGGAGCAGGCTTGGAGACCCCTGGACTACGGTATTTTGGCTAGAAATGCCAGTTTAAAGTTAAAACGGCTAAATGATGGATTTGTTTCTTACAAACATGAAGCTTTTTGCATTACAAGATGTTAAAGGATTAGTTCACTTTCAAAACAAAAATGTACAGATAATGTACTCACCCCCTTGTCATCCAAGATGTTCATGTCTTTCTTTCTTCAGTCGTAAAGAAATTATGTTTTTTGAGGAAAACATTTCAGGATTTCTCTCTATATAAAGGTGCTCCTGATTTTGAGCTTCCAAAATGCAGTTTAAATGCAGCTTCAAAGGGCTTTAAACGATCCCAGTCGAGGAAGAAGGGTCTTATCTAGCGAAATGATCGGTTATTTTCAAAACAAATCGACAATTTATATACTTTTAAACTCAAATTCTTGTCTTGTCGCATCTCTGCGATGCGCATGCATAGTCTGTGTGATCTGGGTCAATACAGTTAGGGTCGAAAACTCTCATCTTGTTTTCTTTCCCAACTTCAAATTGTCCTACATCGCTGCAGAAGTACCAACCCAGTGAACATACAAAGAAGACCCTTTACAAAAAAAGGTAAAACAGCAATGTAGGGTGATTTTAAAGTCGACGACAAAAATGAGAGGGGAGTTTTCCGACATACCCTAACTGTATTGACCCGGATCACACAGACTACGCATGCGCTTCGCAGAGACGAGACAAGACAAGCATTTGAGGTTAAAAAGTATATAAATTGTCAATTTGTTTAGAAAATAACCAATCGTTTCACTAGATTAGACCCTTCTTCATCGGCTGGCATCATTTAGAGCCCTTTCAAGCTGGATTTAAACTGCATTTTGGAAGTTCAAACTTTGGGGCACCATTCATATCCATTATATGGAGAGAAATCCTGAAATGTTTTCCTCAGAAAACATAATTTCTTTACGAGTGAAGGAAGAAAGACATGAGCATCTTGGATGACAAGGGGGTGAGTACATTATCCGTACATTTTTGTTCTGAAAGTGAACTAATCCTCTAACTGATGGACTGGAATGGTGTTGATTACTTGTGGATTATTGTGATGTTTTGATCAGCTTTTTGGAATCTCATTCTGACGGCACCCATTCACTGCAGAGGATTCATTGATGAGCAAGTGATATAATGCTACATTTCTGATAAATAAACAAATACATTTACGTCTTGGATGGTCTGAGGTGAAAATTTTAATTTTTGGGTGAACTATTCCTTTAAGCAGCATGTTGCTACTTCTTTTATATTTATTATACTTGTAATTTTTAGCAGTCTCTCTTATAATTGAGAGACTTGACTTGGATGTGTTAAAAATCCATGATATTTAATTATTCAACATTACATCACTATTTTATCCAACCTTCCATCTGCTGCTTTTCTCATTACCACCATGATTATATGAAGAGTTTAAATGCAATACCCCCTAAAAGCCATCTCAGTCAAAAATGAGATAATGATACTGAGTGAATGCTCTTGACACATACTATATGTCCATCAAATACTTTTACTTAAAACTCGCTAAAATCCCAGCCTCAGCCCAATCAGAAGCACTGGTACTTAGGTAGAAACCTATACATCGAAGCTTGATAAAAATGCTTTTTTTTAAAGAAAGACATCAGATGGATTTAGAGGCTTTTGCATCTGAACTCTTCATATATACTGAATAGCCAAATTCACTGTGATCAACACATCTTATATCGATATTACCCACTAGGTGGCAGCAAAGGGAAAACTGCTGTTTTTGTACATCAAAGGCATAGTAATTATGTATGGAAATTACACAGTCAAGCTTATAGATCTGAAATGAATTAATGTGGTTAAGTGCATCCCCCCCCCAAAGTGTTTGCATTCTGTCTTCCTCTACAGGCACTTCAGGCTCACATCTTGCCCCTGACGAATGTAGCCTTCAATAAATCAGGATCGAGGTGAGTTTATCAGCTGTGCTCACATGCCTGCTCCCCCTCCCTCCCTCCCTCCCTCTAATTCTGCCTCTCTCCTTTACTTTCCGTCTGTTTGCAGTTTTATAACCGGAAGCTATGACAGGACTTGTAAAATATGGGACACTGCATCCGGAGAGGAGCTGCATACTTTGGAGGGTCACAGGAATGTTGTGTACGCCATCGCCTTCAACAACCCTTACGGGTAACAGCACGGGTCTTGCGCATTTGATCGCTTATGCCCTGAATCATTCAGAATGGCTTACCCTTCATTTTTCATTTTTTTCTTCTATGAAATGGAGAAAAGGCCTCTCCGTCACCTCTCTGTCTCTTTCTGCAGGGTTAGGGCACTGCAGGGTAACTGCTGTTGTTATTACAATGAGACCATTTGTCACTTTGAGTCATAACAGGAGCCCCTGTCCTTTTTTCCCCTCTCTCCCTGCCCTCTTTCTCGCTTACTCTCTCTTGTTTTTCCTCTTAGAGACAAGGTTGCCACAGGCTCCTTTGACAAGACCTGCAAATTGTGGAGTGCTGAAACAGGAAAGTGTTTCTACACGTTTAGAGGGCACACAGCAGAAATCGTACGTCTGCATTCTCACGTTTTTCTCTCTGCATTCACTCTAGTCTCAGCAGTTTATAAAACAGTTCACCCCAAAATGATAATTCTGTCCTCATTTACTCACCCTCTTGTTGTTCAAAAACTGTATGACCTTTCTTCTTCAGGACATATGTCCTGGAATTAAACACACTGAGACCACACACAGTGTGGGTTGATATGTTCCAGTGTATGTGAACTTAATTTGAAAACATTTTAATTGTCAGTCTGTTCCTCCTACAAAGGCTTTTGGAAGACTAGAAATATAGCATGACTAATATTGGTTATAGTTATGATGCTTTTATATGTTTTGCCCTTTTTGAATCTCAGCCCCATCCCAATTCACTTTATATAAAAAAAAAAAGTTACTGGACATTCTGTGAAACACAAATTTGTGTAGGTTTGAGCTTCAGGAATTTGGGTTATTTTTAGTTTAGTGCTAACCTAATATAGGGGATATTTCACATAAAAGACATTTCCATACAGTCCACAAGAGAAAATAATAGTTGAATTTATAAAAATGACATTCAAAAGTTTACATATGCTTGATTCTTGTTACCTGAATGATTTACAGCTGTTTTTTTTATTTAGTGAGTCCCTTGTTTGTCCTGAAAAGTTAAACTGCCCGCTGTTCTTCAGAAAATTCCTTTAGGTCCCACAAATTCTTTGGTTTTCCAGCTTTTTTGTGTATTTGAACCCTTTCCAACAATGACTGTATGATTTTGAGATCCATTTTTTTCACACTGGGGGACTCATATGCAACTATTACAGGAGGTTCATGGTACACACAATGCATTAAGAGCTAGGGGATGAGAATTTTTGAATGGGTAAACTAGTAACTTATTTTGTCTTTTGGGAAAAAATTATCTTCTGTAGCTTCTGAAGGGCAGTACTAAATGTAAAATGATAACATTTAGACAAAATAAGAAAAATGTACATATTTTCATTTTGTTCAACAGTTTACACTCCTGGCTCTTAATGCATTGTGCTTCCTGCTGGAGCATCGGTGAGTGTTTGAACCTTCTGTAATAGTTGCATATGAGTCCCTCAGTTGTCCTCAGTGTGAAAAGATGGATGTCAAAAGCATACAGTCATTGTTGGAAAGGATTCAAATACACAAAAATACTAAAAAGCCCCAAAATTTGTAAGACCTGAAGGATTTTTCTGAAGAACAGTGGGTAGTCGCTCATGAACATCTATCACTAAAAAAACACAACTAACAGCTGTGTTTCAGTTAACACAGTATTAAGAATCAAGTGTGTGTAAACTTTTGAACGGGGTCATTTTTATAAAGTCAGCTATTATTTTCTCTTGTGGACTATATGTAAACATCTTTTATGTGAAATATCTTGTACACTGTGCTTTTGGGATTTATCAGACACTTTGTTCGATTAATCTCAAATACTGTCTCTATTTTCTCTGTGTGTCTACTGTTAGGTCTGCCTGGCCTTTAACCCTCAGAGTACCTTGGTTGCTACAGGCAGCATGGACACCACAGCTAAATTATGGGATGTTGTGAGTGGGAAAGAGGTGTCCACATTGGCAGTACGTCTCATCCTGTGGTTTACCTGCATTATTATTCATTGTACATTTCTACCTATCCTGCTTCGTCATTTTCCCCCTCATCTGCTCATCTCCCACGGGATTTTTAATGATTTCTCATTTATCCGCAGTGATCTCCAGTGATCAGTGAAAAGTCATTCATGCTTGTGTTTATTAATGGATTTGTCATCAAATCTGTCATTACGACCATTTATGGGATAATTCAAGCATTCCACTTTTAGTCGAAAAGAAACACACCGAATACAAACAGATGCGTCATGCAACACGTTCTGAACCAGAGTTGTATAGATGTGAGAAACGTGCGGCTGGAGGGAGAGGGGATGAGACGGAGTGTTTGGAGGTCTTTTCCTCTCTGCAGCACATGGCAGAGCAGTGTGACTGAGCATTGTGTGTGTGTGCTGCGTAATTACCCCTCTTAACTCTCCAATTATTCCTCTATGAATCTAAATTATGAATAGCTCAGTGAGTTCTTACCGATGAATTGGGGAAATTAGTATGATATTTCTTTGCTGAAGTGAAAAAGGCTGCCTTTTTATTAGAGCTTCCTCTTTCCACTCACAGTGTTTCTCTATTCAACACTTTCTCAGGGTCACTTCGCTGAGATCATCTCTCTCTCCTTTAACACAACGGGTGATCGGTTGGTCACTGGGTCGTTTGACCACACTGCCATTCTGTGGGATGTTTCTTCTGGCAGGTCAGTGTGTACATCACATTTAAAATCATTTAAATGATTACCAAAATAAGAGGGATTTTTTCAAATGTATGTTATTTTTATTTAGTACTGACCTGAATAAGATATTTCACATAAAAGACATTTACACATAGCCCACAAGAGAAAATAATAGTTGAATTTATAAAAATGATCCCATTCAAAAGTTTACATACAATTGATTCTTAATACTGTGTTGTTACCTGAATGATGCACAGCTGTGTTTCTTTTGTTTGTGTAATAGTTGTTCATGAGTCCCTTGTTTGCCCTGAACAGTTAAATCTGCTGTTGTTCAGAAAAAAAATTTCAGGTTCCACGAATTCTTTGTTTTTTCAGCGTTTTTGTGTATTTGAACCACTGATCTATAATAGAGAACTGTATTGCTCATGTCATAAAAGTGAAGCCACCGAGCCACCATATTAGTGTTCCCTAGTATTCACATACATTCTATTCAATGAATAGGAAATTAATACGATTTTAATGAGAAAACATCACATAACAAGTCCGCGTTTCAAGTCCATGTTTCACTGTACATTTTCACAATGCAAACAGTCTAAGCATGTAAACAGTTATTTGTTTAATGTCGGGAATTCCCTCTTCTTATTAAAAATGTAAGTTATAGTCACATACATCAGATGAATTTGATAAACATCGGACGTTCAACACATTTATACAAATAAAAAAGTGCTCATTCAGAAATCTGAATGAAGATTTATGTTTTGTATACCTTAATTCACCTTGTACAGTTACTGTTCATTGTTTATGTAATAAATAGTGTTTTCATTCGTACAGATGGCTAACTGCATGTTTCAACAATAATTTCGTTAACAGTATTCATTTTGAGGCAGGTAATGATTTGTTTGTTAAATTATTCATTAATTCAACACACATACATAACATTTTACTCACATGGAAACGGTAATGTTAGTAAATCATTACAGAATTTGCATGATCCGTAAGAGTCTGAAATAGATGTTGCTCTGTCAGGCACGTTAAAAATATGCACATCATAACTTTGAGAAATAACGCTGACTACATACTGTATGGACTTAAATATATGAAGCTTCATTTCAAAGATTTAAATTTCAATACAATGAGCAATATAGCAACAGAGGCTTGTATTGTATTATTTATTGTATATTCGAATCAATTTCAGATACTAATACCAGATATATGGTCGTCTTTGTTATTTCCTGCATAATTAGGTAAATAAAGAAATATATTTTGTGTTGGATCAGTTACCTGTGTCTGCAAGTGCGCAGCTGACATACCCACCTAAACGATTTTAAAAGATTGCTTATCCTGCCCAAAAACACCATAAACATTCCAGATAACATCTTAAATAAAAAATGACTTACATACACATATCTTTAAAAAATAGTCCTGTATGAATGATACGCTTCAAATCGGGTGAATTTAGGTCAGCGGTTTACATGTGAGTCAATGGCGCTCTATGCCGGGAGGGAATAGTAAGATGGCGGATCGAACACTTCTGGTGGCTTCACTTCTGGCCTGGCAACAGTTTAGCACGCAATGAGCAATCCAGTCATTATATATAGATCAGTGATTTGAACCCTTTCCAACAAAACAAGATGCATCAAGAGCTGGGGGATGAAAACTTTTTGAATTTGATTATCAGGGAAAAAATTTAATTTATTTTGTCTTCTGGGAAACATGTATCTTTTGTAGCTTCTGAAGGGCAGTACTAAATGAAAAAAAAACATAATATTTAGGCAAAATAAGAAAGATTTTCATTCTGTTCAAAACTCTACACCCCTGGCTCTTAATGCATCGTTTTTCTTTCTGAAGCATCAATGAGCGTTTGAACTTTCTGTAATGTTGCATATGAACTGCGAGTCCCTCAGTTGTCTTCAGTGTAAAAAGCTGGATCTCAAAATCATACACATTCAAATACACAAAAATGCTGAAAAACCAAAGAATTTGTGGGACCTTAAGTATTTTTCTGAAGAACAGCAGGCAGTTTAACTGTTCAGGACAAACAAGGGCCTCATGAACAACTATCACTAAACAAACAACACAGTTGTGGATCATTCAGGTAACATCAGAAATTAAGTATATGCAAACTTTTGAAAAGGGTCATTTTTAAATATAAATTCAACTATTATTTCCTCTTGTGGACTATATCTAAACGTCTTTTATGCGAAATGTCTTGTTCAGGTCAGTACTAAATAAAAAAAATTGTATGATCGCTCTTATTTTGGTATAAAACATTTAGCAGATTCTGCAATGTGTATATAAACTTTTGACCTGCAGCACTGATATTTTACAGCAATTTAATAATATTTAATACAGCAAGAAAAATCACTAAATCACTCTATCACTGCTATATATAAGCATAAAAGTTTGACTTTCTGTAAAGTTACTTTGAAACCATATGTATTTTGAAAATCTCTTTACAATTAAAAAAGTGTTTCTGCAGGTTTTATTAAGGTCAATTTAAGATTTTTTAAGACCAAGTTAAGAAAATGTAGGCACCAAATGAAAGTAAATAAGTTAATATGTTCTCAAAATGTTTTTGTCTAGGGAGCAATTTGAACATACACCACCTCTTGAACAGATCTCCATTATTCTTAAATTCATTGTACAATAAAAATCTTAAGCAAAATGACAAGATGAGAAGTCTTGTTTTCTGGGAAATCTAAATTCATGGATTAAACAAGAACCAAGGGAAAACACACTGTCATACCTCACTGACAGATAATTGATAGATGACTTCTGATTTAGGCTCTGATTTAAGCCATTTTAAGGCCTTAATTTGTGAAAGGGCAAATTAAGACTTTTTATAACCTGCAGAAACCCTGATTTGACTTGACTTTTCAGACAGCCTAATTTCATTTAATATTTTGTCTTTCTCTCCTAGCAAAATTCATGTTCTCTCAGGTCACAGAGGAGAAATCAGTTGCGTTCAGTTCAACTGGGACTGTTCCCTCATTGTCACGGCCTCTCTGGATAAAACCTGCAAGGTTTCTGTCTCTCTTCACTTTGTAATTCTCATTCTGTCTTGTAAAAGACCTTCTTAAATTATGATTTTTCCCCTGAGGTCCTTTTAGAATAATTTTGTATCTAAATTTAGTTTTTCCCTTACCGGTGCTTGGCAGTTGCAAGCAGCTTGAGAGCAAGATGCTGAATCAAATGAATTTGGTTGTCGTTAGTTTATATTTATAAATGTAAATCTGGGACAAGAAATTTTAAAACTTTTTGAGTTTTGAGTTCTGAAATGTTTGCATTGTACATGACTGAACTTTTATTTCAAGATGTAACCCCTTTAATGTTTTTTTTTCTTACATGCATTCACTTTCATTTCAGTAACTCTCTGCCTCTGAATGTCTGTCTGTGTGAAGTGTGAGGGCTCTTAATTATTCAGCACAGTCTGATGTTTCTCAAAAACACAGTGAGACAAAATCCCTCTCACAGTTTTGTACAAGTGTCAGTGTCAGTTCTTTTGGTGTGTTTGTGATTAGATAATAGCACTGAGATGTCTGCATGTATATGTCAGGGAACACACACTGCACCCCTCACAGCACTCACACTTCATGATTGAGCAGAGCACTTCATGAAGTGAGCGATGCCCGCTTTCTAGTGGAATTCACTTAGTCTGTCTAGTATAAAGTGTGTTTGTGAGGTTATTTTGGGTCGTGGTGTGGTTTGTATGTGTTATATAACAGGTTGTGTGTGTGTGTTTGTAGGTGTGGGACGCAGACAGCAGTCAGTGTTTGGCTACTCTCTTGGGTCATAATGACGAGGTTCTGGACGTGTGCTTTAACTACACCGGTCAACTGATTGCTACAGCCTCTGCTGATGGTGAGACATCTCCATCTCCAAACATCACAACTCTCTCATACCCTTACAAAAAGTAGTTTATTCAAGTGTGCTATTAGTATACTTCTTTTAAGCTATAAAATAGAAAAGTATACTTTCAGTATACCTTTTAAGCACTTCTCAGAAATATGCTTTAAATATTTAACATTTAAGTATACTTGACTTATACTTATAAAAAGTCAAAGTATATTTGAGCTATACTTGTGCTCGGAGAATCCGTGTTTTCATTGTTATAGGTTAGGGGCGCTGTTGCACATCTGTACAGAATTTCTAAAACACAAGTGAAGAAGAAACCGAAAGGACAGATGCTTCCACATGTAATCTAGCACAACTATCAGACATAAAACAGCATCAAAACCATAGATATGTAAAACTGTGTACCCTTACACTGCAAAAATGCCTTTACTCTTAGATTTTTTGTCTTGTTTCCAGCCAAAATATCTAAAAATTCTTAAGTCAAGGAGGATTTTCTAAAATAGTAAAAACTATTTTCTTGTTTTCAGAAAAAACAAGTCAAAATATTTTTTTTTTAGAACAAGCAAAATAATCTACCAATGGGGTAAGCAAAAAAAATCTTATTTCAAACAGAAAACAAGATTATTTTGCTTGTTTCAAGCAAAAGCGCTTAATTTTGACTTGTTTTTTCTGAAAACAAGACAGTAATTTTTACTCGTCTAGAAAATCCTTCTTGATTTAAGAATTTTTAGATGTTTTGACTGGAAACAAGACAAAAAATCTAAGTAAGAGAAGCATTTTATGCAGTGTACACCTACACTTCACACTAAATTTTCTGCATTTTTACATTTTAAACCTTATTCTGTGACACAAATCCCCATGAGTTTGTGTGCATTCAGGTTAAAGTCCACACCTGGATCGAAAAACAAGACCACTTTTAAAGTCAAAAGTTTAGATACACCTTGCAGAATCTGCAAAACGTGAATTATTTTACCAAAATAAGAGGGATCATACAAAATGCATGCTATTTTTTATTTAGGACTGAGCTTGATAAGATATTTTACATAAAAGATGTTTACATATAGTCCACGAGAAAAGAATAGTTTATGTACACTTGATTCTTAATACTGTGTTGTTCCCTGAATGATCCACAGGGAACACAGTTGTCCATGGGTCATCTATAATCGAGTCTGATCATGTTTTTTTTTTTGTCTCTAGGTACATCAAGAGTGTTCAGCGCAGAAACCTTCCAATGTTTGTGTCAATTAGAGGGCCATAAAGGAGAGATCTCAAAGGTAAGAAATCACATTATGTCTCCATCCTCGCCCTGTTACTCCAGCTTCAGACTCAATAATCCTCTCATATCTTTTCACTCAGTCTCTTTCTTGGTCTTCTCAGGCACTCATTTCCTGCCATTCCTGTCATTTCCTGTCTAGGTCTCTTCCTGTTTATATCCACCTGTTCTGCCCTGTTGCCTCCATCCCAGCATCCAGCCTGCCGTTCGTCATCTTCTCTGCATATTCATGCGGCCGTTTGCTTTCTTATTGCTCATCTCTTCTTTTCTCAGGCCTATCCCTAAACCATCTTACCATAATATCCTCTCCTTTCTTTTCCATCCCCCTCCTGACCATCATCAGCAGATTATTTCCATTTCCTGTGTAAAGGTGATAACTCAAGTACGCACATACACACTCGGTTCTTCTGTGCTATAATAAAACACCTGTCATACCAACACAGGTCAAATTCAGTTCAGCTGTCTTTCTCTCTATCCGACGCGCTCTTCCTCCTCCCGTTTTTCTCCTGCATGTTGAAATAGGATGTTCCACATGCAAAACAAAAAGTAATTGTTTCATGATAGAACATCATGAAGAGCTGTACCAACGCATTATCATAACAAAAGCTAGAAATATAATTTGCTTCTTATTTTCTCGCCGTAGGTGTGCTTTAATCCGCAGGGGAGCCGCGTTTTGACGGCGAGCGTGGATAAGATGGCTCGTGTGTGGTGTGTGAACACGGGAGAGTGTTTGCAGGTGCTGGAGGGACATTCTGATGAGATCTTCTCCTGCGCTTTCAACTACGAGGGAGACACCATCATTACAGGCAATTACACGCACCTGCGTAACACACATAAATCCACAAAAGTAATCATACGTCAGTAATTTTAAGCCTTGTTGTCAATCTTTCTACAGGCAGTAAAGACAACACCTGCAGGATCTGGCACTGAAAGAGCGGCCTGAACTCTGATCTTACAGTATTCCTGCCCCTCTTTTGATTAAGATATTGTGTGTCATGTCACACTGCCGTAATATTTAAAACTCACAGTGTTGTATGTGTGGAAGACATTATGGTAACACTTTACTTGAAGCTTTTATGTATAACATTGTGATGCAAAGTTTAAAGGGTTAGTTCAGCCAAAAAAAAAAAAAAGCCCATGATTTACTCACCCTCAAGGCATTCTAGGTGTATATGACTTTCTTCTTTCAGATGAATCTAATCAAAGTTATATTAAAAATTGTCCTGGCTCTTCCAAGCTTTATAATGGTAGTGGATTTGTTTTCTTTTCAGCAGTCCAAAAAAGTGCATCCATCCATAACAAAAAGTGCCTCACACGGCTCCGGTGGGTGAATAAAGGTCTCCTTTAGTGAATCGATGCGTTTTTGTACGAAAAATATCCATATGTAAAACGTAATGATCACTTTTCTGTACTTTGCACTAACTGTTGTACACAAAGCTGTTCCAGTCACAAATTAGAAGTACGAAACGAGCATTTGTAAAGAAAAATGTCGGAGGATTTCAATGTAAGCCTGGTTTTCATTTGCTAAAGTAAGGAAACTTTGCTTTCTTTGCTCCTGTAAACAAATGTTGGTTTTTGCGAGATCAGTGGCGCCAAGAGCGGCTTACACTTAGAATAAAGCGATTATTATGTTTTAAATATGGACATTTTTCTTACAGAAATGCAGAATTTGCTACAGGAGGCCTTTATTCACCCCCTGAAGGTGTGTGAGGCACTTTTTATTTAGGATGGATGCACTTTATTGGACTTGTTTTGGACTGTTGAAGAGAAACACCCACCCACTGCCATTATAAAGCTTGGACGAGCCAGGAGAATTTTTAATATAACTCTGATTGTAATCGACTGAAAAAAGGAAAGTCATATACACCTAGGATGCCTTGAGGATGAGTAAATCATGGGCTAATTTTCATTTAAACACATTGTATTATTTGCAGATTTGTCATGTTTTAATGCATTAAATTAGCTTAATAGATAATATATGATATATTGTAACTGTGGTTACAAATATTCATGAAATCATACAATACATTATAAGGTGCATAATTCATGCATTTCGCATACTATATAATATAATACGTTATGTATAGGGATTCAAGTAAAGTGTTATTTTTGCCATTATTTTTCACCCTTAAAGAATATTCTGGGTCAGATACAAATTAAAATCATATGTGGCATGATGTCAGTTATTCTAAAAATCATTTTGATTTGTACCTGTTTGTTTAACCAAAAATGATCAAATATAATAGAAATCAGTGCATGCTTGGAAACGTTTTAAACAAACTTTAATATTAAGCTTTTCAATATAAAGGCTTACTACAGTTAATCAAAATTCAAGTATAGCATGCAAGTTTATTTTTAAGGTTAAAGGAATAGATGACCCAAAAATGAAAATTTGCTTCAAATGTACTCATTGTCAGGAACAGATTTTGAGAAAATTAGCATTACATCACTTGCTCACCAATGGATCCTGTGCAGTGAATGGGTGCCGTCAGATTAAGTCCAAACAGCTGATAAAAAACATCACAATAATACACACAAGTCCAGTCAAACCATTATCGTCTTGTGAAGTGACAAGTTGTGTTTTTGTAATGAATTCATCAATACATTTTTCTCACAGGAGGAAGCTAGAGGACAGAAGCAATGGTTTGATAGATTAGTTTATTACAAAATGCTCATCTTTTTGCTTCACAAAGCAAAAAAAATGAGTCATGTGGATTACTTGTGGATTATTGTGGTTTTTATCAGCTGTTTGGACTGTCATTCTGATGGCACCCATTCACTGCAGAGGATCCATTGGTGAGCTAAATTTCTCTAACTCTGTTCTGATGAGAAAACAAACTCGTCTACATCTTGGATGGCCTGAGGCTAAGTAAACAGTCATCAATTTTTCATTTTTGAGAACACTATTCCTTTAACAGCTGGCTGAATGTGTATGTAACATTCTGTGTGTCTCTTTTCAAATAAAGGCTGTTGACATCAAACTCACTGTACGCAAATTTTATTTTGAAAAGATAAATACATTCAGGTATACCGTGACAGACTGGATACAGTTGTGTGCCTTCAACGCTGATATTAAAACACATTACTATTATGTTACTATGCGGAGAAAACCATAACGCCACCAGATTTCACGTTTACACGTCAACTTTTACGTGACAAAACTGTACTTGTACTTTAAATATACTCTTATGTTCATAATTTTATATTCAAACTTTTACAGTAGTCTTGTGAGACTTTCAGTGCTGTGATCCTGTCTGTCTGTCATAAAACGGAAAACTGAAATTTCCATTTGCAGCCAAAGAGTACAATAGCTCACAGTCTAGACTATTTACATCTAGCCAAAATAAAATCTCTTAAATAACAGTAGTCACACAAAACTAAACATAGAATTCAGTCTCAAAGATACAATAAAATGACCGAACGTGTTTGCCAATGTAAACTCAAAACAGCAAAGTGTGTTTGGAATGGGATCTCACTAGATTTCACTTTAAATACAAACATTTAAGTATCTTTAAATCTCTACGCCAGAGCTCGCACGTCCGATATCTTTGATAAAAAGTCACGTTGTGCATTTGAAACGGGTCCGTTGTACAGTAAAAATCTGCAAGCTACAAAACGTCAAGGCTGATTGGTCGGTTCCTCTAACCAGCGCTGGCTGGTGATTGATGGATCTAACTTTGCGTGCGCATAAAGACAGGAACATGCTTCATTTTAAAGGGAAATTTCCTCAAATCACAATCTATGCGAATGTGCATCTCGAGCACATATTTATGGACAAGGCATTTCTTCCTACAGTATATCCCATAATTCCTGTGATCTAGCAAAGACATATACAAGTGTGACAGAGATGGAGGATTTGGAATAAAGGTTTGTGCAAGCTATGAATCTTAAGGATATCAAATGTGGATGTGCTGGTGGTCAGAAAGGGCTAGTTCAGTACTAAGGAAGCCTCATGCTAAGGATCTCCGGATTGGGAGCCGTTAATGCGTCTTGTAAACTTTGCTATCCTGCGATAAACAGAGAATTTCACAGCTGAGCTCTAGAAAATGTTCTGATGTACAGTCAATGGCGGAGTCAGTGGGATCTATAAACAGTTGTGTGAGGGTGTATTAGCGGCTCAGATTGGATGTTTCTTGGTGTTTTCACACTGGCTCCTGACTATATATGTGTGCTAGCACAGGATGGATATGTGGCATCTCCAGCTCCTGGTCCATAGATGGGTGGCGCTCTAGCGCTTGGTTTTCAGTATCCAGTCGAACAGGCTGGGCACGGGCCGTCCTCTGTGCTCCAGGTCCTGGTGGAGCTGACAGAACTGAGCCACAGCGCTAAACAAGTCACCAACACGCCAAGCCTTCTGACCTGCCAACTGCACCACTCTGTGGAACTGAAAAACAAACACACACTGTTCAGTTCTTTATCAGCCACGAGTTATATCATTATTCTTTTTCTTATGATTAACTTTTTATCAAAACTTAAAATATACACAATATACCAATTTTATGCAGCATACATGTCACAGTAACAAACATGCCAAAAACAGATGCCAAAGTCAAATAAATATGCAAATACAGGCAGTTTCCAATAATTGTACCCCATTCTTATACTTCCTAGAAATCTGTATGTGTGGTTGCTACCAGTGAAAATAAAATTAACGTGTTAACACAGGCCATTAATTTTTTCAGTTTAACACATTAAAATTATTTAACACAATTAACACAGGGGCGGCGATAGCTTGGGCCCATCCCATTCAAATCTGCCAAAAAAACTGTTTATTTAGACGCAGAACGTCTTTACAAGCACATCAAATGGGGGACTTTTTAGACATGTGCTCCAACTTCATCTCAGCAACGGTGCGAGTCAAATGAGCACAGAAACTGTACCGTTGATGAGGAGCTTCAGTAGAATATAAGTGAACTGTGGTCAGATGAAATGTTTTTAGGCCATATGTCAGTAAACACGAATCTTCCTGTCCTGTCAGCCGTTATACTGTGCTTGTAACGCGTCCTCTTCAATGTGATGGCACGCATTATATTAGGCTATATTAAAGCGCTGTATCATATTCAAACTCAAATGAAACTACGAGATTGCAGTGTTGTATTTATGTCATCAGTTAAGTCATGGTGATGGAAAAATGTGATTAAAGCTGCCTTAAAACATGTAAGCATTTATTATTTATAAATCACAAAACAGTTCCCTTTCGAGGGAACATTGAACTGCGTCCTCTAGGGGCCACTATGGGGAATGTCTCCTTCGGGACCCATGTCTGAAGCTTACACACAAAAACTACAACAGTATTGGCTGACGACAGCATATGACGTCATTGCCACGTCACCGCCGGTGCGTCATTGCCGGTGTGACCGCATAGTATAAAAGGGCGGCGGTCAAACACATCATCGCCGCCTTCTTTTTCAGAGATTGTTTTGTTTGAAGTCGTGCATCTTTGGTAAGCTTTGTCTTTTCACCTCATGTCAGCAAAGCGTTGTTAGAGGTGTGTTTTGATCCATGTCCTCTATGTCAGACACTTGATGACACACACTCTCTTTGACGTTGTGTCGTTGTGTCAAGAGTATGCATGCGATATCCCCGTGGGGCCGTTGCGTGCATTCTGAGCATCTTCATATGAAGTAGCTCTGCTCTCGCCTGCCTCTCCTTTTGAGGAAGGAGGGGTGGCCATCTGCCCCCCCACTATTCATGGACTCTGCTGCTAGGCACGGAAGGGATTTGTGGGGGTTGTGGCTTGACCTGGCTGATAATTCTGACAAGGGGAGGCTCTCCTAAGCTATGGTATTTCAGTATGTCGATACATTACTGCAACCCCCGGACCCATCGATCCTTCTGTGCAGGTAAGAGCTTTATTGACATTGCTCTCCATGCCAACTATGTTCTGCCCTGAGGGGCTTTATGGCACCTGCGCTAGGCTCATTTGATCATGTACTCTTCTAAGGCAGAGCTTTTATCGCTACTGTGGAGGGCTAGGCACCTACCATACGGCTGCTGAACGCACCCGATGGGCTTCCTGCCATCACATTGGCATGTACAGAGGTCGCCTTACCCTTCTGTGCACCTAAGGCTCTAACCTCGGAAACTCCTGCTATCAGCAGTCCAGGTCGCAAGACCCTCCTCAGCCCTTGCAATGTCTCTGACATTGGATGAGCTCGGTAGCACTTCGCCCCGTTGGTAGTGCCTCCCTTGTTGTTAAGCACATCACCCATGAGCAGGATGGATAGATCCTCCTCTCTATGTGAAAGCTAGGTATCTACCCTGCGGCTGCTGATAACAATTGTCTGAGCTTTCCAAGCCTCATCGGATTAGTTGCCCGATTGCTGCCACATGATGTGTTTTGCCTTCCGCCACGCTGGCCTGTGTGTGCAGCTCTATAAGACAGGCCTTTCTCTACCCTGTAATGTCTCTCAACCAAACTGCATATGTGTGGCAAAGCTCCCCTCACCGAGGGTCTTTAAGAGCATGCAACTCCTGGATGGAACACATGGTACTCTGTCGTTTAGAGAAGCACCTTTGTGTCTTATGGCACTGACTGTTACCAGGTTGTAGCCTCTGGTGGAATGCTATTATCTGCCTACTTTGCTTCCCTCAGAAAATGAGGGTCTCCCATGAGCATGCTGTCCCCTGTCGAGCGATTTATATTCCTCTTAGGATAGAATTTATTTGCTCCTGGGCATTCCACTCAGGCTGTGCTTTACTAAAGCATTATAGTGCTCCCCTCTTCACAGGGTCACTTTGAGCACGGGCCAGCTCCCTGAAGACTTACAACCCCCTTTTAAAAAAGAGATTTGTTCTTTGCTCTCAGAGCCACCTTCTTGAACGTCCCCTTGAGTGTTCCCTCTACATGGGCATGTTCTAAAATCCATGTTGTGGTAAGAACGCACACTATCTTCCTGTGTTCTTTCTCAAATCCTGTATGGTGGGGATCACGCGCTCAGCTTCGGACCCTCTCTTAAGATGTTAGGCCCCGGGTCTTTGGGCCACTCTCTACTTGTCTCACTTGACAGCCATGTGGACATCATTGGGGCAGCTCCCTCACCTCAAGTAGAGCTTGTACTTAGTGCTTGCCTTGATGTTTAGCCTGCACTCCCCTCAGCATGGCAGCGTTGGTATAACCGTTCCCCATAGCGCCCCCTAGAGGATGCAGTTTGATGTTTCCTCGAAAGGGAACGTCTCAGGTTATGAATTCCTGCATCTTGGTTATGCCTCCTGTGCATGCAAGTATTTATTATTTATAAATAATAACACCATGCCTTGTCATTAGCTTCAGACAAAGAAGCAGATGATGTGTTTAACCGGTGCCCTTTTATACTATGCGGTCGCGCCGGCAGTGACGTCATAGGCTGTTGCCGGCCAATACTGTTGTAGTTTTTGTATGCAAGTTTCAGACATGGGTCACGAAGGAGACTTTCCCCATAGTGGCCCCTAGAGGACGCAGTGTCTCGTTCCCTTCTCAGGGAACCATGGTTACATTCGTAACCTGAGACATTTCAGATCTGCATCGCTGCAGCTTTTAAAGTAACAGCAGCCAAATATCCTAATAATCAGCTGCTGTGATGTCCGTTAATCAAAGAACAAAATTAAAAGGGAAACAAATAATTTATGTAGTTTTAAGCTTTATCTTTATTTAATTCAGAATTTAGTGTTTGATAACTTTATTAAATTAGGCTATATTTTCTTGCTGAAGGGCACATTTATGACATTTATTATAATGGGTTTATGTGAAGATTATTTTAAGTTCACTTCAGTTAGAAGTAATGTTTTGAAGTCTAATAAATGTTAAATTGATAGTTTTCAATTATACTGTATGTAAAAAAATGGCATTAAACAAATATAAAAAAATATACTTAATGTTGTTTCTACATTAATTTGAAGATTTAATGTGAAATTAAATTTCGCAATTAATTTCTGAAAAAATGTGTGATTAATTAGTTCTTTTTTTTATCGATTGACAGCACTAGTTGCTACATAAGTGTACATAGTTATGTAATTCATTAGTATTCAGTTATTGTATATACACTGTGTGCATAATTATTAGGCACATTGATATTTTGGTCATATTTTTTTCCAAGCACATTTTACCAATTCCAAACCTCATAATAACTACTATTAAAGGCTGGAAGTGGAAAACTCCTTATATTCAGGTGTTCATAATTATTAGGCATGTTTTCTTTTACAGATAAAATAGAGATTTAATTTAGACTGTAAAGTCCAAAATTATTAAGGGGAGACACTGCAGGCAAAAACACTTTTTCATGTACCTGTCAAGTTTGAGATTTTGGGCTTTTTTGTTTTTCATAAAGTGTTTTTTTCAGACTAGTGGAAAGAAAACATCCAAAAGACACTGTTAAGTGTTTCTTTTATAGCACTTTATCTATTTTTGCCAACAGATTTCAATTAAAATGCAGATTTTTAAAAGCTTATTTTTTTTCTCCTACACTGAGCCATAAATCTCCACTTCAGTAGTAGCAGTTTATTCCTATCTATATCCTATGTTTTTATAGAGGGATTTGTTAAGTTATAATTTGCTTGATTATTTCACCGATTATCTCACCTGCTCATATTTCACCGAAAATTGTGAAAAAGTTAGTTTTCTGTCTGTTCTAAGTATTTTCTGACACAAGATACCCAAAAATGTTTCAGTATTCTTTGATGAATAAAAGGTTAAAACAAACAACATTTATTTAAAATTAAGAATCTTTTGTAACAATATACACTGCTGTTCAAAGTTTGGGGACAGTACATTTTACTTTCTTTGTTTGAAAAAATGCTGAATACTTTTATTCAGCAAGGATGTTTTAAATTAATAAAAAGCGATAGTAAAGACTTATAGTGTTAACAAAGATTTCTATGTTGCATAAATGCTGTTCTTTTTACCTTTTTATTCCTCAAATAATCCTAAATAAAGTATCACAGGTTCCAAAAAAATATTAAGCAGCACAACAGTTTCCAACACTGATAATAAATCAGCATATTAGAATGATTTCTGAAGGATTGTGTGACACTGAAGACTGGAGTAATGGCTGATGAAAATTAAGCTTTGCATCACAGAAATAAATTATGTTTTCAAGTATACTTAAATAGAAAACTGTTACTTTAAATTGCAGTAATATTTCATAATATTACTGTATTTTTGATCAAATAAATGGAACTTTGATGAGCGTAAGAGACTTATGTATGTACTGATCCCAAACTTCTGAACATACGTCATAATGCGACAAAATCTGAAATCATTTTCTGAGCTTGGTTTCAATAAGAGCTGTTTTTGGACTAACAAAGAAGTTTTGAGTTCTGAATGTTTTTATAGTACAATGACCTCTTACATGTCAAAACATCAAGAAAAATTAGATTTCTTAATCCATGACATCCATTAAGTGATGTTAACCACAACCCCTATTTTACTCACAAATCGAAAACTGCTTGTCTAAAAACCCATTAGAAATTCTAGAGGGAATCTATGCTAATTCTTTTTCAGGTTTTAGGACTATAAACTGAACAGCTCTACACCCCTGGAGCCTTGCTGAAGGGCACAGTGACTCAGGGCTCATTCCTTTCCACGGCACAAAACACTGCCTCTGTACACTTCATCCTATTTTCTCTAAAAACGGTATAGAATGTGAACTGTTCTGTAACTGTAAAATGCAACATTGCCATCACTATGTTTTATCTGTAAGAATAAAGACCCAGATGCACTATATTGCCCAAAATATTGGGACACAATGAACAGGTTTGACTACTTTAGTAATTTCCATGAGTACTAATCTTAATGTTTAAGCATATAATGATATTCTAGGGAATTGTGTCCTTCTAATTTTATAGCAAAAGTTTGGACAGGACCCTTTTTTATTCTAACATGACAATGTCTCTGTGTATAAGGCAAGGTTCATAGAGAAATGTTTGATTCAGTCAGTGTGGACTGAATCAGAGGCCTAATCCCAGCTGAACACCTCTGGTGTGACTTTAAATGCAGACCTTCAGCCAAAAACTCATCCCCAAACACCAATGACTTGTGCCTACACTATACAGACAAAAGTATTGGGACACCTCCTTCTTTAGAACAGAAAAAGGCACTTCCAAAACTGTAGCAACAAAGATGGAAGCATAATTCAAGTATTTAAAAACTGTATTTCCATTTCTGTTGCTTTAATTTTGGAAGTACCTAAAATGACTGTACCCATATGCACAAGTCATTCACAAGTTTTTGGCTCAAGGTCTGCATTTAAAGTCACACCAGAGGTGTTCAGTTGGGATTAGGACTTGGCTTTATGCAGACCAGTCCAGACCAGTTTTCTTCCACACTGACTGAATCAAACATTTCTCTATGAACCTTGTCATGTTAGAATAAAAAAGAGTCATTTCCAAAATTTTGCTATAAAATTAGAAGGACACAATTGCTTAGAATATCATTATATGCTTAAACTCATGGAAATGACTAAAGTATTCAATTAGAAAGGGGTGTCTCAATACTTTTGGCAATACAGTGTAGTTCAACGGGTGCAGATTCTGCTTGGACCTGATTAGTTATTCTAACAAACACACAACCTCCATTTGTCCTCACCTTAGCGAGATTGTGCTCCTGAGTCTTTCTGAAGTAGAGCGCCGGCACGCCGAGCTCAGACGCAGCGATCCACTGAAGTGCCGCTCTCAGTTCTCCATCCACACACTCTGAATCCAGGTCAAAGTTCAGCACCAGGAGCTCCCGCTGACAGCTGCTGCCGGCTGTGGACAGACCTGACGTGACTTCTGTGAGACAAAACCAGACCGGTCACTTTCAGCCACTTCTGTGCATATTACTCTGAATGTGATTTCTGTAGATCTAATATTTCACAAGAAGAATCTGAAGGAAAGGTAAGAGGAAGCATTTGTAGGTGTAGAAATGAGTAGTTCTGACAAACATGCGCCTTTTAACCCTCCGGTGCTGTTTGATCAATTTTAAACACAATTACACTATTTCAAAAACTTTTTGAACAGTAAAAATGTTTTAGCTTTTTAGATTTTTTTTTTTTCACTTCAAGGCCATGATTCAAAAAGTGTAAATAGTCATGAAAACACAGTCAAACTTGTACTGTCTGCAGTCAAAAATGACCACACTGGAAAATAATGGGAAATGAATTTCATCTAATGAAAACATTTGGCACTGTGCCCAAACAAATTCTTACTAAAAGCTCATTTTTTTGATATCAACCTCAAATCTGGAACACAACTTGTTTAGATTTATGGCTTTGATTTACATGCAGTTTCAGAGTAAAACAAGTTTTTGATAATGTATATTTAATAATAATAATAATAATAAAAAAAAATAATAAAATGTTTTTTTTTCATAATAAACTACTTTCTTTTTTCACTTTTTAAACGTTCGTTTATTATTTTGTAGATACAACTAATAAGAATAAGCTTTTTAGTCTTATTTTAGTATCACTGATAATATTTAGATTTTTTCATGTTGTTGTGTATGTGCTAATGAGGATAATAATTTGAACATTTTAGAGAAAACAGAAAACTGTGAAGACCTTATTTTTTTAATGTTGTCATTGCTTATCTCATTGTACAATGCTGTCATCAAATCAAAGATGACTTCATTCTATTTTTTCCTTATTTTTATTTATTTTTTCATTATTATTTTTTCAAGTTACAGGATTTGCAGTTTTCAAGGAGTTCAGTTAACTGATCATGTTATATTTTGGTTGCATTTGTGAATTAATAAAAAAAGTACCTCATATTGTAAAATAGGCATGTAATTAGTGTTACTTTAATATCACAAAGATAATATTATAGTTTTTATTAACAGTTTGATATAACTTTTATTTAGATTTTTTTATTTAAATTTTTTTAATAATTTAGTTGTTTTGTTAGTTTTGATTTATTTATTTATTTTTTAAAACATCTGTATAGCTTTTATTCATTTTTATTGAAGTTTTAGTTTTAGTACATCAAGATAAGCTAATTAAAAATTAGATTTTTTTTCTAGCAGCTAGCAGCAAAATATTACAATTTTAATATTTCTTTTTATTTTAGTTAACATTTCTTTCTTTCTTTCTTTTTTCTTTTTTTATACATTTTTTTAAATTCAAGTTAACTCTCCACATAATATCGTATTGATATTGATTATAGACCCCTGAATCTAATAAAATCATGGCATGTTTTGAAGTATTGGCAAATATCGTATCACTGGCTAATAGAATTGTTCTTAGATCATATTCTGATAAAAAGTACAATTTACACCCCTAGTACTTGCGCATTTTAAATTCACATTATAAAATCAAAAGCCAACATGTATTGCGAGTCGAGACATTTACTTTAAAATCCACTGTTCTATATGAATGTGGATCAGTGTGAATAATAAAGAGCTCACGGGAAATAAAGAGGGGCTTAACCATTTGGACAGCCCACCATCTCACTGCTAAAACCTATTGTGTTTTAGGAAAGGTAGGCTAATCTTTTCTCCCTGCCACTTTTCTAAAGTTATAACATTTTTCTTGTTTTTTAGCTTCTCTTTAAAGGCAATTCAAGCTGTTCTTTCTTTTTCTGTGCCTCAGTAATATTCATTATGCTCTCTATGCTCCTCCTTAGCACTCCAAAAATCTGTTCCAAAATTAAGCTATCCTGTGTTTTCTTGCTTTATCACACATCTTCCCATTTTAAAACCCTCTGCTCATTCCTCCATCTCTCTCCCAGCAGGATGATGCTTTGCCTGTCAGCTCCTGTGTCTGAATGTCTCTTTTGTTCTCCTGCATGTGAATGAGTCATTTGTGAGGTGTGAGTTAGTGCTGGCAATACAAAAGTCTCTTTAGCTTTCTCTCTCTGCGCTCGAGAACGCCTATCCGTCTGCCAAAGACTAGAAGCACACTGAGCGATGAGTGGCAGAGGTCAAGCAATGCACATGTACTGTAGATGTTACTCAGATAGAGAAGGTCAAAGATTAAAGGCCAATGAAACAAACAGAAGATAGAGAAAAATGCATCAAGGTCGTGAGTAGGATCAGAGGAACCACAACAGGGCTGTAAAGTGCCACATTTGTGCTTGCAATCTTTAAACTTATAATAAGAAAGACTATTTTAATCCATTTGTAGTTTCATTTGCTGATGCTTGGAAAATCAAAAATCAAAGAAAAAACACGTGCAATGAGTCTAATGCTTTGCCTTTGCCAAAGCCTGAGCACTCAAAGGCAGAACAACACATCAATAAAAGATAAAAGAGGATATATTACTCTGATAATGATTTATAGCATGTTTAATTATTATTCTTAGACCATTAGATAGAATATGTTAAAATACAGTTGAGGTCAAAAGTTTACATACACCTTGTAGAATCTGCAAAATGTTAATTATTTTACCAAAATAAGAGGGGTCATATAAAATGCATGTTATTTTTTATTTAGTACTGACTTGAATAAGATATTTCACATAAAATACATTTACATATAGTCAACAAGAGAAAATAATAGTTGAATCTATAAAAATGTCCCCTTTCAAAAGTTTATAAACACGTATAAACACTTCAATAACTGTGTTATTACCTGAATGGTCCACAGCTGTGTTTTTTGTTTGTTTGTTTAGTGCCTTGTTTGTCCTGAACAGTTAAACTGCCTGTTGTTCTTCAGAAAAATCCTTCAGGTCCCACAGATTCTTTGGTTTTTCATCTGCAACTATTACAGAAGGTTAAAACACTCACTGATGCTCCAGAAGGAAAAATGATTTATTAAGAGCAAGGGGTTTCATTTAGTACTGTCCTTCAGAAGCTACAGAAGATACTTACATGATTTCCAGAAGACAAAAAAAGTTTAATTTACCCCAATCTTCAAATTCCAAAAGTTTTCACCCCCCGGCTCTTAATGCATTGTGGTTCCTTCTGGAGCATCAGTGAGTGTTTGAACCTTCTGTAATAGTTGCATATGAGTCCCTTACTTGTCCTCAGTATGAAAAGATCAATCTCAAAATCATAGAGGAAAGGGTTCAAATACACAAAAATGCTGAAAAACCAAAGATTTTGTGGGACCTGAAGGTCTTGTCTAAAGAACAGCGGGCAGTTTAACTGTTCAGGACAAACAAGGGACTCATGAACAACTATCACTAAAAAAAAAAACAAAAAAAAACAAAAAACAGTCGTGAATAATTCTGGTATTAAGAATCAAGTGTATGTAAACTTTTGAACGGGGTTATTTTTAAATTCAGTATTATTTTCTCTTGTGGACTATAAATGTAAATATATTTTATGTGAAACATCTTATTCAGGTCAGTACTAAACAAAAAATAACATGCGTTTTGTGTGATCCCTCTTATTTTGGTAAAATAATTAACATTCTGTAAACTTTTGATTTCAACTGTAAATAAGAATGTGTATGTCTTGTTTACTTCTGATATGATTTAACAAAACCAAGTGTAAACAGTCATTGTGAGATACTAAAAAAGCCACCATGAGCTGTTCGCAAGTAAAACAACAGTGCTATGGTTCCTCTAAAATTCAGTAGCAGCCTTTGCGATCTGATAATCTAACTAAGCTATTTCGCAATGTTGGTTTTATTTCGACTAATCACGCAGCCTATTGCAATGGTTGTTTGCTTTAGCAGTCCAACATGTAACTTTTGTCTCCGAAGTGTCCTGCCCACTCACTGCCCCCTCAGATTTCAGAGCCAAGTGGATTTGAATAATTACATTCAATAACTTCCAAAATCAAGTTCTAGAGAGTATCACATTTGCATAAAGAACAACTGAAATTGAAAAAGTACCTCATCTAGGGCACCAAGTGAGCCTCCGGTGCCCCTTAAAAAATCTCAAAATCCTCATTCGCAGAGAAATAACATGAAGTTCACTTTTGAGAAGAACATGTAACATTTATATAAAAGATCAGGCTGCCAGAAAATGAGAAACGCAAACGGCTTCAGACTGAATACATTAGCGCAGAAGTGTGAAGAGCAAGAGCATGATTTCTTTTTAATTCCAAACACAGTTGTGAAGTTCCAGCGATGAACCATCTTTCATTCAAATATGTATGTGTGCATGTCGAGGGCTGCAAGAGGACGTCTCACTCACCGTCCGCCTGATCCTGACAGTGTGACGCCTTCCTCTCTTTCTCCTCGCTGCAAACAGAGAGACTATCATTATCATGCTGTATAGAGCAATGCTGGCCTTGTTCCAGTCACCTCATAGAGCCCTTCAGGGGCCATGACTATACTGCACTCATCTAATAAGAGCTCAAAATAGCAAATGACTGAAGGCTTTTGGCACCCATTAGAACTGCCCATGTTTGAGACGATTCCCAGACACAGTAAACTAAGCCCATTTGCATATTCGTAGAAGAAACTATCACTCTAATATGACAAAATGTGATCCAAGTTTGACCCAAATTTCTTGTCCTCTAACTGTGGCCGTATCCTCACGAGGGGAGCTGCAGACGTAAGGATTTGGAAAGCGCTCTGGGTTATGGATGAGCGCTTAACAGCCATTAGCTCCGCTGGTCTGAGCAAGTCTCTCTAAGTGTGTCGCGGTTAGTGTGTTGCTGTTGGATACCTGATTAGGTTGCTGGAGATGGAGTAGTCTAGAAAACCCTCCAGGTCTGCCAATCCCAGACTAGAAGCGCTGCTGTTCCCATTTCTGAAACACACACACACACACACACACACACATGCACATAAACTGATAAATGCATACACATACACAACCAGTCAAAAATGTGGAATAATCATGACTTTTTAACGTTTTTGGAATGGTTTTATGCTCCTCCAAGTTTCAGTGATTTGATTACAATAGAGTAAAAACAACAATATTGTTAATATATTATTACAATTTAAAATAATTGCTTTCTATTTGAATATGTTTTAAAATGTAATTTATTCCTGTGATCAAAGCTGAAATTTCAGCATCATTACTCCAGTCTTCAGTGTCACATGATCCTTCAGAAATCATTCTAATATGCTAATTTGTTGCTCAGTTATTTAAATCAATGTAAAAAAAAGTTTTTGCTGTTTAATATTTTACTGGAAATCATAATGCATTTTTTTTTTCAGAATTCTTTGCTGAAAGTTCAAAAGAACAACATTTATTTGAAATATAATCTTTTGTAACATTATAAAAGTCTTTACTGTCACTTTTGGTCAACTTAATGCATCCTTGCTAAAGGATTAATTTTAAACTTTATTTTTTTATTAAAGCTTACTTAGTTCAAACTTTTGAATGGTACTGTATCATAATTTTCATAAAAAAATATTTAAGGATTAGTTTATTTACAAAATAGTAATGTCCTGATAATTTACTCACCCCTATGTCATCAAAGATATTTATGTCTTTCTTTTTTCAGTCAAAAAGAAATTAAGGTTTTTGAGGAAAACATTTTAGGATTTTTCTCCATATAGTAGAGTTCAATAGGAGCCAACGGGCTGAAGGTTCAAATTTCAGATTCAATGCAGCTTCAAAGGGCTCTACACGATCCCAGCCGAGGAATATGGGTCGGAAAAAAAAAATACAATTTATATTATATATTATATATATTATAATTTAAACACCTGTAGCGTTTTTCCTCAGTTTTTAGAACAAAAGTTTTAGACTTGAAAATTCTTATTTGGCCCATATATTTGAATCTGTTAATCTGTGATTCCTAAGTACAGTGAATATCCACAAAGGTGCAGTGACTGACAGCTACCAAAACATTAGATTCATCCTCGCTGGAGCCGAGCCGGAGCACAACCCACGCATGGAAGATATTTCCGCAATTAACTGCAATTGCAGCTTTTCAGACAGAGATGGCGACAAAGAGGTAAAACTTACGGACTGCAGCTTTAAAAATAATATGATTTTTTTTCTTTTTATTACTCATGGCTAGATAGATTATTATTATTCGACTGGGGTTGTGTAGAGCCCTTTGAAGCTGCACTGAAACTGCAGTTTGGACCTTCAACCCATTGGCTCTCATTCCAGTCCACTGTATGGAGAAACATTCTGGAATGTTTTCCTTAAAAAAATTAATTTCTTAACAACTGAAGAAAGAAAGACATGAACATCTTGGATGACATGGGGGTGAGTAAATAATCAGGAAATATTTCATCTGGAATTTAAGCAGCACAAGAGTTTTCAACATTGATAATAATAAGGATCATGTGAAACTGAAGACTGGAGTAATGATGCTGAAAATTCAGCTTTGCACCACAGGAATAAATTACATTTTATCAAATATCAAACTTTTAAATTATAATTATATTCCACAGTATTACTGTTTTTACTGTATTTTTTAAGCAAATAAATTAAAAAAATTCACCAACATATAAAATCTTATTCCACACTTTGACCAGTGCTCTTTTTCTTTCTACGCTTTCTCTTGTTGGATCTGTAAGGGTACCAACAATGCAGAAGCTACTACTTTTCTCAGCAATGATCACTAAGCCGTGGACAGCAGTGGGGCTTGGAGTAGAGCAGGGAGGCATGAACACTGGCATGAGATTAATTAGCATGGGCATCGTCCACAACTCACTGCCAGCTGATGACTATGAACGTGAGCCACCTGTGACCGTACCGACAACAGCCGGATGAACAAGCAGAGCGTAACCTTTCCCCCAACAGGGCGGAAAGACAATGAAGTGGGGGTTAAAGCCAGATGGAGGCGAATGGCCGCATACCCAGACTTAGGTAAGTGAGGATGGCGTTGGGTTGGCGCAGGTTAGGAAGCGTCGGTGAGCGTGGCAGGCTGGGCATGATTCAATCAGCAAGAGGGACTTGCACACCCATTACATCCCTTTTTCATTCTAGAGTCAACAGGATGTGACATATGGCACCTGCCTGTCACTGTAAGGGACATCCTGTCAGGATTATAAGCACTGGCTGTGGAGTCTTTGGGTGAAAGCTCTGCTCCAGACCTCCAGTCATGCTGTCAGAGTCGTTTACTCACACAGCTGTACTGGAGTGGACTCGCAAATGGCATCTCTCTCACTTCAGAGAGTTACACTACCTCAGATACTGGCTTAGAGTGTGGTTATAGATGTGTGTGTGTGTGTGTGTGTGTGTGTGTATGGCTTGGCAACTACCTGAAATAATAATACTGTGTTTTATTTGTGACCCTGGACCATAAAACCAGTCTTAAGTAGCATGAGTATATTTGTAGCAATAGCCAAAAATATGTATGGGTCAAAATGATCAATTGTTCTTTTATGCCAAAAATCATTAGGGTATTAAATAAAGATCATGTTCCATGAAGATATTTTGTACATTTCCTACCATAAATATATAAAAACGTAAAACATTGCTAAGAACTTGGACAACTTTAAAGGCGATTTTCTCAATATTTAGATTTTTTTGCACCCTCAGATTCTTGATTTTCAAATAGTTGTATCTCAGCCAAATATTGCCCTATCCTAACAATTTATAATTGTTTTAGTTAAGTACAATAACCCTTGTATAAATTAATTACTTTTCTGATTTGAGTAGATGTTGCCATTTTCCCCATATACTGTAAATAATGTGAAAAATGGGCAATTTATCAAGACACATCAGATTTATCTTCATTTTTTCATGCATGTTTTTACTATTTGTTTTATTTCAGCTATGTCCTCAACTTTGTTTCCACTTTTGTACTATCCCACTAATAACGTTTTTTAAGATAACATCTTCCATGAAGTGACATTACATTTTCTGGCCAAAATGTAACCAAATCAATTCCAAATCTTGTTAAAATTACTACACAATAAAATCAGGATTTTAAAAGATGGTTAAGAAAAATATCCAAATGAACAAAGCTGACAGCCTCATGTAAGCTAACTCTAAACTGGCTATATTTCCACCCTTCTGTTCTGTTAGAAATCCTTGAATCATTTTCCTGCCATTGTGTAAATAATTAAGTTCAAATGAATTATGCAGTACTAAGTCTGGTATAAACTATAAATTACATCACATAATCATTTTTTGTTTAATTTACAGAGCTCAAATAGTACTGCATAACAGGAATGACATAAATGTCTAGAAGGCCATTTTCTTATATTTATTACTCTGTATGAGCATGTCTCTTCAAGTCATTATATGTCTGTGCATTTGTGTGCTAGAAAGTGAATTAAGGGCAACGGCTACAGACTTTAAGGACTAATCACACAAGCCACATCACATTAATATCAATTAAGCTATGTCAAAACTGTTATACTACTTTTACAGTGAGGGCAAAGTAAGTGCTTTAACTCTTAACTCTTGCCAGGGCTCTAAATGAATCAATCGCTGCTCTACAGATGAGGGAAGCAGGCTCGCATATGGGTTCTACACTGCACTCCGGATGTGCCCAGCGCTGTCTTGCATCTAGCACATTAATGAAAAGCCAAATGGAGAAGCCACACTGTCCAGCAAGGCATGATGGTCTACTGGAAGACTGACCCCTCGCTTAGCTGAATAAAGCTACTGGTGGTCTCCTCCTGGGGGTCGTCTTCAGGGGCAATCTGGGCCCAGCTGCCTGAGCCACTTTCCTCACTGCTAGCGCTGAGAGAGCGTCGCTCCACCTCCACATCTGCAGAGGGCGCTGTGGACACTGAGGAGGCCCTGTCTTTGTCAGTGCTGAGGGGGAAAGAGGACACACGGCAAAACTGCAGTGTCACAATGAGCCGGTAATTCTACCTGACGACTGATCCTCAGGCAGCAGCTGATGTTCTTTTCTATGTAAAAATGCTTTTCTTTTTAAATTTAAATTGACAACTTTCCCCCAAACTATCTTTCACTGTACAGTGTAGGAAACTGTAGGTAAAAATGGGCATAGAACCCCCTTTATAGTGATGTTTGGTTTTGTTTTTTAAACACCAGCATAAGTATAACATGTGTGTTGTCTTCTGAAAACTTGTGAAAAAGGGGACAATTATCAATGATTTTTGAACATATAAAAGGGTCGCTAAACTATAGAAAAACACAGTAATGAAAAACTTCCTCGTTAGTCCAAAAACAGCTTTTATTGAAACCAAGGTGCCAAAGCAGCTAATTTTGTGCTTTCGTCTCTTTACTAAGTAATAAAGATTAATGCATCAGCACAAAACTGCCTGTGCAGACACAGATCTAAGCCTACTTCATCATCCCCTCTTTGGCCCACCCATTGACGGGGTAAAATCAGGGCAGTATACGATTTAAGAAAAAAGAAATTCATGACACCTTTTATATTTCTGCATTTCTTCCCTCTTATTTTTTTTAACGAACTTTGCTCTCGCATACTGTGCTGGGAGCAGTAAGAACTTGGGTTTAACCGCTGAATAAAGGATGCAAGCTTTTTGTAGACTGTACCTGCTTTTGGTTGCTGTCTCACTTTCTTTGCCACTTTGTGGCTGGATCTGATGTGATGCTTCTCTGTGGTTGGGCCCAACCCTTCCCCTGTCTTCTGAGGCGTCTTCTCTTTGATCTGGTTCAATGTGGATCAAGGGAACCTCCCTCTGTCCACGCCATGCTTGCCTCACGCAGGACGAATTGTAAGAGCTACCGCTATTCTCCTGATGCTCTACACTTGGCCGGTTTACACCATTTTCACGACGAGAATGTTTAAAGCCATGTCTCCTTTCTCCAACTGGAACTTGTGGCGGACAAGCAGGCACAACGCTGTCCTGATGGCCTCCAAGCAGGGATTTGCCGCTCTCTACGATGTCTGCTGCTAGACGGTTAGCAAAGAGCTGTACATGTGGCTGTGAGTCTGCTGAATCAAGCTCCACACTGTCCTCTGAGGGCTCCGCAATTATCTTATTCTTCCGCATTAGAGACTCGATAGAGCTGGCCCAGGTTTCGTGAATCAGCATGTCTGTGATTTGGTCCGTTTGGCCACGCTTATACAGGCAGGAGTCAGACTTGCAAAGTCCCGTTGATGACACAGAGTTGGTTGGATAGATGTTGAGTGAGTCCCCGTGTACATTTCGAGCAAAGCCATCAAATGAATTGGCCTTGATGGGTGAGTTTACAGTTAGTCTGGAATCTGAGGATCGCCTGTCAGGAACAGAAGACTGACGGATACAAAATGGGGTTCTGGGGGACGGGGGCAATAGGCTATTACTCCACTCTTTGGTCTTGGTCATACTGTAGTCCTTGTTCTCCTTGTCCATGTCTTTCAGCATGAAGCGATAAAACTCCTCAGTGATACTCTCAGTGCTAGACTGCTTAGAGAGACAAGATGATGTGCGCACATTGAGGTGTCCATTTTTTTTACTGGCAGCTTGCTGAACAGCTGCAGCAAGGATGCTGCTGGCATTTTTCCCAGCATAGTAGTCCAGCAGAAGGTCAAACCCTCGACCCTCTGTCTCCATCTGGTTCACCATGAACCGAGAGAACTCATCCGTAATGCTCTCACAGCTGGACTGCTTGGAGATAGAGCTACCTCTGCTTAAATTGTGCCCAAGCCTATTTCCCGGTCCTAAAGTGTTTGATGTTCCGGAGGGATCTGCGTCCTCTTCTGGAATGCTCTCGTAGCTTGATGCTTTCCCCCTGCTGCTCCATCTCTCACACTGTAGGCGACTGCGAGACGACTGGCCAGATTTGGAAGTGTCGACCACACTCAATTCTGGGCAGTTCATTATCCTGGCTGTGACCTCTGACGCAAAGAGTGCAAATGGATCAGAGGGTGTAGGTTCGTCTAGATTGACAGTTTCGTCCACAACGCGGTTGACCAGGCGCTCCATGAGTTCAGGCTGTTCTTCGGTTTTACGTTTGATTTCACTGAGACGTGGAGGTCTGTGTTTTTTGGTGACTGTGGTGCCATTTTGTGTCTCTTTTCGGCGAAGGGCTGCAGCTGTGCGACAGGGCAGAAGCAGTCCCTCTGGACCTTCCGAACCGCCCTTTAGGGCGCAGAACCATGGCTGCTTTCCACTTGAGTTCTCCAGACATATTGCTGCCAGCTCTGTAGCCATGGAGACCACTGTGGTCGCCAAGTCTTCAGCGAAGCATGTGACAGTAGTTTTGGACTCACATGAATCCATTTTAAGAGCCACAAGTGCTCCTGAAGAGGACGATAGAGATTGCTGCCTGATCTCGCTCTCTCCTCCTGCCCTCCCTCGTGGCATATGAAGTGGTGAGCTTTCAGCTGAAGGAAGTACAGAGTCTCCGTTCTTGTCACTCCTGCCCACCAGCTGCGCTTGCAGGTCAGATTGCTCTTTGACCATAGTGGCAGTCACCCTGCTCAGAGTAAGTCTGCAGGGTTCTTTCAGTTTTGTCTCACTTTCTTTCTCCTCCTGTATGTGCTTTTGCTCTCTCTCTCTTTTCCCTATGAGAGCAGACAACTTCTCCACACTGCTTCGCCTCTCGTCGTGATTGTAAGCCTGGCTTGGCTCAATCAAATGCTGTAATTGGCTCAACGCATCTTTGCCAGGCTTGGTATCAGCCTCATACTCCCTAAAGCTGATGCTGCCTTCTTGCCCGTCACAAGATCCCATATTACATTTTGAAATGTCACTTATTTTTCTCGATGTTGCACATAAGACATCAAAGAGCAAATTATTCACACCATCCAAGAGGAAACCCTCGATGTTTGGGGCATCTTTTCCAGGACCCTCAAGCTCTTTTCTCTTCTCAGCCTTCTCAAGGGCATACTGGAAGATATTATCTGAAATCTCCTGGGTGAAGTTATCAAGATCCTGTTGTTCCTGATAGGGCCTTCTTGGGTTTGTGATGCCGTCCACTATCTTGTTATGTGTGGTCTCAAGGAAGTTCGCAATGCTTGAGTAACTTTGTCTGTGGGTGAGTACAGCTGAAGCTTCCCTGAGGAGAACTTCAGCCACATTGGCTCTGAAAGCCTCAACGCTGGTGCCCTCTGCAATGCTACAGTGGAGAGGCACTGCAGTTGAAGCTTGGGCAACTGACAGAAGTCCTATAGAGGCAGAGTACATGTCTGTCGAGTCTTCATTATCCCCAGAGTCATCTGCTAGATCTACCGCAGCTACAGCTCCCGCGACCTGAGACATTCCACATACTGCCGAGGAAAATGAATACTCCCCTTGTTCGGTCTCACTCTCTTCTTCTTCATCCTCACACTCATCTTCATCTCCTGAGTCCAGTGTGAGTTGTTCTGTGACCTGAGGGGTGGTAATGGTACCGATGACACTCGCAGCACATGCCAAAGCTATTTCCACCGGTTTAGCAACGTGTCCAATTGCCGAGTTGTTCTGGGGGTGACTACCATGCTTAGTTTTGGCTCTGTTTACTCTATCTCGCTCTGCTGCCCCATGTGACTGTGCATCCGGCCACTCTGTTACCTCCTCACTGTTGTCAGGACTCTGGACTATCACGATTTTAGGAAGTTCAAAAGAGCAGGCTCGTGCCCTCAGTGGCACTTCAGTGGAATGGCTTACTTCACTTGAGTGCTGTGAGGTGGTGGACACACTTACAGCTGCCTCCGTGACAAAAGAAGGTTCGTCCTGTGACAAGTGAATAAAAGCATCCTGCAGGACTGACTCAGCCAGATTGGTGGCATAGTGACCGGCTGACTCGCTGGTGCGACTGACTTTATTTGGCATCGCAGGTGGGCCTCTTGAGGGGGCGGAATATGTTCTTGAAAGCTTTTGGGAGTTGGAGGAGGTGCAGAGGGTCTCAGAGTCCTCACTATCCTCTCTCTCTATTTCACTCCTTCTTTGAGCGTGGGCTGCTCTCAACACCTTAACTGACTCAGGCATGATGGAAATCTCAGGATCTGCAGAAAGAAAGACATGTGGCAGGGTTGGCGAGGAATGGGGTGGGGGGCACAGAGAGAAAGAAAAAAGAGATTAAAGCCAGACCTCTGAAAATGGTTTCATAATCCTACACAAAAAGTCAAACTAAAAGCACATGTAAATGAAGCCCATTCACAGAAAGACATCAGGAGATATGAGAAAGTGTGCATGAAAATAAAGGACAAAACTGAGAAAGGAGGTAAAAAGTGTCCAGATTTATCCTCTCCTGTTGCCTGCTATGTCCAATGGTTTTAACGAGGTTAGAGTCAGTCCAGTCAGAGCTATTCATACAACTCTGTTGTATTTGTATCCGTTTTTACTTTTCCATAACAAAGGCTGTACAAATGGCGATCTCTATCTGGGATGATCTGATTATGATTATTACATTGCCTTTGAGGAGAGCATAGCCTTCACACAGTGTTACTTCTAATTTCATATGAGAGATTAATTATAGATTATCCCAGTGTATCTTGTCTCTTTAATATTAGACTTGGGGCAAGTACCACAACATGTAGACATTCAGGGGTTTGGCTTAACGTTAGAGGCCAAAGCAGGGGCAAAGAACAATGCACGACAAACAAGCTTTCAGGCATGCACAATGGAAATGCACAAGACATTTTGGGGACAGTGCTTCTATGTTAGGGAGTCTTCCATGACATATTTGCAAAAACAACCTTCACATAAAATGTTTTGCTATTCTTTCTGTTTGTTTCTCTTCCTCTATCACACACTTACTCATTAACATAGACTGAAGAGAATTAATTGTTTCACTGCTGTATGTTCTGGTGCATCCATGCTGTTGCTTGGTTACTTTGTATCTAAATAAGTATAGCAGATTGCAGATCTGATTAAGAATATTATAACCAACGCAACCCAGACAAAAAGTTCAAATCCAAAATCCCAAAGGCAAAACTACTTTCTGAATGCAAATTTATGTGACATGCCCAAATTATTTTGAAAACCATAATCTCATCGGTAGCGACTAAGGCTACATTGTGTTACTAAACTAAAAAAATAAAAAATAGCCTTGGGGTGGAAACACTCCCAAACAGTGCTACAAATAGGCCCACTCTTATCGAAGCAGGCTCACTGAATGCTCATTCAGCCATAATTCAAGCAATTTTCTCTCCATTCACAAGGTGGACAGGAGGGAAGATGCAATGAAAGTGCCAGAGCTGCACTGAAGTTACATTTTCTCATTACATACGTGCAACAAGGACATAGAAAATACCATACAGAAGATCAGATATGGACTTTGGATGAGGTTTCTGACTGATCTGTTGGATGGACGGATGAATTGGATTTCTGGGTGGATTGGTAGACGTATGGACTGTTTACCATTTCTGAATGGGTCATCTTCACTGTCTTCCCCAAGCTGTTCAGAGGCAGTGAGGAAGTCTTCTTCGATGGATGAAACAGAGCGGTTGGTGTCATCTTCAGCAGCCCGCTGACCAGACAATCGGCCATGCCTCTGCCTCTCTTGCCCTGACTGTAGTCCAATTAGGAATTTGTTGATCTCAAAAATGACACTATTGGTTTGGGCAGGGCGACGCCCACAGGAACAATGCACCAGACATACATCCGCTGTTCTCTGGCTCTGAGATACACATACATAAACACAAACAGTTCAACCACGCAGACTGTAAGCTGTAAAATTATGTCAGATGTTCTGGTCTATATTCATATCTTACCTGTGGGTGACTGGGGTCATGCTGGCAGGTGTCCGGTGACTCTAGGCTGCTGAGAAGCAGAATCTCATTTTCCTTGGGTTGCCGCACTCCGAGAGACTCAATTAACCGTGGCAGCTCTGGGCACACCGAGGCCAGTTTCTGTGGGGAAATTTATGCTAATATTCAAGTCACATAAATGTGGGTCCTTGCTCGCATTATCTTGGTCATTTGTATTGTTTCTAATTTCGCTTTTAATTAGATGAAACATTGTTTATGTCGTACGCTTAGGAAATGATGAAAGACATTCATATTTTTGTTATTAACTTTAAATGAATTAGAAATGAGAGGGTGGAGGATATTTATTTGGATATTAATGAAAAAGCCAAATGGGAAGGACAGAACACTAGCCTATTATTAGTGATAGTTAAACATTTCGTAGATGCTTTCCCAAAACAACCTGTTTTTTTTTTTTTTTTTAAGCAGTATATGCATTCCCTGGGAATCAAACCCATGATTTTTGCATTGCTAGCATCATGCATATGTTGAAATAGAGGAAGGAGAATCTCTTCACCTTAATGTAGCTGTCGTCATGCCGATCAGGGGTATGTCTGTCCAGGTTTACGAAGCAGATCTGAGGAAAAGAGAGGCTAAGCTTAGAGAAATAAGAACATACCTGAAAAGTGAAGTATCTGTACACGCGTTTCGAAACACACACACACACACACACGCACACATACACAAATATCACAGTGTATCACAAATACAAACAGGATACACAACAGCACCGCTGAAAATCTTCTCATCTGTCGCAGCTTTCAAATGTAATTTTTGAAATCTTCTGCAGCGCACCCTAAAAGTGGCATATTACACAGAAAGTAGTGAAAAAAACTTTAATTTTACAGATTTTCAACCAGCGTTGTATTGTTACAATGTCGGTATTATAACAATCTGCACATTTGTCAGTAAAAGTCCACAGGATGACAAACATTTTTTATTTTTATGTTTTATGTTTTTATGTTTTATGTCAAATTGTGGATTTTTGACAGCATCAGGGCTTTTGTTAAAACTACAGATCGAACATCTGTATTTCTGTACACCAACCATTGGCAAATAGATCAGGCACTGCTAATTTTCTCTATTTCTTCTGGTCATGTAGCACCGATTTTGCATAGACAGCCAAGTTTGATCTTGGCAGCAGTGAATTACCCCCTAAATGTTAGTCTTTTCCTCTCACAAAGCTACCGTTGGGCTTCAGAAGACTTGGCATACAGTGCACGAGTCGCAAAGACCACTTTTATGGTAATTTTTTTATTGTTTTTTTTTTTTGTTGGCTTTGACAGCTATGTCACTATGAAATGCCAGTGTATGGAAAAGATTTCTCCTTTTGTGTTTCACTGACAAAACAAGGTTGAGTTGTAAGCCATTGCATATAAAACCTTCATTTCTTTCTTACTTGTGTTTACACAGCTTGAAAAGTGCTTATTATCAGTTATTTATCACACTTTTTCACGGTTAAACAAAGCTCTCTTTCCTGTCTGTGTTCATCTCACATCACTCTATTCACTTGACATCGTTCTGATTTTTTTTTTTTTTTTTATGTTGGCACATATTGACTCTCACACGTACACACAATCACACAGACGCTGCACCTTACTGATTCTGATGACTCACCGCTATCTTAAAAGCATATCATGTTGCTAGTCGCATGTTTATTTCAAATGTGTCCTTGTGGATGTGTGTGTGTAAGAGAGAGAGCTCTTTATTCACTCTTCACTCAAGATCACATTAGTGACAAATGTCTCTGGAATCCGTAGGTTACTTTGAGTGAGGATGGATTTCACCCTCAGGTATCACAGATGTAGCACTTCATCTCTCTTATACCTGCTGCTGGTACTTAATGCAACAGTAAATGATCTAGTACATCCATAAGGGTTTATATACTAAGTGTATGAAGTGTGTTAATAGTTCTGGCCCGAGGAGTGCATCTGCCATTGAAAGACAGACAATGAGAGCAAGACAGAGCGAGAGAGAGTAACCTGCCATAATTGTCCTGAACTGTCATATTCACACCGATCTTGCGCTGGAGGTTTGGAGTGTCTCAGCTGTCAGGTGTTTTGTGGTGCACTGTCACTGCCTTCTTCTGAAACACATGCCTAGTAAACAAATAAATAAATGTGGAAAAAAAGTATGCACACACATAATGTGCATTCTTAAAATAAACGGTAGGTCTAATTAGATTTATTTTTTGTTTTATGAAAATATGCATTGTGCTTGGGCATGCAGAAGATGCTGCCATGATATGAAGGTGCTGGTTTGCAATCATTCTGAATGGTTGCTAAGATTTTGCTAGTTGAGTGTTAGGGTTTTCCTAGCAGTTGCTAGGTGATTGCTAGGTACCTATTGCAGAGAGGAAATTAGCTCGTATGATGCAGTGAGTGACACAATGACCACTGTTTTCCATTCACACGCAGGAATAAGCAACCAAATACAGTGAGGGAAAAAATTATTCTGATCCCCTGCTGATTTTGTATGTTTTCCCAGTGAGAGACAGAATAAAAACAAAAAATCCTGAAAAACACATTTCAACAAAGTTATAAATTGATTTGCATTTTAATGAGAGAAAGAATCAGCAAGAATTCTGGCTCTTAGGTGTCTTTTATACAGGTAACAAGCTGAGATTAGGAGCACTCTAAAAGACACCTGTCCACAGAAGCAATCAATAAATCAATCAGATTCTAAACTCTCCACCATGGCCAAGACCAAAGAGCTGTCCAAGGATGTCAGGGACAAGACTGTAGACCTACACAAGGCTGGAATGGGCTACAAGACCATCGGCAAGCAGCTTGGTGAGAAGGTGACAACAGTTAGGGATGGGTACCGAACTCGGTACTTTTATAGGCACCGACCGAATTGCGTCGGTACTACCGACTATCGATTCAGATCAAATCAATCGGTGCTCCATTTCGGTACCTGAGAGAACATGTCTGCGCGCTGCGTGAGTTTGGTACGTAGCGAAAGCGTGCGCGCAAGAGAGACCGTGCTCAAACACACAGGGCAACGACTAACAGAAAGCGCTGTAATGTGTGCGTTACATTTCACAAAGGTTCATGCGGACAAATGGCTGCAATATTTGTAACAGTAAATGCAAGGCAGGCAGTGGTAATACCCAACCTGAGGAAGCGCAGGAGTGCAATTTATTAGATAACCGAACCCAGGGCAGAAAATATTGTGGGACACCGGGGACGTAGTTTGGGGAGTTAATTTCAAGGGAGGACGGCGTTTCAGTTACAACTGGTTAGTTTTATTTAGAAATGACAGTTTTTTTCTATATTTTATCCATTCAAAACACTACGAAAGCTATCTCAGTTCTGCACATAAGCATAGCGCAAGTAGACTAAAATCGTAGCAGACTGTGTCTATGATTCACACGGCTCAAGCCAGACTCACGCTAATTAATCCTCTCATTATAACAACGCCTGTAGACTCGCCTGTAGAATGCACGTTAAGTGCCGCGAAGAGTTTCATGCGATTGTTAAAACCAAACCGAAAGTTAAACGCGCACACGCATTCAGAAGCTATTTTAATACACCGCGTAATTTGCGCGCATTGGATAGTTGCTCTCTAAACCCGGCCCCAATGCGCGCAAATTAGTCTATATAACATATTAGGCTGTATAGCAGGTCTCTAGCTGTGTCTCATTTTTCAAAAAATTTGGTCTATATGCACTTTGAATATTGAGAGAGTATAGCCTACTTTGATTATGGCTGCATTTAATACGACTAAGAAAGAGCTGTGTTGTTTATTATTTATTTTATACTGTTTTTATTTACATGTTCAGTACATGTTCTAACTAAAGTTAGGGTCACCTCAATTTAAAAATAAAAACTAGGGTCATGCTTAAAGTTTGAAAACCACTGCATTACACTATGCCCTGGATGTTGTAGGTATTTATTTATTGTAAGGATTGTGTGTATTATTGAACATTTCAAAATAAATAAAATGTTGAAAATGAGAGGATTGGGCTTATTATATCCACTGAAAGTCACTTAAGTCAAAGTAAAGTATCGAAAAAAGTACCGTTGGGTACCGGTATCGAATTTTGGTAAAAATGTGAACGGTACCCAACCCTAACGACAGTTGGTGCGATTATTTGAAAATGTAAGAAACACAAAATAACCGTCAATCTCCCTCTGTCTGGGGCTCCATGCAAGATCTCACCTCAGAGAGTTTTAGTGATCATGAGAATGGTGAGGAATCAGCCCAGAACTACATGGGACGATCTTGTCAATGATCTCAAGGCAGCTGGGAACATAGTCACCAAGAAAACAATTGGTAACACACTACACCATGAAGGACTGAAATCCTGCAATGCCCGCAAGATCTCCCTGCTCAAGAAAGCACATATACAGGCCCGTCTGAAGTTTGCCAATGAACTGTCTGAATGATTCACCATTTATGCTTTGGGGGTGTTTTTCTGCTAAGGGGACAGGACAACTGCACTGCATCAAAGGGTCAATGGATGGGACCATGTACCGTAAAATCTTGGGAGACTCTCTTTTCCACATTAAAAAATGGGTCATGGATGGGTATTCCAGCATGACAATAACCCAAAACACATGGCCAAGGCAACAAAGGAGTGGCTCAAGAAGCACATTAAGGTCCTGGAGTGGCCTAGCCAGTCTCCAGACCATAATCCCAGAAAATCTGTGGAGGGAGCTGAAGGTTTGATTTGCCAAACGTCAGCCTCGAAACCTTAATGACTTGGAGAGGAACTGCAAAAGAGGAGTGGGACAAAATCCCTCCTGAGATGTTTGCTAACCTGGTGGCCAACTACAAGAAACGTCTGACCTCTGTGAATGCCAACAAGGGTTTTGCCACCAAGAACTATGTCATGTTTTGCGAAGGGATCAAATACTTATTTCACTCAATAAAATGCAAATCAATTTATAACTTTTTTTAAATGTGTTTTTCAGGATTTTTCTTGTTGTTATTCTGTCTCTCACTGTTCAAATAAACCTACCATTAAAATTATAGACTGATCATTTCTTTGTCAGCGGGCAAACATACAAAACCAGCAGGGATCAAATAATTTTTTTCCCTCACTGTAAATAAGAATTCAAGCATATTTGTTATGAATATTTATGCCCTTTTATATTATCAATTCAAACTAATAATAACTAATAATACACTGGATTCACTGAACCATGGTATTTATAGTTTACTAAAACTAAAACAATTACAACTAAAATAACATTTACCAAAAAAATATATATATATAAAAAAGGTGAAACAAAGCGAGAGTTAACATCTGAGCCTGAATTAGACTGTTTATGCAGAATGAAAATTTGCATCTCACTAACACAATACAGAACACAATGCTCCTGCTCACTCCTTCTTGTACTCTTGCACATCTTGTCCGATTGCCCGCTCTGTCTTGATTCCTGTACCACACAATAATATTCATTTACTTTAGTGTACTTAAAAACCACATACTGGATGCTCTCTCTCTCTTACACACACATATACACCACACATTTGTTTGGAACTTTCCACCGATATCTTCTGTTTTCATACTAATGGTACTTTCACTGGAAAAATGTGCCTCTACCTACATTTCAGCAAAATGTGTTCAGCAAAATGTGTTAAACTCCAAAAATGTACATAAACATACAATTCACTTCAGTTTCCAACTGAAATTAACACTAGCAGCAGTAAAATGCAACAATACCTTTATACCTTTTCACACAAATTATGATTAAAGGGCAGATTATCAATTAATGAAGATTTTATTTCATGTGGTTCCTTGCATCACATAACCAGCTCCATATGTATGGTATTTCTAATGTAGTAAACTTGCTTGGTAGCTCACCCAGTACAAGTCAAGATAAAAACAAGTGATGATAAAAGAGACCAACGACTTGAAGAAAAAAAAACTAAAATGGCTAGGTTGCTTCAGCAATTGTTTTAATTTCAACTTTGCTTTACCGCAGTATAGGTTTAGAGTAGGATTTAGTGTAGGTGGTACATTATTTTCATGTTATTTCAAAGCCACTCACTGGACATTTAATTCCGGAACTGCTACGATACTTAGACTGGCATAATAAAACTTTGCCACATTCATGTCCATCGGATTAAACAGGATTATAGTGAATCTAATAGCCTACTCTACTACATTCTCCAAATAAGACAGTTTCTGTCTGTCAGTGTAAATCCCAGTATGAATTTATTACCAGGCCCGGATGAAATCTGCTGGCTTTTTTATTGTACATTTTCTAGGCTGACTTTGGGAGAAATTCTGTGTCATTCCATAGAATGGCTTTATATGTTGTAATGCAGTATGTGGTAAACAGTTTATGTTCAGCTGCATTTATAATCAAATTGTCCAAAATATTTTACAAATAAGCACATAAAGCATAAAAGATAAATAGAATTTTGAGAATGGTGATGGTTTCTGTTCTCAGGAAATCAGCAGAGATTTCTGTGGATTTCTGTCAGTGCAATCACATCACATTAAAGTCACACAGACTACAAATCGAGTATTTTGAAATGCTTCTCACATCCTGGTAATTTGGTGTAATACTACATCGCAATCACAGGGTACCAGACTGCGACTAAACGCTCACATTTTGAAAGATCTGCTACAAACCTGAGCAGGAGCACCAAATGACTTGCTACTTTAACAAACACTAACAGCCCCGACAGTTCCAGAGAACATTTATGAGGAAGACAGGAGAAAACAGGTACCAACAACAGAAGTGTTTCAAAACCCCCAAAATTTCCATGCATTTGTAGATAAACTTAGAAACCATAGTGTTATCTCTAACTCCAGTAATGAGGATCAATGCATGGTTTAATGTGTGCTTGTCATGGTCTTTTTACAAAAACCAGGGTTGAAAGTACAAAACCATGGTAAATTTAAAAAGTAAAATCATGAACTTCAAGCCTCACAGCTATTTTCCTCCTGTGTAATAAATGTGCTGTTCTAATGAACTGATGAAATCACTGGCTTTGTTTGCCTTCAGAAACTCCAAGCTGTGACTGAACTTCGATAATTAAGATACTGATGAAGGGAAAACAATATCTGTTAAGGAGTCCCAAACTCAGTCTGCCCGCTGTGAGAATAATTTCTCTTTCAGCCCTATATAAATTATGTGCTAATTAACATCCCAACTCAAAACCAATGCATATTAATTTGTCGACTGGATGAAATATGCAAACACAATAGCAATTTCCTTATTATTATTGATTTCTGTTCTTAAAATGTTCATTTTAATGGTCCGTTGCTCCAGTCTGTGCTTCTAAATCAGGTGTCTATGCTCTTGCATGTTAGTCTGGATCACTGCCATCATGTGGCACGTCAGCTTTTCATTTATTATTCATTAAGCACACATGGTCATAGAAGCGTGTAGGTCATCCCAGCGTGTGTACACTTAACTAAATATTCAGGCTTTTGTTTCTTACTATTGCTCAAAATGTACCTATCTATACATGTAATTTCTCTGTAATGCATTACAAGTAACGCAAGTTACGTAATCAGATTACTTTTTTCTAATAACTAGTAAAGTATCGCATTCATTTTTCATTTACTCAAGAAAATATCTGAGTTACAACCATACTAATAAGCAAAACTTACTTTAGATTAACTAACATTTGTGCTTAATTTTTCTCATTGCTGAAGAGTGCTGAACATCCTTTTTCTACAGTTCTACTGTACAGATGTGAACTTACTTTTCCTTCAGCCTTAGGCTTATTCATATCACTTTTTGGTCTGAAAGGGCTTTTACATTTGCTAAAAAATGTTATATTAAAAACAAACAAGCAAACCCTGCCCAGATTTATAAAAAACGCAAAAGTAATGTAATGCATTACTTTCCATAAAAAGTAACGTAATTAGTTACTTTTCAGGGAGTAAACTTAAAAGTAACTTTTCCCAACACTGCTCTTACACCCCCCCTTTTGTTAAGCCTTAATAAAAAAAAATAAAATAATAATAAATAAATATATAAATATTTTTTTTTTATATAAAAATTATACTTACATATGAATAAAATCATAATATGACAGTATTTTATACACAGATTTTTTTAATTAATGTGTAATGCATATATTTTTAAATCAGATTAAAGATTAAAAAATCTTTATATCATTATAGGGTGGTGTCACGCCCCTGGACTGTGTTTGTTTTGTTTTCTTCCCCATGTGCTCAGTGTGACCTAGTTTCTGTTAATTGATTGTCATTTAGTTCAGGTGTGTGTCGTTATCCTCCCTTTATAAGTTCCTTCCTGTTCTGTGGTTTTTGTCTGGTCTTCGACCTCACGTTATGTGTGTTAGTGAAATCTCCTCCCGTGTTTGTACCCTACCTTGTGGATTATTAAAAGACTTATTATTATCATCTTCGTGAGCCTGCGTGTTCCTATACACACCCGAAGTGTGACAGGTGGTTGTGTACACACATTATCAACACACATTTATGTTCAAGCAACATGTAAAAGTGAGTTTTGTATCCGATGACCCCTTTAAATACACAAGATTCTTAGGCTTTGGACCATACACAAATGGTGAATCTACAAATAAAATGCCAAAAATTAAAAATTATTTCTTTAGAATTTCTGCACAGGAGAGACTTGGAAAGGAAATATATTGATATTGCCATTGTCTATCAGCCAAAATTAGTTAAAGGATTAGTTCACTTTCAGAACAAAAAAATCTCAGATAATGTACTCACCCCCTTGTCATTCAAGATATTCATTTCTTTCTTTCTTCAGTCAAAAAGAAATTATCATTTCATGATTTCTCTTCATATAATGGATATGTATGGTGCCCCAGTTTAAAGTTCCTAAATGCAGTTTAAATCCAGCTTTAAAGGACTCTAAATGATCACAGCCGATGAAAAACGGTCTTATCTAGCGAAATGATCGGTTATTTTCGTGTGAACTGGGTTAATACAGTTAGGGTATGTCAAAAAACTCCAATCTTGTTTTCTTCTTCAACTTCAAAATCGTCCTACAATGCTGTTTTACCTTTTTTTTGTAAAGGGCATTTGATCTTCTTTGTTCACTTTGTAAACACAGGGTTGGTACTTCTGCAGCGATACAGGCTGATTTTGAAGTTGGGGAAGAAAACGAGATGGGAGTTTTTTGACATACCCTAACTGTATTGACCCGGATGACATTGCATCGCAGAGACAAGACAAGACGAGCAATTGAGGCTAAAAAGTATATAAATTGTCAATTTGTTTCAAAAAGTGACCAATCGTTTTGCTAGATAAGACCCTTCTGCATTTAAACTGCATTTAAACTGAAAACACTAACAACAACAAAAAACAAAACAAAACAAAACAAACAACAATAAATGTATAATAATAATGATAATAATAACAATGATGATAAGCAATGGCAGTAAGCAATGATAAGCAGAAATTACAAACATGTAATAGTATAAACATTACAGTATTAATAGTATGTATAATATTAATAATAATAATAATAATAATAATAATAATAATTGTAGTAATACTAAAGATGTTGATAACAGTAGCAATGTCAGTAATAATAACAGTAATACTACTACTACCACTACTACTACTACTAATAGTAATAGTAATAATAATAATATGATAACAATTGTAATGTAAATAATAAAGTAGTAATAAAAAAAAAATTGATGGTGACCATGATATTTTATGATGCCAGCAACAGTAATCAATAATAATAAAAGTAATAATAATAATGATGACGTAATAGTAATAATAATGCGACACATAATAATATGACACATACCCAACACATACCACACCTATCCAAGCTTCAGTGTCAGTGTGTGTTCATTTATACATTTAATTTCTCTATACTGTTTTATGTTAAGCCTAAAAATATTTGTTTTTTTTACATAAGGATGATCATTATGCATCTCTGACACCAACATTTTTATCTTCTATATGTTACGCATATTCAGTATGTCAAAAAAATAATTCGCAGTGGGACACAAATGTAGGATGTATTTCATTGATCAAATATTGACGTGAAGGCCTTTATAATTATATAAAATATTTATAGTTTTAAAAAGGTTCTTTTAAACTTTCTACTAATACAAGAATCCACAAAATATCAAGCAGCAGAATTGTTCCCCATCAGTCGTTCCCTATGACGTTACGCTGTATGAGGTAACGTCTCTGTTCCCTCCTTCAGGGAACGAGGGTTACCAAAGTAATCTAGTCGTTTTCAACACTGCTAAGAATAAGTTATTATTAATCTAAAATCTAATATTAGAATGATTTCTAATATTAGAAGGATCATGTGACACTAAAGATTGGAGTCATCATGCTGAAAATTCAGCTTTGCATCACAGGAATAAATTACATTTTAAAATATATTCAAATAAAAAACATCTATTTTAAATTGTAATAATATTTGACAATATTACTATTTTTATAGCATTTTCAAACTAATAAATACGGAAATAAATTTAGTTGCATCTTGGTTCTATTGCTTGTAATGAATTTCTCTGCACATAATTTTATCAGATATTTTGATGATATGACAACCCTAGTTCAGACGATCTGTCACTGTCTCACATACGCACACACTGCACGAGTCCTCAAAATTGCTGGGTTACAGAGGTCAACTCACAACTTAGAACATTTCACTCTTCACTGGAGTGGGAGACGGCAAGACAGATGGGAGAGAGAGAAATACAAGCTTGGAAAGAGGAGAGAGGCCGAGAAAGAGTGGGGGAGGAATTTGTGGGAATGAGATATCGAGACAGGGATGGAAGGACAGAGATGGCTGAGCGTCGTCCTTGCCAAGGACAAACTCATTTCACCCATTATCATCAGAGGGGAGACGGCAGGCACTCGCCACCGTGGCTAAAAATTACCTCCGCTGGGACGCGCTGCCACCTCGTCGCTCGCTACACCGCTGAGATAGAGAGAGAGATAGAGAAATGAAAATAATGGAAAGGGATAGAGAGGAGCGTATAAAAGAAGAAAACTGGGGATCATGGGAGTGGAAAGATGTTGTTTTGAGATGTTGCCATATTGCACTACTGGAACAAAGCAGACGTGCTCTTTATCATTTCCGACCGAGTGGGTTCACACACAGCGATCTGCGCTTTCACATCTACTGAGCCTCTAAATGGGGCATGGAAGGAGTGAAAAAGCAGACACATGAACACACGTTCCCGTCCCTTGGCAAATCTGTGATGTGTCCTGTCATTTGAAGTTATCAGAGTCCTTGTCAGACCGTTACGTCACAGAGAGCTCAGGTTCTCATGGGTTGGACACAAGAATGTGTGTGTGTTTGTGCGTGAGCGTCGCCTGAGGCCTCAAGCCTTGGTTCACTAGGTGCCCAGTGAGGAAGCAAATTCACATCTGTGCCTGTGGTTATGACCAAGCAAGACTGTCACACCCTGAAGGCGAGATCTGCCTGCAACCATTAACCAGTTAAAGCCCCTTCTTAAAATCCTTGCAAATCACGTCATTTTGACATCCAGGCGTAGATATTGTTGTTCTCACATTTCATTTTGATTTAAAGCTTTATTCAAAGACAAATCTTTTCATTTCCATTTTTTTTTTTTTTTGCTTAGGGCAAGGAAAAACGAGCACAGCAAGTGATGTTGTAGTTGCTGTAGTTTTTCATCCAAAATTGAACACTGTTACTTCTGAAGTGTAAAAAACTGCGTACCAGCTAAAGTAGGTTGGTTTTTGGATGTTATTGCAGGACTGAATGACAATTTATACATAAAGAATAATGCTACAGCTAAACATTATAATTTCATAAGGAAAATGAAATGGATTTGCACAGTAACCCCTACATTTTGTAAAACGTGTCGATGCAGCAACCTATGCATATATGAAAATGCATAACTACGATAACAATAAGCATTCTATGTTTAGTGATTTGCAGGAATTATTTTAGAGCACAATGTGTTATATTTTATGGAAGCCCACTTACAATTACAAGGTTATTGAGACTTCTTATCTCATAATTCAGATTTTGCAAGAAAATAAAGTCAGAATTGCAAGTTTTTGACTTTTTAATCTTGCAACTGCGAGTTTACATCTTGCAAATCTAACTATCATTCTTTTCCCCCCTCAAAACTGCACTTTATAACTCGCAATTGGAAGTTTATATCTCAAAAATCTGAGAAAAAGTCAGAATTGCAACATATAAACTTTCAATTGCGAGTTATAAAGTCAAGTTTTGAGGGCGGGAAAAAGAATATGTTTTCAGAATTGTGAGTTTATATCCGACTAAATAGCTCACAAATGAGTGTTATAAAGACAATTACGAGATACAAAACTCGCAATTCTGAGAAAAAAAGTCAGAACTGTGAGATAAAAAGTCGTAATTACCTTTTTATTTTCATACAATTGTGGAAATGGGCTTCCATAATACATGGAGATACATATTCCAGAAAAAGAGTGCTAATCATATTTCAGATATGTTATATTAATTATCACACAAGTAAATGTACTAAGTGCAATGTAATGATCTGCACCACCAAAACATTTGAAACTACACTAGGAGAACCCACCCTTAAATGCCCCTTGACCACCAGCCTGCACATTCAAACCTATCTGTGCTTTAAAGGGTTAAAAAGCATTAAAATGATCATATTAAGAAATTTCCCCCCAGTCCAAAAAGACATTTTATTGAAACTAAACTGCAAAAACAGCTCACTGCAAACTTTCTGACATCAAACAAATGAACACATTGACATCTAAATGCTTTTCAGCAGCAGATTGTTTTGCAGGCTTTGCAAGGCTGGTGAAGGATGGTGTAGCAGCAAATATAATGGACCCATAGCAGCTTAGTCCCAAACCCTTTACAAGTGACTAGAGACAGAAAACAGCAAATTTTGAATGGTCATCAATGGAGAAAGATGCTTTATAAGTCTAGATGGTGTAGTTACGGCATCTTCTAATACAAATTAACAACCTGGTAAAATAATAGTAAACAACCTGGCTCTGGATCTGTAAACAACCTCCTCTCTGCTTCACAATCTCCTGGATCTTTGACTGACTTATATATAATGATAGGTGTCATTTTAGCCAAGCTTTAAGGGTCAGACAAGAATTTCAAATAAGTCGTGTCGTATCGCTGACCTTAAGAAAGAGGTGAAAATGGGGCCATGGTTAGCTGGTTGTAGTCAGTAAGGCTAAGACTGACCTACAGTATCGCTCCTATTGGTGGCACAAATTTAAGTGTGTAAACTCATTTGACGAAACAGAGTCTAGGATGGCTTACAGCTTTGGTACAAAACACACACACGTCAAAATACAGATACACATCATGTTTCTGTCGTGTCACACTACACAGTGCCCTCCACAAACCCTCTGTCTGTCTCTCAGGACATTACATAACCTCTGTGGCTCTGTGCAAGCCTTCTGCTGCAATGAGACTAGACGACATGAGATGAGAGACAAGAAGAGAAGAGATGAGAACAGATGAAACAAGATGGGATGAGAGACAAGATGGGATGAGATGAGAAAAGATGAGAAGAGGTGGGAAGAGACAAAAAACACAAACAGAAACACAAAGATAAAAGGCGAAATGAGAAGAGATATGAGAAAAGACAAGGTGATAAGATGAAATGAGAAGAGAAGAGGCAGGAAAATACTACATGTCCTCCAATTTATACGCCCGACGTAAGTCGTTTTCACAAATCCTCAAATACGTCTCTATAGAGCGTATTCAACATTTGCTCCCTTATTAGTAACTTACGTGTAGGTCAACTGGTAGCGCGTTGCACTAAGAAGTGGTATAATCATAAGAACACAGGTTCGATACCAGAGAACGCACATGTTCTCATTGTATGTTTTTTTTTTTTGGAATATGCACTATAAATCATGAATTTGCACTATTTCTGTAAGGGGTAGGTTTAGGGTGGGGTTAGGTGTGGTCATTTATACGAATTACACCTAGTAGTTCGGTGTAAAAACTCATACGTCATTCCATGACGTCAGATCCAACGCGACACTGTCATTATTTTTACGACCGCTAGAGGGCGCTTAACTTTAAAACGTAAACATGGGTCGTATTAGGTCGATACAAAAACGTACAACTGGGTCGTATTTTCTTTGAGGACAGTCTCGGAAAATACAAGCCAAGAAGAAACAAAAAGAGATGAAGAGACTGGAAGAGAAGAAAGACAAGAAGTGCAGAGAAAACAGAAGAGACAAAAAACAGACCAGACAAAAAGAGAGGAGAAAATATGAAATAAGGTGAGTCAAGAAGGGAAGAGAAGAGAGACAAGAAGACATACGAAGAGGACACAAGACAAGACAAGGAGAAGAAAGGTAAACAGACGAGATATCGTGAGGTGGGAGGAGATGAGAATTAAGAAGAGAAGGACAAAGACAAGCCGAGATGAGACAAAAAGAGAAGAGAGACAAGAAGACAACAGAGAAGAGGAGAGTCAATGAGACGATGAGAAGACAAAGGAAGAGACAGATAAGACAATAGATGAGAAGACAGAAGACAAGGAGAGTCAAGGAGTTGTGAAGAAATTAGATGAGAAGAGACAAGAAGAGATGAGAATAGGTGAGAAAAGAACGAGAAGAGATTAGAAGACGAAAGATAAGAAGAGACAAAGCGAGGAGATAAAAGAGAACACAGAAAAACAAAACAAGGTGAGTCAAGAAGGGTAGAGAGACAAAAAGACAAAAAGGACACAAGACAAGGTGAAGAGACAAGAAGCGAATAGAAGAGACAAGGCAAGAAGAGGAGAGTCAAGGAGACAATGAGAAGAGACAAAAAGATGAGACAATAGATGACAGGAAAAGACAAGAAAAGGCGTCTTGAAGAGATGAGACGAGAAGAGACAAGAAGAGATTAGGTGAGAAAAAGTTACGAGAAGAGATTAGAAATGAAAGACAAGAAGACATGAGAAGAGACAAAGTGAGAAGATGAAAAGAGAAGAGACGAGAAGTGACAGGAAAATACAAGCCAAGAAGAGATGAAGCGACTGCAAGAGAAGAAAGGTGAAGTGCAGAAGAGAATAGAGGAGACAAGAAACAGACTAAAAAAAAGAGATGACAAAAACAAAACAAGGTGAGTCAAGCAAGTCAAGGAGACAAGAAGAGAAGAGACAAGACGACGAGAGGTGAAGAGAAGACATAATGTGAGGTGAAAGGAGATGAGAAGAAGCGAGAAGAGACAAGAAAAGAAGAGGGAACGTGAGACAAAAAGAGAAGAGAGACAAGAAGACACCAGAGAAGAGGAGAGTCAGAGAGATGAGATGAGAAGAGACAAGAAGAAATGAGAATAGGTGAGAAAAGACAATGAGAAGAGACAAGATGAGAAGATGAAAAGAGAAGAGACAAGACGAGGCAGGAAGTTCAAGCCAAAAAGAGATGAAGAGACTGGAAGAGAATAAGTGCAAGAAGTGCAGAGAAAACAGAAGAGAACAGGAGAGACAAGAAACAAACAGAAAAACAAAACAAGGCGAGTCAAGAAGGGAAGAGAGACAAGAAGACATAAAAAAGGACACAAGACAAGATGAAGAGACAAGAAGAGAAAAGAAGAGACAAGGCAAGAAGATGAGAGGTGAAGAGAAGAGATAACGTGAGGTGAGAGGAGATGAGAAGAGGTGAAAAATGACAAGATGAGAAGAGTAGTGAAAAGAGAAGTGAAAAGAGACAAGAAGATGAAGACAAGAACCTTAGAAGAGGAGAGTCAAGAAGACAATGAGCAGAGATGGATGAGACAATAGATGAGAAGAAAAGAGAAAAGAGGCATCATGAAGAGATGAGATGAGAAGAGACAAGAAGAGATGAGAATAGGTGAGAAAAGACCATGAGAAGAGACAAGAAAACAAAAGACAAGACATGGTGAGGAGAGGAGAAGTAAAAGGGCAAGAAAAGACAATGAAAAGAAAAAGTTAGAGCAGAGGAAACAAAAGGAAACTTGAGGAGAGAACAACAAGATTAGAGAAAAGATGAGAAGAGAGAAGTGACAAGTAGATTAGAGGAGATGGAATGAGAGGATATGAGAAAAAAGTGAAAAGAGATGAAACAAGAAGGGGAAGATAAGAGGAGCCTTCGAAAAAGATTGACAACATTCTCTACCTTCTTAGTCATTGTCTACAATTGCACACTCACAAAAACGATTTAATTACAGACTTAAGCAATTAATTATATCATTCTGTTTCCATGGTAACTTGACATGGCCTCCTAACTAACCCCAGCCTGCCCATGACCCCTGCCTCTCAACAAAACCCACATCATCAATTATAAAGCACACATCATGATCAAACTGAATTTAATCAGAGAAGAACATTCCTGGGAGGGTTTTATCCTAGTGGATTATTTTATGATCTACTAATGAAATGGATGTACAGTAAATCCCAGGTATGAGTGACCCAGAAACTGGAGGCTTCTTAATTCATTTAACTCAGGCCTTCTCTTGAGAAACACACCGAACATCAGACTGCCCCAGAGGCACTGGCTGTGCAATTAGCATTTTGGCGCAATTAGCGTCTTTTTCCTTTACAAGAGACTGTCTGCTAAATGACAACTAATAATCTAAATTAGAATGAACGCCAAATTAATTTCCCCCACACACTTTTTGTGGGCGCACCATTCCTCCTCCGAGCATGTCCAGCAGAGATCAATGCACAAGTTAATTGCTCTATTTGCCAAAGGAACAGAGTATGAAGATGAGAGAAACAACATGAGATTACACAAACTTTAATGTCTTGTGATTTTTTACCAAAAAAAAAAAAAACAATCAGAGGATGAAGACAAAGGAGAAGAGCTGGAAAATGTCAAGGAAAAGAGAGATATTGAGTGCGTTTATGAGTTAATGCTTAATGAACGGACAAAGTGTAAGGTTATTTTAACACCTTCAATTGTTTGATTATCAGGGAAGGGTCATGAACGGTTTAAGCGAAACCCTCTGACGTTCTTAAATTGTATGAAATCTCTATCAGTGGTCTGTCAGCTAATTCAATGTATTTTACTGTATTTTTTTACTATGCAAACACAGTAATGTTGTGAAATATTATTATAATTTAAAATAACAGTTTCTATTTGAATATATTTTAAAATGTAATTTATTCCTGTGATGCAAAGCTGAATTTTCAACTTCATTACTCTAGTCTTCAGTATCACATGATTTAGAAATCATTCTAACATGCTGATTTGCGACTCAATAAACATTATTGATTATTATCAGTGCTAAAACATTTTTGCTGCTTAATATTTGTTTGATATTTTTTAATATATATTTAATATATATATTTAATTTTTTTTTTTGATTAACTGAACAAACATGTTTATACAAAACCAAATATTCAGTCTTTCCAAAACCAGGTCAGAAATGGATAATGTGAAATCTGCTTTTTAAATTTCAGGGCTAGAGGACATATCTTTTTTTAATGCATGCAACTTTAATGCAATTCTCATGAAACCCACAAAGTCCATGCATCTGCATTTTTTTTTACCAACATAATGGAGTGATTACAGCATTTCTGATGTGCTGCGGAGGATATATAGCTGATTACTGATAATGGCAGTGAAAGCAGCTGTGTGGATGTGTGATACAGCGGGCTGTGGCTTTGATAAAATGCAGAGCAGTCATCGTTATGCTTCTTTACACTGGTTTATAAGCTCTCTACTGAAGTATGAAACTTTATTTAAACATCTTGAGCAAAATAATTAATTTGAATGATTTGATTAAGTCAAATAATTAACTATAGGTTAGTTCTCCACCTAAAAATTTAAATTGTATAATTTACTCACCCTCATGTTTTTCCAAACCCATCGACTTGTTCATCATCGAAGTACAAATGAAGATGTTTTAATGAAACCTGAGAGATTTCTGTCCATGTCCCATTAAAGTCCATTTCACCAAAACTTTGACGCTTTATGAAGACACCGTAAAAGAAATCCATATGAATTGATCGGTTTAATCAGGGTCTTTTAGAGACAAGATACACAATCACTTTAAATGATGAACAGATTGAATTTAGGCTTTTATTTTTATATAAATATTGATCACTGCACATATAGAGCACAACTAATATGATAAATGAAAGCTCAAGCTCATGAGCTTGTTCTAATGAGCTTTGTTCTAATTTCTCACACAAGAAAATTTGAGACTTATGGGTGAAAAACGACATGAGGGTGAATAATTGATCTAATCTATCCCTTTAATAATACACAACATTCAGAATGTTGTCACACTTTCTTACACTTATTTCACTCCAAAAGCAACAAATGACAAGAAAAACAAATGAAAACATGTTACTGTACATTAATCATTTTGAGTTTACTTCTAAAAAATAGTTAAAGAAAATTTAATAATTTGTAGCATAAACACAATATTTAAGTTGATGACTCAAAAAATTAAGTTGTTCCAACTAAATTCTATATAATTGAGTAGTGGCCCTGGAACCCATTAATCAAATCTATTTCAGTTCAACTGAACAACTACGCACAGGCTAAATGTAACCTATTTAACATGAACATTTAATATTTAATAGATATTACTTGTTACCAGAGCTCTATTCTTCAGCACAAAGATAACCACAAACACTTCAACAACACAGAAACTCATTTAACTATCAAACATAAAAGCATTAAACACTAACAGGTCTTTACTAAAATAACACTTGCATTTCAGCATTTATTCTCCTTATCCATTTCTATGCAAAGCATGCAGGGAACTAGAAATGCACTGCTCAGTTTTCAAAGTCATCAAGACAATTTCATTAAGTTATTTATTATTTTAAATGTATTAACGCAGAAATCATCAACATTATGTCAACAGAACTCATCAAAATAATGTTTGCAACTTAAAATAGTTTAATTAAATCAGTAAATTATATTTTTTATCTTGCAACCATGCATTTATTTAAGTTGTGGCAATGTGTCTCCTGAATTTCTTTGAAGTGTGTCTTTCTCACGTTCTCTCTCTCTCTATTTGCGTGTAGTGTTGGCACTCTGCGCTGGCATTAGTATCTCAGCGCCAGCTGGTGTGTGTGGGTTTGATTCCCTGTGTGGAGCTTTTGTGTTAAAGGAACATCATGTGTGACATCAGCGCAGTAAAAGCACAGCCCTGATGAAACCTGTTCTGACTGCACCTGAGCCTGCGGGCGGAGTAGTCACAATCTGACCACCCCAGCGCACTGATACGGAACATGGTATGTGATTTTCTGCCATCACAAATTACGGATTGAGGTTTCCTGGCCACAGAACCAGCAGTCATCAGCTCCACTTTGAACAATTAAAATTGTATTGGTTTTTATTTCAAGGTGCACTAAGTAGTTTTTTGTTTCACTGAAAAAAAATTACAACTTGTAAAAATGTCTTCAAACAAATGTAAAACGTAGCTCAAATAAAACTATTTAAGTTGGAGGAGTCAGTCTGCTATTTTTATGTACTTAAGAATACTCTAAACATGATGCTAACAAAAAGCTGTTTTATGTATTTGTTTAAAACCTGTCCAAATGTCCAAACTTTAATCACCTGAACAAAACACTTATGTTAAACAATGTTTTGTAACCAGTATCCATTGTATTTTTGAATTTGTTAAAAGAACCTCTGCATGTTCTATTACTTTTTTACAGTAAAACAAACAAAAAAACAATTTGCACTTTGACATAAACTAAAAAAACAATGTAATGTTTTTACTTACGAAAAAATACAAAGTAATTGTGAGAATTTCTAAAAAAGAAAAAGTCAGAAATGCAAAATATAAACTCAAAATTTTAACATAACGCAGAATTAAGAGATGTAAACACAATTTGGAGAAGAAAAGTTCCAGCTGTGAGATTTACAGTTAGGGAAAACATTATTTGATCCCCTGCTGATTTTGTATGTTTGCTCACTGACAAAGACATGATCAGTCTATAATTTTAATGGTAGGTTTATATGCAGTGAGAGACAGAATAACAACAAAACAATCCAGAAAAATGCATTTCAAAAAAGTTATACATTGATTTGCATTTTAATGAGTGAAATAAGTATTTCGCAAAACCTGACTTGTGGGTAAAACCCTTGTTGGCAATCACAGAGGTCAGACGTTTCTTGTAGTTGGCCACCAGGTTTGCACACATTTCAAGAGGGATTTTGTCCCACTCCTCTTTGCATATCCTCTCCAAGTCATTAAGCTTTCGAGGCTGACAACTCGAACCTTCAGCTCCCTTCACAGACACAGATCCAGGACCTTAACGTGCTTCTTCTTGAGCCACTCCTTTGTTGCCTTGGCGGTGTGTTATGGGTCATTGTCATGCTGGAATACCCATCCACGACCCATTTTCAATGGGAAGGAGGTTCTCACCCAAGATTTGATAATACATGGCCCTGTCCAGCGTCTCTTTGATGTGGTGCAGTTGTCCTGTCCCCTTAGCAAAAAAACAATCCCAAAGCATAATGTTTCCACCTCCATGTTTGATGGTGGGGATGGTATTCTTGGGGTCATAGGCAGCATTCCTCCTCCTCCAAACACGGTGAGTTGAGTTGAAAAAAGAGCTCGATTTTGGTCTCATATGACCACAAGACTTTCACCCAGTTCTCCTCTGAATAATTCAGATGTTTATTGGCAAACTTCAGACGGGCCTGTACATGTGCTTTCTTGAGCAGGGGGACCTTGCGGGCGCTGCAGGATTTCAGTCCTTCATGGTGTAGTGTGTTACCAATTGTTTTCTTGGTGACTATGGTCCCAGCTGCATTGAGATCATTGACAAGATCCTCCCGTGTAGTTCTGGGCTGATTCTTCACTGTTCTTATGATCATTAAAACTCTATGAGGTCAGATCTTGCATGGAGCCCCAGGCAGAGGGAGATATTTTGTGTTTCTTCCATTTGCAAATAAAACTGTTGTCACCTTCTCACCAAGCGATGGTCTTGTAGCCCATTCCAGCCTTGTGTAGGTCTACAATCTTGTCCCTGACATCCTTGGATAGCTTTTTGGTCTTGGCCATGATGAAGAGTTTGGAATCTGATTGATTGATTGTTTCTGTGGACAGGTGGAGCACTCTGTGGCTCCTAATCTCAGCTCGTTACCTGTATAAAAGATACCTGGGAGCCAAAAATCTTGCTGATTGATAGGGGATCAAATACTTATTTTACTCATTAAAAGGCAAATCAATTTATAACTTTTTTGAAATGCATTTTTCTGGATTTTTTGTTGTTGTTGTTGTTATTCTGTCTCTCACTTTTCAAATAAACCTACTATTAAAATTATAGACTGATAATTTCTTTGTCAGTGGGCAAACATACAAAATCAGCATGGAAGCAATAATTTTTTCCTCACTGTAAACTTGCAAATGTGAGAAAAAGAATTGTGAGATAAAAATTTGTGGCGAAAAAAAATGAATTGAGAATTCAGAGTAAAACTCCCATCTAATTTTCTTCTCAAACTTCAAAGTCGTCCTACATTTAAGATTTAAAAGTATATAAACTTTTTTTTAGAAAATATCAGATCGTTTCGCTAGATAAGAGCCTTCGGAATCGTTAAGAGCCTTTTGAAGCTGCATTTACACAGCATTTTGGAAGTTCAAACTCGCAGGCACCATTAAAGTCCACTATATGGAGAACATCCCTGAATTGTTTTTCCTCAAAAAAAATAATTTCTTTACGACTGAAGAAAGAAAGACATGAACATCTTGGATGACAAGGGGGTGAGTAAATTATCTGTAAATTTTTGTTCCAGAAGTGAACTTCTCCTTTAATGTCATGTAGTGGTTTGTAGTTCCTTGCATTACTAAACACTACACAATTTTTACATGCCTTTTATTATTAAATACAACTCTTCCTTTTTATTATAAAAATGTTTCATTAAAAATGTCCACAAATTTATAAAACTGGTCCAAGAACAAGTAAAAACCACTGGTTCATGGGTTCACAGAGCAGTGAACCATTAAAATTTCACTCAAAACAAATGATTTGCACAGGTTTTGAAGCTTCACAAAGCAGTGTTTTGATTAGTTTAACTATTTTTATGAGTTCACTTAACAAAATGACCTGGCAAATTTTTTCAGTGTTTCTAAAAAAACTGACAACTATCAGCAAAAAGGCATGACAATTCTCTTTAGAAGTTTTGCCAAAATAAAGGCATGTTGGAATAATGCACACATTTCAGCCTATCAGAATTAAGTATTTAAACTATGATATAATATTTTTTAAAGAAGTCTGCTGCATTTTCCAAACTAAATTGATCATTTCAATTGGTTGAATTCTAGTTAAATGCTTTGGAGCTCATAAAAATTAAGCAACACTGAACAATCCTGATGTTACATTTCCATAAAATTAGCATTAGGCGGATAATCAGACAGGTAGCGTTTCATCCCCAAGGAGCAGAAATGCTAGCGTGATCATGGCATAATGTTATGCATAGTGAGATGGGTGCAGATCTGTCATTTACATGAGACAAGAAACTTGTCATTAAAGTAAAGAGAGGTATAAAATCTGTCATTAGACTCTAATTATCCCATCCTACAGTTAGTGCAGCTGTCATCCATGTGCAGCTAAATGTATTCTCTCGGTTCAGAGAATTACTGCATATATTATTCAGCCACAGCCAACATCATACCACATTATCACCCCAATCAAGACCACATTTATCAGTGGGAGGCTGAACACAATGTAAATGCCACCGCACTTTCACACGGACACACACACACGCAACGTTAATCACATGTATGGACATATGTGCGTAGATGATTTCAGTGCTTCTGAGAGCGTGTGATACGTGAGAGAGACTCACTGTAGGGCAGCCGCTGTCATGCTGGTCTTCCAGAAACCCAATTCTGCAGAGCGCCTTATCGTTCTTCAGCCAGTACTCAGATGAATCCAGAACACTGTTACTGCACAAAACCTGACAGAAAAGCACTGTTTTTTAGATTGAGGCACAGCATTTAAAAAACATTTTTGAACTTACAGACCCTGTAAACATCTGTATTGGATGACCTGCTCATACAGCTGAAGTCAAAAGTTTACATACACCTTGCAGAATCTGCAAAATGTTAATTATTTGACCAAAATAAAAGGGATCATACAAAATGCATGTTATTTTTTATGTAGTACTGACCTGAATAAGATGTTTCACATAAAGGACGTATATATATAGTCCACAAGACAAAATAATAGTTGAATTTATAAAAATTACCCTGTTCAAAAGTTTACATACAGTTGATTCCTAATACTGTTGTGTTATTTTTGTTTAGTGATAGTTGTTCATGAGTCCCTTGTTTGTCCTGAACAGACCAACATTTTATTAGTCGTTTAGTCGCAGAAATAAATAAATCTCACGGAGAGATCGTTAATGGCTATAGTCTGCGTGGTAATAGTAATATAGTATACATTGGGCAGTACATCCAACATTCGCCTATTATTCATCAACCTCAAATATGGCTTATTATCTGAAACGTAAGTAGTGGCAACTTTACATGTAATGTTGTACAATGTAATGTTAAGCAGTGGTTTTCAAACCCTGGGTGGGTCGCGGGACTTAAAAAATGGGTCGCCAGGACGATTTAAGCAAGATGTATAGGCTATGTATGTAACAAAGTTCAAGATTCACGGAGGAGGATGCGGGAAGCTGCAAACTAAACCGAAAGTAAAAGGCGCGCACGCATTCAAAAGTTATTTTAATATTCCAATGCGCGCAAATTAGGCTATATATATATTTTAAAAAGTTTGAAAACCACTGACCTAGAGAAATGTGCGCTGTCTGTGTGGAAGCTAAACAGACATGCGCTTAATGCAGAACAGATGGATCCCCGGTGCGGTAATTTGCTCTTAGAATAGCTTACTCCATCATTTTAGACAGCATAGACAGGTAAAAGTAAAACATCTTTTCGAAAAACGCATATTCGTGTAGACTCACAATAAAAACGAAACATGCGCTTTTGTAAAATAATGAAAGCAAACAGGATGTGCTTTCTGTTGTCTCTTTTCTGTGAACTTGAGCGTGAAACTCAGTGTATATGGCTTTCAGACATTAAAATATATCTATAGAGAGTAAAATTTCTACTTTCTCAGATTATGTAATAGCCTACATATGAAACATGCATTCAGGCGCATCACAACTGAAGATGACGAGTCGCGACTTCATCTCTTAAGCCGAAAACAAAGAAAGCACTCGTTTATCAATATATTATTAAAATGTTAATGCAGTCTACTTATTGTTTTTAACTGACACATTTGTAATCATTACATCTGCGGTGGGCTGTGGCAAGCTTTTTGCGTGCTTGAGCGCTTATTAGGATATGTAGGCAATTAAAGGCTTATTATAATGATCTAAATGTTTTATTAATAAACGTACGATTAGTCGACTAATGCTTAAAATGAACGACTACTAGTCGACCAGAAAAATCCTTAGTCGAGGGCAGCCCTAAAATTTACCCTGATCTTTAAATTCAAAAAGTTTTCACCCCCCGGCTCTTAATGCATCATGTTTCCTTCTAAAGCATCAGTGAGCGTTTGAACCTTCTGTAATAGTTGCATAGGAGTCCCTCAGTTGTCCTAAGTGTGAAAAGACGGATTGCAAAATCATACAGTCATTGTTGAAAAGGGTTCAAAGTATTGGAATCGGAACAACCCTAGTTTGGAGTACTTTTTATGATGGATGGATGAACTTTATTGGACTTCAAAATCTTAACAGCCATTCACTGTCATTATAAAGCTTGGAAGAGCCAGGACATTTTTTAATATAACGCCGATTGTATTCATCTGAAAGAAGAAAGTAATATACACCTAAAATATACTGGTGAGTAAATCATGGGGTATTTTGGGGGGGGGGGGGGGGGGGGGGGGTGAACAATCCCTTTAATATAACATAATTATGAATAAAATAAAATAAAAAATAATTATAATAATAATACACGCCCATTTAAACTTTCTTACATTTTTTTAAAAAAAAATCCACTTTATTATTAAACTATTCAGGCTTCCTAAAAGCAATGTTCTGTGCATTTCAATGTTTCAATTACTTTATCTGTGTATTTCAATTACATTTTCAAGCATAGAATAACTTATTTAGATTTTTCCATTTCAAATGACTGAATTATTGATTTCTTCATTTTATTTTAAACTGCTCTCCCAGTGCTCCATTTAAACCCTCTGGCACAATGTTAATGTGTTAGTTTGAATAAGCAGCTCTTGCCAATGGGACTCTGGGACTCTTCAGGACACATTAGCGTTTACACTACAAATGTTAAGTGGCCGCGTGTAACCACCTGAATGTGCTTTGAATTTCTAAAAATCATTTACACCTGTATTTAGTGATTTTCTAAGATAAATGATAAGTTTAGCATGACTATGGGGCCACACTGTCTAAATGACTCAAATATTGCACAAAAACTAGTCTACCGGTATAGATTACAGTGCAAACTACTCAGATTAATATGAGCTGAATTGCTTCAGTATGTGATCGCAAATTTAATTTCTTTCCAATCTCTCACTCTTAAATTACATTTGCTCTATCAAATATTTAGCATACTCACCTACTGTATCGGGGCAAGCAAGCTTTGACCTCACCATGCCTGTGGGGACTGGTAATTTATTATCATAATTTACATATGATTATTTAATACATACTTGTGGCAATCATGATGTCACTGGTGTGAAACATACCAACTTCACAGTCAAGTAACCATGTCAGTTATGGACTATTATAGTGTATTAATGAAAAGTTAAGTGTGTGGCTCTTCAGTGAACCATGCTAAACGTGTAATATTTCATAATGTGAATGCACATGTGTAGGACGTGTGCAACCTATGTATATATTTAGGCACAAATAGTAGTAAGTTCTGAAAATGTTTGCTAAAAATATAAACCTTTAATTAAATTAGCACTACTACTGGTACGTGAGACATCCCTAAAACAAACACAAACCTTCTCTGTTAGTGTGTAACCTTCAGCTTGATTCATTATCAGTGTGGCTATGTAAGCATTGATTTTCTGAGTGTGTATTTAAGGAATAAACACATCCGTGTGTGCGCGCATGTTTCCTTCATTTAATTAGAGGTTGTGGGTGTTTGTATGTGTGTTTTTATGTGTGAGCACATGTGTGTATTTTCTCTGCCCTTGCTGTGTGTGCCATCTGTACCGACTGTTTTCCTGGCAGAGTCAACCATATGACAGGGTCGCTGGGACAGTTGCGTCACGGTTCACCGTGGTTAAACTACTGAGAGAGCTAATATGTCATTACAGGAATGGGTAACCTTCGGCAGATGGGTAATCATTAGCACACAAGGGATGAATATGTATTTATTTTATTTAGTAGTTTCATTTAGAAATTAACTTAATTGCACCTGCTTACTAAATTAAATTATCTCTCACAGTAATCCTTCCTCATAGATACATTTTTATTTACAGTTTTTATTTAGATGAGCCATATGGAAATAAAGCTGAATGTTTCTTTTTATATTAATTGTACCAATAATTTCCAGAACTGATTCAAGTAAGAAGCACACTTTCAAGTAGCAACTTAAGATTAGTCATAGCCCAACACAAAACTGAAAATCAAAAAACTGTATGATTCTAAGATCCATCCAACTGAGACACTTATATGCAACTATTACAGACGGTTCAAATGCTCACTGATGCTCCAGAAGGAGAAAACTATGTATTAAGAGCGTATTAAGAAACTCAAAAACTTTTTGAATTTGAAGATCAGGGTAAACGTAACTTATTTTGTCAACTGGGAAACATGTAAGTATCTTCTGTAGCTTCTGAAGGGCAGTACTAAATGAAAAAAATATGATATTTAGTCAAAATAAGAAAAATGTACACATTTTCATTCTGTTCAAAAGTTTTCACCCCCCAGCTCTTAATGCAATGTGTTCTTCTGTAATAGTTGCATATAAGTCCCTCATTTGTCATTTGTTTTTCTCAGTGTGACAAGATGGATCTCAAAATCATACAGTCATTGTTGGAAAGGGTTCAAATACACAAAAATGCTACAAACCACAGAATCTGTGGGACCTGAATGTCTTTTCTGAAGAACAGCGGACAGTTTAACTGTTCAAGACAAACAAGGGATTCATGAACAACTATCACTAAAAAAATAAAAATAAAACACAGCTGTGGATCATTCAGGTAACAACACAGTATTAAAAATCAATTGTATGTAAACTTTTGAACAGGGTCATTTTTATAAATTCAACTATTATTTTCTCTTCTGCACTATATCTAAATGTCTTTCATGTGAAATATCTTATTCAGGTCAGTACTAAATAAATAGTGTGCATTTTGTATGAGCCCTCTTATTTTGGTAAAATATTTCACATTTTGCAGATTCTGCATGGTGTATGTAAACAAAATTAAACAATTTAAATAAATTCTACATAGCAACTATTGGCCACTTAAGAGTTAAAATAAGTTGCGTCATTATCACTAAAAATAACATTGCATCTAGATGTTACGGCACAGCGAACAAAATTTTTTAAAAGAGTCACCTCATATCAATCAGTTTGTGGAGTACTATTGTACTATTCCCATCAATAAAGACCCATCCACCTTAATCTCACAACAGCTCCTATGAGAGCTACAAAAATGATTAGTACAGTGTCACGCTATTGTAACTTCCTCTTCCCCTGATCCAGCATCTGCTCCCACAGGGGTAGCTTTCCTTTAAGACCAATCCACTAATAAAGCGCTTGGCTGAATGAGACAAAAGTTAAAAGAGATAGAAGACAAGGGAGATACTGAACTAATCATGCTTCTTGTTCTGTCACACTCCTGGTTTCTCTCTCTCTGTTCTTTCTCTCTCACACTGGCAGAGCATCAGCTAATGTAACCTGACTTGTAGTGCAGCTGCCTACAGAGTAAAAAGTGCTGATGGCAAAAAGCCACAGTCTCTGTTCCCTGGACAGGTGGGAGCAGTCAGCCAATCAGTAAAGCTTCATGTTAATCACACTGTGATTGGAGCGTGAGATTCTTGCTAGTGCTCAACCACAAGAGCTCACATGGTGAACATGGTACCTTGGGCCAGAAACCTACTGCACACTAACTAAATAACCTTTGTGTAGCTGGAAGTGTTTGCGCTCATGTACTTGCGTGATTTGGGTTTTTGCACACACACACACACACACACACACACACACACACACACACACACACACACACACACACACACACACACACACACCTTCCTGCAGGCGGACACAGAGGACCCAAGGGTGCTCTCAGATTTGACTTCCTGTGTGTCCGCGGACTCAGACCCCTCAAACATGGCAGACGATTGGAAATTACTGTGGAAAAAGAGAAAGACAACAAATGAATCACCATCACTTTAACAGAGTGCATTAGTGCCCATCTACTTTTTTCAGCTGTGTTGATTCTGAAAGTATTTTTTCCATTTATTTTTTCCATAAGGAGTTTGTTAAAGGGCTTAGTTCACCCTCAAGCTATCCTATATGTGACCCTGGACCACAAAACCAGTCTTAAGTCACAGAGGTATATTTGTAGCAATAGCCACAAATACATTGTATGGGTCAAAATTATCGATTTTTCTTTTAAGCCAAAAAACATTAGGATAAGTAAGTTAAGTAAGCATCATGTTCCATAAAAATGTTTTGTTTATATTTCCTACCATAAATGTAGTTCTATCCTAACAAACCATACATTCATGGAAGCTTTATTCATCTTTCAATTGATGTATAAAGGTCAATTTCGAAAAATATCCAAACAAATGTATGTATAACAAAAATATCCATATTCATAACCTTTATAAACTGTAATAATCTCTCTAGCATGAGAGAATGGCGTTCCATTCGGATGACATACACTCTTAAAAATAAATGTGCTTTAAAAGGTTTTTCACAGCGATGCCATAGAAGAACCCATTTTTGGTTCCACAAAGAACCATTCAGTCAAAGGTTCTTTAAAGAAAGCATCTCTTTCTTAACTTTTTATAAGCTGAAGAACCTTCTTTCACCACAAAGAACCTTTAATGAAACAGAAAGGTTCTTCAGATGTTAAAAGTTCTTTATGGAACTATTTAAGCATAAAACGTTTTTCTATGGCACCGTAAAGCACCTTTGATTTTAAGGGTGTAGGATGTAGGTGTCCCCAGAGCCATATGGATGGATGGATGGATGCACTTTATTGGACTTCAAAATCTCCACAGCCATTCACTACCATTATTCAACTGCGAAGTGCAAGGACCTTTTTTTAATATAACTGCAATTGTATTCGTCTGAAAGAAGTCATATGCACCTAGGATGGCTTTAGGGTGAGTAAATCATGGGGTAATTTTCAATTTTGGCTGAACTATGCCATTAAAGCATTTTAAGCCATGAATCAAACCAACCAGAGGTGAATTGCAACATTACAATTGTGTACTTAATGGCTTAAGTGAGGGGAAAAAACTACAATCCCTTTAAGCATCGCAAATGACAATAAATTATTTTTTGGAATTCATGATATCTGCAGAAACAATATATTTTAGTTTAGCAAGATATGACTACACACACATATTAAAGAATTTTATTTTTAAGTATTTTTTTAGCTTGCTCTGACTTTTTGATTGGTGAAAATTCTCTGTATATCATCATGGGTAATGCAGTTTTTCACCACAACTTCAGCTCTTAAAGGGACAGTTCAACCCAAAATTAAAATGGTCATCATTTACTCACCCTCATGTACTTTCAAACCTGCATGAATTTCTTTCTTCTACTGAACACACAGACAAAAGATATGCTTATAAATGTTGGTAACCCAACAATTGATTGTAGCCATTGGCTTTTTTGCCATACTACTGAATTCAATGGCTACTGTCAACCAACATTATTGTAAATATATTTTTTGTTTAGAATAGGGCTGCACGACAAATCGCATGCAATAGTCATGTGCATCTCATCAGTAAAGCCGGTTCTTGATTAGTATTAAATCTCAATCACGTGCGTTCAGATGGAACGGCATTTAATACACAGAGCTACGCAATATCATGCTCACAATCGAATGCAATTCATCTGCGATTGTGAGCGTGATATTGTGTAGCTTGTCAGCAATCTATGGCCCTGTGTATTAAATGCCGCTCTTTCTGAATGCACGTGATGAAGATTTTCTACTAATCAAAGAACCGGCTTTACTAATGAGATGTGCATGACTATTGCATGCGATTTATCGTGCAGGCCTAGTTTAGAAGAAGATTTCATACTACTTCTAAACTAGGCCAGATTTCAGAAATTCATACAGGTTTGGAATGATATGAGGGTAAAATGTGAGAGTAAATGATGTCAGAATTTTCATTTTTGGGTGAACTATCCCTTTAAATCTGAAATAGCATGAATGGACGGCTTCAACAAAAGCATTTACCATCGATTAACAACCTCAGAACTCACAGCATGTCTGTATTTAAAGATTTATAAGTTGTCGTTAAAAATCTAATTCCCTATAGCCAGAAAGATTTTTTGACTGTTGCACTCTATAACAAACTCTCATTTACTGAAAAAACATTAGGACTGAAGAAGTGCTGGAATGGGTTAGCAACTTTTAGGAGTTGGCAGTCTGGATGTATGAATAAAATGAAGCAAATGACATTTGTAGATAAAGACAGTGAAAAGAGAGCCAAAGTAAGGAAAAGAAAATAACATGGACTGTTTAATTAAATTTGTCAAGATTAATTGACTACTGGGAATACATTAAGTAAGGATGAAACACTACAGCCAGTCCTCTGAGGTGACAGAAGAATAACATTATGCAGATCATACAGTGTGTAGTGATGTTTTTCTGCTCCAGAGCATTTCTATCTGAGCTCCATATTTTTCCCGAACACAGACAAATTAACCTCTTTTGTTTATATTATAAATGAGCCCACAGTTTATTCATAAATTTTCCCTGTAGAATGCATGTGCTCTTCATTTTTATGGCAGCAGCAGTTGGTCCATGGTCAGGGGTTAATTGTGGGACCACAACCGAATTACATGTGAAAGCAATTTTAAGGAATAGTTTACTCAGAAACATAGATTCTGTCATCATTTACTCACTTACTCATGCTGTTCCAAACTCCTACGGTTTTATTTTCTCTCAGTTGTGAAACACTAAATGAGATTTTGGCCTGCTCTTTTCCATTTAAGTGGATGGTGATTTTGTTCAACCTCAACAAAGAGCAAAAAGCACCATAAAAGGATCATTAAATGATCTGCTCATAAATTAAATCATCATTAAATGTGATCAAAGCAAAATGGAAAAAAACAACAACCACAAATGACACTGGGAGCCACAGAATTTAAGACCTCAATAAAATTTAACTACATAAAAGCATTAGTAGATACTTTTGCTGTGTTTTCTGTCATTTAAGCGCTTGCTGTATAAATCATCATGCACTGTCTTGAGAACTAGTCCTCTGAGATTTCTTTTTGGGGTCAAAATTACATGACAGTAAATAATGAACTGTTGTCAGTGTGAGCTGTTCTTTATTATCTCTTACAAAAGATTTCAAAAGTCCATCTAGTGCCTTCTGAAACGGACTGTAAAACACATTGGCGATGGTCAAAACTACGTACTTAAAATCAATTAGTAGTGGTTCACCTGAATGATACCTGATTTTCAGGCAGTGTTTAGACTTTTCTTGCATTCAGAACCATTTTGAGTGCATCAGAATGGAAAAGAGCACAGCCGAGACATGTTTTTCAATGTCTGGACTACTTTAAACTGATTTAAAAACACAACAATCATGGCAGAGCGCTGAAAAACAGCTTGAGACATGATGCATGTGACATGACGTCTGTCTGAATGTAACATTTCAGAGAAGGTTACATACCGTGCAAACTGTCCAACAGCTGAAACACAGCATGAGAGCCAGCTAAAAATGTCAAAATAAGAAAATGAAACCTAAAAAAGTTACTAGTCGGCTATTGAGACTTATGCGTATTTGTTTTTATTTCATGCCATTGTCTTTTCTCTCACTAATCCGATTGTGTACTCAAGCCATCCCTTAGAAAAGACTAGTTCTGCTGGGCTTTCCTGAAGGTCATAAAGGTTAGATAGCAAATGACATAAGCTTTCCATCCAGGAAGGCAAACACTGGAGCATCAGAAGGCTTAACCTCTTCATTCTGAGATGCTGTCTTGGGATGTCAGCCTATATTCACTCAAAATGTCTATGAATATCTTTCAGCCTCAATCGAGGATTACCTGAGAGCCCTAAGGGATCTTTCAGCACTAAACACTCAAAGAAACACTCAAAATAGCTGCAAATATGAGCAACTGTCTTGTCGTAATGTGTGGCTCGGTTGATAGAAATGAGAGAAACGTACTTCAAATCCCTTCTATCAACATGGTGGCAGATCAAGTGTCAGGGCTGCCATGTTAATGATAAAACACAGTTCTTTCTTAGTTATTCTTAGTTAATTTTGAGCTCAGCTCAGTCAGCTCATCAATATGATCAATAATTGTTTGTTTCTGGCTATGTGACTTAAACATTGTGTCCACCCTCAATGACAAGCAATTTGTCTGTCAACACCAGATGAAGCTAAAAGTCACAAGTCACAGCCAATCAGAAGAGTGTGTGGGTGGAGCCACCTCTGCTGCACTTTCAACAAAATGGATAAATACACAATTTATTACCACAATTTAAATCACCTTTATTGCCACTCAAAAAAAAAAAAAAAATGTATATATATATATATATATATATATATATATATATATATATATAGATTCAAATGCAAATTATAATATTTTATTATTATACAAAACAAACAAGCACCTGAAATAATCATTGAGCTGTTGATGAAATAGACACCACTGTACAAAAAACATGATTAACTTAGAAAAGATATCATGTCTCATCTGGTTAGGACACAATGTAAAGCATAGGCATGATCTATTATTTTTGCCATTGCTGATTTTCTCACCATCACTATGAAACAGCTTGCAGCAGGATTATTTATTAAACAAATCAAGCATATATCGATAAATTCCAGGATTATTAAAAGGCATAAGTGAATTTCTCTAGTGAAGTCTTGAATTAAGGGTCAACTTGAGTTCCATAGCCAGTTGGTCACAGCTCCTTTAGTCTAATGGTGAGTCTGCATTTTTTCCTTTCCACCGTTCATACAGAATTGCATTTTTCCATTCCGTTGTACTTTGCCATCGTTTTTTATGTAAACTCATGCTAGACTGATGTCTTCAACCATTGCACTCACATTTGATGTGTTGCAGCATCACATGCTTTTAAAAAATGCATTTGGAGACCTTGCATTTTGTTTTTGTTGATGCTTTTAAAAGCAAAAATGCATTTTCAAATGCAAAAAGCTGTTTTTAAACACAAACACACATTCTGTGTGAATTGACCCTTAGTGTTTGCGTTGGTATTGATGTGTTGAATGGGTGCACATTTGTAATATGTGACCCTGGACCACACAACCAGTCTTAGGCAGCACTGGCATATTTGTAGCAATAGCCAAAAATACAGTGTATTGGTTCAAATTGATTTTTCTTTTATACCAAAAATCATTAGGATATTAAGTAAAGATCATGTTCCATGAATATATTTTGTACATTTCCTACCGTAAATAAATCAAAAGATAATTTCTGATTAGTAATATGCATTTCTATGAACTTCAGTTGAACAACTTCAAAGATGATTTTCTCAATATTTAGATTTTTTTGCACTCTCAGATTCCAGATTTTCTAATAGTTGTATCTCAGCCAAACATTGTCTTTAACAAAAACGAATGAATGAAATACAAAGGAAAGTTCCCCATAAGTGACATCCTTTTCCATTGCTCAAGAAGTAGTCACATTTTTAGCTATACGCTTACTGTAAAACCATTACCATTTGTAGCATTTGCAAGACAGCAGACACTCGTTTGCGCAGCTCGTGTCAGCTTGAACTCTTTCTCCTTCTAATGCAATGGGTTATGACACAAACCCATAAATGCCATTTGACAGCTATCAAATGCACCACTCTTGTGATTGCTTTGCAGCTGAATGAAAACAGATGTTAAAAATCCTCAAATTATCCCTTGAGGACATGAGCGCAGCTGCCTGATGTGTTTGCATGTGTCGTGGGCCTGAGCTACACTGAAGCTCTAGTCTTTATGAAAATCGTGTTGATGGTTTCTTGAAGGGTCATTATTATTTATCAACAAAAAAAGCGTGCTGGAAACATTTTATAGCTGGAGGACAGTAATGGTGTGTAAAGTAAAACACAATTAAATATAGAGTACATGCATGAAATGCACACTCCCATGTGCGTTTTGCTCATGATGACCTGTCAAAAGCGCATTCAATTTTCTTAGTCTGTCGATCACAGGATTGGGAAGTGAATGCAAATGCTGTTTAAGCCCTGTTTTCACCATCAGTGAACTCAATTTTCAATGAGAGCTGGTGACTTCCCGTGGCATGACAACATGACCTCTGTCAGTAGGATGTGAGTAGAACTTTATGCAAATACAGAGTGACTTGATATGAAAACACTCTTCCGGATCTCATGTAACCACGTGAGATTATTTGATTTGGTAGTTTAATTTTACTGGGAAATTACTTAAAGGTGCCTTTCTCTGTGCTTAACTGCTGAAATCGGGTCCCTGGTGCATCTACCAGCCCAGAAAAGGTGAAAAAGGACAACCCAGTAACTGTTTTGTTAAGCCTTTTTCTGCAAGCATGTGAAAAAATAAGCGTGTCAGATTTCGCACCCCACTGCTGTGGAAAAGGCATCATGTAATAATATTACCATCCTTAATTTGCATGTTTCCATTTTGTTTTCGCAAGCGACAGTGGTATACCAGTTCTAACACCATGGCAAAAGTTCGAGTAAAGCATGCTAACTGTTCTGTCGTTGGCAGCACAGATGAACACAGAAGAATATTTAGAGTCTCAGCCTCAGAGGAGACAAGAGAGCAGTGGATTTATTTATTTATTTTCTGTATACTACGCTGCTGCCACACAAATCTAATATAAATATGCAATTTCTTTCCCAGCTGTTTAACTTCACAGACATAACCGACTGTGTAACTTCTGTGTGTTTTTAACAAACTTGTGTGTATTTGCCAGTTTAAGCGCAATAAGACATGAAAGAGAACAAGAGTAGTTTAGTACTTACATGCTGTGTGACATTCATTTTTTGTGTGCATACTCCGGATGTGTGCTCTCAGAAAACCATGTATCAGAAGTTTAAATTAATATGGTTTAAAACGCATAATTTCAGCACAATAGACATGATAATTTTAGCAGAGTATCTGAGGTACGAGCTGTACAGCAGGGTTGCCAGGTTTTCACAACAAAACCCACCCAATCGCTACTCAAACCTAGCCCAAAAGTAGCCCAATGGCATTTCGAGGAAGGTCCCCCGGTAAAAATCACCTCACGGGGGTAAAATACACTTTTCGTGGTGGGGTTCCCCTGCTAAAATTAGTATTCCAGGGGATAAATATTACGTTATTAGGGTCGCTTCAACCCGCGGACATGAAAAACAACCCGCGGCAACTGTATGAAAGTAGCCCAATTCCGCGGGAAAACCGCGGACTTGACAACACTGTTGTAAAGACACAGCCCTATTCTGGAAAAGGGGGTGGGGAGCAGCAGCTCATTTGCATTTAAAGAGACATGCACAAAAACAGTGTGTTTCTGCGTCCACTCAAAATTGCCATTTTCAAAATGATATAATAAATAATCTGTGGGTATTTGAGCTGAAACTTCACAGACACATTCTGGGGACACCTGAGACTTATATTACATATAGTAAAATAGAGCATAATAGGTCTTCTTTAAAAATAAGGCTGTTTCACCATAAATGATCGACACTTAGAAAAACAATTAAAACAATAATAATGTATTAAAATATAAGTTGAAGTAACGTCGCTTGTTTGGTAACTTCTGCTAGACACTAAGCCCTTGATTTTGATAAGCATCTGCTAAATCAACAATGAATGTAATTGCCCAGAGACATCAGTCAACAAACCTGAACATCCAAAATGATTGACAGGCAGTAAACCTTTTTGATTGGCTAACATGGGCGGGCCACTCACCTGACTCTTATTTTGTTTACAGAACCTAAAGCTGTTACAGCGACAGGACGATTATTTCACGACATACAACATCTGTCTGTCTGAAGAAGCAATATGCATGAGGTATTAAAATGCTTCAGTACGTTCAATCAGGTTTTAAGTCTGCCAGGTCTGTCATTTTACTACTGTAACTGCTTACTGCTTAAATCTAAAGAAATGTACAGTGGTACGTACTTGTACAGAAATGCAATATATTACAGTCAAGTTGTTAATGAACATTTCCGAGATTTGTTTGTGCAGAGATTGTTTCGTGCAGTTGCCGCGCTTCGCGCGTGCCAGAACGTGCAGAACGAGCCGTGACCGCAGACAGTTAATTTCTCTCTGGCACCTGTTCCCTCAAACCGGTGAACGCTTCATCTTTAATTTGATCAGGTTAATGAAGTTTAAGATTGTAATGACACTTCGTTTTAAATAATTCATTCCGCTGTCACGGTTAATTTTAAATGACCCTGTTGACCGTTTAGGTCAAAAACTGAGGTGAAAGGAGAACCGCTGCTATACGCTTAACCATAGCTCAAAATCATTTAAGATTGACAACCGAGCACAGATATCTGTCACGGTAGTTTAACATGGTAACCGTTGTCTTTTATCACACATTTAGCAAAGCGGTGGAAAAGAAAAGAGACAAAAAAAATAAAAAATAAAAAAAAACAGAGAATCGAGTTTTCCCACAGCCAGCGCGCGAACAGATGCGGAATAAACGAGCGTGCATTGCGCGACGTCACCAACCACCTGAGATAAATAGGTTATTTTATCTACAAAGACACCTTATCTTGAGCTATTTTCTGCGCGCAGTCGTGGAGAGACATGAGCATTAAATCTACAACATTGGCTTTAACATTTATTCTGCGGAGTGAGCAAATAGTTCGTAGCTAAATAAACAGCATGGCGCTCAATGCATTTGAATCTAAACAAACAGTATGTAAGTAAGCATTCCCGTGTTTGCAAATCAAACAATTTAAAATACACATTCACGCCACATCTTGCAGCTTGTGCACTTTTTCATGTCTTGCACATGCCCCGTGGAGCGCGGGCACACGAGCGCCAGCATAATAAGTCTTTGTCGTGTCGTTTAAGTACAAGTGAATTTGATTTTAATACCCTGAAACGTAAAACTATGGAGCTAAGAAGCATACCAGAGGATAAAACTAGGATCTAAGATGTGTTGTATTAAGCACAGTGTCTCGTGCTACACGATTTATGATGAAAAGGTTAAAATGCGCACACTTACCCCAATATTTTCAAAAGGCACCGGGCTTCTGCCACTCCTCCACGAAAAAAACCGAGCACTAAATAGCCTTATGTTCCTATATTATCCTGCGTGCCAAAATGCCAAAGCGCTGTGGCGCGTGCCGGTCCCCCTGTCCCGAGCGCGAGCACATCACAGTGTGTCCGTGCAGCGGAGGAATTTCCAGCGCTCTCGCCGCGCTCTGCTGTTAGTTAATATACTCGAGCGCGGGAGCTGCGCACAGACTGTAGTGAATGCCAGATAAGGCTATGGACCGGTCAGGCATTATCAAAACAGCGGGGGAACTCTACGTCACTGCGGTTTCATTTGATAAACAGAACGCGGTAACGCGACTGTGCGCATGAAAAGACCAATAGTAAAAGGTAAATGAAGACAAATAGGCATAGCGACAGCTCATGAAATGTAATGTGTTATACGGAATATGGAACACCAGGCGCAGAACGATATCAGCACATATAGAGAAATTGTCTGGGCAGAATATATAGATGTTTACAGGTAAATAACGTATTCTTTCACTTTTGTACAAATAAAAAGATTTTAGATTTAAAATTATAGTTTTGGCCACATACAGGATGTATAGCCATATGTCACAATGTATATCTTGCATTGTAAATAGTCACCATTTCTTCTTTTCACCAACTGAATCACATTTTCCCTGCACAAATTCATTTGAAATGATCTTGCAAATCAATATTTAGAAAAGTACTACTGAACAAACTTTTGAAGTATTTTGAAAATTTTAGTGAAAATTTTAAATATCATAATATGTTTTCTATAAAATAAATATAAAATATAAATAAATATAAATATATATAAATAAATATAAAATTGTAAAATTGTAAAATGTAATTTATTCCTGTGATGCAAAGCTGAATTTTCAGCATCATTACATCATTACAGTCTCATGATCCTTCAGGAATCATTCAGATTTTCTGCTTAATTAATATTGTTGGTGCTAAATTATTAATAATAGTTCTTATTGTTAATGTAGAAACATTTTTACTGCTTAACGTGTATAAACCATCATACTTTTTTTTTCAGGATTCTTTGATGAATATTATGTTCAAAACAAAAATATTAAATCTACTTGTCACTGGGGTCTAGAGAAATCATATGAGTGAAGTTGCATAAATTAATAATAATCAGCTACTTCGTAAAATACGTACAAAATAGTCATGAGATTATATTGCAACAGTACAAAGAATCCTTCATGTGCATGTTTTACTATATTTTTGGTCAAATAAATGCAGCCAATCCAACAAATAATTTATAAATAAATCAATTGTAATATTATTAGAAATAAATATAATTTTTTATATTTTATTTCTAACTTTTGACTGGAATGTGTAGTCACTAAATGAATATAAGGTCATAAAAGCTACATTTATAAAAATAGTTAGAGAAGAAACTGAAAAGTTTTGATTCAATTAGTTTCACATGAATTATTTTGCACCATAGGACACTGACGTCATTGCTTGAAATGTCTGCTGCTCAAATAGAAATGTTCCTCATCACAAGTGTTTTTACACTGCATATGTATATTTCACTGATTTATCAGGGAGAATGTGAGAGAAAGGGGAAACTGCTGTCTGCATCTTTAAGTGCATAATAGATGACAGGACTGACAAAACCTAGCAGTGATTCTCTCAGTTTCCCTAGACAGATATTCCATCCTCAAGTAAGTATTACTAGTATTCAACCCTAATAACCATCAACCTCTCACACATTTTCACACCCTATAATGCAAAAATCCTTCAATTTCCAGTTCCCAGGCAGCATTAAAGGAATAGTTCACCCAAATATGAAAATTTGCTGAAAAAGGACTCATCCTCAGGCCATCCAGGATGTCGATGCGTTTTTTCTTCATGAGAACAGTTTTGGAGAAATGTAGCATTACATCACTTGTTTACCAACAGACCTTCAGTGAATGGGTGCCGTCAGAATGAGAGTCCAAACTGCTGATAAAAACATCACAATAATCCACAAGTAATCCACACCACCTTTTCCCACATCAATTAATGTTTTGTGAAGTGAAAAGCTGCATGTTTGTAAAACACAAAGCCATCATTAAGATGTTTTTAATTTCAGTCAGTAACCATACTTCTTTCTCCAGTGTCGTCTGAATTAGGAGAAAAATATGCACAAGATCAAGCACCATTTACAAAAGAAAACCATTCTAAATGAATATTTGGGTGGATTTTGGATGTGAGAGGACAACAGGGAATGGACTTTTTTAAAAGTAAGATTTATTATAGATTATGGACTCATATTTTAGCCAGAAGCAACGTTTCTAAGTTAAAATGCCTTACAAACGCACCTTTTGCACTTTACAATACATTATGTATGGACATACTTGTGGATTATTGTGACGCTTTTATCAGCTCATTCTAACGGCACCCATTCACTACAGAAGATGCACTGGTGAGCAAGTCATGTAATGCTACATTTCTCCAAATCTCATCTACATCTTGGCCCGAGGGTAAGTAAATATTCATTTTTTTTTTTTTTTTTTTGGGTGAACTATTCCTTTAAGGTACTCTGCAATTAAAGTCTCTTTAGGGACCTGCTATTGTGACATTATCGGTTACAGTTTTATTCTATAATATAAATTATGCAGAAGGCGTACAAGCAGCAGATGTTTAATCATAGCCTCTACAGACATTATTCTGAATGCATGTGGTTTGATTCACTGCTTTTTTAATGACTGATAAGAATGTTATTGGCCAAACACTGATACAGCAACGACAGGTATCAGGCGGCATGACTCTGACGTCTCTCTCATCCATCTGTTTAACTTGCATTATCTAGAGCTAACCCTGCTGGGCTCGTGATGGCGACTGACAGCTGTCACTGTGACTTTGATGGCAGCAGAGAGAGCTGGCCTGAGGGTTAAAACATGGACACACAATTTTGTTCATACTGTTTATATTCCATTGCAATTTCTCTTTCTCATTAGGTAGTGATTTCAGTCACAAGGAGTAGGGATGTGCAGATCTAATACTCAGAATTTTTTCTGTTTGTTAGTTTAGTTGATATTGGTCAAACAGGGCCAATCCAAGTCTGATACTGTGTATTAACATTAGATAATAATATATATAAAAGTACAACAAAGTATTATAAGACAAGAGCATAAATGTTTTTTGTGCACTATATTCTAGGTCTACTAAAGCTTCCTTTGAGGAACAGGCAGTATATTGAGTTAAATTTTCCATTCACAGAAGCTCTTTGCTTCACTGCAGCAGTCACATCACATCAGTTTGTGCTCAAAACTTTCCATTATGAAGCGACATTCACCTGTGACTCAGAAAAGTGATGTTGTTTTAAAGCACATTATTGTGTGCATAAGCACTTTTGTGTCACTCTGCATTGAAATTGTTCTGTTTTTCACAATCCTATGGCCTATGCACTTTTCTGTTATCCTGTTAAAGAATATGACATGCATTCGGATATATACAGTTGAGGTCAAAAGTTTACATGCACTTTCCAGAATCTGCAAATGTTAATTATTTTACTGACCTGAATAAGATATTTCACATAAAAACATTTACATATATTCCACAAGAGAAAATAATAGTTGAATTTATAAAATGACCCAGTTCAAAAGTTTAAATTCTTAATACTGTGGTGTTACCTGAATGATTCACAGTTGTGTGTATCATGAGTCCCTTGTTTGTCCAGTTGAACTGCCTGCTGTTCTTCAGAAAAATCTTTCAGGTCCCACAAATTCTTTAGTTTTTCAGCATTTTTGTGTATTTGAACCCTTTTCCAACAATGACTCTATGTTTTTGAGATCCATCTTTTCACACTGAGGACAACTGAGGGTCTCATATGCAACTATTACAAAGGGTTCAAACGCTCACTGATGCTTCATCAGGACAAATAAGAGACTCGTGAACAACTGTCACTAAACAAAAAAACACTGTCATTTTTAAAAACGTACATATTATTTTCTCTTGTACATGTCTTTTATGTAAAATATCTTGTTCAGGTCAGTGCTAAATAAAAAATAACATGCCTTTTGTATGATCCCTCTTGTTTTGGTAAAATAATTAACATATCCTGCAAGGTGTATATAAACTTTTGACATGAACTGTATATATACATACACACACACACACATCTTTTTATTTATAAAGAAGCAGTCTGCAGTTAGCAAGTTAATGAGGTATTGACATTCTAACCTGATCAAAAACACTGTCACAGTATGAAAAAGTATCGGATTGGACATGAAAAAATGGTATCAAGACATTTGTCACAATGTTGTGTAGATGATGAAGTAAGGAGCGAAATAACATACGGCAAAAGAATACTAAACAGCTTTGGCTTGAAAACCTCAGAAATTCAACGAAGACAGAGATGAGGAGCACTTGAGCCTTTTCCCAAAACGAGAGACTGTGAGGGAGCCTGCTTTGATGAAATAAGAAAAGTGAAAACGAGAGACTCAGAAGAGAGAGAGATATGGAAATCAACCAAGAGTATCCACTGTACACAGAGACAGATGAAAAGAAACGCGAGTACGGCAGAGGCCGTGTAGGGGAAGAGACGGAGGAGGCAGACATGAGGAAGAGGAGATGTGACACCGACCGAGATATTTATGGGATATAGGTGGCGTGACCTGCAGGGCCCAGGGGCTCTTGGGAAAGGGCAGGCCGTGTGGCGTATGCGCAGATGTGTACGCTTTCATGACGTGCGCAGATGCCAGGGGCCGCATTAGAGTTATGCAAATCACATGCAAATTTCATGTGTCACTTTAATGATATGCTAATTCCCGGTGTTATCTAAATGCCGTAAAGACAGGAGTCTGTCATCTAATTAGGAGGGATGCATACGAGTCAAAGCACGGTGTGTTTACAGATGCAGGAGATGCTATCGTGTGTGTGTGTGTGTGTGTGTGTGTGTGTGTGGATTACGATACAGCTGTGCTGCAGAACGAAATTAAATTGACAGTTATTTCCACCTAATCCCACAGTTGGATAAGTGCAGCCTTTTATCACATCATCAAAGACACCGAGTGCCCTTTGTCAAGAGTACACACAGCACACGCCGTTGCGCGCTCTCCAATCGAGTAAGCGCACAAATAGCAGAGTTATTGGAGGAGGCACACAGGGCTTGGCCCACGTGGGTGTAATTAGCGTTAATGGGATAGTTGATCAGTATAATTACTGAGACTCTGGCTGCTGTTATTTTAATCGTGGGGATTTATAAGTGTGTCTGTGTCCTCTGCACATCAGCTACCTCTCATAATTCAGATGGTTACGACCTGCATCGTTGATTATGATAATCACACTCCACAGCTTTTTATCTTTTAAACGCAAACACGTTTGTGGGAGTCGTTTTGTGAGATTGCACTGTAGAAAATGATTTTTGAAGCTGTAATTAAAACAAATGATTGGAGTTTATTGTACAAAAAATTATTTGTAGTTTTTCTATTTTACAAGGCTAACTAATATAAAGTGGAACCCTTTTTTTTTTTCCAGAGTGTGCATCTTTGAAGAGGGAAGTCACGTGTGCGTTTATGAGTTTGCCGTGGTGGAAGGATTGTGTTGACAGATTGTGTTTCCAGACCACTGGTGAGACAGCGTCACCACTTAGACCAGTAATCTACTGAGCCAAGATCATCTCTCTCTGAGCATAAGTTACCCGTCATGTCTGTCTGGCATGGTGAGTTTTACATCTGCGATCTGGCTGATCTTTGTTCACTGTTCATTGTCTATGATTATAATCTCCTCTCGACTTTCAACCTTTTCCTATCACTCATTACCACTTGACATTTCTCTCACAAGTCCAACATCTTCACTGTCTGTCACTATCTCTGTGTGACTCAGTACAGATGAAGGCCCGTTGTCTCAAGGATATATCATCCAAAATGTACACTCTGTCATCATGATGTCACAAACCCATATGACCTTTCTTCCTGGACAGAAGAAGATATTATGTAGAATGTTCATGCTGCTAATAATTAAACAGTTGAGCAAACTGTTGCTGGTACCCACTGACTTCCATAGTAGGGGAAAAAAATACTATTGAAGATTAAAAAAAAATATATAGATACAAAACCAGTCATAAGCTGCTGGGGTATATTTGTAGCAATAGCCAAAAATACATTGTATGTGTCAAAATTATTGATTATTCTTTTATGACAAAAATCATTAGGATATTAAGTAAAGAAAAGTATTATGCATTGCTAAGAACTTCATTTGGACAACTTTAAGGGCGATTTTCTATTTATGTTTAATTTTTTTGCACCCTTAGATTCCAGAATTTCAAATAGTTGTATCTCGTCCAAATGTTGTCATATCATAACAAACTATACATCAATGGAAATTTTGAAAAATTGAACCCTATGACTGGTTTTGTGGTCAACACACACACACACACACACACACAATGATATGACAATGGGGAGACCCATTGTCATATCATAACATATTTATTCAGCTTACCGATGATGTATAAACCTCAATTTTGAAAAATTGACCCCTATGGCTGTTTTTGTGGTTCAGGGTCACACACACACACACACACATATACATATGTATATATATATATATATATATATATATATATATATATATGCAACGATTCAACTTCGGTTAGCATCACGGTTTTAGTGTCACGGTTTCGGTACAGTTCGTTAAGTGCTATGTTTAGTGAAAAAGCTATAATAAAACCTCAAAGAAAAATAAAGAACAAATAATCAAACTAACAAACAACAGCACAAATAAACACAACAGAGTAAAGACTCAAATAAAACTGCTTTTCAGGTTATCATCACATTTATTACTTGAGGAGAATGAGATGAGCTGACTGACAAGAAGAGAGAGGTGAGAAAAATGCAAAATGCAAAAGCTCTTTATTTGGCAACATTGCATTTTGAAAAACCTGTTGACTTTTGCCTTTTATCTAAAGTAATACTGAAAGCTGTTTTTTTTTAAACAAACAAACAAACATTTATTTGCTCTGCTGAAAAAAATGCTCTTTTTCAGTGCAAGTGCTGTATGCTGGAAAATGAGCAGTCATTTATTCCGTCATCACCCGGGTGCTGATAAAGCACGTGTGTAGGTTTGACATGAACAGCACACATTGCTATCATCTCAGCTTTGCCAGGTTAAACATTTAAGAGCCAGAAGAAGAGCCCAAAGAACTCCTTTTTCTTTTCCTCCCTGTCTATAACTCAACTAAATTTCTTAAAAGCGCCATGCGCATGTTATTTTCACTTTAAGATTAGCGGCAATTTGATGTAAAGCAATTGTTCGTTTTTACTTAATTCGAATTTCCTTGCTTTCCTTGTGTGAATTTTGCTTTCACTTCGAAATAGCTGCAATTCAGCATCAATTGCTTGGAATGCAATTCAAATCATACCGAACAAAATACAACGTCAAACTCACTTGGCCTACAAATAAATCATATAACTTTTATTAACAAAATGAATAAAAATACACCATGCTATAGGCTTTGTCTAACATAAAATAACAAACAACTTACACAAAGTTTAAAATAGGTATACAAAACTAAAAATAAGTAAACACTGTGGAACCACTCCAAGCTGGAAGTGGTTTTAGCTGGTTTCCCAGGCTGGTTTTAGATGGTCATTCCAGCTGGTTTCCCAGCCTGACCAGCTAAAACCAGCAGGGAATAAATAAAAAACAAATGTTTTTTTTTACTTCCAATATTACCTTAGATAAATGGCAAAAGTCAACAGACTTTTCAAAATCCAATATGTTGCCAAACAAGCGCTTTTGCATTTCATTATCATGTCTTTCTCACCTCTCTCTTCTTGTCAGTCAGCTCACCTCACTCTCCTCACGTGATAAATGTGATAAAAACCTGAAAAGCTGTTTTTTGAGTCTTTACTCTGTTGTATTTATTTGTGCTGCTGTTGCTTGTTAGTTTGATTATTTGTTCTTATTTATTTTATTTGACAGCATAGTTTTTTACATAGCACATACCGAACCATACCGAAACGGTGACTCTAAAACCATGATGCAAACTGAACCGCAAGTAAGTTAAATTGTTGCATCCCTATATAATATATTGCTAAGAAACAAACACCTTTTGTGCTCTTTATATATTTGTATATATATTTGTTTATATCTCTCAATTCCTCTATGTTTGTGTCCATGTTTGTTTGTATGTGTGTTTTTTGTGTGTGTTGTCATCCAAACCAGAGGGATTACTCAGATTTGTAATTAGTCCAACGGATGCTTCAGACAACTTAATTATGTCACTAAATTAACATGCAGACCAAATGGAATACCAGGTGTTTGGTCTCCTCAATTCAATTAACGCTCCTTAATGCCAGTCGACCTGCATGGCAGGGCAATACATGCAACAATTATGGATCAGGATTAGAACTGAGACATAGCTGAGTGGCATATCACAGGACATTATCATATACAAAAGAGGCATAATTTACTGCTAGTAACGGCACACAGACGGCCACGATCATTCCTGGAATATGGAAGCGGTTCTAATGATCTGTGGAAATGGGACTGAAATGCACATCATTAGAACGGGACTGAAAACAAAGCCATGAGGCGGAAGCAACAGCGGGAACGCCGTTTGTGACATATGTCTTATGTTTTCAAATGAAATTGTACACATCAAATGCTATGTTAAACAGAATACATTTCTCATAAACAACATTTGTTCATTTTATATTCTAAAAAATCTGTCCCTTTATCACTCCTTTATTACTACTGTGCTCCTTGTCGCTGTTGCCTTCTGGCTTGCTTGGTGTTTAAAAAACACTTAAAGAGACAATTCACCCATGTTGTTAATTTACTCACCCTCACTCCATTCATTCTTCAGTAGAACAGTAAAGATTTTTAGCTAAAACTATGGTATAAAATGCAAATCAGAGTCACTCTGAAAGTCCAAAAAAGCTAAACAAGGAGCACAAAAAACTGTGGCTCCTAATGATACATCAAGGGCTTATGAAGCGAAATTTTTTATGAATCTGTAAGAAATTGAACAACTGAATAGGAAAGTCCTATTCTTTTTCACAGACTGGTTCTTTTGGACGGTTCACTTCAATTAATTGGTTCACCAGTTCATTTACATAATCACGCAATAGCACAATGTATATGCAAAATTACTAAAGCACTTAATAATGATGTAAAATGTAGATGTTGTACACATCTAAAACATATAAAGTAAATAATCAGCTCACTTTTTTCATTCCATGCCTTAAATCAAGTGTAGGTTCACGCACGCACATACAGTTGTGCTCAAAAGTTTACATACCCCATGCAGAATCTGCAAAATGTTAATCCTTTTAGCAAAATAAAAAATAAAATAAAAAACCCTTGTTTGTCCTGAACAGTTAAACTGTGAAAACTTTTGAACAGAATGGAAATGCATACATTTTGCTCATTTTGCCTAAATATCATATTTTTTTCATTTAGCACTGCCCTTCAGAAGCTACAGAAGATACTTTCATGTTTCCAAGAAGACAAAATTAGTTAAATTTACCATGATCTTCAAATTTCAAAAGTACAACTGTGAGCACAACTGTATCAGCAGCTCACTGGTCTTCGGTTCGAGCTGAACCGTTTTCTCAGTTCAGTGACTGTCGGAGGAATTGAAGTGCTGAATGAATTCATTCATTATATATTTTGCATTTTTGATTTTTGAAGTAATGAGTAATTTGTAGTTTGTGCTGTTTGGTGAAATAATACATCTGATTTGGTGAACTGGTTGATCTAGTTCACTAAAAACAACTGGTTCGAAAGAATCATTCATTTGCGAACAGGACAACACTTGAGAGTAGACCATTTGCTTGAGGCTTATGATTACAGGAAAAATACTGTCAATTATGTTCAGTTTCTTGCACAGACTGGTTGTTTCACTTCATAAGACCACAAAATATTGCCAAGAGCTATATGTATACATTTTTAATTGCTTTTTGGGATTTTCAAAGTACCAGTAGCCTTTGCATTTTATGATTCACCAAAGACCACAGTTTTAGCTAAAAATCTCCTTTACTATCCTCAACAGAAAAAGTCCCCTATATTTTAATTTTTGGGTGAACTATTACTTTAATATTTAGCAATATCTCGGTTTTACCGCACTGACACTTTCCGATGAGAACAAAACTTGAACTGTTCACAGATGCAGAAACTAATCACAATTTTTCCTCCGCTTTATAGCTGAATAATTTTGTCTCGTATATGATGATATGAAGTTTGCATGATTCTGTTATACCTCTGTTTAATACTGTGAAGCTGCTTTGAAACAAACAAATGTATAATATAAAGTACTATATACCTATAAAGTAAAGATGACTTGACATGACTTGACTACTGCATCCAGCATCAATATTTATAACAATATGTGCAATTTTGAGGTCAACGTTTATCTACACATTTTTTTGCTTTAGTTATTTTTCATGTCTATACTGCTATGAAATATACTGTACTTCCTCATCTAAATGCTTTACTAGTTGGCATGAAAATGGTTATGAGGTGCCAGCTCCTGTGGTCCTGCTGGCTAGAGTGAGAATGCACTAGATTACACTGGCACAGACTGCACACCCACACCTATATCAGTGTTGCACAGAAAGACAGAGAGACTGCATAATATTAAAACAAAAACACACCTTAGGGTTTAAAGTTGGCATGAATTTTAAATTCACTCAACCAGTACATACATTTGATTGCACTGTGACCATTTCATCCATGCATATTCTTCATTTTCAAAGGAATAGTTAGTGGGAACAGATTTGCAGAATTACAGCTTGCTCATCAATGGATCATCTGCAGTGAATGGGTGCCGTCAGAATGAGAGTCCAAACAGAACTCTAAAACACTACAATAATCCCATAATCCACTTAAAGGAGCAGTTAACTTTCAGAACATATTTACAGATAATTTACTCACCCCCTTGTCATCTAAGACGTTCATGTCTTTCTTTCTTCAGTCGTTAAGAAATTATGTTTTTTGAGGAAAACATTTTAGGATTTCTCTCCATACACTGGACTTCTATGGTGCCCGCAAGTTTGAACTTCCAAAATGCAGTTTAAATGCAGCTTCAAAAGGCTCTAAACCAGGGGTGGGCAAACTTTTTGACTCAAAGGGCCACATCAAGTCACATTTTATCATTTCATTCAGAAATAATGTAAAATAAAATGTTTTTACAAACATTAGAAACCTGTATTTATGTTCCCCCCACTCTACAAAAAATCCTGTAAATTTAGCAGTGTTCAGAACAGAAAAAGGAATGAAAATATAAGTAAAAAACAAACACATTCACTGATAACATTTATTATAAATGCCCAGCCTAAATTTTTTAAATCGAAACTGAAACTAGTGGCATAGTTGCAGGAAAATGCACAAACAAACTCACTTGCCTTTTCTCATTCGTCACCAATGAGATGTGTGCGATTTGGCTTGACCTTTATTTTTAAGTCGTGATAAACGTGATTTATAATCCAGAAAATACAGTACTGTATCCATTTTCATAAAAATATGTGAAGAAGAAGAAGAAAGTATATCTTTGCAAGATTCAACAGCAAATTATTTCAGTGGTTTCCTCACAAAATTACAGTGCTTGTGAGCAGGAGGATAACACTGGCATTTGTTCTCCTACCGGAAAGTCTACCGAGCACTTTAAGCCTTTTTAGAACATACCACGGCATTTTTAAAACAAATTAACACTTTCACATTTTTTAAACATGTAACTTATTTACAATTGTGCCGGTTTTATAGGGTGTATATTTTGACCTTTTATTTTGTATTTGCTGTGCTTGGACCAAGCGGCAACCTCCCGCTCTCACTCTTGAAACAATATGGAAGTGACTGAAGCTGCAGTTCATCGGCTGGCCGCTTGAGGCTGTCTCCAAAAGGGAGCAAATCCCCATAGACTCTCGTGTTAAAATGTTCAACTTTATAACAGATAAAAACATGTTTACAGCCTGGTACAAAAAGTGCTTTTGGTTTTTACAGCTAGTTTTGCCCTTCATGACAACTCTGACAACTCTGAGGGGGGTATAGAATGAGATGGGAGTTTTTCAACATACTCTGTCTTGAACCGGAATACACACGCAGAGCTAGACAAGACGAGCATTTGAGGTTAAAATGTATATAATTTTTTTTTTTTTTTTTTTTTTTTTAGAAAATAATAGATCGTTTCACTAGATAAGACCCTTCTTTCTCGGCTGGGATCATTTAGAGCCCTTTGAAGCTGCATTTAAATTGCAATTTGGAAGTCTAAACTCGTAGGCACCATTGAAGTCCATTATATGGAGAAAAATCCTGAAATGTGTTTAGCAAAAAAACATTTTCTTTACAACTGAAGAAAGAAAGACATGGACATCTTGGATGACAGGGGGTGAGTAAATTATCTGTAAATTTTTGGGTGGATTTGTTTGTTACAATTGTGTATTCACCCATTCACTGCAGAGGATCCATTGGTGAGTAAGTGTTTTACAATGTGCTACATTTCTCCAAATCTGTTCTGATGAAGAAATAACATTTTATCATGGTGTAAATGTGTGTGTGTGTGTGTGTGTGTGTGTGTTTTCTGGCTGTTATTTTCTGATTTATGCAGTGATAAAAATCACCTAAGTAAAAACCTTTAACTTAATATGTCAACAAAATTAAACAAGATTTTTCAACCAGGCTTTATCCACTGTTCAGATTTCTGTTCTGGAAATGTGCATATTTGCATATGTCTCGTTTGCATATTTAAACATAACATTTCAGAAAACTAATACGAAAATGTTTGCTGTTCTTAATGTAATCAACCCACTGGGGAAGTGTAGTGATATCTATCAAGACACATGCAGTGTCTTGGCATAATTTTTGAGCCCATAATTTTTCATCAAAATGTCATAGCTTGATCTCCCGGTTGAACGACAGACTTGACTTCTCTCTGGGGATGTATGCTGGACAACTCCAATTATTTCATACAAATTGCACATTGCTGTTCTCACACAATCGGGTTTGCTGTTGGATCAAGTGTAGTTTGCATTGCCCCATGCTTCAGCAAGAGTCCCTCTCTGACGTAAGGTAATAAGAGAAATCAATGGAGTGTCCTTTATGGACATCACAGAGCTCAAGCAACTACGTATGTCTTTTAATGTGTCATATATAGTGTGCTAATGACTTTTGCAGAGGCAGTAACAGCTCTCATAAGAGCCATTCCAATGCAAAGCCTGCATTACGCTGTGACAGGTTCACAAAACAATCTGCGCTGAAATGTGCTGCACAAACCGTTAAGGTCAGGCTGAGATGATTGGGGACCTTGTTAAAAATAAACTTCAGGCTCTCTTTTCTAATGTTGGGATGCTCTAGAAGCATACGCAGTGTGGATGGTGCAATACACAGACAGGAAAAGCATGTTCGAGTGTTTAGAAATAACACACACAGTATGTTTATAGTAGATCAACACTGAATTTAATATGTAAAGGAAAATTTAATTTCTCACCACCTCTCCAAGGACCAGTTCACAAAATGAACATGTCATCTCAATGTAAAATAATCAACCTGCTTCATAACATTCATCCAAATATTGTGCAACTTGGCAGATACATAAAATCAATCATATGCACGCATATGCACTCACAATTACACATAAATTAACAACAGTTGCTGCCTTTCCAAGCATGAAATAAAACCATAACTGACTATTTCAAGTGTAAGAACATGCAAAACATTAAACAGAAAGATTTTGTAACAATATGCAAATAGTATGAGGTCAGGAATTTTTTTCTTCTTTTTTTTTTTTAAAGGAACTTAATAAAAAGTGGTAGTAAATGAATTCATCAAAAAATCCTGAAAAAAGTATCCAATAAAATATTAATATAAATCAGCATATTAGAGTGGCTTCTGATGGATCATGTGACACAGGAGTTATGACTGATGAAATTTCAGCTTTGCATCACAGAAATAAATGAGATTTTAAAGCATATTAAAATAGAACACCATTATTTTAAATTGTAATAATATTTCACAATATTACTGTTTTTCTCTAATTTTGATCAAATAAGTGCAGCCTCGATGAGCATAAAATACTTCTTTAAAAACATAAAAAAAATTGTACTTATCCCAAACTTTTAAATGACGTTGTTAAATGATATTGTTTTCATTATGTGCATTCCCACTTTAAAGTTCCCAATTGATTTCTAAAGTAGGGAAATACGTCACGTCAGCACTAATTACAGAAGCAATAATGACTCTCATAAATAGTGAAAAAGAAGAGAAAAAACTCTTAACAAAGGTTGTTATTGCTTAAGTTGAGAGAGAGACTTAAAGAGAAGAGGGGGTTGTGAAAAAAAAGGTCAAGATGAGATCATGTTTGACCACAGTAACGCAACACTGTTATGCTAAAGTTGCCATCACACAGACATGTCTGTGGGTGTCTGTATCAAAGTTAATCAATTCTTATCAATAATAAAACAGGGTCCAGACCTGAGCCGATATTCATTGGGAGTGTCAATTAACTGTGTGCCTGTAGAAAACTAATACTCAACTGGATCTGTCAATTTCTTTTAGGCCTCATTAGCAAACAGAGATGAATTATGTATGATCGCCTTTTAAATCAATTATAAATTAAACCCTGCAATGGAAACAGCAGGTAACAGGAATCAAAGGAGGAGGCGAAAGGAGAAAGTGAGAGATTTAGTTTCTCTCATGGCACAAATGGGCTTCATAGGAACTGCAATGAAAAAAAAAATCTACCACCTCCATACGTTTATGGTATTTTAATGGTTTCTTTTTAGCTACTGATTGAACTAGAATCTTCATCTCATGTGAGTGCACATCAGGGTTTCCGCAGGTTTTATGAAGGTCAATTTAAGACTTTTTAAGACCAAGTAAAGAACATTTAATGACCAGACTGAAGGGAACAGAGTATGCCAATATGCTCTCCGAATGTAATTGTCTAGGGAGCAGAAAATGAGCTGTAATTGCAATAAAATAAAACATTCAGCATATCTCCAATAATTCAATAACAAAAATCTTAACTAGAATACTGAAATAACCTTCTGATCACACTGCAAAACATGCTGTTCCTCCTCAGCTTTTTTTGTCCTGCTTTCCAGTGCAAGTGTGTAAAGTTTCTTAAGATACATTGAAAAGGAAAAGTACAAAATAAAACTCTTTGTCCTCTGAGAAGATTAAAATGAAGTGAGTTCATGTTTCAAACAAGAACAAATATCAGCCAATGTGGGAAAGGTTCAGGAAAACACATTTTTATTAGTGGTGTCAAAATTGGTCAGTTGGTTTGGTAGGTTTGGCCACCACACTCACAACTGCTAAAGAAATGCGTTTATTTAGATGCGCAGAGCGTCTTTATGAGCACATCAAACGCAACACTTTTCAGACACGATCTCCAACTTTACTTCAGCATGTGACGTCAAACGAGTGCAGAAACGGTACTGATGATGAGGAGCTTCAGTAGAACATCAGTGAACTGTGAACAGATGAGATGGCGTCAGGCCATGTGTAGGTAAAAACGAATTTACCTGTCCTGTCAGCCAATATACTTTGGTCATTAGAGTGCGCTGTATTAGGCCAATAGCCGGTTAAAGCGCTGTATCATATTCCAATCCAAATGAAACTGCGAGTCTGCAATGTCATAGTTATGTCTTCAGTTAAGACATGAATTTACACAAAAGGTGATTAAAGCTGCTCTAAAACTGTGTATGTAAGTATTTATTTTTTATTGGGCACATGCATTTAAAGCAGTGTCAGATCTGCATCAAGTTCAGCAGGCGGCAACTTTTAAAGTAACAGCAGCCAAAATATCCTAATAACCAGCTGCAGTGATGTCTGTTAATCAAAGAACAAAATTAAAAAGAGGAAATTAAGGACTTATGTAGTTTTAAGCTTTATTTAATTTAATATAATTTAGTGTTTTAGGCTATATTTTCTTGATGAAGGGCACAGGTAGCTAGCCTATATGACATTACAATGGGTTTATGTGAAGATTGTTTCAAGTTTACTTAAATTAGAAGTTATTTTTAAAAGTCTAATAAATGTTAAAGCTACAGCTCTCAATCATACTGTAATGTTAAATGGTTATAATCAATGGTTAAATATTAGGAAAAAAATTATAGTGGCATCACTTGGAATCAGTGATGCTTGCCTTCAGTCATTAAAAAAAAATGTCATTAAACAGATATTAAAAATATACATTCTTTATGTTGTTTCTACATTAATTTGAAGCATGAATGTGAAATTATTGCAATATAAAAGTAAAATTAAAAACTTACCAGCCAGATAGTAGTGATGGGAAGTTTAAATCATTTTACAGACTCGACCTTTGAGTCTCGTTCAGCAAAATGAACAAATCTTTTTCGAGTCATTTTGTTCATTTTAGCAAAATATAATTAAAATGTTATGTGTTACTTCCCTAACACATCTACTGCTTACACAAACATTGATCACACTACAAACAAGAAAACTATAATGCTATAAGAAACAGAAAACACTAATTAATTGTTTATCTGGGTCTTTTGTCTATGCTTAGCTCACCTCACCTCTTATCTGACAAGTTTTCAGGTTTAAGTAATTCTTTCATCACATGGCAGCCCCATAAGATGAACGAACGATTTGAAAAACCAGAACTAACAAGTGAACTAACAGAACCTATGTTGCGCATACGCGACTGAACGAATCACTCCCCAACACGACTCGTTCTTCCAGAGTCACATAAAAGATTTGTTCAAAATGAACAAATCTTTCAAGAACAATCCATCACTACCAGGTAGGATAAATTGTGATTAATCACAATTAATTTCAGGAAAAATATTAATTAGTTTAGTTTTTTTTATTGATTGACACCACTAATTTTTATACATCACTGACAGATATTTGTTCTTGTTTTTAGCATAAACCCACTTAACTGTGTTGAATTTCTCAGTAAACAAGGCCTTTACCTATCTTTATTTGGCATTTCACCCTCATGTTGCTCCAAACCTGTATGAGCTTCTTTCTTCTGTTCTACACAAAGAGTTGACGTAACCACTGACTTCCTTTTTTTCCCCTCCATATTATGTAAATCAATGGCTATTTTATTGGAACAACATGAGGGTAAGTAAATGATGACAGAATGTTCATTTTTGGGTGAACTATCCCTTTAAGGCTGTTTAGAAGAAAAAAAAACTGCAGAAACCCATGCTAAATTTTCTTCAAATGTTTTATTTTGTTCTGTGTAAAATATGTCTTAATGAGAACAAAATGACTGAGTGCACCTTAAAGACAAGTATTTCTCTCTTCAAAATATATCAGCTGATGTCTCCTAAATTGAGAGCACCGATGAGTGACAACTAGACCGATCAGCAGATGCCACATAGGGCCAAGCAGGAGTGAGTCTAAAAATAGCACATGAATTTCTACTGTACCCACACTGCCTTACTTCCTTGCTGCCCTCCCTCTGTGAGCCACGCGCATGTCCCTTGTTGGCCCGATCCTGGGCTTTAGGGGCCACTATCATTTATTAAAATGAACTGCAGGTTGCTGTGCAAGTAAGGGAAACTCTTTACCTGGTGATGTGACAGCATGAAAAAAATAAGTCATAAACCAATAAGAAAGCAGAGAGAGATTTAATCTGTTGGAACCTCTTACATAAGCTCTTTTTCATCTCACTTGTTGTTGTTTATTTGTGTTGGAGTTTACTATTGTTTGTTTTCATGTGAAATTGCTAATACAATGCCTATTGTGTACATTTTGCATGGTTGACAGTTAGAGTCCCAGCTCTATGTCTCTCTCTTTCTTTACTTGCCAGAGCCTGACTGCAAAGAAAGCATGCGAGCGTTGCTGTTGTGGATTAAAATTCAAATTGCATTTCATGAGTTTATCTCGCCGACCAGAGAGAACAAGAAACAGAGTGAGAGAAAAGGAGGGAGGAGAGCAAGAACCAGCACTGTGCACAGGAACAACAAACATGGAGAAGATTTGAGACAGAAACACAGAAGGTGCCTTCAGGTTTAATGTGCATCCATGTCAGAAGTTCTAAAGGTAACTCCACTTGGAGACTCCATTCTGGGTGACTTTCAAGTGTGAAATGAAATCAGTTCTGCTGTTCGGACTGATACCTCCCACATTTTGTCTCACTTTCTCTTTCTAGATGTCATATAATACCCTGTATTTCATGGTGTGAACGTAAATGTGTTCCGGTACTGTTGCTTGAACATTAGAGCAGATGAAGCAAAGTGTGGGCTCAGTTCTCAGTCAATGCAATATATGGAGGCTAAAGTTCAAATTAGGCCTTCAGAGCATCTGAATGTTTTTCAAGGATGCTACTGATTTAAATGTATAATTATTTTCAATTACTGCCATTGTCATGAACAATTTGGTTCATCTGCAGGATTCATGGCTTGCAAAATGCAGGCTAACTTAAAAAAAACCCACAGAGAACAGCTTGAACTAAAAGTTTTTATAGTTTTGGCAGATATCATTGGAAAAACAAATCTGTGGCAACATTTCTAAAAAAATATTTGTTTCTTATACATTTCACAACACTTTCAAGTTATTTTTATGTTGGGTGTATGTATTTTGGGTATATGAAATGTCTGGTAAGTGTTTGAACTCTTTTATCAAGTGTTTCAATGCATTTGTATCAGAGCACTTCTGAAGTGCAGTGCTATACTAGGTGGGCTACCAAGCAAGCTTACTAGATCATAAAAGCCATATATATGGAGCTGGTTGTAATGCCAACATCAAAACATATTAGTTTACAAATTTTCCACTCTGATAAAAGTTTTTTGAGCTTATAATATAGTATGGTTCCAATAACTGCATAAAATAAGTCTTTAATAATCCACAATCTTCACTGTAAGTGTAAGTATTTGTTTTTACTATAACTAATGTTCATTTCCACCGGAAACTGCAGTGAATTGTATGTATAAAGTTAAGGTCAAAATCATAAACATTGCAGAATCTGCAAAATTATAATTATTTGGGGAGCATACAAGAATACAAAATGCATGTTATTTTTTATTTAGTACTGACTTATATTTCACATAAAAGACGTTTAAAAAGGAAATAATAGTTGAATTTATAAAAAGACCCCATTCAAAAGTTTACATACATGATGTTTAATACTGTGTTGTTACCTGAATGACCCACCGCTGTTTTTTTTTGTTTTTTTTAGTGATAGTTGTTCATGAGTCCCTTGTTTGTCCTGAACAGTTAAACTGCCTGCTATTCTTCATAAAAATCCTTCAAGTCCCACAAACTCTTTGGTTTTTCAGCATTTTTGTGTATTTGAACCCTTTCCAACAATGACTATGATTTTGAGATCCATCTTTTCACACTGAGGACAACTGAGGGACTCATATGCAACCATTACAGAAGGTTCAAACACTCACTGATGCCTCAGAGGGAAACACGATCCATTAAGAGCCGGGGGTGAAAACTTTTGAATTTGAAGATTAGGGTAAATTCAACATTTAAGTATCATGTAAGTATCTTAAAATAAGAAAAATGTACACATCTTTAACCAGTGGGCAGTTTAACAGTTCAGGACAAACAAGGGACTCGCTAAACCAAAAAAAAAAAAAAAAAATCATTCAGGTAACAACACAGTCAAACTTTTGAACACGGTCATTTTTATAAATGCAGCTATTCTTTTCTCTTGTGGACTATATGTAAACATCTTTTATGTGAAAGATCTCATTCAGGTCAGTACGAAATAAAAAATAACATGCATTTTGTACAATCCCTCTTATTTTGGTAAAATAATTCACATTTTACAGATTCTGCAAACTTTTGACCTCAACTGTAGATACTTATTTTGGAGTTTTGCCCAAATTTTAAAGTAACAGCACAGTTTTTACAACTGTGGTAAGAATTTAAGAAAGTATGCCTCACCTACAACAGCTGAAAGGAACATTTTGGCAATTTGTTAACATTTTGCTTGGCCTTATGTAACATCTTCGGAAAAGGAAAGTTGGCAGAGTAAGTTATTACATTTTGATGAAAGATTACAAAGACCAGCTTTTTTTTTCTTTTGCTTAACGGTACTGATCTCTCAGAGCATCTTTATTCTCTCCAGACTCTATCTGTTGACCAGGAATCAGGCCAGCAGACCACTCAAAGTATTAATCGACAGCCAGTGCAGGCCAACACAACCGACCTCTGCAGGATCCGCCAGACATCAGACCGCCTCCCGCCAAAGCTCTTGTTGGGGCATCAAGAGCAAGAGTTGACGTTTCTTTGTGTTTGATTGTATGTGTGTGCGTTTGTATGTGTGGGAGCGTTCGCAAACCTAAACCCCAGCTAATATCATTACCAGTCATGCTGCTCCAATATAACCCCACTATGGAGACATAAAAGACCTCAATCAATTCAGGTCTAGACGCTACTGGCCAATCAATAAACACATAACATCACAAATAAAATGGAAAACACAAAGAATAGCTTCAAGCTTATATGATGACGAAAAGAGGAAACGAGAGAGGAGGTCCTGCGGGCTCCATTTGTTTGTTGTAATCAGGTCTGATTATCTCAGATACACATCTGCTGGAGTCTCAAACATGGCTGGATCATACAGAGCAAAATAACAGCATCCCATAATCAAATATGTACTTATGCTGTGTACAAACAGGAGGGAGGTATGCCAAAAAAGGGGTAAAATTCAAAGCGGTTCCTGTAAACTGCAATAAAAGTAAAATGAGAAAACACTACAGAAAACACCACAACACAAAATGGTCAATATATAGTGCTGTATATAGGGGCTGGGAAGCCATTTCGGACACCTTTGATACACTTTCATAAATACACACCTGTGGACTCTCAACACAGGCTCTCAAACTTTAGCTCAAGTACAACTGAGTGCAGCCTAATTATGTTCACTCAGTGGGGTTTTATTTGCCACATTATGCAGATTCACTTCCTGACCCCCTCCACACATGGACATGTGACTGGGGTAACGCAGCGGACAGAAGGCTGATTACACACATGCAGAAAGTCCTCCAAACACTCATATCCATAAGCACACACTAATGAGAGCATCTCTTCATTACCTTTCTGACCTCAATCAGAGTGAAGATCCCCCCAACCCTCTTTAATTATCTACACACACACACACACACACACACACACACACACATATATGCACACACTCCTCCATGTGTCCTTCCCAACCAGTTGACAAACTCTTCAGAACCTTCACTGTGTTAAAGCAATAGTTGATCCTTCATATTCACATGACATTTGTCTTATGCTTGATTACAGGAAACATTTTTACTTATGAAACATCCTGCCACCCACTCAACCTACTACACAACAACATATAAACTGTCTATTTATTCGCAGCCATCTCTCAAACGCAAGTATACAGTTCCATACGCACATACACAAACGCATTGGCGTACACAATGAAAAACAACTTGTTCTTTTACACCTGCACACTCAGCACCCAGTCGACCACTACAGATTTTACGATCCCCCACCCGCCGCTGTCTGGCGTATCTCTGCGGCACACAGAACTGCTGGCCTTTCCATTCTCATATCTCTCTCTCTGCACCCACTCAGCTATTACACCTCTACCATGATGGGTGGCAGCAGTTTAATGGATTAATGTCTAGGGTAAAAAAAACCCCAGCTTGGGCCGCCCCCTAAAGGTATGGAGGGGAACAACATAGCAGATGGCTAATGACTATTGTGTTATTTTATGTGACTGAATAGAAAATCAACCAGGGTATGTATATATCAAGAGTTCAGATGAAAAACCAGCTAAAAGCCATCTTGGTCAGAAATGAGATAATGATAGTGAGTGAATGCTCTTGACGTATTATACTTACATCAAATACTTTTACTTCAAACTCGCTAAAATCCCACCCTCAGCCCAATCAGAAGTACCAAAACGTACATAGAAACCTATACATTAGAGTCTAATAAAAATGCATTTTTTAAGAAAGATGTCAGATGAATTTAAAGACTTTTGCATCTGAACTCTTCATATATACATATATTCATTCTGCTCAAAAGTTTACACCCCCACAATTAATACAATGTGTTTCCTTCTGGAGCATCAGTGAGCATTTGAACCTTCTGTAATAGTTGCATATGTGTCCCTCTTTTTATGTTTTTGACTCTCTTCTGCTCACTAAGGTTGCATTTATTTGATCAAAAATATAGTAAAAATTGTGAAATGTTACAATTTAAAATAACAGTTTTTATGTGAATATATTGTAAAATGTAACATATTCCTGTGATCAAAATTTTCAGCATCATTACTTCAGCCTACAGTGTCACATGATCCTTCAGAAATCGTTCTAAGATGCTGATTTGATTTGAGTTTGGAATAGATAATAATTAAATAATCTTATGCTCACCAAGGCTGCATTTATTTGATAAAAAAATATTAAGCAAAAACAGTAATTTTGTGAAATATTATTACATTTAAAATAGCTTCTTTTCTTTTTTTTTTATATTTCACATATTTTAAGCGTCATGTGAGGAACACACTAAATTTTAAATCTGCAGTCTGTAAGTTTTGCCTCTTTGTCGCCATCTCTGTCTGAACACCTGCAATTGCAGTTAAGTGCGGAATTATCTTCCATGCATGGGTTGTGCTCCGGCACGGCTCCAGCGCGGATGAATCTAATGTTTCGGTAGCTGTCAGTCACTGCACCTTTGTGGGTTTTCACTGTATTTAAGAATCACAGATTCAAACATATGGCCCAAATAAGAATTTTCATCGGATATTGTCATCTAAGAGAAAGTAACAAGCCTAAACTTTTGTTCTGACCAACTGAGGAAAAACGCTACAGGTGTTTAAATCTAATGATCGGTTATCTCACATCAAACTAGCAAGTTATTATTACTGTTATACTTTTCTCAAATTGTTCATGTTAACAACATCAGCTTTGCGTAACTACGTGTATGTAGTGTGTATTAGCGTTTCTGTTTCTGTTCAGTCTAATCTCTGATTGACATAAATCAGATCATATCAAGAAATTCCTTTAGCCGAAAAAGCAAATCATTCTTCCTTAGGACCAGTGTTCTCTTTAAAATACAAAACTTGTGTAATCTCAAGTAGGCATGTATCTGCAAACAGATGCATATTTAAAACTGGAGTAATCTAATTTCAGTCACTTGTGTTTCATAAACACAAACTTTTTGGATTACAATCCGCAACCAAAAAAATAAGTTTAATTATTTCAACTGCTGTGAGAAAAGGCTATAAACAATCCGGCACCTGCAGCATTCTCACATGCGATAAAGCTACTAGGCGGGACGCCTTCTTTATGTTTACAGACGTGACGTAATGATGCAGTGGCATGCTTGAATTTCCTGCGAAAACCTACCTGTGCCACTCAATTTAAAAACATTACTATAAGCTAACCGTTGTGAATCGGGCGATAGTTTTGAACACTGGCTGGTTATGTACTTGCTCAGAAATTTATTTTTAGTTATGGACTGCAGCTTTAAGTTGGAAAAAATATGAAATTTTCCCCCATGCCTTAGCTCTGAAATCTTATGTCCAACAGCCCATGGATTGTATGGTTTCTTTTATGTAAAAAGTGAATAAACTTCCTTCAAAATATCGGCTTCTTTTATTTCACAGAATACAGAAAGTCATAAAAGTTTGCAACAACTGTCGTCACCCATTTCCCATTTGGTTGCATTTTGTGTATATACATACTCTCACTACCAGCGATATTAATAACAGAATGAAAATGAACCCCAGTGTTAAAACATATAGTATTAATAAAAAATAAAATTAATTAAATCCAAATATAAAATTGGCAGTGGTGGATGTCTGTTGGAAAACACTGAAAATTCATTGCATTTATTCATGTTTAATATCTGGAGTCTCTAAAATCCCACACCGAACATTTTAGCCAAGGATGTTTCATGGATGTTATTAAGGTACAATAACTTCCTCTAAGATTAAGAAAAGGCATAAAGTCATCAACCTGACACTTTGAGCTATTAAATGGGTATTGGGGCCTATCACACCAAAAACATGAAAGTTAATCTAAATTTTTCACACATTTCTTAATGTATCTTGTTACTTCAGTGGTTTTTAAAGCAGGCATAAAGCAGACGGATCAGATGAGGGTTTTATGCGATTAAATTTGCCAATTTAAATCCAAATCCAAAAAACGGCTAAAGTAATAAACAGCACAGAACCCAGAAAAAGATAGCTGAGATTAATACCGCGCGAAAATAGCTTTTTACAGCTAAAGCCTTTTAGCAGGCATTAAAATACACTAACATCTACACTGGGTGAATGAGAGCATGTTTATGGAAACATTAGGGAGGGGGAGCACTTAAAAAGAAGATTATTCACTCGATTATAACAGTGACTCAAACACTAATCCTCTATAGATTCTAGCCTGGCTGCCACCTTTATTTCCTAATGGCACAAAGAGGAATATAATCCACCTTTCTTGCAGGTTTTTAAAAAGCAGACATCTTATTGTGGTCTAATAAACATGGATGTAAAGATTAAGAGGCAAAAAGGGAGCGATAAAAAATAAAAAACACTCGTGAGCGTGTTTAGAAGGACAATTCCAGTGTGACAATGCATCTCAAGCACATTTTTACGTATCTTAATATCATCACCTTGAACATTAAAAGAACATTTATCATGAATGTACCTCTCCGTGAAGTTTCGGAGGACAGTGAGCAGGTTAGCCAGCATGTTTGCCTCTCTTCTTGTCTTTTCCGGTGCTTGGATGTATGTTTTTCTACCTGGAAAAGAATAAATAGTTGAATATAAGTCAGTTGTCCTCAGTGTTATTGACAGTCATTGCTGGAAAGGGTTCAAATACACAAAAATGCTGAAAAACCAAAGAATTTGTGGGACTCATAAAAAAATATCACTAAACAAAAAACAACAACAACAAAAAACACAGCTGTGGATCATTCCGTTAACAACACAGTATTAAGAATCAAGTGTATGAAAACTTTTGAACAGGGTAATTTTTTTTATAAATGCAGCTATTATTTTCACTTGTGGACTATATGTAAACATCTTTTATGTGAAAGATCTTATTCAGGTCAGTACGAAATAAAAAATAACATGCATTTTGTACGATCCCTCTTATTTTGGTAAAATAATTAACATTTCGCAGATTCTGCAAGGTGTATGTAAACTTTTGACTTCAACTGTATATAAAGTCACATGAGAGTCAAATTGAGTTATAAAAAGTGTGCGTGTACTGTTTTTTCCCAAAGAAATGCCACTTGTTTAGGTATTTTGTTATCTTACATCTCAAGGAATCCATTCACCTAATGTTGTTCTTTGAGATTCAAGTGTGTAAATACTTTTTGGGGCCACTGTTCACTAAAAAAATCTGGTGAAGAAACGATTTTCACTTAGAAATCACAATGAATCAATTGCAACAAACTGCAAGGAACAGTGAATTAAAAGTGAAGTTTTGAAGTGGAGAGCCTGAAACTGTATTTTCTAGTAAAACATAATTCATACCGCTTAAAATAAATCTTATTTACAGTGTGCAGAAGGTATAAAGATCTATTTTCTCTCTACTGATCAATTTACATGTACATTTAATCACTTAGCAAACGCTTTTACCCCAAGCGACTTACAAATGAAGACATTAGAAGCAATCAAACAAACAAAAGAACAGCAATATGTAAGTGCTGTCAGAAGTCTTAATTAGTCGAATACAGTACACATAGCAAAGTAGTGTTAGAGGGTCAAGTTATTATTATTTTTTTTTTAATAAGTAAAAAGAAAACCAGCAGACAGAAAAGAGATAAATGGAGAACGCTAGTGTAAGAGGGTCAAGTTTTTTACATTTTGTTTTGCTTTGTTTCTTTAATAAATAAAAGAAAAACAAGTAGATAGAAAAGAAATAGAATAGAAAGTGCAAAGTTAGAGATTCAATAAAGATGGAAGAGATGTGTTTTAGCCCTTTCTTTAAGCTGCTTGGATTGAGTTGGGCAGCTCATTTCACAAGCAGGGAACAGTTAAGGTGAAGGTCTGTGAAAGTGATTTTGTGGCTCTTTTTGATGACACTATAATGCGCTGTTTATTTGCAGAACGCAAGCTTCTGGAGCACACATAAGTAGTGAATTTAGATAAAGGGGTACAGAGCCTGTGGCTGTTTTAAAGGCAAACATCAATGCCTCAATCAAACTCCTCAAAATTGTCCAGTATAATGGGGTCATCTCTCAGGAAGCGAGACTGGTCTGCGTTGTGTATGTGTGAACTGGTGGGTTTGGATGTGAGAGAGTGTTTGTGCGTGTGAAACAGATGGCACTCTGTCTCTTTGCTTCCCGCTAAGCGCTGTGCTTTCCCTGGGTGTCATATGACAGGTGCTGCACTGCTGCTTTACAGCATAGTGAGAATGGATTCATCTCAAATCCAGCAGAAAACACATACCTTCACAAACGCCCCCAGTTTATGTGTGTGTGTGCTAAAATTGATGAGTATTTTACCGCCACATAAACCAAGCAATTACATTCTCTCTCTCTCCTTCCCTCCCTCAACCTAAAAGCCGTCACCGGTCCTGTATCACAGTTTAATGTGCCTGTAAACCAGTTGGATAAGCATGATGGTTTATTAATAGTGCTTTCCATTGTGTTGTGGCTGACTCACTACTCTTGTGCCGTGTCTCAGTCCACTCCCTAGATCCCTGCAACATCAATCAGTATATTGTGGACATAAATTCAGGCACAAGCAACAGCCTTGATCCAGTAAACACTGGGTCACTGATGACTCAATTTCCAGACACAATTATGAGGCCATACATCATCAGGCCATAAAAGTAACAGGTATATCAAAAACTGCTGTGTAACACTGCAAATACACTGGCTTTGTGAAATGTGAGCATGTCAACACAAAGTAAAATTGAAGAAATAATTCAATCTGTAAATACACAAATATTAAAATCTGACGATTTAAATGTGACTAATCAACCTAATCACTAATTAATTAATCATTCATTAAAATGATATACATGTATTTTGAAGACAGAAAATAAGGCTTTGTAATATACTGTACTGAACCGAAAATAAGCCGACCCTGGTTATAAGACGACCCTCCTTTTTCAAAAAGGCATTTTGAAAACCAAATCTTGTGTTTTATTAAGAACCTTTTTTAGTTTTTGTTTTGAAAGTATGGTAAATACTGGTAAAATGCACCAACAATCACATTACAAAATATACACTTTTTGATATACCATAAAAATAACAGGTAACCCATTTAATTATATAACAATTAGGCTATTTATCTCACAGTATCCTACCAACATTTCATTAACAGTAGAGATGAAATCTTATTGTAGTCTTCAAATCTGGGTACTGTCTTACGTTTTAAAATCACTTACAGAGGACGTTTGCTTCCATCAGGCTAACATGACAGTCAAGACTCATGCTGCTGTAAGCTTTTCTTTTTCTTTTGTTTTCATTCGCGTTGTTCTAACATTACTGACAAACATTACGTTACGGATTTCTTGGTACACTTGTTTTAGATGGATTTGGCGCCAACTATATTTGTGGCATGTATATTGACATAAATCTAGACCAGTGATAAGCAAGCAAGTTTGGCATCGGGTCAAAAAAAAAATTGTGACTAGATGGCAGGCTAGAACATAGTCAAAGGAAAATTTAAGAAATTTACAGACTGTTACAGTGTCTTATGTAAATAGTGAGCTGTTACATATACAGAAATCATGGAGTTAAATTTAACACATTTTAAGACCTTTTTAAGACTCTCCATACATTTTAAGACATCATCACAAGTTTAAGTTTTAACTGGTTACATAGGCAACCCTTTAACTTACATTTACTATATATTGATTGTAAGGTAGCACAACTAAACAGTCTTAGTTTGTGATAACTTCTTATCAATGCAACATAATTCAGAAAGGTGGGAATAAAGCACAAGAGAATTAACTGAGTGAGCCAATTTAAGGTTAATTCCTAAGGTTAAAAGAAACCCGAAACAAGAATTAGACCAATAAACAAAACAATTGACAAAACTTAGTGAAGAGGGTAGGGATGCTCATTTCGGTTAATTTTCCTGACCGACAACCGCTGCATGTCAACCGAACATTAACCGTTAACTGATCAAATTAGAATAATAAATTAGTATAAAATAAAAATATATGATACATAAAAATTACAAACAAATATTTTATTTTAACTCGCAAACAGCAGCATAGACAGCAGCAGAGCTATCCTCGTTATCCTCAAATTATCACGCACCAGCAGAGAATAGTGTCGCAAAGACCCTGACTCCCAATCTCCTTTTTGAACGCACCTTTAGAAAGAAATGTATCTTTACGGATTACATAGCCTAATAAAATAGTTTTTTTCCGATTTGTTTTGTTTCGTTAAGTAATCATTTAAAGCTTTCTATTATATATTCACTGAAAAAATGCAAATGATCGCGCTGGCGCCTCCATGTCCTGCAAAGCGGTTCCAGCTTCCACTCTCCAAAAATGATATGCACCTAGCGCACATTTATCTAGGTTAGCTACTTTAACTGTTTTAGATCTATAGATTTTATTTCATGCAAGTCGTGATGATTTGAGAAGGCAAATTGTTCAGACTATGAACAGTCTTCTCCTGGCTGCTGTTCGTTACTTTTTTAAAAAAACAAAAACTTATATTTAAAGAGCAAAAAAAAAAAAAAGCTCCAAAAGTTTTTCTAAATTAACTTAAAAAAACGAAACGAAATATAATAACTTTGCCATTACATACAAAATGTAGCTAACTATTGTAATAGCTGAAACAGACTGGAGTGCTGCCTGTTAACTGTTAGTCCCGCGGCAAAAACAACATCACAAATATCTGCGGTCAATTTGCGGTTCGGGGCTTCTCATCCAATGGACATATATTTCTATTCATAGCGTGTTTTTGCAGCGTAGAGCAATATAGCCAATCTGTTGATTTTAAGAATGCAGTTGTCAATTGGAGGCGGTTAGGTTACAATCCTCTCAGCACCCAAAATGCCGGTAGTGTTCTGTTCAGTTCTGCTCTACACATTCGCGATCTATTATTAAAACAGAAAATGTAGACATGATGTAAATAACAGATTAATTGCACAGTGTAAAGGTTATTTTATTACTCTTTATTAACGTTAAGAAAGCGATGAACTACATTAAGATGTGTGACAGCTTTTTCAAGTGATTGCAAGGGAGCACCGTGCCCATTGCGCACTTTCTAGGCTATTATCCTTTCAGAAACCATTCACTCGGATTCACTCTCTGATAACCATTTATACAATATTGCCGCTTGCCAGTATGTTGCGTATATGCTGCATCAGTTAAGTGAAGGTGAAGCAGGTGCTTGCTCTGCGAAATATGTCTGTATAGCCATATTTATATAATCCTGTATAGCCTAAGCATGCTGCACGTGTCAACACTCGCCTGTGAGTAAATAAATTCTTTGTTCTTTCACCGTGCAGCAAACGTAAAAAAAATACTTGTAGAAAAAAAAAAAAAACTTTTAAACCGTTTAACTGATATCATTAATCGGTTAAAATTCTTACTGGCGGTTAACAGTTAAACGGTCAATGTGAGCATCCCTAGAAGAGGGTAAACTGTCACGGAAAACACTTGTTGGTTCGCAGTTTGTTTGCTTAAATTTTTTTTTCAAGATCTGTGGTTGCTTTCAGTATGGCTATAAATGTCACGCAAAATGATATTCAGACTCACATTTGACACTTTTAACATTGAATACAGCACGTAATCAGTACCTGAGATTATAACTGTCATAGTTTGTGTTGTTGTTTCTGCCGCGACATCACAGAAATAGAAACTGTTTGTAAAACTGAAATTTCGGTGTAGCCGCGTTGCGTAGTAGGACACAGTGTTATCGAAAAATGTGCTCCCTTTACACAGAGTGTGCGTGATCGCTTCTTCAAAGGAGATTTAAATAAATTGTGAGTAACTGTTGGTGTCATGACAGATCTATTTCAGAACCAGCCACTATCAAAACAATCTGGATGCGGGCGCGGGCTAGATATTATAGCTGGTGAGCCAGTTTTGGCCCACGGGTCGCCTGTTGCCTACCACTAGTCTAGACCCTGAATATAAGATGAACACGTTTTTTCAGACGTGTTTCCAAGACAAAAACCTAGTCTTATATTTGGGTCAGTATGGTTAGTTACACTTTCACTTATCCTATGATTAAACTTGCAGAATTGTTTTATATGTATAACTATATAAAAAATAACAATTATATATGCATTAAATATGACAAATATACTATTTGGGGCAAAAAGTATAGTGATCAGCTGACTCTCACTGGCTATTGTGCATTCCGTGATTTTCTCAGGTGTGAACATCTCAGTGTACAATGATGATTCTGATAATGAGATGAGTTTAAAATACCTGACTCCCTGGACAGTGAACTTAATTCTGAGCTGATTGAAACATACATTTATCTTCAGATTGTTTCATCCTGCAAAGCACTCTAGGTTATTACGGAATGGTTCAGGCAGTATGTGACGGACAGATCTAGCACAGTTTTGATTTAATGTGTTGTTCTCCACTGAACACCTGAGTCACTTTTCCAACAACAGCAACTGTGTTTATCTGAAGGGAAGACAAAGAGAAACCATGATGGACAAAACTGGAGAGCGATAATATTCATCATTCATTAAAGTCCAGTCTAGAGACACAGTGCGTAATCCATTAGTCTGCTACACTTCACTTGCTGGCTACTCAGCGAGTATGTGTGCGTGTGTGTGTGTGTGTGTGCGCGCTGAATGCGCTTGAAGCCCAAAGTGCCTCTATCCATCTTAAGCTGACGGAAAGACGGGTGAAATATTGATTTTACTGTTCACACTCTAGTGAAGTACAGATAACCAGCTAAATCTGCTGAACGTGGCGTAAAGCGTAACACAACTTACAGGTGCACAGTGTCACACAACTAAAAACGTACAACATGCTTTGTCTTTTCACTCAGTCCAGAGTTCCTTCAGCGGTAATTCACTTCGCCGCAATCATATTCTCCACAGGGGCTGTTTCAATATATGTGCTCAAATAATTTGCAATGAAATGGTAATGATAATATTTTTTCACATTCTCTTCCTGACTGCCCAAGGCACAGAGCTGAATGGCATCACGCAGCATTACCAACTGCATTTATCTCACCTCCCCAGCTCCCACACTCATTATCTCTCACACACACACACACACACACACACACACACACACACAAAGTTTTAAAGTTTAGAAACTTTAGAAAATGTAATAGAACAGTATGAACCATCGCCCTTCTTATACACACTTACATAAAGACAAACACTTACTGGAAGAGTTCATCGTGTGAATATGACTGATTATGGAGAGCAGTGGGTGTAATTATACCAGTATTATGACAAAATACACAGCATTGCTATCTATGCAGCTGCTAAGGATGATAATGTGTTTTGGTGGTTGCCAGAGTGTTGCTATGCAGGATGCTAGAGTGAGGTGGGTGGTTGTCAGGGTGTTGCTATGCAGTTACTAAGGATGCTAGGAAATTGTGGGTAGTTGTCAAGAGATTGCTATGTGTTTTCTAAAGATACCAGGATGATTACCAGATAATTGCAAAGCAGTTTTTTTTAGGTTAGTTGTCAGGATGTTGCTATGCAGTTTCCAAGTTTGCTGTTTTCCAAGGATGGTAGGATGTTGTAGAGGGTTGCTATTCAACTGCTAAAGAGCTAGGATGTTTTGGGTGGTTGCCAGGGTGTTGCTATTCAGCTGCTAAGAAGCTAGGACGTTGCTATATAGTTTTTATATATAGAAGGCAAAAATACTGTGGGTGATTGCCAGGGTATTCCTATGCAGTTTTTAAAGAGGTCGGGATGTTTGGGATGGTTGCCAGGGTGTTGCTATGCAGTTTTTAAGGATGTGAGGATGTTTGGGGTGGTTGCCAGGGTGTTGCTATGCAGATTAAAAAAACGTGAGGAATTTAGGGTGGTTGCCAGGGTGTTCCTATTCAGTTTTTAAGGGTGTGAGCATGTTTGGAGTGGTTGCCAGGGTGTTGCTATACAGTTTTTAAGGATGCGAGGATGTTTGGGGTGGTTGCCAAGGTGTTGCTATGCAGTTTTTAAGGATGTGAGGATGTTTGGGGTGGTTGCCATGGTGTTGCTATGCAGTTTTTAAGGATGTGAGGATGTTTGGGGTGGTTGCCAAGGTGTTGCTATGCAGTTTTTAAGAATGTGAGGATGTTTGGGGTGGTTGCCATTGTATTCCTGCGTAGTTTTTAAGGATGTGAGGATGTTTGGAGTCGTTGCTAGGGTGTTGCCATGCAGTTTTTAAGGATGTGAGGATGTTTGGGGTGGTTGCCATTGTAATCCTATGCAGTGTTTAAAGGGTACATAACATGCACAGTTTCACCTAATCTCATGTTAATCCTGAGTACCTATAGAGTAGTAATGTATCCTTAATATCTCAAAAAAGTCTTTAGTTTTATTATATTTCTAAAAGAAAAATACAGCTTTCCGTTTTTCTCCAGAAAAAGCCGAACTTCTGGAGGCGCGCCATGGGTGGGGCTAAGTTCAATGATCACTTGCGTTAGGATGCCAATAAAACAGACATTTGATGTTGTTTCACTTACCATCTACAGTTCTGAATCATTACCGAGATCTTTTATAGCTGGGACCGCTCCATCTTTCAGTATCAAACAATGTGCAAATCCAGCGTCGAACTGGTCCTCGTATATGAAACATTCACTTGCTAAACTCCATTGCTGCCCCAGAAAAAGGAACTGCATCCACTGTTCACATAACGCTGGGTTCTTCAGGAAGCTGAGCAAAGTTATCTTTCCTTACAACCATAACCACACTTCTTTAGAGACTTTCTTCACGAATGAATCCCTTGCAGAGTGCAACCGAATGAAGCACGTTGATGGCGCGCTCTTTCTCACGGTCTGGCAGACGTTATCGCGGTGCCAGGGTGTTACTATGCATTTTTTTAAGAATGTGAGAATGTTTGGGGTGGTTGCTAATCTAAATATCTTAAATCAGATCACTAATACCACTTGTTTCATCAACAAGCTCAGTACTTAATGTTAGAGGTTTAGAAAAGAGCTTTGCCAAGCACCTCTTATTATAACTGTGACATGCAGCAACACCGTCAGAAGTACAGATAGAAAGAGAAGAGATTTGAGGAAAGAGCCAGTCACAAACACAGATAAGAGATGCAGCGCTTAGCTGATGCAAGTGTGTGCTGGGCTGTATCATTTAAAGTGCAAGCTTGTTTCGCAAGAACATTCACCACAGCAAAAAGACAATGTGGTCTGCAGATGTGACCCCATGTAATGAACTCAATAATGATTACAATTACTCTCAATCTGAATAGCAGTGAAACAACATGGATTATTAGAGATGACAGCATGACAATGTGCAAAGAGCAATTACACACTTACACAAGCATACTTATGTTCACAAATGACATGACAGAACATTCTCAAAGAGTGGAATATAGAGTGAACACATTTATGATGTTCTTTCATCGCATCGATTGCTCATTTTTCTGTGTTCAAAGAAACACTTTAGCACAACAGCGTCTGAAGACACATAGGCTTTTTTCTAGTGCTGCTTTCAGAGATCTTAGATGAACAAAAATCTCGACATGAGAAAGCACATCTTCCTGAAAAAAATCAATCGGACACTTTACCAGCTGAGACACGATACCTCCAGCTGATATCCTCAAACCTCAGAAGAAAAAAAGAAGAAAAAAAACAACAACATAAAACTGAAGATACTTGTTGAAAGCTGGCTAGGAAAAAAGAGCGTCATTTCTCTGGCAGGTCTGGATATCAGTTTCGCTATCGTTTGAAAATCCACAGCCTCAGACATTAAATATTTTATGTTGTGTATGCAAGTGTGTGTACTTTGTTTACTTGGATCTGACACATAAAAGGAATATGTGTATCTACCGTCTGCTTGATTGCAGAGGCCAGTGTGTGTGTGTGTGTGTGTGTGTGTGTGTGTGATCCACTATATGCATGTGTGTGTTTGTGGTCTGTCAGTTTCAGAGATGTGAAAGATCTGAAGATTGAATTATTGATCTCAACTCTTCAGAGATGGTCAAATCGACAGTTCTAGAAATGTAAGCTGCTGTGTTTATATCTCTTAAAGCAATAGTTCACACTGTCATCATTGACTCACCCTCATGTCATTTCAAACCCATGAGACTTTCATTCATAATTAAAACACAGAGATTTTTTATGAAACTGTTCAAACAGTTGTATGCTACTTTACCATAATGCATGTTTAAAGGGTTAGTTCACCCAAAAATGAAAATTAGCCCATTATTTACTCACTCTCAAGCCATCCTAGGCATATATGACTTCCTTCTTTCAAACGAATCCAATCGGAGTTGTATTAAAAAATGTCCTGACTCTTTCAAGCTTTATCATGGTAGTAGGTGGGTGTTTCTCTTCAACAGGTCAAAACAAGTCCAATAAAGTGCATCCACCCATAATGAAAAGTGCGGATGATGTAGGAAGTATGCGTTGCACCTGTGAGTCTTGTGAAAACCAAAGTTTGTTTACAGAAGCAAAGGAAGAATAGTTTCCTTACTTTTCCAAAGGAAAACCCGTCTTCTCTTGGCTTATATTAAAATCTTCCGACATTCTTCTTTACAAATCCTTGTTTTGTACTTCTAATTTGTGACCGTTGTATAGTTTTGATCTCTCCACTTGCGCATCCGCGTTTGTCACTTCTAAGTGGCGTATGCGCAACGCTGATATCCTACGTCATCCGTCCAGAGCTGCTTCCATGTACAACAGTGAGTGCAAGCTAGATTAAAATGATTAATACATTTTAAATATGGATATTTTTTCACAAAAATGCATTGATTCACTACAGGAGGCCTTTATTCACCCCCGGAGCCGTGCAAGGCACTTTTCATTATGGATAGATGCGCTTTATTGGACTTCTTTCGACCTGTTGAAGAGAAACACCCACCTACTGCCATGATAACGCTTAAAGGGCCAGGACATTTTTTAATATAACACCAAATAGATTTGTCTGAAAGAAGGAAGTCATGATGGGCTAATTTTCATTTTTGGGTGAAAAACTCACTTTTACATGTTGTTTGAACCTTAAAGGTTTGAACCTTAAAGGTCCACTGACGTGATTTGAAACATGCAGCGTTCTTCTAAGTGATGACGTAATTTCAACTGAAACAGGAAAACAGGGCGAGCCATATTGATCAGCCCTGCCCACTTTTTAAAGTAGCAAATAGCGTTCCATTTATATCTGTTTAGGCCAGAGCCGTTGAGCTCGGTAAAGCTGCATTTGACAGCTTATAACAGCCACAGTCTAATAGATTACCCGCTAGATTCAACTGTGTAGTTTAATACATACATTTGCCCCTACCGAAAGCATATCTACACTGTCTGAATCGTTCCCTATCACCTACATTGTGCACTACCTGCCATTCACCATATAAAAAGTACTAACTCTGTGAACAAGTGATCGATCTCAGCAGCTATTATAGTGTAGGAGTCGGGACGCTACGGATTCTTGAGAGCATTTGATAAAAATCCACCAGTGGTATTTTTTTATCTTGAAAAATATCCCCTTTTTCAAATTAGGTAATTCTCAGCTTCATATCAGTGTGTTGAGGCCGCTTCCACGATAGTTGAATCACATGAGCGTCTTACCTTAGACCCATGCACACTGAGCTAAAATAAACAATCCGACTGCGACCGCCATTGTTTCAATGCCGGAGCAGGGATGCAGACAAGTATGACTCCGTTTGATTGAGGTGTTAGTTAGCAAGTTTCACGGCTAAAGTAAACATTACGACTCGTCACCCCAAGGCAGAGAGGGGCAGGGACAGCAGAGCTCATTAACATTTGAAGAGTTCAGGGTAGGGTTGCACCAGCCATTTGTAAGTTCTTACTTAATTTGGAATGTTAAGTCCACACTAGAGGCTTAGTAACAGCTACCTAGTTTGTAACTAAATCTAGACATTTGATTGCACCAGTTCTTCATAAGGCAGGATTTACCTAGCAGTTTGTATGCTCTCAGTAAAGTAATGCGTAGTCGCATAATAGGAGGTTTACACTAAATTATCCAATAGAAACCTTCAAATGCATGGGCAGAATTTGTTTAAATGCTATTATCCTTCATTCTAACTTCTTTTGCCTCATGCATGCCAACGGTAAAAACAAGTTTCCACTAAAAACAAAACAATCACTTTAGACTTGTAACAGGAAGTCAGACTCAGAACACAGGTAGATAAAGAATCAAACAAACAGAGTTTATTTTCAGATATGGTTTCAGACAAAACTGGTAAGTATTCAGATGATAGAGACTTTGACTAAAGCTGAGTTAACGTTAGATGTTTAGAACTATTGTCACGTTATCTAGAGCTTTAGGAAATGTTTAGGATTTTTTTTATCATAAACTATGTTTAATATGATGCAGACATTCCAGTATAAATGTTAGGGTCAAGACTGGTTTTATATAACAGAAATAACAGAAACATTTAACCTCTATAGGCTACATTGTTTTTTTAACATGGTAATGTTTAAATGTTTTTTTTTGCTTATGTCTATTATTCATGTCAGTCAGTAAAATGTGAGAAACATGAAGAGAAAGGCAGCATATATAGCATTCTTTTTAAGAAAGAGTAGCAAAAAGTAGTCAAATGAATCATGAATTGACTAAAAACTAAGAATTATTACTAAACATTTTATGTGAATTTAAATTAATTGTAATTAAAATTAAAGTATTGTAGCAATTGCACATTATACATCATTGTGATTTAGGCACCTACAATACTTTTAAAAAAGTATTTTATGGTGCCATGTTTGCTTGTATAACAAAATTAAATGTGCCACCCCAGAGTAACTGCTGACCCCTGCCTGGCCACCCATATGAAAAATCCCTGGCTCCGCCACTGATCGTTAGAAGGGATATTGGAAGTTCCGGGAGCTGGTGAATGTAAGTAGTCCAGGTAATGAGCACGCACGCACGCACACACGCACACACACACACACACACACACACACACACACACACACACAACACACACACACACAGGATGACAAGAGGGAGACAAAGACAACGACAAAGTGTGGAACGGATAAGCAGGAGCAAACAGCACTGAGTCCTTTCCCAAATGGGAGACCAGACAAAGTGACTCTGTGTGTGGAGTCTTTATAGTGCCGCTGTGATTGGGTAATGTGGAACAGGTGTGTGGCTAGAAGTCAGGTGACTGATCGCTAATAGGGGGTGGAGCCTGCTGTGTCCGTGACAAATGTAAGCTTTTTTTTTGTGGTCCAGGCCAGGGTCACATATATAACATTAAGAAACTGTAATTGAAATAAATAAGGATCAATAAATACTGAAAGAAAAAAAAAAAATCATATGCTCAACACAGACCGAAGCACACAGAGTCGCGCTGTAGATGCGGTCTAAAAAAAAAAGTCTGTTTATTCACATATTGTTCTCTCTTAATATGTACGTGTAATTGTCAGCAGGATCATATATGCCTAAAGGATTGAAGGTTGATTGAAGGTTAAAAGAAGAGCATATTGATGCAGTTCACTCTGCAGTCTGCTATTTTATTCCAACCGTTACTCCTGACCAGACAAGTTACGTTTAAACTAAGTTTACGTTTAAGTTTACAATTAAAGGAACATGCAACAGAATAGCTTGCTCCAAAAAGGGTTGAGACATTTTAACCAAAGCATGTTATAGACATCTCATTAAGACCCAGAGGATCATATCAACTTGTGGAAAATGTGCATCCGATGACCCCTTTAATTCAGCAAGTGTTGTCTGATTATCATCAGACTGCTTTTCTACTCTAATTTTATGAAAAATCCTGAAGGAGATTAAAAAACACTGATTATGCTTCTTTCAGTGCACCGTTTGGAAATGTCACAAAGTCAACTTGCTGGCATCATAAAGTGACATAGTACAGTGCTGCAGAACTAACCACAATAAGCGTAGCTACAATATAACTAGCATGACATAGTAAGAGCAGTTTGGTCACAAGCTATTGTAAACACAGGAGGAGGGAGAGGGACAGTAAGTGGAGGTGTTAATGCAATTTTGATCCACACAGCAGTCCTCCAGAGAGGCAGATGGGACAGGGGAGACCTGTTCCATAATTTCTTGTTCCTGGATGACTCACAGGCCAAACAGCAGGTGTGTTCTGTCAGCGGAAGCTACATGTCCTGTCCTGTGTATGTGTGCGTGTGTGTGTGTTTGTTACACACATGTTCCATCATCCTCTGCTCTTATCTCAAGCGTGTGCACTGTGGCAAAGCCGTTAGTCATGAGCAGCAGGCAGTTATTGGGTGAGGACGTTATGTTAGATAGGGGAAGGGAGTGCTTGTATAACAGTTTGTGATGTGGAAATAACACAAAGTAAAATAAAATCAGAAATGTTGTAATGGAGGCTTCCTCCTGCATTATATTGATCATGTGTCTTTTTGTCAGTGTGTGTGTGTGTGTGTGTCAGTCCCTTGGGCTACTAGAGCATGACCTTTCTTGGCTCGAGACATATTCTTAAAAATCTGTGAATACAAACACTAAAACTATCACATACACACAAAAGATCTCAGGTTTAAGTTTGCGTACGTAAAAAGCAGCCAATATTCCAGCCTTTTAAGTCTTTTAAACTATTAAGCTTTTGACATATTAACCCAAACTGAAATCTCAGGATTCTCTATGAGAGAAAACTACTTTTCATCTGAGCTTCAGCCCTCGCGCTCTTCTTATGAACTCAGAATACTTGTTGTTGAATTTTTTGACTTTGATCCTCCTCCATTTCTTTTTTGCCACAGGTAAATGTGAGCGTCATTGTGCTTTCTTAGTCTCCTACACCATTTTACTTACATCAAACCAGCTTCTAATGCTCATATTATACAGTTCTGCTTTAGAGTTTTACAATACAGAATCATGTAAATATGGTAATTCTGACATGGTGTGAACGCACCTTCAATACATGATATTCTAATAACCAAATACACAAATACTGGTTAAAATAAACAACTCTCTCGTCTACCATCCTGGAGCTTGTTGCACACATTCAGGTAGAGGTCTGCATTCCTGCGGTTCTCCCGCAGGACCCGCGAGACCCGACTAGATTTCTTGCGACGCGGGAATAAATTTCCAAATAAAACACGGTAGCGGTCGGTAACTCTGGTGTAATTTGAACGGAAGCGGGCGGTCAAACAATATCCCGTTACCGACGTCCTTTCTGAACAGAATTTCTGCGCTTTACACATTGTTATCGTATATCCTAAGTGTAAATGTATCTGGTTGTTGAACGTTTTTTATTTTTTAAGGTATTGCACACAATAGGCTGAAACTTGCCACAAAGCACCGGCAAAAATAAATAACAATGAACGTGTCGGGGGAAATAGTACGGAGATATTTGAATTATTTAGTGTATTCTGAGTCAGCGTCGCAAAGATCCTGACTGGCAATCTTCTTTTTGGATGCGCCTTTATAGAGAGAAATCTTTACGGATTATTACATAATGAAAGAGCTATTGTTTTTGATTTGCTTTATTTCGTAAAGTAACAATTTAAAGCTTTCTAAATATGTATTTATCATGTCTGTGCATCATGTTTGTTTTCTTTACTTTATAAAATACTGTTTGTAACGTTTTGTTGATTTTGCACGCAAATAAAAGTAGACCCTTTTCAGTTCCGAATGATATTTTACTCTTACCTTTTTGAGCAAAAATGTCGGATCATTTTAAATTGTTTCCACTGAAAAAAACGCAAGTGTTCGTGCTGGCGCCTCCTGCAAAGCGGCTTTACCTTTCACTCTCCGCACAAACGTGCCTAATTTATCTAGGTTTAACGTTTAAATTGTTTTATACTTGAACTGTTCTATATCTATAGATTTTATTTTAGTCAAGTCGTGATGATTTGAGAAGGCAAATTGAACAAACCGACTATGAACAATCTTCCGCTGACCGCTGTTTGTTACTTTAAAAAACAAAAACTTACATTTAACGAACAAAACATGCTTCAAACTTTTTCTAAATGAACTTTATATAAAAAAATGAAACGAAATATAATCACTTTGCCATTGCATACAAAACTGAACTATTTTATAGGGGCTCTAGTTACAAGCCAATGGTTTTGTTCTTTTGCTTATAATGGTAAATGACAGATGTCATGTTTTTTTTTTTCTCTCAGAAAAATGTAAAATTTTTATTTTGAATAAAAATAACAAATAGGCTACAATTTTTGTACCTACATTTATTTTCTTCTGCAACACATTTTCCTTAAAGATGTTAAAAGCATCTTGACAAATAAAAAATAAAAAATTTGTACAGCCTACAATTTTATGTGTTCTCTCTCTTTCGGTAGTATTTAAATGTGAGATTCTGGATCTGAATTTAGCAGGAACTGTCAGGTCGGGAAGAAAATTATTTTAAGTGGGCAGCGGGTGAACAAAGAATGAATATATAGCGGGAGCGGGTGGGTGCGGAATAAAACCTCGCGGGAGCGGGACTATAAAAACAGTCCCGTGCAGACCTCTACATTTAGGTAGCTACAGTCTCTTATCTTTGTCTCTTCAGTGCAATTTTTTGTTGGATTGATTAACTGATTATTGTGCTTGCTCATTAGCTGACTGCTTGACTGCCCACACAGGCCTGTTTTAACAAGCTCTGCAGCAGGGGCCCAAAACCCTGGCCTTTGTTAAGTTGTTAAGCCTCGTTAGACTCGTTAACAGTCATTAGAGCGCTCTTAATTGCTCCACCACAGTGCTAGTCCACAGTGGGCAGTGGTGTATATACCATATCCCACTAAAAGCAGAAATGGGCCCTCTTTTAAAGAGAAAACACACACACACACACACACACACAACCCCAAATCCTGCATGCTATTTTAAGTACTGTACTTTTTTCTTACACTGCTTTTATCTCCTCCTATCCTCTTAATACTCTTTGAAGTATACTTGAGTATCTTCAGCTTGCAAACTGATAGAGAAGCCAGAAACAAGTATTTGAGTGCATGTTTAAAAGTACAGAATAAACTTTCTCTCTTTTATTACACAGCCAACATGCCTGGCTTCTGCAGATGTTGTACAAATACACACACTGTAAGACACACTTGTCCACTTCTAAAGGGGCTTGTTTGTGTCAAGATTTTCCCACCAGACCAAGATCAATTTTCCACATCTGTCAGCTTCGACTAAAAGCCAGCTGCATCACACACACACACGCACACAGACCTTTGTGCTGTCCGGTCTGACAACCAGCAGGGCAAGCCACATGATGCTTATGACATGTTTACATATCAGGGTTGACTTCCTCTCTCTATTGCTGATTGTGTGAGGGTGTGTTGGTAAGTTCACATGTAAATTGTGACCCTGGACCACAAAACCAGTCATAAGGGTCGATTTATCATCTGAAAGCTGAATAAATAGGCTTTCCATTGATGTAAGGTTTGTTAGGAAATTACAATATTTGGCTAATGTTATGACTTTGCTCCAGTCAATATATTGGTTTCCCATGTATACTTAGAGAGTTCAGATGCAAAACCCCCTAAAAACCATCTTGGTCAATATTGAGATAATGATACTGAGTGAAAGTTGTGTTTGATCAGTTCTGGAGCTGAACTTTGCAGGAAGGTAGATCTCCAGAAACAGGGCTGGACACCCCAGATTTAAGCCGGGGACACACTGCACGATTTTCGGCCGTCCCAGATGAAAGATTGCCATTGTGAAACAATCATGACGATTTCAGTGATCGTGGCTTCTAAACGGTGGTCTTGTGTCATACAGTGAGAGAGGTTCAAAGACGGCTGTTCTCACGGTCTTGCAACCAAAGATAGCCTACGATCATTTTCTGCCAGTGTCAGAAATTCAGCTGATCGTCTCGCAATGTGTTCGCTGCTACGACCTACGTCTACTGACCAGCCAATGAAAATGCAGCATGATGAATGCGACATGTGACATTAACAGCGGAGGTTAACGGAAGTTATTTACCTCAAGCTCCCTGTGCAAAAGTGGCATCCCAAGTTGGCCTCTTTCCCTAGTCATGACCAGGTCCATATTTCCCTATTCTGCCACCACCTCTTCTTTTTTTCAGCACACGTGAAAACAACCGCTAAATCACGATTCATCTTGCTGTATGACGTTGCGCTAAAGTGTGTTGCAGCCGACTCAATAGGTGTAATCATCGCAAAGTCTACATACATGTCGTACCCAAGATTATTAGAACCACGTCGCACAGTGTGATGTGCAATGATCTTATAAGATGGCTGAAATCGCACAGTGTGTAGCAGGCTTTAGACAGCTGGTCTCAAACTCAATTCCTGGAGGGCCACAGCTCTGCACAGTTTAGCTCCAACCCTAATCAAACACACCTGATCCAGCTAATCAAGGTCTTTAGGATTACTAGAAATTTCCAAGCAGGTGTGAGTTGGAGCTGCTTGGAGCTAAACTCTGCAGAGCGACGGCCCTCCAGGAATTGAGTTTGAAATCTCTGATTTAGAGGCTTTTGCATCTGTTCATATGTATGCATGAGAACCAGTCAGCTGCCGTGTGATCATGATGTCGCCAGGCCGGATTGAGCGAGACCTATCGGAACTGCGCCATCTGGAGTTTTATGCCAGAACTCTGTATATATATGCAGCAGTTCAACTTATGGTTCGGTTTGCATCACGGTTTTAGAGTCTTATTTTTTTAAAGAAAATAAGAACAAATAATCAAACTAACAAGCAACAGCACAAATAAATACAACTGAGTAAAGACTCAAATAAAACTGCTTTTCAGATTTTTGAACTCTGGACAGAGAAAGGTACAGTTTGATATATTTTTTTTTACCGAGAACCGTTGCACCCCTTATATATATATATATATATATATATATATATATATATATATATATATGTATGTATACATATATACATGAGAAAATTCATACCCGTAGCTGTGTGATATTTTATATCAGCATGTCTGTGATAGACACAAGGCAGTAGGCTAAGGAATTTAAAGGCATGCTGTTATGAAGCCATATCACATGACTATGAGTATGATGTTGCATTCATACAACAGCACATGTAAATAAATAAGAAACAACCACAGTGTCTTAAAAAAAATTCTTGCAGAACTACTTCCTTCTGTCACAGATTCAATCTAAGTTTGACAGTTTACCAGCTGAGGCCAAGCCACTGTTACTAATTCGAAAATGTCACTTTAGAAATAGTAATGAATGAACACAGAGTTGCTTCATTGAAAGCTTATTGTATTACTGTATTAAAGCTTACTGTATTTTGTAGATTATTATAAGAGAGAAAGTAACTGGGTGAGTGTAATTTCCTGCATCTGATACAGCATTCATTCTTCAGCTCAGTCTCATATTAAGCATAAAACATTAGTTTGAATGTTTGCTGAGGAAAGCAATATCTTTGTCGTACTATCCTTTCATCTGTTAATGGTGATTTCCAATGAGAGCGCTGCTCAGTGCATTTGTTGGCTGTGTCTTACAAGATGATGTTGAAAGTAAAAATAACTTCCTTGTTTACAACCCTGTTTCAGTCTCTTTCAATATAAAAGTCCTTACTGCTGACTCATGGAACCATTTAAAAAACCTATAACCCACACTGCTGTTAGAAAGTTTGTAAGTCAATATGATTTATTTATTTTAAACACACATTTTTTATATGATGTATGATTTTTTTTTTTAAAAGATCAGTATTTCAAATAAATGCTGTTTTTTTCAAACTTTTTATTCATCAAAGAAGTCTGAAAAAATATGTGAAAAAAGTGAAAAAAAGTGTTAAGCACATATTCTGCATGACCATATTATACATCCTTTATCCTAGCCAATACCTAAACTTAACAGCTACTAACAGTTACTAACTATTAATAAGCAGTAATTAGGGGTTTATTAAGGCAAAAGTCATAGTTAATTGTTAAGAACTGGACTTTAAAATAAAGTGTGACTCGCTAAGTGTAAACAATGCCAGAAAAGAAAGAATATATTTGAAAAAATTGATGCCACTAACCTGACAAACATTGGCAGATCCTACAATTAATCAAATTTTCTGGAAGCTGCTAAAAAGACTGAAAATGGAGATTTTTTTATTTTATTTTTGTGTTCAATAGTGATGTGTGGAGGGTGGTTATATCGGTATAATTATTTTTTTTTGTCTCTTAGAAATACAGATTTGATTTAGAATGCAGATGTAGATTTATGTTAATTGTCAAAATCAGAAATATCTGTAAAAAATTTGCGATCTCGTTCTATGGTGAAATTTAATTATACTGACTTTTTAAAAAATTAACCATTGCTCTTCCATAGTATCATGATAAAACAGTTAAAACCACAAATATAGCACCTCAATACCATGGTAAAAATGTAATATGGTCCCTAGGTATTTGTATGAAAAACAGTAGTCTAAATACATTTAGTATAAATGCATAAACACTATAGCTTAATCACCAAAAATACTGTAATTATTTTCCATTACTCCTCCTTCAATACATTTAATACATGTCTAGCAGTAAATCTGTGGTAAATGATGGCGATTTGTAGATTTAAAAAGCCTTCTGACTGTATCGTTGAGCACAGTGTTTCTCTTGTTTGTCAGCACTGTTTCATCTTGCTACAAAACCGAGTCATTTGTGTTCTTCACTGAATTCAAGTTCTTCACACTGCCGCTGTTTAGTGACCAAGACTCATCAGCGAGTGAAAGCATCTCCTCTATTAAATTTGCGCTGTGTTGCCGTTTGAACTTTGATCCGAGTGGATAAATGGTCGAAGTGGTGCGCTTTGACTAGCACTCTTTTGTTCCACCTTTGCCGCATAAACATTATATGGTACTCTTGTTATAGTTTATCGAGGAAATTCATTTTGCGCAATAATTATTGTTATCGATTTATCACCCAGCCCTAACTAAAAGCATCAGTGATTAAGCGTGTGCAACGATGTGCAGATCAGAGATGTGCTGATCTAAATCAGAGAAAAAGGTGCGGGTGGTTGGCGGGCAGATAATTTTTTTGAAGCTGCGGATTCAGATGACGTTTAAGCTCATCTGCACATCTCTGGTGTTCAATCTGCATCAGGTGGTCAGCAAATAGGAAGTGGGTCTAATTGCAAAAAAATGGCAGTGCTGAAAACACTGAGCAGGTTGTCTGTTTGAAGTGATGTCAACATGTACTTAATTGGAGACTCTCATTAACTCTTACAGAAGAGCAACCGGTTGGCTTTTTAAAACACAGGATACTCCCACTGGCTGATGTGCAGCAGAACTGACTTTTAATGGCTGAAAAACACTAAAACAGCCAAATGAAGCTGAGAGGTCTCCCTCTGCTATAGCTGATGATCAAAAGCTCTATTTAACCCTGCTAAACACCCGCCTGACTGTGCGTCCTCCATGCTCGCACACATAATAATAACCCAGGTGAGTTTCATTTCCATGTAAGCAGCAGGCAGTTTAGCTCCAGTCCACCGCCTGAAATAGCTTCAGCCTCCCTGGAGACCTGACTCACCCAAGCCTAACATCTGTGAGAGGACTGAGTCTTAGCGAATCAGCTGTGCTCTTCGCTGTATGCTGTGTGTTCTGAGATGAACCAGTGTCTGGATCAGTAAATTCATCTGAGACCCTGAATATTCAAAGTAATCTACATGCAGTCAATATCATTACAAATAAAATGGCAGACAAATGGTTTGTATCCCGCCTGTATGTCCTGCTGTTTTAATGGCTGACAAACTGCACAATGCCAGTCATCATGCCAGCAAGACTGAGTTTATTAGAATCATGCAAATATTGTGCAATCCTCTGGAGGAAACAAAAATAATACAAGAAATTGCATGCACTACTCTGGAGACAAGACGACACACAACATTATAAATAAGCAAACTATTGTTATTTTATATAACTGGCGGGTTTTAGTTATACAAATAGCCCAAGCAAGATTTTTTTCTTGCAGTTATAGCTGCACTATTACATAAAATGATTTTTTGATTACATGTGTGTAAATTTGTTTGTGTGTAGGTATATGAATAAATCTCTAAAACAAGTTTTGTAGACAAATTTAAATTAATTTTATTATAATTTAATTATACATTTATTGAAATTAATTACAAATAGATTTTTTTTTTTCCATATTTGGAGCATATACACAAAAAAGGCGTAGAAATTGCTAGTAAATTTCACAAACAATTGCAAAGAAATGCTAATTAAAACATTGAATGAAATTTCCAAGTAAAAAAAAATCTATTTTATTTCCTTTTAAAATACACTCAAGTAATATTTGTTGAAAACAACAACAACAACAACAACAACAACAACAACAGCTTATAAGTGATTATTGGGATTTTTTTTGGGTCAGACTGCCTTTCATCAGAATCAGAATCAGAAAGAGCTTTATTGCCAAGTATGCTTGCGCATACAAGGAATTTGTTTTTGTGACAGTAGCTTCCAGTATACAACAACAACACGGACAATAAGAAAAATACAATAAGGTGAGAATAAAAAATATACATATTTAAATATAAATAGACAAAAATATATAGAAAACTAAATTAAGAAATAAATGGTATGTACAGTTGTGCTGTTGATGATAAAGGGAAAGAAAAAAAAAAAAAAATAGAGATGCAGGGGGTGCATTAGGATGGAGGTGGTAAATAAATATAAAGTTATTGCACATGTTTTTATTGTACGATGGTGTGAACATTTAGCTGTTCATAAGGTGGATTGCCTGTGGGAAAAAACTGTTCTTATGCCTGGTTGTCCTGGCAATTGGGGCTCTGTAGCGCCGGCCAGATGGCAAAAGTTCAAAGAGGGAATGGCTTGGATGTGAGGGATCCAGGGTGATTTTCTGAGCTCTTTTCCTCACCCTGGATGTATAAAGTTCTTGAAGGGTGGGCAGGGGAGCACCAATAATCCTCTCTGCAGTTCGAACTGTTCTCTGTAATCTTCTGATGTCTGATTTTGTAGCTGAGACAAACCAGACAGTTATTGATGTGCACAGAACAGACTCAATGACAGCTGTGTAGAACTGTTTCAGCAACTCCTGTGGTAGGTTGAACTTCTTCAACTGGCGAAGGAAGTGCAACCTTTGTTGGGCCTTTTTTTACAATGGAGTTGATGTGAGTGTCCCACTTCAGGTCCTGGGAGATGAAAGATCCCAGGAACTTGAATGACTCCACTGTAGCCACAGTGCTGTCCATGATGGTGAGTGGGGAAAGTGCAGGGGGATTCCTCCTGAAGTCCACTATCATCTCTACAGTTTTGAGCGTGTTGAGCTCCAGGTTGTTATGACTGCACCAGACAGCCAGCTCTTTAACCTCCTGTCTCACCGTCCTGAATGAGGCCGATGAGAGTGGTGTCATCTGCAAACTTCAGGAGCTTGACAGAGGAGTCTTTAGAGGTGCAATCATTGGTGTAGACGGAGAAGAGCAGAGGGGAGAGAACACAACCCTGAGGGGCGCCGGTGTTGGTGGTGCGGCTGTTGGACATGAATTTCCCCATTCTCACCTGCTGTTGCCTATCTGTCAGAAAGCTGTTGATCCATTGACAGATAGGGCTGGGAACAGAGAGCTGGTTCAGTTTGGTTTGGAGGAGTGGAGGAATGATGGTGTTGAAAGCCGAACTGAAGTCCACAAACAGGATCCTCACGTAAGACCATGGCCTGTCCAGATGTTGCAGAATGAAGTGCAATGCCATGTTTACAGCATCATCCACGGATCTGTTTGCTCGGTAAGCAAACTGCAGGGGGTCCAGTAAGGGTCCAGTGATGTCCTTCAGATAAGCTAAAACCAGTTTTTCAAATGATTTCATGACGACAGACGTTAGTGCCACAGGTCTGTAGTCGTTAAGTCCTGTTATCTTGGGTTTCTTTGGAATGGGGATGATGGTGGAGCGTTTGAAGCAGGCAGGTACTTTACACATCTCCAGAGACCTGTTGAAGATATATGAGAAGATGGGGGCCAGCTCCTCAGCGCAGGTTTTCAGACAGGCTGGAGTCACACCGTCTGGACCTGGTGCCTTTTTTCTTTTGTTCTTCCTGAAGACCTGGCACACATCATTCTCGCTGATTTGTAAGGTGGGAGGGGGGGAGAGGGGGGTTGCTGGAGGTGTTAATAGTTCTGAAAAGAGATCGTCTGGACAGGTGTGGGGGCATTCAAATCTACAATAAAACTCATTCAGGTCTTCAGCAAGTCGTTGATTCGCCTTAGTGCTTGGGGATGGTGTCTTGTTGTTTGTGATGGCTTTCAGACCTGTCCACACTGAAGATGGGTCGTTAGATATGAACTGATCTTCTAACCTTTTTGCATAGGTCCTTTTAGCCACTCTAATCTCCTTATTCAGTGTGTTCCTGGTCTGATTGTACAAGACCCTATCCCCTTGTCTGTAGGCATCCTCTTTGGCCTGACGAAGATGTCTGAGTTTTGCTGTAAACCATGGCTTATCATTGTTGAATGTCAAATAAGTTCTGGTAGGGATGCATATATCCTCACAGAAACTGATATATGATGTTACAGTCTCTGTGAGCTCGTCCAGATCAGTTGCAGCAGCTTCAAAACACTCCAATCAGTCAGTCCGAAACAGGCTTGCAAAGCCCGCTCTGTTTCGGTGGTCCATCTTTTTACAGTCTTTACTGCAGGTTTAGCAGATTTAAGTTTTTGCCTGTATGTTGGTATAAGATGAACCAGGCAGTGATCAGAGAGCCCCAAAGCTGCCCGCGGGACAGAGTGATATGCATCTTTAATTGTTGTGTAACAGTGATCCAATATATTACTGTCTCTGGTGGGACATGTAATATTCTGTCTGTATTTTGGCAGTTCACGGGAGAGATTTGCTTTATTAAAATCCCCAAGAATGCTTAAAACGGAGTCCGGGTGTTTTTGCTCCGTGTCCGTGATCTGGTCGGCAAGTTTCTGTAACGCCACGCTCACACGCGCTTGCGGTGGAATATAAACACTCACCAGAATGAACGAGCAAAACTCTCGCGGCGAATAAAACGGCTTACAGTTAATGAAGAGCGCTTCTAGATCGGAACAGCACATCTTCTTTAACACTGTTACATCTGTACACCACCTCTCATTGATGTAAAAGCACGTCCCGCCGCCACGCAATTTCCACGTTGATTCCACGTCTCGGTCCGCTCTGAACAGCCTATGGCCCGGCAAATGAAGCGCGCTGTCTGGGATCGCGTCATTCAGCCAGGTTTCCGTGAAACACAGAACAGCAGAGTTTGAAAAATCCTTGTTTGTGCGGGAGAGCAGAAGGAGTTCGTCCGTTTTGTTGGGTAGAGAGCGGAGATTCGCCAAGTGTATACTAGGCCGCGAAGTACGGAACTTGACGAAGCTTCACAAACGCGCCGCCTCGTTTTCCCCGTCTGCGCGTTCTCAAGCGCCTGATCAGCGCTGCCGCTCCGCCAACTACAATGTTCAGCAAAACGTCCGAATAATCAAAAACCGGTAGGAAATTCTGTGGTGTGTTCTGCCGAATGCTCAGCAGGTTATCCCTGGTGAAGCTGATTGAGTTTGTAAAACAAAAAACAGGAAAAACTAACAAAAACACTAAAACAACTGGAGAGCTAAGCACAGAGGCTGCCATCTGCGGCGCCATCATCTACTGTTAGATAGATTTTTAGTTTCCTTTAGGAACTCGAGCTGCGTCAAACGCTTTGGGAAAGCCCCCGGTGAGACCACGTTCTGAAGCATAGGTGCTTCAGGGCTCACTGGGCTCCAAAGAGTGAACTCCCAGCTGCCGCCCAGAAATGGTACTGCAGGGGAATGCCGATCCTCTGAGGGGGCTAGAAAAGAATAATCCGGTTGCTTCCTCCCGGTCATTTGCTTCAGGACACTGAGTTTGAACTTCTAGCAAGTGCCAGTTTCGAGGGGCTGGCATCCTCAAGCCAGCTGACACCCCTGTCACCCCCGGTGCTTCTGGGTGAAATTCTCAGATGCTGCCCGGAGATGGTACAGCATGGGAATGCTCGTCTCCCCTAAGGAGCTGTCAGATTGGTTGTTCCCCTCCGGTCATCCGCTTCAGGGCACTGAAGTGACTCCTCTATCCACAATAGAGGCCAGTCATAAGAGGCTGATTCCTTTAGTAGACTTTCTGGCAACATGGAAGCTTCTGCCAAATGTCTCACAATGGGTCCTGCAGACTGTAGACAGAGGCTACAGGTTCCAGTTTGGTTCTCGTCTGCCTCGTTTCAACTGGGGCCCTCCCACACTTGTTGGCTCCGAGCAGGCTCTGGTAATGGAACAAGAAGTAAACGCTCTCCTGAGGAAGGAGCCCATCGAGGTGGTCCCTCCTCTCTCCTCCGAGAGAGAGTCCGGGTTCTAAAGCCATTACTTCTATGTTCACAGCACAGCAGTCAGGAGAGTGAGAGAAGGCCAGTCACTCACTCACTGTCAAACAGTTTCAGAGACTGTTAGGTCTGATGGCAGCTGCGTCCAACATGATACCTTTTGGCCTGCTGTACATGAGACCTTTGCAGTGGTGGCTCAGGACCAATGGGTTTTTCATGAGGGGCAACCCATTTCGCATGATCAGGGTCACGTGGCAATGCTTACGTGCCTTAGAAAACCTTGTTCCTGTCTCAAGGCCCAGTGTTGGGGGCTTCTTGTCATCACGTAATGCTAAGGACGGATGACTCCCTCACAGGCTGGGGGACGGTCATTAATGGCTGCTCTGCACAATGTCTGTGGGAAGGCCATCATCTCACATGGCACATCAACTGCCTGGAGATGCTGGCTGTGTTCCTAGCTCTAAAACACTTTCTCACAGACCTCAGGGGAAAGCATGTGCTTGTCCGCACAGACAACACATCGGTGGTTTCCTACATCACCCAGCAGGGGGGTCTGCATTTGCACCCCCTATACAGGCTGGTGCACCAGATCCTCCTCTGGGCTCAGAGGAAACTCCTCTCACTCAGAGCAGTCTAAATCCCTGGGCAGTTCAATCAGGGAGCATACATCCTGTCGAGGCAGGGGCTGAGGCCTGGGGAACGGAGACTCCACCACCTCCTTTGGAGGGAATTCGGCCAGGTGGAAGTGGATCTATTTGCATCGCAGGGAACAACACACTGTCTGTTCTGGTTCTACCCCACGCATCCAGCTCTGCACAAGTTGGATGCCATGGTACACATGTTGCAGAGGATTCATCTGTATGCATTTCCCTTAATTGCTCTGCTCCCGGGAGTTCTGGAGAGAGTACACCGGGATGGGGTCCGTCTCCTTCTAGTAGCCCCGTTCTGGCTGGCTCAAGATGATTCTCGGACCTTGTGTCCCTCCTTGACAGCTCTCCTCTGGAGATTCCGATCAGAAGGGACCTTCCCTCTCAGGCGGGGGCTCCATCTGTCACCCCAAAACGGAGTTGCGGAAGCTGTGCACGTGGCCCCTGAGGGCGCACAGCTCTAAGCATCTGGTCTCTCAACCGGGGTTGCTGAGACCCTACTCCAGTCCAGAGCTCCTGTTACGAGGAAACGGTGGATGCTTTCACTTCTTGGTGCGGACAGCGACTGCAAGACCCAGTCAACTGCCCAGCTGGTACAGTTCTGGAGTCCTACAGAAGCGTTTCTCTGCAGGGCTATCCCCCTCCACTCTGAAGATATACATGGCGGCCTTAGCTGCTTACCACACCCTTCTGGATGGTCAGTCATTGAGAAAGACACCCATCAGTTACTTGTTTCCTCCGTGGAATCTGGAGGCTAAGGCCAGTACAGCGCACCAGGGTGCCTCTTAGTACTGCATCCCTTCTGTCCTCCTCCCTTCCAGGAAGCAGGCCAAGTGCAATCTTCTCTGTCCAGTGCGAACACTGGACGTTTGTCACAGAACCCGTGGCGCAAGTAAATCAGCTGTCTGTTTGCTTTGGTCCACCTAAGAGGATTCTGGCAACCAAGCAGAATATGAGCTGCCAGAGTTTTGGAAGCTGTGGCTCTTGGCATCCAGTCTCGCAACCGAGGTTGCTGAGACCCCACTACAGTCCAAAATTCCTGCTATGAGGAAACAGTATGCCTTCTCGTTCCCAAAGCATTTGACGCAGCTCAAGTTCCTGAAGGGGAACGTCTCCAGGTTACGTATGTAACCATGGTTCCCCAGAGGGAATGAGACGCTGCGTCTTCTTGCCATATTTTCTGCATTCCTGCAGGCGCTTGTTTCTGCAGTAGCTACATGTGTGCTTGCTGGGTACGGCTTTATGCTTCTCGGTTGCTCACGTCAGCCCGCTCGTGACATCTTGCTTTTCCATTGGACTGATTTCACACATGCTTCAGAACGTGGTCTCGCCGGAGGCATTCCCAAAGTGTTTGATGCAATGTCTCATTCCCTTCGGGAAACCATGGTAACATAACCTGGAGACGTTTTATATATCAAAAATGTGTTTTTGTACTGGTTGGTACTTTAAACTTTCATGGTTGAAATAGGCACTGCAAATATAGTTTTTCCCGCCTCCTCCTCCTCAGATGCGCCACTCAGCTAAGGCTGTCAGATTGAGAACACGCAACAGGAATGAGCGCACCTGACCCTTCGCAAAGAGCATGATTAACAGCGATCTGACCAATCATAACGCCAAATCCGTCCGACAAACAAATCAGACAGGAAAGTAGAGATTAACTTTGGTGGACTTGATAAACTGTGTAATGACAAATTTCCACTGTTCATTCACGTTTATTTCGTGATTTAAGTAAATATGAAAACATGATCCATGATCCCACTTGAACAGAAGCAATACAGTGATTTGTCACGATACAAAACTGTATATATTGTTTAATATATCTTATATATTATCTAATATATCTATTATTTAATATATAATATTTATCGATGTTTTAATATGTCTCTGGTCATAGATTTTTTTTTAGATTGATACTGAGGCTTTAGGTCAGGTAAAATCTGCGATCTCTGAGCCAGTTTGTTTGCTCGCTTCAAATACTATTCGTTAAACTGGCTGTGGGCAGAGCCACACAGACCAAAACAAAAATAGACATTCCAAAATAGTTTTATGGAGTAAAATATGTTTTATGGAGTTCTTATGTTTTGATACAGTCAAAAAATTACATATAGCACCTTAAAACTTGTCAGGGTTGCACAGTGGGAAGAAGCGAGGAATGAGGAAACGGGGAGTAAACTCAAAATACTGTCTTTAGTAATCCAAAATGGAAACACTGGGAAGGCAGGAACAAAAACATAGCACAACTCAGAGGAACAGAAAGACATCCAACACGAAGCATGAAGCAAACAGAACAGAGCTTAAGTACTGAACTAAACATGGGGATAAATGAGACACACCTGAAATCAATGTACACAATCAAAAACGAGGGAAAACTAGGTCATGGAGCACATGGGGAGAAAAACAAACACAAAGACAGTCTATGGGCGTGACAAAAGCAGCTTCTGTGGCATAAAGAAAAATATTTTAAAGGAGAATTACTCCATGTTTCCCGCTTTTATTTGGTATCTCAGAACATAAATGATTCCTGACAGATTCTGACTGTTCAAGCTCAAGTGCACTTCTGACCTCACATCTACACTACGTAAGTGCACATACGTGCGCTTGTTTGCCACTTCCATCACAGAGCTTTTGGTCACGCAAAGTAAATTAGAGGAGATTGCACAGTTGTGATCATGAAAGGGAACTTAATTTCAGCCCAAAGCCAGTTTAATTGGCTGTGCCGGCGTGTGTGAGTGTATTTGTAGTTGAGGACGGATGTATGAATCAAAAGATATTTCAAGAGGAGAGGAAAAAGAAAAGGAGAGAAGAGACCATGAAGGAACATATAAAGAAAAAAATAGGAGAAAGTGTGATGAGAAAATGACATGCTTGACATCATGCAGCTATATTTAAACATCCATAGTTCATAAACGTTTCTGGGGCACAATGCAAAATCAAAGCATTTTAGCAAGTTTCAGAACAGCATTTCCTTTTATTCTTCTCACACTTGCTTCCAGTCTTATCAGCATGTCGATAAATGTAATAAGAGGAGGGAGAATGTGACCTATAAGAAAATCAAAATCTAGTCATCACCTACACACACACACACAAACATGGATACAAACACTTTGAGCCACTGAGATGCAAACAAGATTAGCATATGCTGACAGCTGTAGCTTCCTGATTGATGGCCAGTCTGATAGAGCAGTAAATTTGGCTGTCAAATGACAACCTTCAAACCTGTGTGCTGAATGTACCCCAATGACTGATATCTATAGAGATACATCTGTGTGTACTTATGAGAGAGAGAGATTTATGTGTCTGTGGATAAAGTGTATAGTCCTGACAGCTCAATCCATCATGCAGACGAACATCCATCTATTAAACTATAATAAGACACAAGTAAACACATTATAACTGCACTATTGAGGTGTGTGTAAACATGATATGATAATGTACGCTAGTAATGGAGATAAGGGGCAATGAACATCTGTTCGGAGTCTGTAGATGTCAGTGGATCAGGCCGTTTTCACATATGGTTTGATTGTTTGGTCTGTACTTGGACCAAAATCAATTTCATCCCTCTTCTTCTAGACCAGTTTCTTTTGGGTCAGCCAGTTTAGATATATCAGTTAGCTTCTCTAACTCACAACAAACCGAATTTATAACTGCGAACCTTACAAGAATTTACATGAACTGGAGACAAGACCAGTTTTCCCAAGTAAATAAGAGGGATCATTCAAAATGCATGTTATTTTTTATGTAGTACTGACCTTGAGAAGATATTTTACATAAAAGACATTTACATATAGTCCACACGAGAAAATAATAGCTGAATTTATAAAAATATTTATAAAAACTGAATGATAGAATGATGTGTACATTTGTCCTATTTTGCCAAAATATCTTTTTTTTTCTTTAGTACTACCCTTCAAAAGCTACATAAGATACCTATATATTTCCCAAAAGTCAAAATAAATTAAATTTACCCTGATCTTCAAATGATACACTCTTAATGCATTACATTTCCTTCTGAAGTGAGCGTTTAAACCTGTAATAGTTATTAACGGTATTAAGAATCTAATGGATATTTTTTTTTTATATATATATATATATATATATATATATATATATATATATAAATTCAACTATTTATTTATTTTTTATTGTGGACAATATGTACATCTTTTATGTAAAATATCTTATTCAGGCCAGTACTAAATAAACAATAACATGCATTTTGTATGGTTCCTATAATAATGAACATTTTGCAGATTCTGCAAAGTGTATGTAAACTTTTTGACTTTTGAACTGTGTTTTATATACTTAAAAAAACTGTGAGACTCAACCAGTGGTCCCCAGCTCAAATTTTTGATTTTGTTAATATTTTTTTCTGAAGATGACATGTATGTTCAATGCAATTGTTTTGATAGAGAGAAGCAAGGTATATTTCTAATATTGCTTTCAATGTTATCAATTCTTCAGATCTCCCCTTTAAAATACAATAAATATCAGCTGCATCCCTAGTGATCAACATTTGATTTTCAACCACTGAAAATCGGTAATATTTAATCTGCACATGAAATTCCAATATCTCAAACTGAACCACACAGGGCTCTAAAAATGAAGATTTCAAAGCAGGCAGCTAAATCTTTAATACTTCTTGAGTTACAGCCTTGCAAACTTTGGAGAAAAAAACATGTGAAACGTGTTTTTCCCCATTTTTAAATGGTCACTGATGGCATATAATGCAACAAAGATTGATAAATTCAACAGATTTTACTAATAGACCTACCCATCTCTGTATGAAAATAATATAATAATGCTTTTTCTGAAGTTATTTTTACCCCCTTTGTATTTTGGCTCTGAATCTCAGGTGAAAAATTGTTATTTTGACCCCCCTCTACAAAATAGTGGATTACTCAGTAAATATTCATCCATGACAATTAATATTTTGGCTTTCATCACTATACATGTAGATTATTCTGCAGAAAAAAATAGTTCTTTAATTTAGTTGATTTGACACTGAATGAATTTATTCAATTCTATTAAATTAACATTAATAATAACAATAATGATAAAAACAATTTTATTTTGTCATCTTATTTATTTATAACATTTTGATGTATGTATTAGTATTGTGGAAAGACTTGCCTGAGGTTGGCTTTTTGAAATAGCACTAAGGGTGCTATTTTTGGGCATTTTAATTTAATAAAGAAAAAACAATAAACTTGCGATCTAGTTATTCACTGAGTAGGATTGAGGGCAAAAATAGAGGAAGGTGTAACATCCGTTGAGTCTGGGCTATTTTGGGACGACTGAGTCATAGACGTTGTGCAAACTACAAGGTGACAATGTGTTTAGTGATTCAGAGGTGTTGGGTTCATTGTGGATATGAATGCTTTTGGGATTGAAAATGCGTCTGTGTACTATGCTTGGCTGGCAGGAGTAAGCTTGTTTTATTTAGGAGCATGCTGATTCTAACGTGCAGCGCTTAGATGTGTGTGTGTGTGTGTGTGTGTGTGAGTCTATAAATATTAGCAGCCCTTGCACAGAGATGCTGTAGGGTTTGCAGCTCTGTCTTTGATGTGCAGCTCTTCTCTGATGGAAAGAAACAGGCATGTGTATCTAAATGCGTGAAGCATGTGTCTGACATTTAATGAGAAACTCTGATAGAGACAAGCCGCACATCAGCTGCTCTTTTAATGTATGTATATACAGGCATGATGGATCGACTGAGAGTGTGTAACAGATGGAGACGCCTAAAGAGAGAACAAGTGGTAAAACTTGGTGTCTATAATCCAATCTCTTGGTTTATACATGAACTTCTGTTGAGAGATTCCCTGTTTGAATGATTCAAGGAGATTTTTATATGAACCACAAGACCCAAAAAGATCAATGTGCACTCTAATTACACGATGACGGAGAAGTCCATGTGAGGTTTAAAACGTGACACACACACAGCGCTCCCTTCAGTTCTGATAAAGCTCAGCTGTGGAAGTCTCTGACTGCACACTTTTATTATACATGATCTTTTTAGCGAGATGCAGAAGTCAAACTTGCAATTTCACTACACCGTTTCCTGCATGCTAAACAGCTTGTTTATTAACCAGAGAACAAGGTTACGGTTACAAATGAGGTCGAGTCTGAATGTTTAGGCATGAATATGTCAGGATAGCTCAACTGTGAGTGTCGTTCTGCAATCACAGAACCAACTGGCTGAAAAAAATGTGGAAATGTTTGTCAAAACATGCTAAATATTAGACAGCATTCTGTAACAATTTCAAGGAATGAAGGCGTACAGATCTTACAGTTGAGGTCAAAGTTTACATCCCCCTTTAATAATCTGCAAAATGTTAATTATTTTACCAAAATCATACAAAATGCACGTTAGTGTTTATTTAGTACCGACCTGAATAAGATATGTCGCAACATATCCCTCAGTTGTGCTCAGTGTGAAAAGATGGATACAGTCATTGTTGAAAAGTACAAAAATGCTGGAAAACCAAAGAATTTGTGAGACCTGAAGGATTTTTCTGAAGAACAGAAAAAAACAACAACAAAAAACAGCTGTGGATCATTCAGGTAATAACACAGTATTAAAAATCAAGGGGATGTAAACTTTTCAATGAGGTCAACTGTTATTTTCTCTTGTGGACTACATGTAAATGTATTTTATGTGAAATATCATATTCAGGTAAGTAATAAATAAAAAAAAAATAACATGCATTTTGTATGATCCCTCTTATTTTGATAAAATAATTTACATTTTGCAGATTCTGAAAGGGGGGTGTAAACTTTTGACCTCAACTGTCAGAGACGCAAGTGCAAAAGAGTGATGGATAGATGCACAGATGCTTCTTCTGGATTTAGCATCTTAGTTTGCTTGACACAGCAATACTCGATCGACTAATGATGCAAGTTTAGGGGTGGACTATTTGTCTGTTCAACCAATAGCAGGAAGGAGGAGCATTCAAGAAACCCATTTGGAAACAATCATTATTGTTGTCATTTTGTTTGGTGACCAGAATTTTTTTTTAAAGACTAACATTTGTAACACCGAGAAAAATCAATTTAGGAACAAAAAGTTTTGCATTTTATATTTATTAAGCATATTTATTAGATATTTATTAAGTATGTTAATTTAAACTGTATGTATTATTAGGCATTATGCATAATTTCTAAATTGTTAAAAACATTAATACATATATTATATTTTAAAAATATATTTTTTTTAACAATTAAAAATTAAAAGCGTGATTTGTTTGGATTCAAAGTAAATTGGAAATCTAGTAAAAAGCATGTTTCTACTCAGCTCATGGAAGAGTAAATATATATGAATAATTATGTTTATTTAAATGTATTACATTTATTTTGGTATACTGTTTAATTACACACAATTTTATATTATATTATATTATATGAGTATATGAGGGTCACATATATGTGACACTCATCAACTTTAAATTTAATATTTCTGTAAACATGTAATAGTTTTTTAAGCCTTCAAATAATAAAAAGTCACAATGACGGCTGTTTTCTCAACATACAGCTCAATATACAGCTCATTTTTAATGAGAAAATAAAGCCTTGAAAAAGGCATGAGGGTTTGATTTGGCAGCTAATGAGAGTGAGAATGGCTGCTAATTACTGCATGTGGCTTTTCATGATGGAGATGGTGGCTGGAGAGTTAGATTTTTTTTATACACATACAAAAAGCCCCTCACACATAAAAAAAAGGAACCGACGTCTACAGCACAACATAACTACTAAGTTTTGCATAGTTAAGATGTTTACAGTAGCTGAGGTAAAAGCCCAAGAGTACAAACAGGAAGACTCAAATGCCATGCTGATAAAGTAGCATTTTAGATGCAGGCGGAACATTTAGCAAAAGTAACTTCGCAGAAATTGCCTTAAATGTCGACCATACAAGGCAGGAAGTTGAGGGACCCCAAACGGCAGGAGGCAGAAAAACAAATCCACCGCAGTAGATAGGTGGAAGATAAGACATTCTTACAGCTCTCTTCTTGAACATCTCGACCGGACTGAATAATGGTTTACCAGAAGTTATCAGCCAAATTAGAAAGTATACAGAGATATCCAGTCAAGAGAAAGACGTTCAAACTTAAAGGAACACTCCACTTTTTTTGAAAATATGAGTTTTACGGATGAGTTTTGCCGTTTTTGAATCCATTCAGCCGACCTCCGGGTCTGCCGGTAGCACTTTTAGCATAGCTTAGCATAAATCATTGAATGTGATTAGACCATTAGCATCTAATTCAAAATGACCAAATATTTTCTATATTTTTCCTATTTAAAACTTGACTCTTCTGTAGTTACATTGTGTACTAAGACAGACAGAAAATGAAAAGCTGCAATTTTCCAGGCTGATATAGATAGGAACTATACCTGAAAATAGTCCCCAGGCTAGGTAACTTCCAATGTGACCAGCACTAAGCCACTAAGGTAATATAAAATATCTGGGGACTATATTCAGGCGCTGCGTAATGTCATTGTGCCTGCTGCACCAATGGTACGGCAGCAAAGTTCCTTGATTATTATGCTGGAATGAGAGTATAGTTCCTATCCATATCAGCTTGGAAAATCGCAACGTTTCATTTTCTGTTGGTCTCTGTACACAATGTAACTACAGAAGAGTTTTAAATTTTTAAATAGAAAAATATTGAAAATATTTGGTCATTTTTAAACAAGCTGCTAATGGTCTAATCTGATTCAGTGATTTATGCTAAGCTATGCTAAAAGTGCTACAGGCAGACCCGGAGATCGGCTCATTTTGTGTTTTGACCTGGCTGTTTATTGTATAATAGAAATTTAATTAATAAGTTTACCTTGACACTATAGGAATATTTTCAGTGGCCATAACCAATCTGATCATCCTGATCCATTTGACACAGGCATGATTTTTTTAAATCTAACAGCCTTTTAATTAAGTACTTAGATGAGTTTTTCCTTAAAACAAGAAAATATCTGCCAATGGGGTAAGACAAACAAACTTGTTTTCTCCTTGAATTAAGTGTTTCTTATCCCAAATATTTATTTTTGTTTTAAGCTTTTTAGAAAAACAAGGCTTAATATCTAATATAATTTTGTTTCTCAAGTAAATGATTTAATCTTGATTAAAGAACGTTTAGTTATTTGTATTGGAAAAACAAGTCAAAAACACAAAGAAGTGTGCATAATTAAAGGATTAGTTCACTTCCAGAACAAAGTTTTCATAATTATTTACTCACCAAGTCATCTAAGATGTTCATGTCTTTCTCTCTTTCTTCAGTCAAAAAGAAATTAAGGTTTTTGAAGAAAGCATTCCAGGACTTTTCTCCATATAGTGGACTTTATTGGGGATTGGGTTGAAGGTCCAAACTGCAGTTTCAGTGTAGCTTCAAAGGGCTCTAAATGATCCCAGACGATCCTTGCGAAACGATCGGTTATTTTCTAAACAAATTGACAATTTATATACTTTTTAACCTTTGAAATGCTCGTCTTGTCTCATCTCTGCGATGCACATGCGTAGTCTGTGTGATCCGGGTCAATACAGTTAGGATGTGTCTAAAAACTCCCATTTCGTTTTCTTCCCCAACTTCAAAATCGTCCAACATCGCTACAGAAGTACCAACCTAGTGTTTACAAAGTGAACATATAAAAAAGATCAAACGCCCTTTACAAAAAAGGTAAAACAGCATTGTAGGACGATTTTGAAGTTGAAGGCCAAAAAAAAAATGGGAGTTTTTCGATAAAGTATATAAATTGTCAATTTTTTTTTTATATAACTGATTGTTTCCATAGCTAAGACCATTCTTCATCACCTGGGATTGTTTAGAGCCCTTTGAAGCTGGATTTAAACGGCATTTTGGAAGTTCATTATATGGAGAGAAATCCTGAAATGTTTTCCTCAAAAAATATCATTTCTTTACGACTGAAGAAAGAAAGACATGAACATCTTGGATGATAAGGGGGTGAGTACATAATCTGTACATTTTTGTTCTGAAAGTGAACTAATCCTTTAAGTTCGCCTGCCTTTCTCTGTGAAGAACATGTGATGCTCCTATAGATTTTGACCGGTAAGACTTCTAGAAAAGACTTCATCTTTTTTACTCACACAGAGCAGCTGACAAAAGGAAGTTTTTACTTTCAGAAATCTGACTAATCACCATGCAAATGAAACCTCACAGCCTGTAAATTAGACACACTGTGCAATTAGAGACAATTATTACTGAAGCAGACGCAAGCGTTTGATTAACATCAGAGAGTGAGAGTGATAGAGGACCAACTGATGCTGTGGACGCTGAGATTCGGTTTGAAGAAGAGGGAGAAGCTGCAATACACGTCAGAAAAATTGAAGGAGGGAGAGGATGGGAAGGAAAACAGGACAGTTCTCATTTAACAGGGTGAGTGGCTTCACATCAGAAATACAGCAATCACTCATGAGGATGAGAAGAAGGAGACGGGAGACGGGGTAGGGAAAAGACATCTGCTCCCAAGGGGAGATTGGGAAAAATCAGGTAGTCTTCATTCCCATCTGCTTATGTTTTTCTGTCCTATTTCTTCTCTTTTTATCCCCCTCTCTTCCTTTTTTTCTTTAAACCCACATATCACACTTTTATATCTCATACTATGCCTATTAACCAGCAGCTAAATTGAAATTTTCAGAGGCCTATGTGAGATTTCCAGTTAATTACTGGAACCTAAGAAAATCATGTAAATTAAATTAGACGTATCAGTGAATTAGTGTTCAAAAATGGGCAAATAAGGAGTCTGTAGAAAATTTCAGAGGAAGACAGGACAAAATGTTTAATATATCAGCTCAAAATGGTCAATTTACATTGGAAAGGATTGGAGTTTCAGTGAGGTTTAAAACGGTGGCACTCAACTGTATTTTAGAGTCAAAAAATGTCCAATTTAAAATCTGGGTTGTGAAGCAACCAGTCAAAATCACTCGATATGATGATGACACATGGTGAAGTTAAAGCCCTTTTTGCAAAATTATTTTCACACATGCATAAAACCTGTACTCCGAAGAGTGCTTAAGATGGCAAAAATGACCACAATGACTCAAAAACTCTCCTTGTCCTCTGTCTCCCTGACTCTTATATAACCGTTCCATGATTTTCTGTTGCATTTTCCACAGGTGAATTTCTGACCATGCTCTCTGAGGCACTTTACACTGTGTGTGTGTGTGTGTGTGTGTGTGTGTGCGTGCGCGAGTATAAGAGATAGAGTAAAGAGTATTTGCTGCTGTTCTGAATCAGAAGACGGCTGTGAAGGCTTGAAAGCATAAAGAGCAAAGGCTTTCATCGCTGATGGCAAAGGCATACACATTTCCAAACACTTAATTTACTTCCAAGCTGCTTAGCAGCGAGGGAAATATTGGCTGTGCATTGAACTGTCTGTGCAGAGACATGTTCTGCTGTGGTCAGGCTGAAGCTGTGATCATCAATCTCGCCCTTCAAGAACAGGTGTGGGATTTGCCCTTTTTTGTGCGCTCTCTCTAATAATGCCTGTAGTCAGGATTTGTGTTCGGACATCTGGCCTTAGATGAGCTTAAAAACCGGTCTTGCTCTTGGCTCTTGGCTCAATGTACTCCAACACCAATAATGCTATTGTGTGCCTGAGGTGCGTTATGTTCCCTGAACACCTCACTTTTCCCCTTAAAGGGACAGTTCGCCCAAAAATGAAAATTCTATCATCATTTATTCTGACACTGCCATACAGTTGTGTGACATTCTTTTTTTGTGAAACATAAAAAAATATATATTTTCAATGTATTTGGAGTAGGGTTGTGTGGTTTTCATCATCTGCAATAATATCATAAATTGTAGTTTTAAGAATGTTTCAGCTGACATCATCAATTATGTCACGCACTTTGCAAAAACAAACAAAAACACATCTTGAGAGAGCAAAAGTATTCACTGCATGATGAAGCTCATAAGAATGAAGTAATATTGCCTTATAATTCACAATATGAAAGCAAAAAAAAAAAATCCAGTTCTACTTTTACCAACAAAAATAGTTCCAAACAAAGCTGAGAGAAATGCACAAAGATGTGTTTCTTTCCTTTCTTTCCTAAATGAATCTGTTGTTTTTAGTGAATCATTTGAATGAATGATTCACTTGAATGAATGATTCACTAAATGGTCCAGCTTTCAAACAAAGCTGGACCATTTGTGTCTAGCGGTGTTAAGTCCCTGAATGAATCTGTTTTTCCAACAATAAATCTGTTTTGATCGAATGATTTATTTATAAAGACAGCCACATGCTTAATTTCTAAATGAATCAGTTGTTTTTAATGAACCATTCAAACAAAGCTGGACCATTTGCATCTCAGATAAACACAACAGTGCTTCGTCGCTGAAGGAATCTGTTTTCAAACAATGAATCTGTTTTGATTCAATGATCCAGTCATAAAGACAGCCACTTGCTTCTTTCCTAAATGAATCCATTTGGGTCTCAGAGAAACACACAACAGTGTTTCGTCCTGAATGAATATGTTTTTGAACATTGCATCTGTTTTGTTTTGTTGTTTTTAATGATTCATTTGAATTAATGATTCATTGAATGATGGACCTGGACCATTTGCGTCTCAAATAAACAACAGTGTTTCATTCCTGAATAAATCTGTTTTTGAACAATGAATCTGTTTCGATTGAATGATCCATTCATAAAGACAGCCACTTGCTTTGTTTCTAATTGAATCAGTCGTTTTAAATTAGTCATTTGAATAAATGAATCATTTGAATAAATAAAACATTTGAATAAATTATTCAATGAATGATTCAAACAAAGCTGGACCATTTGCACAACAGTGTTTCAACCCAGAATTAATCTGTTTTTGAACAATGAATCTTGTTTTAATTCAACGATCCAGTTATAAAGACAGCCACTTGGTTCCTTCCTAAATGAATCAGTTTTTTTAATGAATCATTTGAATTAATGATTCAATCAGTGATTAAAACAAACCTGCGTCTCAGAGAAACAAAAGCGTTTAGGCCCTGAATGAATCTGTTTTTGAACAATAAATCTGTTTTCATTCAATTTTTTTTCATAAAGACAGCCACTTGCTTTATTTCTAAATGAATCAGCTGTTTTTAATAAATCATTTGAATCAATGATTGAGTGAATGATTCAAACAAAACTGGACTATTTGGGTCTCAGGGAAACGCACACTAGTGTTTCGTCCCTGAATGATCTGTTTTTGAACAATTAATCTTTTTTTTATCCATTCATCCATTCATAAAGACAGCCACTTGCTTTATTTCTAAATAAATCAGTTGTTTTAAATGAATCATTTGAATGAATGATTCAATAAACGATTAAAACAAAACTGTACCACTTGCATCTCAAAGAAATACACAACAGTGTTTCATCCCTGAATTAATGTTTTTTAACAATGAATCTGTTTTGATTCAATTATTTATTCATCAAGACAGCCACTTGCTTAGTTTCCAAATGAATCAGCCGTTTTTAATGAATTATTTGAATGAATGATTGAGTAAATTATTCAAACAAAGCTGGACTATTTGGGTCTCAGAGAAACACACAACGGTCAATCTGTTTTTGAACAATAAAAGTAAAAGAAATTTGACATAAAAGGGAAAGTCTCTGTGTGTTGAGCCAAGTGACTTAATAGGAAGGGAAATCAATTACATTGACAAAAGAGTGCACCATAACATGTTAATCATTATGGTTTCGATTAACACCAAATATTCCTTAAAGAAACAACAAAGATCACCTAGTTAACAAACCAGAAAAAAAGTCCCTGTGCATTTGATAACAAGAGCATAGGAGACTCTAAAGACACAGAATGACTATTTCAAATGTGGAGGCGATGCAGAAGGCTAATGTTACACATTTCTGTCATCAAGCTCTAATAAAGCGTACAGAACATTTCCTGACCATTTCTAAAGTTTACCTTCATTAAAGAAACGTATTAAACCAAGCTAGAGCCTCCCCTCTCAGACTGATTTCATTTCCAACATCAAATGGAATAAATCCAAGACTGAGAAAATCAAAGGAAACACAAAAAGGCCCTTAATAACAGAAAAACTAATTTTCTATCCAACATATCACAGCAAATCAATCAAAGCATGATAATTGTATTTGTAAGGCTGTCAACAGTCACGCAGAGATCAAAGCAGAGGTGGACTAGGCCACACTTTGTACTCTATTTTTGAATGTAAATTTCTCTATAGACAAATTTATTCAAGATTTTACTACAAAAAAGCTATTGTACATTTCCTCCGTTATTGCCCAAGAAACACACATTGACCTTTTGTGACAACTCCAGGAAATGAGGTAAGCTGTCACAATGGAACCTGCCATTAAACCACCTATATTGTTAAATCTGAACAGTGAAGCAATTATGCAGGACAATATATATATATATATATACACACACAGTTGATAAAGCCTGATTTCTTATAGTTGCTTGAATAAAAGAATTAAAAAATAATAGAATTAATTAAATAATTAATAATTATAGCCCCCTTAAGAAATTATTAGTTTGATTAGCTAAAGAACAAACCACTGTTGTCCAATGACTTGCCAAATTAACCTAATTTGCCTGATTAACCTAATTAACCTAGTTACCTTTAAGCTGAGGATTAGTATCTTGCAAAACAACTAGTAAAATAATATGCACTGTCATCATGGCAAAGACAAAAGAAATTAGTTTGGACTTGAGAGAAAGAATTGTTAATGCTCATAAGGTGGAGAAGGATACACACGTTTATTAAAGCGTTTTCAAGTGTAAAGAACTGCAGTGAGATGCATTATCAAGAAGTTTAAAGAGACCAACTCAGTGGAGAACAAGACGGGCAGAGGCAGGAAGCAAAAAAATTCAAAAACTTTGGAAAGAAAACTAGTGAGAGACCCAAGAACAACTGCCAAGACACTAGTGAATGAGTCAAGTCTGGAATTGATGTCTTAACGAAGACAGTCACTACAGCCCTGCACAGGAATGAACTGCGAGGTTGCCGACCAAGAAAGCACTTCTTGAAGAAGAGACGCCCCCAAGCTAGAATGAAGTTTGCTAAGGACAACCTGGGGGAATGTGATGCATACTGGAAACATGTCCTTTGGTCAGATGAGACAAAACTAGAGCTTTTTGTCCATAGAGATGTTGCCTATGTTTGGAGAAAGAAGGGAGAGGCATTCAACCCCAAGAACACCATTCCCACAGTGAAACATGGTGGTGGGAGTATAATGCTGTGGGGATGTTTCAGTGTGTTTGGAACTGGGAATCTCATCAGGGTTGGAGGAAACATGAAAAAGGAAGACTATAAGAAGATTTTGAAAGACAGTCTGCAAGAAAACTTGGTTTGGGTCGACATTTTGTCTTCCAGCATGATAACGACCCAAAGCACACCTCACTTCTGGTGAAGAAATACCTACAAATGAGCAAAGTGAGTGTACCTGACTGGCCTTTACAATCCCTAAAAGGTTCCTGTATAAAGTATTATGTTTAAAAATGCTGTGTTGATAAAATCGTCTTTCTGTTAAACAACACTTGGGAGTTATTTGAAAAATAATGAAATATTTTAAAAGGGGTTAATAATTTTGTCTTCAACTGTGTGTGTGTGTATATATGTGTGTGTGTGTGTGTGTGTGTGTGTGTGTGTTAAATACTCCTCCAACCCAATCTGAGTCATTGAATATTATCTGCCACCCGATCTGATACTTGTATTTTCCCAGTGCTTGGTGCACACTTAAAATCAATCCACTATTTCAGAGATACTAGTTGGGAAAGTAGGATGCAAATATGGAAGATCAGTCATAAAACACTACACCAGCTATAATTATCTTGCCAATTAAATAAGTGCTTTTGGAAGTTTCAACCTATTATGGAGGCATTTTAAAATCACGACACAAGATAAATATGTTAATAAAAATATGGATAGAATTGTTTCTACATTAGAGCAATAATAATGAGAGCTGAACATCCCTGAGGGAGTGAGTCATGACTCCACACTGACATTCATAAAGTCCTCTTAAATTTTTCTGTCACCTCAGTCAAATTAATTGATGTAATTCTATTACAAATGTTCTTGTCAATCAAATGTCAAGTGAGTCACGTCCCTACTGTGCATGTGCTCTTTGACTAATTGACAAAATTGAGTCTATAATTATGACTTTAATACAACCCTAAAATCACAATTAGACGAATTAGTGAAATTTCCATATTCAACAGTGATGAAACATAACAAATTCAAATAATTTAAAATGGGTGAAAGCGTAAATAGGCTCAGAGCCTACAGATTTTGTTGCATTGGTGGAACAATGTGAAGAAATTCTTTACAAACAAAAATACATAAATAAATAAATAAATAAAAATAACTACATGCATTTTCCACAGTCTAGAAACTGAGAAAACAAAATCCAGCCTGATTATCAGGACAGCAGAAGTTATGTAGGCAGTGCTGAATAAAAGAAAAATAAGTCAAACACATTTTCTGTTCTGCTGGCCAAAATACCAATCAGTCAGAGAGATAGCGAATACTATGAAATATGAAAATACCAACTACCAACTACTAAAATGAAAAATCTTCTTATTTCTTCTATTTCATATCAAAATATAATTTTCTCATGTAAATGTTGATAATTTGATAAAGCCTGAAGTGAAATGTTATTATTTCAGAATTTTACATTTCTTCTGCAAAATTTTGCTTTGACAGCCATGCCACTGAAGAGGGAGAGTTTGTGGGTTAAAAGTCAGCTGATGTTCTTTGCCTGCATATTTGACAGAAACAAGATGAAAGTTTGTGTGTGCCCACATGCTTAAGTGTTTTAAAAATGTCTGAGTTCACTTCCAGAATAAAAATTTCCTGATTATTTAACTACCCACATATCATCCAAGATGTTCATGTCTTTCTGTCTTCAGTTTTTTGAAGAAAACATTCCAGGATTTTTCTCTATATAGTAGACTTCAATGGTGGCCAACGGGTTGAAGGTCCAAATTGCAGTTTCAGTGCAGCTTCAAAGAACTCTACACAATCCCAGCCAAGGAATAAAGGTCTTTATAATGTAACCATCTGTCATTTTCTCAAATAAAAAAGTTCTATACTTTTTAACCACAAATGCTCGTCGTGCACTAGCCTGACCTTACACATTACATAATCACATTGGAAAGATCACTAGCGATTAGTTCTTTGTCTGTGTACTTTGGTTCAAAAAGGCAGGGTTGGACTCAAAATCGCATTTTCTCCTCCAGCTTCAAAATCTTCCAACATCGTTTTACCTTTTTTTTGTAAAGGGCATTATACCTTCATTGCACGTTCTCTTTGTAAACACTGGTTTGGTACTTCCACCTACGTCATGTGTAACCTTTCCAACATTATTACGTAATACATGAGGTCGGGTTGGTGCAAAACAGTTGTGTGGTTAAAGCATATACATTTTTCTTGTTTTAAGAAACAACCAATCATTTGCTAGATAAGAGCATTTATTGGCTGGGACTGTGTAGAGGCCCTTTGAAGCTGCATTGAAACTAGGGTTGTTCTGATTCTGATAATAGTATCGGAAATGCCACCGATATCACAAAAAATTCTAGCATCGGTATTGGCGAGTACTTGAACCCACCTACCGATCGATACCATTTTCCTAAACAAGACCTACTTATGACCACTAGCTTTGCTTAACGCTGCAAATCTTCTTCAAAGAAGCTAAGAAGAAATATAAACGTGCTAGCAGTATGTCCGCTGTTTATTTCAGACTGGACTAACCAGCCAGTAAAACAACGACATATCTCATGTGTAGGACCCTATGATTTCCACAAAGCTAAAAACGCGGATGGAATCGCAGAATCCAGTCATAATTGTCAAGGAATTTGTCAAAGTTTGGATGAATTAATCAAAACGAAAATTTTAAGGGTTACTCCACCCCAAAATTAAAATTTTGTCATTAATCACTTACGCCTATGTCGTTCCAAAACCGTCAAAGTTTTGTTCGTCTTCGGAACAAAATGTAAGATATTTTGGATGAAAACCTGGAGCTTTGACTGCCAAGTAAATAACAATGTCGAGGCCCAGAAAAGTGTGAAATACGTTGTCAAAATACTCCATCTGCCATCAGTGGTTCAACCATAATTCTACGAAGCTATGAGAATATTTTTTTGGTATGCAAAGACAACAAAAATAACAACTTTATTCAATTCATCTTCTCCGCGTCACTGTAGCACCATTTTGGAGCACATCTGATTGGGCTAAGGGTGGGATTTTAGTGAGTTTGAAGTAAAAGTTTATGGACGTATAATATGTGTGTAGAGCATTCACTCAGTATCATTATCTCATTTTTTTTTTTTTAAGATTTATTTTTGGCTTTTTATTATTATAGGACAGATCAGGAAGGACAGGAAGCGAGGTGGAGAGAGAGAAGGGGGTAGGGTCGGGAAAGGTCCTCGAGCCGGGAATCGAACTCGGGACGCCCGTTGCGCAACGGCGCTGTATGTCGGCGCACTGCCCACAAGGCTATCGGCGCCGACATCATTATCTCATTTTTGACCGAGATGGCTTTTAGGGGGTTTTGCATCGGAACAAGGGGGTAAATAATTTATCTGAAAATTCTTATTCTGGAATTTAACTTCTCTTTTAAGAATACAGAATAGCAAATGATAAACAACACACTCTCAAGACTATGGGAGGAGTGCAACAGAGGCTTTTTCCTATAAAAAAAGTATGGAATGTAAAGTAAAATATAAAGTGTAAAATTATAAATGCATCTAAAAATACAGCAAAGTATATAAGTTGTATTATGTTAATATGTGAAATCATACTCTATATGCCTGTGGAGGCACTCAATAAAAAATGGAACATGAATTTACACTGAATGAAAAAAACTCAAACTCATAGAGGGACTCTGTGCCCTCATTTCAGACCTCCACAAACACACACACATGCACAGTTTGAAGCTGCTCTGTAGGTAAGAGCTAATCCCAGTGAAATAGGGATATAAAAGGCCAATTTTCTCTTCATTCAGCCTGTTGTGACAAGCAGTAATTTCTCTTCTGCTTTCTGCTTCTACTATAACAGAGAACGAAAGAAAAGGGAGAGAGAGAAACAGAGTGTGAAAGAAACAATTCACCTGATTTCTATAAATAAAAAACCTGACTTTTGTATGTGTGTACATGTGATAAACACACTGCATGCAGAATATGTGCTTCACAGATCAACTGAGGACAATCTTCCTGAAAGAAATGAATACAGATGCCTAATCTATAATATAAGCTAATTTTGCATAAAGATAATCAATTGTTTAGAAGTTTACATTGAATAGAATGAAAATGATATACTTTGTTCATGGGTCACCATCTGATTAAACTGGATTAGGGGTAATTAATTTTTAAATAAAACACATGATTTTGTGCTGAAATAGTGAACACTAAAGCACTGCAAAAGTTTTGTAAATTTAGACAGCACTGTTGATATTGAAAATGATAGATATATAATAAATATAGACAGAATAAGGACAACAGAGATCAGTAAAGAAAAGGACAGAGAAACAAGGCAAATGATAGACACTGTGTCATGGGAGATGTAGGGACATTTAACAAAAGTTGAAATACTGAAGGAAAAAAAAAAATGATGAACAGCATGAAAAAGAGTCTCCACAGAAGGACTAAACTATCAAATATCAAGTGATGACAAATGTAACGTTTACACAGAGCTTCTAACAAAGCAAAACTCTGAAACACAAACCCTTCATCAAATCAGTCAATCCATGAAGGACCTTGAAAATACAGCTTAAATGCAGACAGCTACTTAACACAAATTCAGCTAGAAGGAAATACCAATCAGAGTAAACAGAAGATGATCATAATAACTGGAGTAACTTTTCAATAAAAAACCCCAGAATTTTCACCTGAAAACCTCTCTACAAAAAACAGTTTTATGCACTATATCTGATTCCTATTTATTCAGTTATTTATTTCTCATAGATGTCACTAGAAAATCCCAATGGCTGTCTGCAGTCAGCACAAATCAGAAATGTCATTCCAGAGTGAAAAAAAGATAAAATAACCAACATAAGGATGACCTACAGAAATCACTGCGATGTGTGTGATGTACATAGCGTTACAAATGATATCACCTTCAAAGTCATTTCAGAGGTGTTTTTGCCATGCAATAGACATTCACAGATAGACAATCTCTAAAAATACAGTTCTTGAGGTTCAAGGAGGACAGATGAGAAGGCAGTACTGCAGATGATCTGTAATTGAAATAATAATACTTTAAAGAATTCCAATTCTGAAATTCATAAGGGCTGTACTTACACATCCCCATTACCCCCGGATGTAGTTTGTTGTATAATTGTGGAAAGAATGGGAAAAGAAATGAGGAAGGTGAGACAGGTAAGAGAGAGAGACTGAGACAGAGATGGTAATGGTGATGGAGAAGCCCATGGTCTCAGTCAATCAGTGAGACTCAATTACTTAATAATGTCTCATTATTGAGCCCTGATTAACCCTCATCCATCTCCTGATATCACTGCAAGGACACACAGAGGACAAGAGGCTTTCATTCCCTCTTCCTGCTTTTTAGCCCCGAGTTTTTGCCTGCAATTACCCCTTCATTTCACTTTCTGGTTTCAGTCATCTCACTCCATCCATCAATCTTTTCCTGCATTCATTCATCTCACTTGTCAGCATGTCATTTTTAAATCTAAGAAGGTCTGCCTGTAGGAAAGCACAAATCACAAATACGATCTCTTTAATATTTCAGTTTTTTCTTTAGTGAGATCAAATCTAGGCTAAATTAAGAATTGAACAGCTTCTCAGAACTCAACAATGCCTTAAAATAAATACACTAAATTAATAAATAAATAAATGGATAAACAGCTCTTAAGCCAACCTAAGAAGGGATAATTTAGATTTTAATAAGACTTCTCTTATTAAATCATTCAACCTTGCAGAATCAAGTTATTTTACCAAAATAAGAGGAATCATACAAAAATCATGTTATTTTTTATTTAGTACTGACCTGAAAGTTTACACACTTGATTCGTAATACTGTGTTGTTACCTGAATTATCCACAGCTGTTTTTTTTGTTTGTTTTTGTTTTGCTTAGTGATAGTTGTTCACGAGTCCCTTGTGTGTCCTGAACAGTACAGTTAAACTCCCGTCTGTTCTTAAGAAAAATCCTTCAGGTCCCACAGATTCTTTGGTTTTTCAGCATTTTTGTGTATTTGAACCATTTCCAACAATGACTGTATGATTTCTAAAATCCATCTTTTCACACTGAGGAACTCATATGCAACTATTACAGAAGGTTCAAATGCTCACTGATGCTCCAGAAGAAAAAAAAACATTGCATTAGGAGCTGGGGGCTGAAAACTTTTGAACATGTGTGTACATTTTTCTTATTTTACCTAAATAGCATGTTTTTTTTCATTTAGTATTGCCCTTTAGAACTAAAGAAGATACTTGCATGTTCCTCAGAAGACAAAATAAGTAAATTTACCCTGATCATCAAATTCAATAAAGAATACGCAAAAAGTGTGTAGTATTTTCAGGGTCGTTTTTATAAATTCAGCTTTATGGGCTATATGTAAACATCTTTTATGTGAAATATCTTATTCAGGTCAGTACTACATAAAAAAAAAATAGCATGCATTTTGTATGATCCCTTTTATTTTGGTAAAATAATTAACATTTCGCAAATTCTGCAAGGTGTATGTAATTATTATTATTTTTTTTTTTACCTCAAAATGTAATTACAGTTTTACTATACAGTATTATTATATCTATATATTATTATAATTATTTTTTATTTCAGTTTTAGCTTTAGATTTTAGTGCTTCAAGCTAAAGCTAAAATAAATGAGAAATGATTTCTTGAAATAAAACAGTTATAATTTTATAATAAATAATTTTATTTCAAGTAACAATCTTTTTTAGTTTGTTTATTTTAATTTTAAGACAGGAACACTATTGAGCTCTCCATTAAAATGAGCTCTCAACATAAAACTCTACATTTTTCTCAATTTTCTTGCTCTTATTGTGTATAATTCATCAGATTCTTTTTTGAGAAATGAAAAGTCTTTTTACACTCATTTTTAATCAAACTGTAATAACTTGCTCTACCTCAGAAAGAGAATCCATTAGATTATTCACACTATGATGTTAATAAATATCTAAAAATAGCTATTTAGGCATGATTTTACCAAACTGCCAATCCAGTCAATTCCTATTGGATACAATCAAAACCTACAGTGCATTGGAAAACACACCGGATTACAAAAGCAGAATGTTAGTAGCAGACTTCAAATGTGCTGTATAAATGCGTCACCTCAGAGCAGTAACATTTTCCATCAGGTGTCATTTTATGACCTTGTTTTCTTTTGAGTGTGAAAGTGCTTGAACTAGCCTGCTTGTGTTTGGATCAATGGAAACCAAGCATGAAAGTCAACACTTGACCACAATGACTCTCTCAGCTTATCGCCGTGCTACCGTGGCAACGTTGGTATCCATAGTGACACTGATATCTGCATCGCCAGTCGACGTCTGATCTATAACATCACTCTCGACAGATACCTTTCTAATTAAATGCCATTGATTGGATCTCACCTCTCCACCTGCCTCGTTTAACTTCCCTATCTCTCGCTCACACAAACATACACATACACAAAGAGTGAAAGAAAGCCAAATAATGAAAGTTTCCACATAAACGGAAAAACCCTATCCTATCGTAATGAAGATCTTAAAGGGTAGGCACTCAATTAGATATCAAAACATCTTCCAAAGGATCTGATTGGTCCAGAAGTACAGTATAATTACATCAAAGACAGCAGGATACACACTGGTAAGACAGAAGTGAACACCATCACCTGCTGTACTGACTCTGAATTACTTCCTTAAAGTACAAAAGACAGCACAACACCAAAAGAGTTCTGGCGATCTGTTTCAGAGAGATTCTGCTTAAATAATGAATCGCTTTTTGATGTGCAGAGCTGAAACCTTCTCTGACAGGTAAAAGAGCATTCTCACATTTCATGCTGGTAAAAACAGAGAAAAGCTAGCTGTCGTTCACTCAGCCAGTGACATTTTAGATGCCCTTACGTTTCCTCCAAAAATGTGAAATAAACTCTGTGCATGAACACACAGACAGTGGTTTGAGGCCATTTGAGATGAGCTCTACGGAAACTGAAATTGCTGTGGCCTGTGTCACTCAGTCGGACTCTGCTGCTGAATATTAATAGGCGTATGCTAACTACCATCCTTTCACTTAATAACACAAACATTGAAATAGCTCTGCTAGGAAAAGGCAAGAAATGCTGAAGAGCATTTCAATTTTAAAAACATTATATAGATAACAAGATGGCACACTTTTCTATTTTCCTTTTTTTCTTCAGTGGATGTTTTAATCAGATAAACGTACCCTATGGGAATGTGAAAACAGAGCAACAGGGTGAAGTTAGGTTGAACATAGATGGCCCACTTCTCTTAAACTTTCTGCCCCATAAATTCCCAATTCAAAGCTTATGAGCTTTTAATGTCTTTCACAGCAGCTGATTCCACTGCATCACACTGTTTTCTCTCTTATTCTCATTTCAGCTTATTTGTTATCCCCTGTTCATCTTTCATTTTCTTTTTTTTTTTCTTTTTTAAAGATTTATGTTTGGCCTTTTTTGGCTTTATTAGATAGGACAGATCAAAGCTGACAGGAAGTGAAGTGGGAGAGAGAGAAGGGGGCAGGGTCAGGAAAGATCCTCGAGCCGGGATTCAAACTCGGGACGCCCGTAGTGCAATGGCGCTGTATGTCAGCGCACTGCCCACAAGGCTATCGGCGCCAACACACCATCTTTTGTTTTCTATCAGCCATTTATTGTGCATTTTAATGTATTTACATAAAAGTGGGCCTTAAAATTTTGTTTTATCTCATAATTGTCACAACTGCATGTGTGGAAAGGAAGGAGAACGACAAGGAAGGTCAAATGCAGATATAATCCAAGCAGGCAAGTAGACTCCACGTGAACAGGAGAGTGAACACATGTAAACACTGACGAGACCGGATAACCAAACACTCAACTGAAGGGTAGCTAATGAGACACAGACAGGTGTGGGAGATTAACTAATATTGACTTGATGAGGACAGGAGCAGGAACACCATATAGGGACAAATGAAGGAAAAACCAGCACAACAGTTCAAAGGGGTTTGACAGTTTGCCCCTTCCAGAAAGGCGTGTCCTCGTGCCGTAAACTAAAAAAGGAGGCCTGAGTGGAAACTTGGGTGGAGGCTCAGGAGGAGGACGACGAAAGGAGTCCAGGGTGGAGATGACAAAGGAAGGAGCCAACCAGGAACCAGAGCGGACCAGACGAAGGGAAAAGCCAGGGAGGCAACAAGAGGGACTTGGAGCAGGGGGAGAAGCCATGGTGAAGGAAGGGCTGATGACTTTAGGGGGCCGACCAACGGGGGCGGAGCAGGTGGTGGAGCCTGAGGCAGAGACGGAGCGCCGACGAGTTAGGGCAAAGCAGAGGATCTAGAGGACCAAGGGGGAGCAGGTTGCTTTGGTGACCGAGGCTTGGGGGAGCCCCGGAAGGCCGCGGCAGAGTCGGAGCGACAAAGGACTGAGGTGGAGCTGGAGGGAGGGAGGAGCCCAATGGAACCAAAAGGATGAAGTGCTGAGGCAAAGCTGGAGGAGTGCAGTCCCAAGGTGAAGGTAGGAGGGCAACTGACGAAAGGCGGAGCCGGAGGAAGCCATGGTGGAGCCGCAGGATCACAGGACTGAAGCGGAGTCTGAGCCTCGGAGGCTGGAGGCGGAGACAAGATCCAGCAGAGAGGGCATTGAGGAAGGGAAAATGTCACTGAGAGGAGGCAGGAGAGGGCGGTTGGGTGGGATAATTTGCCAGTGAATAGTTCTGGTGAGTGAAGGATGGGTATTTCAGAGAGAAAGTTAATTAAGTCTCCCATTTGCAGAACGTGCTCACCCCCAGCATTGGTGGCGTGGGCGGGGCTTTCCATAGTGGCTATCTCCACAGCTGCATCCACCGTTGCTTGTGCTGTCGGCTCTCGCACCTGGTCAGACATTAGGGGTTCCGGGACGATCGTCCACTCTGTCTCTCCTAGTGGTGATGGCTCCAAGCGAAATCCAAGGTTAGTGGAGATTTGCAGGACACCAGCAAATGGATTCCTTACAGAAGGTTGTAAGAAAAGCATGTGCAGAAAGCCCTTATATGGAGACGGTCTGGGTGTGTTTTATGCAAAAAATTCACTTTGTGCACGTGGCCACTTACTTAGAATACTCTAAATTCATTAACATCAGAAATAGGATAAAAAGCACCCATGGGCTAAATGGCGCATGCTTTCATTGTATGAAAAAGAGCGGCGTGAACATTTTTCGAAACATCTCATTTTGTGTTCCACAAGGAAAAACTTGTAGGTTTGAAACAACATGCATGATGACAGAATTTTCTTTTACAGGTGAGCTATTTCTTTAAAAGTTACTTTTATTGGTGCACCCTAATGTAGTCAGATTGAGGCAGTCCAATAATAATTTGACTTGTATTAACACATCTAAATTTAATGAGCTTATTCATGAAGCACATTTTGAAGTTTCTAAGACAAAAATGCATTACCTTGTACTTTATTCTAGACACATAAGAGAAGCTGTGTTCACACACCAGGAATCACACCAGGACAGAGCATGAGAGAGAGAGAGAGAGAGAGAGAGAGGGAAAGAGAAGCTGCTTATCATAACTAATACATATACATGTTTAATTTCAGTTTGTCTCTCTCTATCTTTCCTGCTGTGAATTGCCCTACATGAATCAGTGAGGCTAAACAGCAGCCCATTCTTGTTCTCCAAACCCATGAAATTGAGCTGTGAGTATGTGTGTGTGTGTGTGTGTGTGTTTCTTCATTGAATCAAGGATTAAACCAGGATGATTTTTACTGACTCTGTGTGCAAATGTAGCCAGACTCAGGATACCATATGCTTTGTGTGTGGCATGAACCCTGCCAGTGGAAAAACTGGGGTTTATACCCAAAAATATGTCATTTACTATAACCACTGCTCACAAATAATTTAAATCAGCATGTAGGCGAAATGAGCAATGCAGGCAGATTAAATGAAAGAGCTATATTTTGTGTCTCTCTTCCAGGTGTTTGCTAAGAAGTCGAAAATGATACTGTGAACATTGTCAGGCATTTGCTTTTTACTTAGTCTGGCTTATGGATGAACATACAAATCTATTTTCTCATACGTTGCAGCAGGCTTACACACACAATCCTATTATAACTGGAAAAAGTGTATTAACTATTCTGACATGCTTTCTTCACCACAAACCTTCTGAATGAACCCTGAGCAGCCAGACTTTGGACCATCAGTAAAAACATCAGTATAAAGTCTGGTCCAATGTGCAGTTTATTTGGCTTATTTACTGTTACTGAGTACCATTATTAGAATGATTTCTGAAGGATAATGTGACACTGAAGACTGATGTTGAAAATGTAGCTTTGATCACAGGAATAAATTACACGTTAAAATATATTCAAATAGAAAACATTTGTTTTTAATTGTAATAATATTTTCCACTATAAATTGTGGACCACAATCTGAGACTTTATCTTCAGGTAGGCCGAAGTTGCGGAACACATGCTGGAAGAGCGCCTCTGCAGCTTCCAATGCGGTAGGCAGTCCTTTCAGGGGTATAAGTTTACAGGTTTTGGAGAAGGGGTCCACAATCACAAAGATGGCAGTATACCCATTCGATTGAGGTAGGTCAGTGGCAAAGTCTATGCCAAGATGGGACCAGGGCTGGTGAGGAATGGGCAGTGGCATCATCTTGCCTTTGGGCAGACAATGAGGGGTGGAGGTGATGGCACAGACGGAAACATCCCTTGATGTACCGGGCGACATCTCGGGCCATGCTGGCCTACCAGTAACGGTTTTGAAGGAGCGAGAGGGTTCAGTGGCTGCCTGGATGCTCGGATCCTGGAGAGGTATGCACAGAGTCCAGAAGGGCGTGGTGTAGAGCGGTAGGTATGTAGATTCTGGTAAACCAGAATCTTGTGAAGAAGAGTGCCCAGCGAGCTTGACGTGGGTTGAGTAATTTTGCATCACGGAGGTATTGAAGGTTTTTTGGTTGGTGATCACCTGAAAGGGTTATTGGGCATAGAGGTCTTCACAGAGGACCCAAGAACCGAGGACCCGTATGGGTTCGGGTCTATATTTTAAATGGTCAGTTGGGTCCGGGTCGGGTCCCAGTCTATTACTTCGGGTCCGGGTCTGTTTAACATTGTGTGTAATAAAGTGAAAAAAAAAAAAACCTGCGTCGCCGTGTGACCTCAGCCGCCAGAAGAAGAGCGCGGGCGGACGGAGATCATGGATTCCTTCATGAGCAAATTTTTTTTTACATTTTATAAGATGATCACTAGGTGGAGCTGTAAATAAGTGTTTTATGTTTTTTACCTGTTATTGAACATGCATGCAGTAAAGTGTAACGGACTTGTTTGCTAACAAAAAATGCTTTATTAAAAGTCTTTATTACAACCAAAGAGTATTGTTTCAACAGTCAAAGTTGTAAGATGCAAAAAAAAAAAAAAAGCGAGGCGTTTTAGTGCCACGTTAAAAAAGTAAATTTACGAAATTAAAGTTGTAATATTTCTAGAATAAAGTCGCAATGATTTTAATATATGATTAGGTTCGTTTTATCACGAAATACGAATTATAATTGTAAATAACAATAAATAACAATATGTGCCGAATCAGGTGCAGTCGGGTCAGTGTCTTCCCAGCCTGGTTCGGGTCCGACTTTCAAATGATGGTTGGGTCTGTGTTGGGTCTGCATTTCTTTGGTCTGCATGGGTCCAAATAAAATACGGGTCCGGGTCGGTTCCTTGCGGCACATTTACGGGTTTCTTTGGGTTCGGGTACAAATTTTTGGACCCGTGAAGACCTCTAGTTGGGCACCCTCCAGCCAATGCTGGCACACTTCAAGGGCGAGATTGATGTCAAGGAGTTCTCGAGTTTCTTAGAGAAGTACACACATGGATGGAGCACAGGGGGTTCACCTCTCCACTGAGAGAGTATGGCGCCCACTCCCAGGGTTGCTGCGTCCATCTCGACCATGAAGCGGAGACTGGGGTCTGGATGAAAGAGTGCTGGGGCCGTACAGAAAGCTGACTTGAGTTGTTGGGAGTCCACGTGAGGTTTTTACCCTTGTGATGGATCAGAGAGGTAAGTGGAGCTGACAGTTGGCTGTAGTGAGCAATGAACCGGCGACAGAAGTTAACGAACCCCAGGAACCGCTGCATTGCTTGATGGTCGAAGGGAGTGGCCAGTTTCGCGCAGCATCCACCTTCCTCTGGTCCATCTGGACTCCAGCAGGGGTGATGATGTATCCAAGGAAATAGATGGTGGTCTTATGGAACTTGCACTTCTCTGCCTTCAGGTAAAGATGGTATTTCCTGAGGTGTTCGAGTACCTGGGTGATGTGTCGGTGATGATCTTGCTGAGAGGGTGAGTAGATGAGAATATCGTCAATGTCAACGATGACGAACCGATTTAACATGTCCCTGAATATCTCGTTCATGAAGTTTTGAAAGATAGAAGGTGAGTTGCACAGGCCAAAGGGCATCACATGGTACTCGTAGTGGCCGGTGGGTGTAACGAAGGCGGTCTTCCATTCGTCACCCCTGCAGATGCGGACAAGGTTATAGGCGCTTTGGAGATCCAGCTTGCTGAAGATGCGGGTGCACCCCTGTTGTAGTGCTTCTTAAAGTCTCAGTGATCATGGCTTTGGGTGCTGGAGGAGTGGGCTCGGGAGAGGCGGCTGCAGCGGGCGAGATTTCCATATGAGCGGCTTTTTGCAGGAAATTCTACAATCCCACTGAGCCTTCGTAGATGGCCATTTGCTGCCGCACTGTGGGGTTCAGACCTCGCCGGAAGGTCATGAGTAGAGCAGTTTTGTTCCATTCACTGCTGGCTGCAAGAGCATGGAAGCGGAGAGTGTAGTCATGAATTGATGACTTGGCTATTTCCCAGAAGACAACATAAGTTCAATTAACCCTGAAGTTTTCAATCCCCAGTTCTTAACATGTTGTTTTTCCTTCTGGAGCATCAGTGAGTGTTTGAACCTTCTGTAATAGTTGCATATGAGTCCCTCGGTTGTCCTCAGTGTGAAAAGATGGATCTCAAAATCATACAGTCATTGTCTGAAAGGGTTCAAATACACAAAAATGCTGAAAAACCAAATAATTTGTGGGACCTGAAGGATTTTTCTGAAGAACAGTGGGCAGTTTAATTGTTCAAGACAAACAAGGGACTCAAAAAACTAAAAACAAACAAAAAACAGCTGTGGATCATTCAGGTAACACCACAGTATTAAGAATCAAGTGTATGTAAACTTTTGAACAGGGTCATTTTTATAAACTCAATTATTATTTTCTCTTGTAAACGTCTTTTATGTGAAATATCTTATTCAGGATTTTTCATAATCCCTCTTATTTTGGTAAAATAACTAACATTTTGCAGATTCTGCAAGGTGTATGTAAACTTTTGACTTCAACTGTATCAAATGGCCAGTCTGTGGGTGGTGATCTGCCATGCTCTTTGAGGCTGACTGTGTCCCCTGTAGTTCACTGCTGCCCTTTTATGGCACAACTGACCTAAAATCAGGTGGCTCTTTGGCTATTAGGGGGCACAGAAAAGCCAGCTGAACCTCACAGAGGGGTGAGCACCCCTGTTTCATGATTGGATGCAGTAGAGCATGAAGAGACCCTCTGAGCAGGACATTAAAGAGAGAAGGAGGACAAACCTAGAGCTCCATTTATCACTTCATCAAATGAACAGATCTCCTTATGTCTTTAGTCAGAACAGGCTGATAGCTTTCACTCTTTCTCCTGCTCTCTTCCTCGCTTCTTCCTTCTTAAAGGGACAGTTCACCAAAAATGAACCATCTGACATTATTTGCTTATCATGATATTGTAATAATAATTTATTAATTTATCTGACAACACATTCAAAGATGACATATTTAAATACTGTATGAGGCCACAAATGAGAATCGCTACAGTGGCTAACATTTCAGTCATATGACTACAATGTCTGAAATACAGCACAAACCCCTTTTGTAAGACTTTTATACTACTTTTTTTTGTCATTTTAGAGCTTGCAATTGTCAGTCCTTTTTTAGTCTCCTAGTTTTAGATAAAGCTAACTCAGGTAGTTTTTATCTGCACAGAACATAGTGAAGAAGAGGAGAGGGACGAAAAAAGAGAGAAACAGTGGATAAAGAGTAGAGACACTAACTGATGAAACAAGAAGAGACAGAGGATAGTTGGACTGGACGGCCATCTGTCTACAGATGATAAGACGCCTCTACGGGGCTGCCACCACAGGCCGAGACTGAACGCAGGCCTCTCTATCGAACACATGCACACTAATCCAGTAGCTCGTGACTTCCACTCACTCTATTCAGTGACTATTCTCACCCATATCTCTGCTCACAATCTGTAATTATGAAAAAGTTCATTCATACACTACTGATGTAAAATAACGAATTTTGAATTTGAATATATTTTAAAATGTATTTTATTTCTGACACAAATCTGAATTTTCAGCATCATTATTCGTCTTCAGTGTCACATGATTCTTCAGAAATCTTTCTAATATGCTGATTTGCTGCTCAAGAAACATTTCTTATTATTATCAATGTTGACATTGTATAATGTTAAAAAATATTTCTATTTCAAATAAATGCTCTTTATCTGAACTTTCTGTTCATCAAAGAATCCTGGAGGAAAATAAATCCATAAAAATATTAAGCAGCAAAGATTATTAAGCAAACAGCAAATAATATTATGTACCAATAATACATTTAAATAATTAGATTTATTTCTCATGTGACATGGCTATGTTTACATGCACCAATTTTTGTCAATCCGAATGAATTGAATTCGATTGCAGATCTGTTTACATCTACTCTAAACATTGTAATTGATTCAAATATCTGTTTATATGTTTTTAATATACATTCCAATTAAAACTTTTGTGCACGCTCCTTTGCGTGTGACGTCTTATCAATCACACTTACGGAGACAACCATGGACGTAACACCAACAGAGCTCATCATTATTTTTGCCTTGTTCACATATAGGTTAGGCTCATTCGAGGTAAAACAAAAGCAAAACTTTGTTTTCTTAATTATTCCCAACTTTGTAAATTAAAATTCTTTTAACCTTTACTCACCCTCATGACTTTTCAAACCCTTCCTTATTCCACTGGCAATGCAAAGCTGGAAAATAGACTCAAAATGACCCATTTACAAGACAATAAAGACACACACACAAAAAACAATCCAACTTGAAAACAAAGAGTGGGAGGAAAACCTCTTTTTGTTAGAGAAAATTATTGGCATGGGGGATCTTTGGCCGTCCTGATTGGTGGATTGTTTCAACGCTCTGTGCATGCTCAGTAATTATCTTGTCTAGTTGCCTCACAGTACCATGGTGACCCCAAACCCCACAATGCAGCGTCGCCATCACGACACCCGGCAGGAAAAGCACCTCCTATTGGCACAGACACGCAAACTGACTGGCATGGCACGGCAGGCTTTTGCCCTTTAAGTCTGCCCACATATTTTATAGCACGTTTTGTGTTCAGCAGTGCAATATTAATGAGGGTTATTTCTAAACTTACCTCCATGAAATGGCCATTTGGACAGCAAATGCACACACAAACTTAACGTAAAAGAAAAGCGAGCCTTTGAAAAGAGAGATTCCATTAGAGTAAACCAATAGTGGAGCTTGAGATGTGTAGTTAAAAGCTCTCAAACAGCACAACAGAAATCATAGGCTGCTCCCCTCTCTAGATAACAGGATTATCCTCTCTGTGCTCTCACAAATACTCTGTCTGTCTCTTTCAAATGAACAGAGACTGGCACACACACAAATACAGATTTGATATAACAAAAATACATAATGGCTTTGGACTAAGTGGACTTTTTCTGAGTGGTTTTCCCTCAACTGCTGTCAGAAACAACCAAATGGCAGAAACAACTAAACCTTGACATTTTGAGAGCGGTGCTTTGGCTAATCTGGCAACCATGATGCTAGAGTGATGTAGATGGTTACCAGGGTGTGGTTATATCAGGGTTCTAGACTAACTTTTTGCACTGGTTGCACTGGTGCTCCCAAATTTTCGACCGCATCACATTTAAAATATATATATATATATATATATATATATATATATATTTATAAAACGGTTAGTTCCATTCCTGGATTCTGATTGGTCAGCAGCTGTGTTTTATTCCCCATACAGCACGGCTATGACCGTTCCACCCAATGGTTCTTAGTATCACTGCGCAGCACCCTTAGCAACCACCCTTAGCAACATAAACATATATTAGTTCTTATTTGAAGAAAGCAATAAGAGCTAACAGGCTAAAATGTTTCAAGTAAATTTTGATTTATATGACGTTAGATGAGTGGTTTGATTAACGATTTGGAAATACACACCGATTTCTGCTAAGGACAGCACCATTAAACTGTCTGACATGCTTAATCCAACACACCTGAAGTACTCGTAAACAAAGTCTGGTTTGATGTGCAGTTACATTTCTGACTTAGAGAAAAAGAGGGGAACTGAGAACTCATGCCAGACTCATTCAACATTTTAACCGAAGAAAATGGTCTCAAGTATGGCACAATGAGCTTTAACTTGTTTATCAGGCGGCTTTGCGTATATCCGCTTCTAATACCCTACGATGCGCATCATTCAGTGTCCTGCATTAGCCAAAATCATGACTCTCTTTGAAATATGTTTGATGATTGCGGCTGATGCGCCCGCGCCCGCTCTGTCTCCCGCATCTGAGATGCTGCTTTTCACACACGAGAGCACGCCAGGGAAGGCGAGCGAGTGGAAAACGTACTAATTATTATTGATTACGGATTTAAATCATTTTATAATAACGAAAATAATACCTTCGCGGTTCGCCAGGCGTTTTCATCTGGCCCGTGAGGCAATTGGAATAAACTGGCTAATTTGACGCAATATCAGTAAAATCCAATAGATGTCGCATTTAGTGTGGTATATAGCGGCTTTCGCTTTTTTACGCTTCGTTAAACATAAGCGCCTAGTCATTCTTGACTGCATCCAAACCGCACAGCTCAGATACAAAATAAAAAGTCAAAATATACACCCTGTAAAACTGGCACATTTGCTGCTGTTTTTAAAAATGTGAAAGGGTTCCATTTGTTTAACAACAGATTGGTGACGAATATGAAAGGCAAGTGAGTTTGCATTGCGCATTTACCAGCAACGTTCAGTGATTTATTCACGATACAGCACGGCCTCTCGTACCTTATTGCTTACATAAATTCCTAATTGAACAAATAAAAATGATAATACCATTTACTTCCCAGATCAAGAGTTTTAATGCAATCTATTTATTAAAAATAATACATATGGTTAATGCAGTAACGAGACGGTAGGCATATTTTTGACAAAGGCTACATGACATGGCTTACTTTGGGCATGGGCATGCTTGACCTCAATGTGTCCAATCAGTATATTTACCAGTCTTCCTCTCCGCAAGATACAACCATACACAACGACGCATTCCTTTGTGCCAATATCTGTTTCCGTCGATCAGGAATGCCATGTACGCACTGTTCGCAATTTGCACAGACGTCTTTTTTTTTCAATGTATCTGCGATGACTCTGTCAATTGGGCGCACGCGTCATTATTGCTGTACGTCGGGTTTATGTTCAAGCCATTTTTCTTTATAAGAATTATTTCAGACTTGAATTTAGTGAAGGGAAGTTCTTTTTTCACAATATTGTAGACAATGTTAAACTTGATTATCATCTCGGCCTCATCTGATGATTGATACACACACGTACAGGAATATCTGGACCATGGCCAATCAGAGGGGGGGTCCGCCCTTCACTATCCCTGTAAGCCTCAGCCTCAGTCTAGTGTTTGTCGGGTCTGCTCATTGGTTAGGTGTGTCTGCTCAAGCCTCTGTTTTGGAATATCCCTTGTATTTACCTACAGTTTTGCCAAATTCATGGATTGGGTTCTGACGAGTAACAGATCTCCTTTCACTGTCGGACCTGAGGATGATCACGCCAGTTACACTCCAGACACTCCAACTTGCTTCCTCTCCTCTCTTCTTCGTCCCCGCTGGTCCCATCCAGCCCTTGTTTGTCTCCTGTCCCTACGTCCAGCCTAGAGTGGACTCCCGTTTCCCAGTCCAGCCGAGAGAGACTCAGTTTCCGAGTACAGCCAGGAGTGGGCTCTGATTCTGGAGGACAGCCCTGAGAGCCAGGAGGCTCACAAATGCACAACCACTCGCCTGCTCCTGCCTCTTCCACCACTGTCGTCTGGCAGCCCCTCTGCTTGCCCTCAGCTCACCATCTATACGGTGCGAGCTCCACAGGTCTGCCATCCTCCATCGTCACTGTGGAACCGTCACCTCTGCCTCTAGCCTCCTTGGCCCGGATTCTGCCTCGGCCCGTAGACCCAGCGGCTCCACCTCGGCTCCTAGATCCCTAGCCTCCACCGTTGATCCACCAGCTCCACGGGGCTCCCTCGTCCTTCTGGCTCCGCCTTGGTCTGGCATTGACCATCCTGCACCTCGGGACTCCACTCCTCCAGCTGCACCTCATCCCTTCATCCCTCTGGCAGGCTCCGCCATCCCTCCGGCTCCACCTTCATCTTCAGTCGCTCTGGCTCTGCCGCGGATCTCCGCCTGGGTCTCTAGAACCCTCTGCATCCTCCTGGCTTGTTGTCTCTCCTTTTCCACCTCGGGCTCCTCCGCCACCTGCTCTGCCGCCGCCAGTCAGCCCCCTGAAGTCGTCAACCCTTCCTCCTCCATGTCTCCTCCTACACATGACTCTGTGTAGTAAATGCGGCTGCATGAATGAACATGTGAATGAGATTTACGACTAATCACAGAACCGGCATTATTGACGAGATACGCATGATAATCGCATGCAAATATCGGCACAGCCCTAGTCGTGGGTCGTCATTATGGCTATGGACTGGGCCCCACCTGGCTCCTCCTGCTCCAGCTCCCTCCTGTCTCCGTATGTTCCACCCTGGTCTCTCCTGTTTACTTCTTGGCTTCTCCCTCCGTCATCTCCCCCATGGACTCTGTTCGTCATCCTCCTCCTCCCAGAGGTCCGTCCTTCTCTTGAGCCTCCTCCCTAAATCCCATCTATGCCTCCCTCTGTTGTTATTTATGGTGTGAGGATGAGCCTTCCAGGAGGCAGCGTAATGTCAGGATTATCGACCTGTTTTGGTTTGTTTCTGCCCCATCTCTGTTCCTGTTTTTCCTTTTTTGGTAATTTTCCTGTCTTTGTGTATATAGGGACAGCATCTGTTTGTCCCTTGTTATCCTGTGTTTATAAGCCTCAGTCTGTTAACCCTCTGGGGTCGACGGTCGCGCCGGCGCGACCAGCGCACTTTTTTTAAGATCAGTGCGAAAGATACTAAAATTGCTCTGTCGATATTAGTCACACAAATACGAGTTATACATCATTCAAAATGGTTAAGTGTATACTTTTTTTTGTGTACACTCAGAATAACAACTGAACTTTGTTCTTTTTAAAAATAAAGAAAAAAGACGGGGTGTTTTTTCTGTCTTCAGCGTCTCCGCGCACTGCGATTAGAAACGCCTCAATAAATGTATCTTTAACTCGGTGGAGGCTCAGCACACAGACAGTTAATATACATGGATAGAAAGCTTATTATCTCTACTTTTAAATAAAGCAAGTCTTGTCGAAAACAAATGTTCTGTTATAAAGTAATCCGTATGAAACCAACAACATGTTGAGTTTTGCACTCAGTGTTCATTAACGATAATGAAGTTGACGCCTCCGCTTTTGATATGATAATTAGCCATGTGCGCCGCGCGGGAATGTTAACGCCCACATCACCGCAAACTAACTTTGAGAATTCATCGCGTTCATATCAGCTACTGTTCGCTTATGGAAGAAGACACACTGAGAGGACTAAACACTGAATTCACCTCAGATGAAGAACAGAATGCGATGCGCGGCTGATCCACGTGACGCGATCGTTCTGATGAGCAAGTAATGTTTCTTATTTGCATTAGTTAACGTGCTATTCTCACATATACTTGAACACATAGCTGTGTTTTTCTAAAACTATAACTCCTGGCTAAAAGGTTTGAAATCGAGTGAAAAGGATAGGTACAATTCATATAATAGGCTACTACACAATTCATTGTATCTAAATTCTTACGACGCAATGAAGGTTTCATACTCTATAGGCTGTAATATAAAACAAAATATATAAGTAATAGGACTGTACTGTTTTTAGTGATCGCATACCTGCATCACATATGACTCTTCACTTGAATCTGAGGTAGTTGTATTAACATTATTTGTACGGAATACCAGGGGTAGTTCAGTTTTTGCGGTCGAGTAAATGCACAAATATAATAATTCACTGATGTAATTATATGTGCATCGACATAATATTGAAGTATATGTACTTGTTTGACGTTACTAAATAATAATATAGATTCTCTAATTGTCATCTGAGTGCTGCTCACACTGCAAAAAAATCTCTATCTTAGATTTTTGTCTTGTTTCCATTCAAAATATTTAAAAATTCTCAAGAAGGATTTTCTAGATAACAATGTCTTGTTTTCAGACACTAGAAAATTAAGTGAGTTTTTGCTTGAAACAAGCAAAATAATCTGCCAATGGGGTAAGAAAAATAATCTAGCCTTCTGTTTGAAATAAGATTATTTTGCTTACCCTATTGGCAGGTTATTTTGCTTGGTTTAAGCCAAACCTCACTTAATTTTGACTTATTTTTTCTGAAAACAAGACAATAATTTTTACTTGTCTAGAAAATCCTTCTTGATTTAAGAATTTTTAGATATTCTGGCTGGAAACAAGACAAAAAAATCTAAGCTAGAAAAGCAGTTTTTTTGCAGCGCACACTTTTTTTTAACAGATTTGCTAGTGAAAAGTGTTAATATATCTTCACATTTTTAGCACAGCAAGCAAGGCACAACACTTTTCCACATAGAGGAATTACAATAAAATAGATGAAAATCTTTGAGCATTCTCACATTCTTTCTTCACAGTGCTCCAACTTGATGGGGGAACATTAGCTTTGATGGGGGGAACATTAGCCATTGTGGGAGTGTCTTTTGTCTCTCCTTGTGTGAATTACATGAATATTCAGAGCTATTAACACTCCCATGAATATGGCAATGCTGGCCAAAAAACTTACTTTCAAAATTCAAATTATTATATCTTTGTTTGTGATGAAGTGGTTGGAATGATTCTCACATCATTGTGAAGTAAATATTCTAGCTTACAAGACTGATTACTCAAATGATTTCGTCAGAACTATTCAGTAGGTTTTTTTAGGCCATCTTTTAGATGAATGTTTTTTCCTAAAATGTGCTAACCACGCATAATATTTTTTTTCTACAAAATGCAAACATGTACATCTATCTTTCTCACATATTATTGTAGCACAGGGTGTGCTGAATACAAGAAAAATACATATGGGCAAATAGTATGTTATAAGTAGCTGAAATAAGCACAAATGTCAGGGCATGTCAGCACACCTCAAGGGCCCCAAAATCACCTCAGACCCCAGAGGGTTAAGTGTTAGTGTTTGTCGGGTCTCTTCATTGTTTATGTGTGTCTGCTCAAGTCTCTGTTTTGGAATATCCCTTGTATTTACCTCTTAAAGGAAGATTTACATTTACTCAGCATTTCCTGTGTGTTTTTCTGACAGCGTAACCGTAACAATATTAATGATGCACTGAAATTTTGGCAAAAAATTTTAGTCCAAACCAAACATTTATTATTTGCCAACAAATTTGGGTTGCAGAAATTATCAAAGATGCACATTTTAACCAAACATGTACTGAAACAGTGTAAAGTAAGGTTTATTTACAACTTCTCAGATGGTGCATTTTGACTGTGTCAGATACTATTATATGCAAAAAAAAATGGATAAGCTAGAATTGGTAAACATGGCAACATGTGGTCGCTAATGCTGGGTTGAAAATGTCAGTCTTTTATGGGGTGTTCAAATAAAAATGGAAAACTGCTGTTTAGGAGCCTGAAAATGTACACTTCTGAAAATGGGTTTCAACATGCATGTTTTTGGAAATGTTATCATCCAGTGTAAACTACAAAATGCAACTCAGGCTTCTAAAAATATGTTTCAAAGTGAAATGTCCAGAGAGTGGCACTATAACACATTCAATACGTGACCATGGCACGTTTTATTTCGTAGGTACAGGCAAGTATTGCTGCGTATTTATTGCGCTGCTTGAGGTATGTATTTGGTTGTTCAGAACTCAAATATCCGGGGCGTGTCGCATAAGGTTTATGCTCTATTGCATTAAGTTAAAACTCCTGCATAGGAAGCTGCAAATTTGACAACAACGTTCCAAATACGCAGTGAATTACGTTTTTTTTTTTAAGGGAATGTGCCCCCTGATCTACCTAAATGCGTCTATGTTCATGTGAATCATTTGTGATGCAGCTTCACCTACAGTAGAAGTGAGTATAAGGTTCTTTTATGAATTTTTGCAAATTGCCTTACATAATAATGTGCTAGGTAGCAAGTTCCATGGCTAATTGCGGCTGAAGTAAACAGTACGGCTCATCACCCCACGAAAGGGCATTTAAAGGGACATGCAACAAAACAGGTTGCTGTGAACAGAGCTGATTTTGACATGGTAAAATGGTGTTTTTTACTCTACCATTGAGAATTTTAACCAAAGTATGTTATAGACCAGAGGTCTTCAACCCTGCTCCTGGGGACCCACTTGCCTGGAAAGTTTATTTGCAACCGGCTTCAGCACACCTGCCTGCAATTTTCAAGCAGTCTTGAGGAGCTTGATTGCCCGCTTCAGGTGTGTTTGATTAGGGTTGTAGCTAAACTCTTCAGGATAGTGGGTCCCCAGGAACAGGGTTGAAGACCTCTGTTATAGACTTTTCATTAAGACCTTAAAGAATCATAACAACTTGTAGAAAATAGGCATCCAATGCCCCCTTTAATCAAAACTATGTACCTGCGCATCATACTTTGTCGGAGTTTGCACTTTAAAATAAATATAAATTTCTGTTCAGTAATTCTTTTAAATGACACAATTTAATTGCAGTGCTTCAAATTAAGTAGTAAAAAAAAAATCACATTGGAGACATACTGGAATGTAAATGCAAAAAAATAAATAAATCAACCTTATGTTCAGTGTAAAGTTGGGCAATACTTGTCTCTAGATATGGATCAGTCTCACTGTCAATGCAAGCTTACAGAATTTTTCAACTGATTATTCACTAACTGGAAAGAAAGCATACACCTGTTGATCTACAAAATAAATGTACACCTCTACTCAACAAGCAACATGATTTAAGGTACCAAAAAAACTAAGAACTTTCTGACCCTGCAACTGACAAATGTTCTCATTAACGCACAGCGAAGACTGACACGGCAGAGAAGAAATTGTTGAATAAAGAAAAATTTAATTATTTGGGATTTCTTTGCCCACAAAAAGATTTCTCATAGCTTCATAACATTATACATGTTCTTATTACCTTTCTGGGCCTTGAACGGGGGATAGTTGCGTTGCTGTCTAAGCAGGATCAGAAAGCTCTCGGATTTCATCAAAAATATCTTAATTTGTGTTTTGAAGATGAATGAAGGTTTTATGGCTTTGGAACGACATGAGAGTGAGTAATTAATGACAGAACTTTCATTTCTGAGTGAACTCTTCAAATCAAACCCTTATTCTAAAGCATTACTGATATTCTGTATTTACTACTCCCTTCCTCCTCATTTTATTAGATGGTCCCAATAGCGAAACACTGGAGATCCTGAAAAGCGTTCCAGCGGGTGTTTCTGCAATTCTCTAGATTTTATAGATTGGAGTGATGACAGCAGAGAACAGCACATGTTCTCCTGGAATACACTGTATCTGTCATCCATCTCGCAATACTTCCAACACAAAGAAATGTAATAATCTTTACCTTTATAAACCCACAGTAACAATTGGACCCCAAAATTTGATTTTCTCCTTTTCCGTCTTCTCTTTCTTCTTTTCCCTTTTTTTTTTGACCTTTATTTTGCTCTCAATTATATCCAGATTTTTTGCTATGTTGCACTTCCCTTTGTTCAATCTCTCATTCTTTCAATGAGCATCATCTGAACTCAACACTCTCAGCCCTCTCTCTCTCTCACACATACACACAAAATTTCTGTAATCAGTGGGGAAAAATGCATTGCTGGGAGGGTCACTGCTGCTCAGGAGACTGCAATAATTGAGTTTTAAGTTACTATATATATATATATATATATATATATATATATATATATAAAAATTAAAAATAAATTGTAAATGAGACAATTGTTGACCTACAATAACAATACAAAGCATTCATAGCTAAACTCCTCTGATAAACAGCATTTTCACACGGACTTTAACTTATTGCTGTCTAGCAGAAGCAACTTGGATATCGAAGATATCTGAATTTGTGGCTTTTAATTCTTAAGACTGACTATGATTGAAATGAATAGAATATATTAGTACAGAATATAATGTGGATGTGGATGTGAATGTGATATTCCTTCCTCCTGATATCAATTTAAGCAGGTTTAAGAGAAAGCATAAATGAAGAATGAGTATTTGCTCTGTTGCCAAATGAGTCAGTTAGGTCAGTGTAAAGCTATAAGGCTAATCCTGTTAACCCTGGAGTTAACAGTAGCGCTGAGACATGTTCTTGAGTATTACAGTAGAAAGGACACATCAAAAAACAGAAACCACATCCAAGACGAGTCACACTGCCACTATGCTCTGCCAATCTGACATCACATACACTGTTAATACTGCTGTCAGTATATCAGCTTATGTAAGTTAAAGCAAGCATATATGAGTCTAAATAAATACAGCAATGGCGACTGGAATGCTTACAGATGTCTTTGGCCTACTTTGTGTGAAAAAAAAAGTATGATATTTTGAGATTGATTGGTTTTGAGGTGAACGGAAATAGCCCAGAAAACTAAGGGAATTAAATAAAAAACAGCACAAATCTTCTTAACGTACAAATGCATCTGGGGAAAAAACAAAAGATATGTCACATTAAATATGTTTACATATAATCCACAAGAGAAAATAATTCATAAAAATGACCACGTTCAAAAGTTTACATAAGCTTGATTCTTAATACTGTGAGAGTTGTTCATGAGTTTGTCTTTGTTTGTCCTTGTTTGTCCTGAACAGTTAAACTACCTGCTGTACTTCAGGTCCCACAAATTATATGGTTTACCAGCATTTTTGTGTATTTGAACCCTTTCCTAAAATGACTGTATTATTTTGAGATCCATCTTTTCCAACTGAGTGACTCAACTATTACAGAATGTTCAAACACTCACTGATGCTCCAGATGGAAAAATGATGCATTAAGAGCTGGGGGGTGAAAACTTTGTGAGTGAGATTTTTCTTATTTTGCCTAAATATCATTTTTTATTTATTTTTTTTTTTTTTTTTATTTGGTACTGCCCTTTATGGGACTACAGAAGATAAATACCCAGAAGACAAAATAAATTACATCACCTCATCTACAAATTCAAAAATTTTCACCCCCTGGATGCATTGTTTCCTTTTGATGCATCAGAGAGCATTTAAACCTTTAAGTCCCTCAGTTGTCTGCAGTGTGAAAAGATGGATCTCAAAATCATACAGTCATTGTTGGAAAGAATTTAGATACACAAAAATGCTGGAAAATAAAAGAATTTGTGGGACATGAAGGATTTTTCTGAAGAACAGCAGGTAGTTTAACTAACAAGGTACTCATAAACAACTATCACAAAAAAAACAAAAAAAAAAACTGCTGTGGATCATTCAGGTAACAACACAGTATTAAGAATCTAAGGGATGTAAACTTTTAAACTGGTTATTTTTGTAAATTCAACTATAAGTTTCTCTTGCGGACTATATGTAAACAGCTTTTATGTGAAATATCTTATTCAGATCAGAAAAAAAAAACATGCATTTTGTATGATCCCTCTTATTTTTATAAAATAATTACCATTTTGCAGATTCTGAAAGGGGGGTGTAAACTTTTGAACTCAACTGTGTGTGTGTGTGTGTATATATATATATATATATATATATATATATATATATATATATACACACACACACACAGGAAAGTATTCAGACCCCCTTAAATTTTTCACTCTTTGTTATATTGCAGCCATTTGCTAAAATCATTTAAGTTCATTGTTTTTCCTCATTAATGTACACACAGCACCCCATATTGACAGAAAAACACAGAATTGTTGACATTTTTGCAGATTTATTAAAAAAGAAAAACTGAAATATCACATGGTCCTAAGTATTCAGACCCTTTGCTGTGACACTCATATATTTAACTCAGGTGCTGTCCATTTCTTCTGATCATCCTTGAGATGGTTCTACACCTTCATTTGAGTCCAGCTGTGTTTGATTATACTGATTGGACTTGATTAGGAAAGCCAAACACCTGTCTATATAAGACCTTACAGCTCACAGCGCATGTCAGAGCAAATGAGAATCATGAGGTCAAAGGAACTGCCTGAAGAGCTCAGAGACAGAATTGTGGCAAGGCACAGATCTGGCCAAGGTTACAAAAAAAATTCTGCTGCACTTAAGGTTCCTAAGAGCACAGTGGCCTCCATAATCCTTAAATGGAAGACGTTTGGGATGACCAGAACCCTTCCTAGAGCTGGCCGTCCAGCCAAACTGAGCTATCGGGGGAGAAGAGCCTTGGTGAGAGAGGTAAAGAAGAACCCAAAGATCACTGTGGCTGAGCTCCAGAGATGCAGTCGGGAGATGGGAGAAAGTTGTAGAAAGTCAACCATCACTGCAGCCCACCATCAGTCGGGGCGTTATGGCTGAGTGGCCGGACGGAATCCTCTCCTCAGTGCAAGACACATGAAAGCCCGCATGTAGGACTCCAATATGGTGAGAAATAAGATTCTCTGGTCTGATGAGACCAAGATAGAACTTTTTGGCCCTAATTCTAAGTGGTATGTGTGGAGAAAACCAGGCACTGCTCATCACCTGTCCAATACAGTCCCAACAGTGAAGCATGGTGGTGGCAGCATCATGCTGTGGGGGTGTTTTTCAGCTGCAGGGACAGGACGACTGGTTGCAATCGAGGAAAAGATGAATACGGCCAAGTACAGGGATATCCTGGACGAAAACCTTCTCCAGAGTACTCAGGGCCGAAGGTTCACCTTCCAACAAGACAATGACCCTAAGCACACAGCTAAAATAACGAAGGAGTGGCTTCACAACAACTCCGTGACTGTTCTTGAATGGCCCAGCCAGAGCCCTGACTTAAACCCAATTGAGCATCTCTGGAGAGACCTGAAAATGACTGTCCACCAACGTTTACCATCCAACCTGACAGAACTGGAGAGGATCTGCAAAGGAGGAATGGTAGAGGATCCCCAAATCCAGGTGTTCTTTCAAAATTCTTTTTTAATAAATCTGCAAAAATGTCAACAATTCTGTGTTTTTCTGTCAATATGGGGTGCTGTGTGTACATTAATGAGGAAAAAAAAGAACTTAAATGATTTTAGCAAATGGCTGCAATATAACAAAGAGTGAAAAATTTAAGGGGGTCTGAATACTTTCCGTACACACTGTATTTTACATATATTACAATCATAATCTTAAAATGTTTCTGTTTTAATATATTTTAAAATGTAATTTATTCTTGTGATCAAAGCTGAATTTTCAGCATCATTATTACAGTATTCAGTGTCACATGATCCTTCAGAAACTAATATGCTGGTTTCTATTAATGCTATATTAATAATATTTTTATGGAAACAATGACAAACTTTTTCAGAATTATTTACGTTAAATATAAATCTTTCGTAATATTACATGTCTTTAATTTGTGTGGCTGTGTATAGAAATACAGGGCATGGCTGGACAAAGAGCTACAATCCTTCTCAAAACAATGCAAAGCTTTTGTTCTGAAACCATTATGTACCAAACACAAAACTGTACACATATAATTGTATCGTCATGGCATGCGAAGGTCTTACAAATATATATATAGTCAATAACGTCACTCCAGGAATCCCGGTTGAGGGAATCCAGTTTTCCAGAGCAATGCCAACACAATACTTCAATCACACTGTGTATAGAGACCGACTAACAAAACACACTCACACTTTTGGTTTTGCATTTACATTTTTCTTTTGATAAACTGCCCCATAAAAATCTCTCAATACAACACAGAGACTGTGTAAAAACACTTAGGTAATGAGCAGAACCAGACCGTCACTTACGTCAAACCTTGTGTCTTTCTCTCTCTTCAGCTCACCAGGACGAACAAGTGTATTTTTCAAGTCCTCCAGGATCATCTGCTTTCGCCTTCTCCTCCTCTCTCCTTCTTCTTCACTCTCTCTGTCATTGTTTTTAAGTGCCAGTTGTACTCTTACTGCAGTGTGTTTGTGTGCATGTGCAGCATATAGTGTGTAAACTACGTCTCACAGCGGTACTGTTGACATAATTAATGTCTTTTTTAATTGTTATGCATGCAAATCATTTTTCTTGTTGTTGCGGCACGAGTTGTGTTTCGGTTAAGATACGGTTATGTGTGTGTGTGTGTGTGTGTGTGTGTGTGTGTGTGTAATGCAGATCTAATCCCTTTGAGGAGGTGAGAGAGCGGCTGCTTAGCAGCGGGACTCCATAGGGAATAAAAGACAAATGTTTCAGCTCAACACACACACACACAGTGCAAATGATGCTGACATATACTTCATCTTAACACCACCCTATTATGCAACAAACATCAACTACATATTTAACCTCACCCTAAACACTCACCTTCCACACAGAAAAGAGCACTCACACTCACACATACTTGTGTAAGTGGATTAGACTGTCAAAGTAGGACACAGTTTGAAGCTCTTAGCTACAAGCGTCCTTGACACTGCCATCATTATGAGCAGGCAAAACAAGCCCAAGACCTCATACGCGATCAATACGCTGGACAGTTCGCACATACACAAGTTTTGACCCACTTAAACTGACTCAGTGATGATTTCTGGTTTGTAAAAGTCTGACTGTGATCACCAAAATGAAATCAATGGTGAGCAAAGCAGAGCTTAAGCAAATCAGAGATTAGAGCGTGAGGTCAGGTAATCGCATGTGTTCATTTGTGACGGACTCCATGTTCCATCTGGCACCCTGAGTACATGTGCACGCACAAAAGGTACGTACGCTTCCGACATGGGGACTGATCAATAGCTTCCTCTCTGTTAGAATGAATTGTCAAATATACAAGGACAAACAAACCACCTGTTGTTCTCGTTTTTCTTTCACTCCCACAGCTATTCATTTTATTTTAGCTTAGAAGTTGTTTCTCTGAATGCGAAGTAATGCAGTTCTCACTTTACCCTGTAAATCCTGATGTGAAATATAGAACCAAAAATGTATTTTTGCTCAGCTTTTTTTTTTTTAATCTTTAAAAAGAATTGTGAGAATGTGTTTTCTGTATTATATTTGATACGTGACACCCAGGCTTACTGGAAATACGTGCCTCTACATACATTTCTGCAAAACCCTAATTATGTACCTTACTGCACATTTCACGGCAGTTTCAAAGTGAAATGTCCAGAGAGTGGCGCAAAAACACACGTTCAATACGTGACCGTGGCACGTTTTTAATACGTTGGTACAGGCACGTTTTCCTGTGTTTTTATTATGCTGCTTGAGATACGTATTGCAGCTGTTCAGAATTCAAATATCTAGGCCGTGTTGCTAAAGGTTAATGCTCTATCATATTGGAAATATCCCCTACACCAAACCCAACCCTAAACCTAACCGATAGTGTTAACAAATGCAAAAGTGATTTAAACGTATTTGGTGATGCATCCGTGCTATTTTAACTTCCTTATGCAGATTTGATGTCTTTATCATCACTTTTGATCAATTTAAGGCATCCTCGCTAATTAAAAGTAGTTTATATCATCCCCCTCCCAAAAAATATTGACATAATGTTACAAAAGCTTTTTATTTCAAATAACTGCTGATTTCTGGATCTTTCTATTCATCAAACAATCCTGAAAAAATCTTCTCTACGCTATTTTCAACATAGTAATAATAATACATGTTTTTTGCGCAGCAAATCAGCATATTAGAATGATTTCTAAAGGATCATGTGACACTGAAGGTTGGAGTAACGATGGGGCAAATTTTGCTTTGATCACAGGAATAAATCATATTTTACAATATATTCAAATAGAAAGTAGTTATTTCACAATTTTGCTGTATTTCGTATAAAATAAATGCAGGCTTGGTGAGCAGAAGAGACTTCTTTAAAAAAAACATTCAAATCTTACTGTCCAAAAACGTTTGAATGGTAGTTTATACCTTTCCATTTGGTCGTTTTTTTTAAACAAAGTTAGAGTGAGATTTCAGAAGACTTGGAATATAGTGTTGTTTGCTTCCAGTTATGTTACTGGTACAAAACAGCTTCTGTCAAATAGTATGTAAACAGCATTTCATGCTGACTTTAAACACACACATCCGTTTGTGTGTCTATACAATAGCACATCCTTGTCATACCTTGTCATTTGTGGTTTTAAGGTTAATATTGTTTATCAAGAGGTTTTTCTGCTCTGATCAATAAAAATCTTCGTGAAAAGGTGCAGAGAAATGAAGAATGAGCAAGGGAGAAATGGAGAGAAACACAGGGGGATGAGGAGAAAAGGAGAAAACGCGTCTTGACAGTAATTGAAAACATTCATTATTTCGCCTCAGAACCTGTCAAGGTTTGTTCATCCATCGGATGCACATTCACGAGTAAACACAAGACACTGGGAAGTGGCCAAAGAAACCCTATATTTTGTATAAGAACACAATATTTAAACCAGACCATCATTCAACATCCCACAGCGGCAGTGATGTCTTTTTTTAGCTGGTTATCAGGCAGATAAAGGGGTTGATGGGAAGGATCTCATGTCCATGAACGAACGAAAAGACCTGTTCCTCCACTAATAGCACCGCTCAGGTGTGAAATGAATCACCTGACCTTTCCAACACACACTCACAAATACAAACACACACCTCTCTATTAGGGTGAGCCCAGCTGTCTTTCAATCTCTACACAGCTGAATTTCTCCTGAAGGAAAACCAATCCCTACGGGAGGCCATTCATTTATCCGTTTAGTTTCTCTTTCTGTCAATCTATCCCCTCTTCATCCCAACATAACCTCTTCCTCTACAATCCATTCACAAGTTTCAACTAGAAAAAAATGTTTGTCCTCAGTGTATTTTATCTCTCACAAGCAGGCGCTGGCCATATGATCTATTTCAGTCCGTTCTGAAATCCACAAGCTTTTCAAGATACATCGATCACTGAACTCCAAAGCTGTGGAAGGCAATGGCATAAAACATAGGAATAAACAAAAAATGAGAATGAGAGTGTCACCAAAGAAATCGCAAAAATAATACCAGAACGCAACAGTCCAGAAGTAAAAGTTTTATAAGGGGAATGTATTTTTACTTAAAAAACAAAAACAAAAAAATAAACACATTAAACTACTGTGAACTGCAAGATTAATCAATGGTATATACTTTTGTTGAAGGCACTAGTTCACATTATTTCATTTTTAGAGGGGTCATGAACTGCCTGTTTTTATTATGTTATACTGTTCTCTAAGGCAGTGGTTCCCAACCTGGGGGTGCAACCCCCACCGAGCTCACTCTAATTTGGGGATTGAAATGGTTACAGTTTGACCATAACCAAGATGAATTTCCCGACAGTTAGTACTACCGTCCAACATTGAGCAAAGATAGTAATAATCTCACACAGTCGCAGCATGCAGCGTAGGTTTCATTTTGTTTGAAAATATGGCGTATGGCAGTGAAAGGTTTTCCAGAGGGAAATTATACTAAATAAATATTAATGAATTATATCAATGTATCTCTGATGGGAATCGACTGTCTTCAGAAACATTTCCATGTTAATTTCTTTTAATCTTTTATCTTACTGCCTAATAAAACTATTTATTAGTGCAGCTGCTTTGTTTACAGTGGTTACTGGGGAAACATCTCTGTGTACCATATGCACCACCTGCTGTCAGACATCATTTTCTTTCAGCCTGTTTTTTTTTTTTTTTTTTTTACCAATTTTTTTTTATGCACAGTTGTAAATTTTAATTGGTTGATGGAAAATAAATAAGGTGCATTCTAAAATTCAGATAAAATAGGCCTACTGATAATCATTCATCACTATGACTTGTCTATTTTATTTATATATATATATATATATATATAACTGGGTCCCTCAGTTGTCCTCAGTGTGAAAAGATGGATCTCAAAATCAGACAGTCAATGTTGGAAAGAGTTCAGATACACAAAATTGCTGACAAACCAAAGAATTTATAGGACATGAAGGATTTTTCTGAAGAACAGCGGGCAGTTTAACTGTTCAGAACAAACATGGGACTCATGAACAACTATCACTAAACAAAAAAATACAGCTGTGGATCATTCAGGTAACAACACAGTATTAAGAATCAAGTGTATGTAAACTTTTGAAAAGGGTCATTTTTACAAATTAAACTATTATTTTCTCTTGTGGATTATATATAAACATCTTTTATGTGAAATATCTTACTCAGGTCAGTAGTAAATTAAAAATAACATGCATTTTGTATGATCCCTGTTATTTTGGTCAAATAATAAACATTTTGCAGATTCTGCAAGGTGTATGTAAACTTTTGACTTCAACTACATATATATATATATATATATATATATATATATATATATATATGTACCTTACCTTACTTTTTTCCCCACAATCAATCTACACTCCATACACCATAATTACAAAGCAAAAACAGAATTAACCATAGCCTTAATGTAGATTTGCACATCAACATTAGTCATTTATCTGCCATTCTTCGCCTCACCTCTTCACCTCTCAAGCTGTCAACTTGAATGGGGTCTGGCAGACATTTTCAGGTTTCTCCAAAAAATGTTTGATTGGGTTCAAGCCAAGGCTTTGCCTATAAGCCACTCTTGCTGTGTGCTTGGGGTCATTGCCCTGTTGGAAGGTGAACCCTCTGCCCATTCTGAGGTTCTGAATGTTCTGGACGGGTTTTCATTAATGCTATTGTGGCGTATTGAGCTTTTCTTCTACTCTGATGAGATGGTACTCTGCAGGTGATGAGCAATGCCTGGTTTCCTTCAAACATCATGCTTGGAATTGAGGTTCATCAGACCAGAGAATCTTGTTTCTCACAGTCTGAGAGTCCTTTAGGTGCTTTTTTTATTTTTTTATTTTTTGATAATTCCAAGTGTGTTTTCATGTTTCGCCACACCAGCATAAAGCCTAGATCAGTGGTCAACAATCTAGCCAATGTCCTTCTCCATGAGTTGCTCAATTTGGCCAGGAGGCCAGCTTGTTGTTTCAAACTTCTTCCAAGCGTAAAGGTGACTACATGCTTCTGTGAACTGTCAATGCAGCAGAATTTTTTCTGAACTCTTCCCCAGATTTGTGACTTGATGCAACCCTGGGCTCTACAGGCATTTTTTCAACCTCAAGGCTTGGTTTTTGCTCTGATATGCATTTTTAGCTGTTATACCTTTTATTAAGACGTGAGTGCCTTTCCAAATCATACCCATTCAGTTGAATTGGCCACAGGTGAACTTCACTCAAAGTGTAGTAACAATATATGCAAAATATTAAGTGTATGACAATATATGCAATGGAATCATTGAAGCTTTTTGCTTTTAATAAATTTCCAAAGATGTTACAAACCTGTTTTGCCATTATTGTGTATGAAGTGTAGATTGATGTGGAGAAAAAAGTAATTTAAAGCAGTTTAACATAAGGCAGCAACAAACAGAATGTGAAAAAAAAATTAAGGGGTATGAATACTTTCACAAAACAACTGTACATCCTTCACAGATGGACGCTGTTGTGATTTAGGGTTAAAAATGCATAAATTCTCAGTACATATCAAACGATCTGTAATAACAGACAAAGCAATAGTAACCACATAAAAAAAACAGTTACTTACACTTGTGTGGTGCGACATTAATGTTTAATCCAGTATATTAGATTAGAGTATATCATCTTTTATTTTCATTCTTTCTGAAAAACCTGCGTCTAATTGTGACTTGTTTGTAAACGAATCTGTGGGAAAATTAAGTGAACAGTTTTGGCAGACTGGCTTCAATAAAAGCTGTTTTTAGTTTATAATGTTGTGATTAACCTCACAGATTCACCTCGTGGCTGGTTGATTGGTTTGTTTAATTTGTTTAGCTCTTAAATTAAGACTTTTAAAAACCCCTATGAGGAAAAAAATTAAAATTAATGACAAAAATAATTCTGGAACCAAGATCACTGAAAAAAAAAATAATGAGAGGGGACAGTTCCACACTACTGCTTTCAAAAAATGTTATCCAAACCATCTGCTATTGGTTGACCAAACAGATAGTTTCGCCCCAACCTCAAATGCAGTGTAAGGTGTGTGTTACACAGTGTTACAAATAGCACAAATAGCTTATTAACAACCGTCTTTTCATATTAAGCTAAGATGGGATATGGTATATTAACGTCAAAATAAATTACACACTTCATCTTTAAAAATCACTGTACATCTGTGCATGTGTGTGTTTTGGTGGCTGTGATGCGGCATGAAGGATATTTTTAGCCGACCTCTCATAAAACACTTCTATTTTCTGCTCTCATGCTTATTACTGGAGGCGTAGGTGTTTTCATTGTGGGCTGAAAGCATTAAATAGCAAAATATGAAAATTCCGTCATCATTTACTCATCCTCATGTTGTTCCAAAATCACATGGCATTTTATCTTCAATGGAACAACTTTAGCAGAATGTCCAAGCTGCTCTTTTCCATAGGCCTATAATGTAAATGTTCATTGTAGCAATTAAATTAAATTTCCATATTCAAACCTAGCCTATTGCAACAAATCATAACTCGAAGGATGCTAAAATCAATGATATTTGACAACCTGGTACAACATGTTTACCATTTCTGTCTTTTTATACTCTTTTGTTTCTTTTTATTTTTTAATTTTTTTTTTTTAAGGTATGGTTGAAAGAGCAGCAAAACCCTTTTGTGTTATATGAAATACAAATGATACCAGAGCTGGTGTTTTTTGGTTCCTATTTCTTTAAACACAAGCACACACAGAGTTCAATGATGGACAGTCAGGTCAGTAAGATTAGAAGCAGTGCCTGGAGCCCGTCTGGTGGTTCTGAGAGCCAGACATATAAACACACAAACATTGTTAATCAAGTTCGGGAAAGTACCAAAGTAATTCAATTGTACCTGAGTGTTCCAGGGTTTCTGTTTTTGATCACCGCCAGTTTAAAACACACATAGTCAGCTCCAAATCTGAGATCACTTAAAAACTCTGGGATTCAAAGTCAACAAAATATAGATATACTTTTTCAGATGACTTCTAGCTAACTAATCAAATAAGTAAATGTGGCATTCAAAAAAGGTCCTATGCTTTCAATGCAGCACAATATGCTTTTTAAAAATCATGTTTACAATAGGTGGTGGAAACAAACAGAAGTGGGCACCATTAAGTGAAATGATGCTATATATTAACTACAAACATATAGACGTATTTAAACTAAAACATATATTATATAAGTATATATATCATCATTAAACAACTGCTGAAGGAAATTTTATTCTCTCAAAAGCAGCCTACTGATACCAAAAAATGGTAATACGATCACATCAGATGGTATTTCGATTTATTTTTTTACAATATTCACATTATGGTATTTACCTGCTCCTCCATGGTACCATACAGCCATTGTAATGTAAACTGTTCGGTCCTTTCAAGTAGGCTACTTAATCGGAAAATGTCTTACCTTGTGTAAGAGCTGAACGTGCAGCTGTTGAACTTCATAAACACCATCTTCAACGCTTGATTTATTTGGTTTAGGTGTGGTTGGTAAATATCCATTTCATCCAGCACTCTTTTTGTTAGCCATGTGAAGTATCGCATTGCTGTTTACAAAGTGAGAAAACGCTTCAAACGATTAAACGCGTAAGTGAACCGTTTGTATGATTCAGACTGAATCGCGAACTGATTCGGAAAATGATTCATTCACAAAATTAAAAACGTAACTATCGTTACTAATCGTATAAGTTACAGCAAAATGTGCACAAAGTCATCTGAAATTTATGTTTATTCTTGTCATTCAGGAAAAAGAAAAAAAAAACATTTTTGTCATATTTGTCTATTTATGAACCCTTTCCAACAAAGACTGTATGATGCTGAGATCCATCATTTCACACTGACAACTGAGGGACTCATACGCAACTATTACAGAAGGTTCAAACGCTCACTGCTTCAGAAGTTAAAATTATGCATTAAGAGTCGAGGTGAAAACTTTTTGAATTTAAAGATCAGGGTAAATGTAACTTATTTTGGCTTTTAACGCATAGTTTTTCCTTCTGAAGTATCAGTGAGCATTTGAACCTTCTGAAATAGTTGCATATTAACTTTTTAACTGTTCAGGACAAACAAGGGACATCACTAAACAAAAAACCACAGCTGTGGATCATTCAGGTAGCAACACAGTATTAAGAAATTCAATTCAGGTCAGTACTAAATAAAAAATAACATGCATTTTGTATGATCCCTCTTATTTTGGTAAAACAATTAACATTTTGTAGATTCTGCAAGGTGTATGTAAACTTTTGACTTCAACTGCACATCGGGTAAGCTGGACTTTCTCTCCTCTAAAGAAAGCTGAGCACTGTAAAGATGTATAAGCCAGGACTGACCTTTTGTTGTTTGCAATTTTATAACTATTGATTAAGAAGATTGATTAAAAGTAGGATTCGGTGCTTAAATCCATTATAGTGAGAGAATCCCGGTTTCAATTTAGATAGCACTGGCCTCACACTGCATCCTGTGGGAATTACAATGACGTCTGCAGGCAGTGAAGCAAAAGTAAGATTTCTAAAAAACCTCTTTCCTTTTACCACAATGTCTTTAGAATTTTCTTATCGAAAACAACATTTTCAAGAAGCCTCTCAAAGAATGGTGAAACATGTGGAAAGTCAAAGAATTTTAATTTGTTTCGCTCTTTTCTGCTGTGCCTTTTCTCAGAATGAAGCAGCTGAAGCCCTGGTGATGGAGAAAAACTCGGATGCTCAGTGGAGCTTGGAGAATCGATAATCTGGAGGGACAGAGGAAGTGTAGTACACCGCGAGTATGTGCTTTCATCCGCTCTCAGAGTAAAAGGTTACTGATGTCATCTGTAGGTAGGTGTGTGTCTATGTGTGAATAAGTCAGTGACTGTGTGTGCATGATTCAGCAGATGTTTTTTCTGTCTCAGTGGGCTGTGAAGATCAGAGTCTGCCCTGTTAATCTCTGTCAACCAAAGACACATTTACTTTGGATGCCTCTATCCACAGCTTTACATTTAACCTCTGCTGCATGCATGTGTTGTGTGTGCTTGGTTTTTTGTACATTATGTGAAGGCAAGCGTGACTACTGCTATCATTCATGTAGGGTTAGTGACTTGAACAAACTATTAACCCAAAGTACTGAACTAGCTCTCAGTTTGTGCTACACACATTAATGATACAGCAAATTGTGTGTCTTGTTGAGGAAAAATGTGTGTTTTACTATTCTAAGCGAGCTAATGTGAAAACGGAGGGAAAAAACAAATAAGAACGATAAGAAAGGGTGAGAACAAATGAGAAAGGTGGGATATCTAGAGACCACCTCCAACACCCTATGTTCTCAGAAAAACCTAAAACATGCACTTAAAAAGATGCCCAGAACATCAACCCAGCAGTCCAAAACTAATCAATGTGATTTCAGGAACATTGTTTTAACATAAGATTTTCTTACTTAGATTTTTCATCCAAAATATCTAAAAATTCTTAAATCAAGAAGGATTTTGATTGAAAAAAGAAGTTAAAATTAAGTGAATTTTTGCTTGAGACAATCCAAATAATCTGCCAATGGGGTAAGCAAAATAATTTCGCTTGAAATAGGATTATTTTGCTTGTTTTAAGCAAAAACTCATTTAATTGTGACTTATTTTTTTCTGAAAACAAGACAATAGTTTTTACTTGTCTAGAAAATCCTTCTTGATTTAAGAATTTCTAGATATTTTGGCTGAAAACAAAATGCAAAGGCAAAAAATCTAAGCATTTTTTTGCAGTGTACATTTATTTACATTTGCACATGCACTAAAAGTAGAATTGTGAGTTTATATCTGATAGTTCAGACATTTTTCACACAATTCTAGGATTTTTTTTTTTTTTTTTTTTTTTTATTGTGATATGTTAAACTGTAACTCTGATAAGAAAACATGTAAACCCAGAATTGCAAGTAAACATCTCAAAACTGTTAGATGCAAACGTGTAATTGACCAATTTCACACTTCCGGGTTTTTGGCTTCCGGCGTGGCTGCATGCAGGGTAAAAGTATTTCCGGTAACAGTGATTGCCAAGTCTAAGGAGCACCCGCTCGGGCATCAATGTCTTTGCAAAAATTAAATCTCATGTAAATGTTTAAACCGTCTTGGTCATTTATTGGTGAGACTACAAAGTTTTATTTCAGAACTAAATTTCAGCACTAATTAGAAGTGACGACGCGTATATTCGGTTATATTGTCCGTGTCTATTTGGTGCAGCAGTGCGCATTGTCGCACTCCATGTAAAAAACTGTTTTTGGCGATGTGCTGGAGAAATCGACCGACAGCTCTGATCCTCCGATTTGCGAAAGAGGACCACTCGATCCCTGGATGCGTTTTTGCATTTCTTTCTGGATATATGGATCATAAACAGCACTTCTGTCATCTCGCAATGATGGTTCACTCACATTTTCTCCGCTCGTTATCATCTTCCCTTACGAAAATTAACCATGGTTTTATTATAGTAAAAGCAGGTTTGTTTTATTACTATTTGCATAACCACACAAATCAGATAAACAAAACCATGGAATAACTGCAATAACTGCCGTTTTGGTTTGATTCGTAGTTGGGCTAGGTCTGTAATATGCACAGCATTAACAAACCTATTAGTACTTTGTTGTATATTTAGTTAATAAATATATTAACTAATTCAACTGATGTAGCTATACAATGAGGTATTGGAAATAAATGTCTTATTTATTTTAGTCTCTCAGATATAGTTATAATGTGCGATTAATACATGGTCAACAGTTTCAGCGTTTCATTAGGTTGAGATAATCTACATATTGTTGTGACTTTTTTAAAGTTACTCATGCGTTTTTAAAATACAGGCAATAGCATTTATTCGCGCAACATTATAGCCCACATTAAAGCATATTATAACTCATTCTGACACTGAATTTATATATTTGTTCCTATGTGTAACGGTGCATACGTACTTAGAATTTCGTTTTTACATAAATTAGGCATATAAATAAATGCTTGTCATTATTAAAACGAGCAAGGGAATTGTTGAATGAGCCTATATATAGGACAGCTGGTGAAATAAAACTACCCGCCGGTAAATTCTAGAAAGATCTGAGCGGCCATATAAGCTACAAATAAATTTCTTTGTAGATTATATAACAACAACTTGGAAAACAGACAAAATAGAAAGGGTAAGAGACGAAATCTGAGACAAGAGCATACAACATAATGTCCGCAGACCGCTAGCGGAACTATATTTACCCTGCGTCACGTGATTTCCGATTCTTGTGAAAAAGGCCAATTCTGAGAAAAGTCATAAGTTCACACCAAAACAATTCTGGCGTTTTTTGTCAAACTTGTGAGAAAAAAATGGTCAGAATTGTTTAACCCGTTGCTTAGTAACGACAGCGCATGAGAATGCGGCAAAATGCATAACATTGCTCTATTCACTTATATATATTTAGTTTTTGAGCCGTTGGTTTTGTTTCCAAATCTTCAGTACATAACAGCACATAACGTCTGTCTTACAAATGTACTGCAAATGCTCTAAAGACCGCTGACGAAGAACCGAAATGAGATATACAGCTCTCTGCTTGCAGCGCCTCACTCACGTTCGGTCAAGTCAACTTTATTTATATAGCGCTTTTTACAATACAGATTGTGTCAAAGCAGCTTTACAGTATCAAATAGGAAGTTAGTGTGTCAGTAATGCAAAAGGAGACGGTTACTATTTTTCAGTTAAAGCGAGTTAATCATTGAATTCAGTGATGCTATCATCCAGCTCAGTTCAATTAGTATACAATATCGCTGGAAATTAAGTGTCCCCAACTGAGCAAGCCAGAGGCGACAGCAGCAAGGAACCAAAACTCCATCGGTGACAGAAATGGAGAAAAAACCTTGGGAGAAACCAGGCTCAGTCGGGGGGTCAGTTCTCCTCTGACCAACAAACAAGCAATTTGTAACATTCGTCAGGAAAGTGAGTGAAACACACACAAACACACATTTTTATCACATAATACGTCATTAATATTTCACTTCTGTGATTTGGTACAATTGCGTTAATATCAGATTCACATGAACCGTACTCCAGACCACCCTTTTTAAGCGGACTCGGGTACGATTCACGGGTGCGCACTCGAGTTCGGAAGACCGCGTTTACATCATCCAAAGTACTGAACTCTGACGTCAATCGAACCCGGGTGTGAAAAGTGTGAAAGCACCCTAAGTGAAAATAGCAGTATTTTCTATTGTATTATAGCTTACTTATTGCAAATAGTGGCAGATATCTGCACCTCAGTATTGTAGTACATTATAAAGCAGTATGCAATAATAATGTATTAAGTGTAAATTATCATTTTTATTAAAAATAAAAATTTATTGGGATAATAAAAGCCCTCCTTACACCTACCCTAATGCTACCCGATACATTACTTTCAACCTTTTGATTATTTCCTTAATTTTTATTGAAAATAAATGCCTTTCTGATGTGATACGAGATGTAAAAAATTAGGCAAAAGAGGGTTCGAACTTGGGTTGATGATGTAAAAAAAAAAAACAATGCTACACAATTTACTAACCTATGCCAGTTGAGCTGTTGTTTTGTACCCATCTTTTGTAATGTTGTCCAGTCTAACCACAAGTTGGTGGGTGGAATTAGTGTAAATAGCCTCTGCCAACAAGGCAGGCTATTTGCACTTAGTGTAAATAGACATTCTGTTTTATTTTTGTCTACCATAAACGGAAAAAACCCCCACAATTGTGAGATTTAAACTCAGAATTCAGAGAAAAGGGATGTAAAATCACAGTTGAGTGAAATTGTTTTTCTTTTCTTTTTTTCTGTGGAGGAAACAGGCTTTCATAGTCACCTTAATTGAGATCATATACAGTACATCCAAATTCAAACCACATGCTAGCGCTGAAACACCACTTTCCCACTGACACCGCATTTTCTCCAGAATTTAGTTTTGTTTAGACATGATTTTTTGCATGACATGATGCCAGGTGTGAGTGTGTGTATCCCAGGTGGTTTATAATGAACTAGGGGTCTGTGAGATTGAAATGTCAGTGTGCTGTTGGGGAGTTGAGCTGTAATCACATAAAAAGGTCAACTGAGTGTTTCCAATTTTGCACGCAGAAAGGAAAACAACAAGAAAAGTGTGTAACCTTAAGCCCACGCTAATACCAATGAACACAAAGGCTAGCATAACGTAACTCTTTCAAGTGTTTACCAATCAGCTATTGCTTTAAGGCCCCCTATTATGTCCACTGGTAATTTGATTCAGTGTGAAAGGAAAAGGGCATTCATACTGTCCTTGAAAAGAGACCTTCACTGCATCACATCACTGAAAGCATCCTATCAGGGTCACAGCTTAATTAGCCTTTTGTGTTTCCAGCAGAAGACTGCACTAAAAAGCACAATCTGCTGGGATTAGACACGATAAAACTCATGATTGCTTTTTTTATATATTTATTTTCTAAATGACTAAGGATCCATTCACACAGAATGTGATTTTGTGATAAAAAAGAGAGACACAGGGTGGTGTAATGAACAATCACAAGGTGCTGAGACACGAAATCAAAAGTTTACATACCTTGCAGAATCTGCAAAACGTTAATTATTTGACCAAAATAAGAGGGATCATTAGGGATATTTTTATTTAGTACTGACTGATGTTTACAAGAGAAAATAATAGTTTAATTTTTAAAAATTTGCCTACAGTAAATTTCTTAATACTGTGTTGTTACCTGAATAATCCACAGCTGTGTTTTTTTAGTGATAGTTGTTCACGAGTTCCTTGTTTGTCCTGAACAGTTAAACTGCCTGCTGTTCTTCAGAAAAATCCTTCAGATTTTTTTTTTTTTTTTTTTTTAGCATTTTTGTGTATCAGAACCATTTCCAACAAAGACTGTATGATTTTGAGATCCATATTTTCACAGTGAGGACAATTGATGGACTCATATGCAACTATTACAGAAGGTTCAAACACTCTGATGCTCTAAAAGAAAAAAACATGCATAAACTTTTAGAATTTGAAGATCAGGGTAATTAACTAATTATAACTGATTAAATAACTAATTTTGTCTTTTGGGAAACATGTAAGTATCTTATGTAGCTTCTGAAAAGCAGTACTAAATGAAACAAAACCAAAAAAAAAAAAGAGATAAGAAAATAAGAAAAATGTACACATCTTCATTCTGTTCAAAAGCTTGCACCCCTGGCTCTTAATGTATTGTGTTTCCTTCTGGAGCATCAGTGAGTGTTTGAACCTTCTGTAATAGCTGCAGCGAGTAGCGAGTCCCTTAGTGTGAAAAGATGGATCTCAAAATCATACCGTCATTGTTGAAAAGGGTTCAAATACACAAAAAGCTGAAAAACCAAAGAATTTGTGGGAGCTGAAGGATTTTTCTGAAGAACAGCAGGCAGTTTAACTCATGAACAACTGAACATTTTGCAGATTCTGCAAACCTTTGACTTCAACTGTAAATGCAAAAGTCAAAGTATAACTGTCTATCACAGGTTTTTCAAAGAAATATTAGGGACTACAAACCATATTCTAGATTTTTTTTTCTTGACTCTTTTGAAACACACTATGACATTGATTGGTTTTACAATTTTCTATAAAACAAAGTTTCATCATCCTGGTTTTAAATAGCTATAGCTTTCAAGATTACGACATTATGATTGATTAGATTCTCAGAAAGCTCCTGTATTCTGTATTTAACTGTAAAATGATTTATTAAACTACCAATAATTATTGGAGTCCAAAGGTCAGATATATAAGAACATCCGAGGAAAGGAATAATGCAAAGTGCTGAACGACAGTACATGAAAAGAGGAAACTTATTAAATCATTTAACACCTATTTAAAGACATACCCATGAATTTTCGTTTGCCGAACAAGCAGTAGGACTGTGACATTTATAAAAAAAGGAGTTTAAGCCAGAAAATGTTAATGTAAATGTGTGCTTTGTAAGTTAATACAACAGGAAACTTGAACATTTTCCAGGCCATGGACCCAAGTGGAATATCTAATAAATCCACATAGCTTTGTTGCATTTTAAAAGAATAGTTCACCCAAAAAAATGGCAATTTGGAGAAATTTAGCATAATTTGTTCAGCAATGTGAATGGGTGCCATCAGAATGAGAGTCCAAACAGCTGATAAAAACATCACAATAATCCACAAGTAATCCACACCAGTCCACCAAATAACATCTACTTTTGTAAGAAACTAATTCATCATTAAAACATTTTAACGTCACTCCTGGCCAAAATACCAGTCCATAATCCACAATAATGCTTCCTCCAGTGAAAAAGTCAATTTCCTGTTCTCCTCTTAAAACAAAATCCACCACACATTTGTTTAGCACTGTTTAGGACTGTTTTTGATTGCAAACGGTGCTTGATCTGTGCATATTTCTCTTCTGAATCATTCACTGTAGATGATCCATTGGTGAGCAACTGATGTAATGCTACAAGACTACAAAACTGTTCCCATGAAGGAATAAACTCATCTACATGCTGGGTGGCCGGACTGACTTTTCTTTTATTTATCTCTACAGAAGATAAAAGTGTCATTTTTCAGTAGAATTTTAAGTCTATTTTCTTCCTTGGTAGGAAAAATGCATACATAGTGGTTTTAGGGGGCTTTAGAAAATCGTGTCATTGTAGTTTACCATCAGTATTTATCTTAGAGGTGACTTCTAAGGAATATCAGAGGCTGTCTGTGGCTTTGGCCCTGAGTAATGAATGGGGTCACACATTTATCAAAAAATATCTACAGAAACGCACCTTACATCTGTGGGCTGCCCACCCATGTCATCTCTACACAGACTAAACACGCCGGATCTGAAGATAGCTTTCACAGTCATAAATCAAGAACAAGAATCAAAGTCCACAACTCCTCTGATCTCAGGTATACACAATGGGAAAAATCAATACAAACCTGAAGTGTTTTTAAAGTAAGGCTACTGGGTTCACATCAGAGGGTAGATTAGGAACAGATGACTAGTCTAGAAGACAGCATTTGCAGTTAAACCAAAAGCTTGTGTAGATCGACACTGTAAAGTCAGCCTGGCCAGACAGTGGTACGCATGATCATGTGACCAAAGTGTAAGGTCAGGTGGGTTCCCATAGGTTAAAACCTCCCACCTTCTTTGCATATTAACATTGCATTATAAACTCAAGGTGAAGTGAGCTTGAGTACCTGAAGACAAATTTGTTTTGTTGCACTCTGAATCATGTATCACATTATTATTTATGAGAAGTCTGTTCAAGTCAAGTGCAGTTCTCTATTTTCTGTGCATCACTGTCACTTTTTTTTCCTCATACGAATGTATTAATGCATTTAAAATCAGAATTTGGCATTCAAAAAGGTGTTCCAAGGACATGCAGGGATTTTATTCTTGATTCAGATGGGGCAGGTAATACATATGTAAGGTGCAGGGGTCAGGTGATGTGCTGAATTAATCCATGCAGATGTGTTTGCTCTGTCTCTGTGGAGAAGAATGAGATGAGAGTTGTTGACAGACACACATGGATAAAACATTGAAATAATGTTTGGAAGAAACACGTATACAGTGCCTTGCAAAAGTATTCATACCCCTTCATTTTTTCAAGGGGTAAAACCACCAAAGTTAATTGCATAAGTATTCAGTACTTAGCTGAAGCATCTTTAAGTTTTTTCCTCACCTCTTTACCTCTCCAGCTCTATCAGCTTGGATGGAGTCTGGTGGACATTTTCAGGTTTCTCCAGAAATGGCTGGGTCACTCAAGGACATTCACAGAGTTGCCTATAAGCCACTCTTGCTGTTTGCTTAGGGTCGTTGTCCTATTGGAAGGTGAATCTTCTGCCCTGTCTGAGGTTCCTCATTAAGGCTATCTCAATATTTTGGTGCATTGAGCTTTTCTTCTACGCTGCCGAGTCTCTCAGTACCTCCCACTGAAAAACAGCCCCACAACACAAGGCTGCTACCAGCACACTTTACGTTTGGGATAGTACTCTGCAGTATGATGAGCAGTTTCCTTCAAACATGATGCTTGGAATTGAGGTTTACCAGACAAGAGAATCTTGTTTCTCACAATCTGCCTTATTCCAAGTCTACTAACTTTAAGTCGTTCCTAGGAAACATGTTTTTGCTCAGTAATGTGTTTTTCCTCACTGAGTATAAGCTACACAATCATACTATATGAGCCAACAAAGCCACGTTAGTCAACAAAAAACACATTTACACTATTATTTCATATATCAGGCTCTACATGGTTAATCTCCACACATTTTCTTGAAGCTGAATGCATTTAACTGACGTCTTGCCGCTTGTGTTTGGAATGAATCAGTTGGGTGGATTAATGACACTTGATCTTTACAACCTGAGAAAAACAAGCAAGCTAATTCATCCATTCGGACATCACTAATGTCTAATCAGAGCTTCCATTAAATCCCCGGCATGATGCTGCCTGCATTAAAATCCTTTGACAAAGCTGTGATGTTTCATTACCCACAATGCACCTCTCTCTCTGATATGAGTTTATGTGGGGATTAAAGTGAATCAGGTGCAGACCTTCATTTCTGTGATAACGCCACTTCACACTGGTCACAGGTCAGCAGTGGACACATTAGATTTGACTCTGAGGTTGTGATAAAACAGGTCATAGTGCTCCACTGCTGAGGCTGATGGTATGATAGGAGATCCAACAGTGTTCATAGAGAACATGAAGAGAGAATTGGGGAGGGGGGATTCTCTCTTTCCCCCCCTGGACATCAGGATTCAATCTTTGCTGCTTTGTAAAAGGTCAATTACAGATTATAGATATGCTGAGATGCTACTGCGTAATCTGACACAGTCCTTTCAAGCATCACCCACCGGCCTCGGATCAGCTGGGCGGATGGTGCAGATGTCTGCCACTGATTTACAGCTTGTTTTGACTAGTGCCTGATCCTGCCCTGCTCAACACTAAGGCTTGTATTCAGAAATTATTAAATTTGGAATGGACTTATTAACCGATTCCCAAACAAAAGACTTGGTGAGTTGGTTCTTTTTAGTTCAATGTAGATAGATCGCCAAAGTGAGTGACTAGTTCATGGGCTGGTTCATTTTAGTGAATCAAAAACATACAATTCAGCCAGTGTAGATACAGTAGACTGCCAAAGTAAATGACTCTTATGAGCCGGGTCTTTTTGGTGAATCAAAAACAATGAATAATGATAATGAATAAAATTCACACAAATGCAACTATTATTCTATGGTTCTCAAAAAATGTATTTTTAGTCATACAGCTCAATATCAAACACCACCAGACCAAACCCAGAAAACAGGTCTCATTGCGTCTGCTTGTCGGAGAACGTGTTAACAGCCGTATTCAGTAATGGCCCAGACAGCAAAATTCATCTGGTCTGATTCCGGCCCACACTTCTGCAAATCCGCAAAACGGACTTGGGCCGGTGTCTTTTGGCACAACGGGCCAATACCGGCACACATCTGGTTTTCCGCTCATCTGGGCCAGCACTGGGCCAGCTCCGTACCAGACTCGGCCCGGATCCGCTCTGCGATAGTAGTCCATGCCCACTGAAACCAGGCTGGGGCCGGATCCGTCTAAGACTATGATACAGGACTGAAACGGATGTGACTGTAACGCGGATTTGCCGGTTTGAAAACAAATCCGGCACAGAGTCAGCTGCTGTCTGGGGGCAATACAATGGGGAAAATACTTATTTGCTCCCCTGCTGATTTTGTACGTTTGTCCACTGACAAAGAAATGGTTAATCTATAAAAAAAAACAAGAAAAAAATCCAATGCATTTTAAAAAAAGTTATAAATTGATTTACATTTTAATGAGTGAAATCAGTAAACATGACTTCCCAGACAGCAGCTGACTCTGTGCCGGATTCGTTTTCAAACCGGCAAATCCGTGTTACAGTCACATCAGTTTCAGTGCTGTATCACCGTTTTAAATGGATCCAGCAACAGCCTGGTTTCAGTGGGCGCGGACTACTGTCGCAGAGCGGATCCGGTGCTGGTCCAGATGAGGGAAAACCAGATGTGTGCCGGTATTGGCCCGTTGTGCCAAAAGACACCGGCCCAAGTCCGTTTTGCGGATTTGCAGAGGTATGGGCCGGATCTGGACCAGATAATTTTTGCTGCCTGGGTTAGTACTTGGTGGCAAAAACCTTGTTGGCATTCACAGAGGTCAGACGTTGTAGTTGGCCACCAGGTTTGCACACATTTCACGAGGGATTTTGTCCCACTCCTCTTTGCAGATCCTCTCCAAGTCATTAAGGTTTCGAGGCTGACGTTTGGCAACTTGAACCTTCAGCTCCCTCCACAGATTTTCTATGGGATTAAGGTCTGGAGAGGCCACTCCAGGACCTTAATGTGATTCTTCCAGAGCCACTCCTTTGTTGCCTTTGCTGTGTGTTTTGGGTCATTGTCATGCTGGAATACCCATCCATGGGAAGGAGGTCCTCACCCAAGATTTGATGGTACATGGCCCTGTCCATCGTCCCTTTGATGCAGTGCAGTTGTCCTGTCCTCTTAGCAGAAAAACACCAGAAAAACCCCAACGCATAATGTTTCCACCTCCTTGTTTCATGGTGTTCTTGGGGTCATAGGCAGCACTCCTCCTCCTCCAAATACGGTGAGTTGAGATGATGCCAAGGGCTCGATTTTGGTCTCATCTGACCACAACACTTTCACACAGTTCTCCTCTGAATCATACAGATGTTCATTGGCAAACTTCAGATGGGCCATTCACATGTGCTTTCATGAGCAGGGGGACCTTGTGGGCGCTGCAGGATTTCAGTCCTTCACAGCGTAGTGTGTTACCAATTGTTTTCTTGGTGACTATGGTCCCAGCTGCCTTGAGATCATTGACAAGATCCTCCCGTGTAGTTCTGGGTTGATTTCTCACCGTTCTCATAATCATTGAAACTCTATGAGATCTTGCATGGGGCAATGTCATCCTTGGACAGCTCTTTGGTCTTGGCCATGGTGGAAAGTTTGGAATCTGATTAATTGATTGCTTCTGTGGACAGGTGTCTTTTATACAGGTTACAAACTGAGATTAGGAGCACTCACTTAAATGGAGGGCTCCTAATTTAATCTCAATACCTGTATAAAAGACACCTAGGGGCCAGAAATCTTGCTGATTGATAGGGGATCAAATACTTATTTCACTCATTAAAATGCAAATCAATTTATAATTTTTTGTTTTTATTTTGTATCTCACTGTTAAAATAAACCTACATTTAAAACCATAGACTGATCATTTGTTTGTCATTGGGGACGAAAATCAGTAGGGGATCAAATAAATATTCTCCCCACTGTATCTAGAGTTTTAAGAAATCAGTTAAGCTAGCTGTTTTTATTGCTGATGTTATATTGTATTATATTATTTATTAAAATTCAGTAAATCTGTAAACATTTCTTTGTCCTACATGGACCTGTTGTTATAAAAGGTGCAGTGTCAGTCTATTTTTTTTTTTTTCAGCCAAATCTCAAAATTGTCCTATGGTGTGACTGTCTCAAGCATGGTTCAATAAATTACAACTTTTATAAATTAAAAAGGAAAACATACAAATGTTAATAAATACCTCTGGCATAATTGTACAAGTGTCTATTTTAGTAAATAGCAATCTTTTTTTTCATCCATTAATTTCTGAAAGCATAGGAACTTGATATATTTGTTCCTCTGGTGTGACACCATATCCTGATTATAAGCCAATATCAGCCAATTCCAGAGAAAAATGTAATTAGTAGAAGGACCCCATTCATGATCATGTTACTGAAGTCCCCAATTAAGCCCATGACATGTGCACATGGTACATTTTTGTCTCAGAATTGTTTAAATATAAAATTTTTTTGGAACCACTACAAAAGTGTTGTGTTTTGTTGTCCTTTGGTGAGACGCCCCATTGTTTAAAATTAAAAACTGTATACTTAATGTCCTACAGTGTGATACACATAAGAACCACAGATTTGTATTTATCTCAAAATATCTAAAAAATGAAATGAATGACTGTAACAAACCGACTCTTTTCAGTGAATTAACAATAGAGCAATTACGTCAAATTTGGTCAGATATCCAGATGCGCTGCGATACTCAGATGTAAACAACAGCATGATTATGGTTAATGTACTACTGAATACGTTGTTCTGCTTATTTCTGCTGTCTAAACCATGGGAAAAAAATGTGTGGAAGCTGCTAAATCATATAGAGAAGGACTTAGTAAGCAGGAATATTTTGACAAAGTAAAGTTAATAGGTGATAAAGATGCATTAATTAGGATTAAGGATGCATTAACTATTAATTAGCCTAATAATTGACCTACCTGAGTGGAAATGATACGAACAAACAGGAATATTGTCAAGATTCTTGCCCTGGAAATCCTGGTTAAATTTGGCCAACCACATTTTGTTCCTCAGACATTTTTTGCACTCTTCTCCTTGATTTGTTAGGACTTTTGGGAGTCTGTAGTACTCCAAATGTTTTTCCCGGTTCGACTGATTAGTACAGCCCAAAAATGACAATAATTGATCATTTTTAGCAGCAATAATCCGCAAAATATTGGCATTGTTTAGATTCAGTGCCACTAATATGGCCAATTGATGAGGCGTTGTGAAAACACTCTAGTATATAGAGAGAATCCCCAAAGTACTAAAATTGTTTTAGAGAAATGTACATGTATATGGCACATTTGAATATGTCTATAACACGCTCTCCAAATTCTCTCTGAGTCAGTGCTCAGTAGGCTAATATGAAAGCGCCACTGAAATTATGAAGCGTGATACAGCAGTGAACCTGAAGAGCTGAGCGTGCAGTAGAGGTGTGACAGCTCTCACTCCTGAAGGCAGGCCAAAGCGCTGGCGAAGGATTTCGTCAAAAGTGCCTCCAGAGGGAAAGAAATAAGAGGTTGGTGCGTCTGAAGAGGCTTATATAAACCTTTTGATCCGAGCCCATATGTTCAGCGATCTCACACATGACTGAATCTGACACGAAACTGTATTCACACTGTTCACTTTGACAGTTTGACTCATGAGAGCTACTTATATAAAGCAGGGAGTGCATGCAGGGCTGCGTGAAATAATAAATATTAGTGTATCGAAGTGAGAGAAATTGTTTTTGTGTGATTTTACCATAAAATCTATTATTCACGCTGGTCTGAAGCCATTTTATCATTATCCTGCAGTAACGATTTTGCTTTTCATTTCGAACAATCAATTTTTAACACTTACAGCATCCTCACAAGAGTCCTGTCAGTAGAAATAAAAGCAAACGTGAGTTGAAATTGATGCACCAGAATATATCATACGTGGAGTTGTATATATCGTTGTTCATTTGAATAAGCCAATGATGATTAATAACATATTTCCTTCAATGCTGCAGTGCCCTCTAGAGGTACAAGATGAAGAGAAAAAGAGTGGGATAATATAAAAACAAGTTTGTATGACACTGCTGCCACCTACTGAATAAGATTAGAAGTGCAACTAACAGCACATCTCTCAATTGTAACAGTAATTTTAATTTAAAAAACAGCAAAAAACGTAATATTGTGAAATATGTTTACTATTTAAAATATTGTTCTATTTAAATTGTTCTTTCTGTCTGAATATATTTAAAAATATAATTTATTCTTGTGATCAAAGCTAAATTTTCAACATCATTACTCCAGTCTTCATTGTCACGATCCTTCAAAAAATCATTATAATATATTGATTTCAAGAAACATTTTTTTTTAATTATTATTGTTATTATCATTTTTAAACAATTGAGTAGGCCTATATTATTTTTTTTCAGCATTCTTTGATGAATTGAAAGATCCAAAGATCAGCATTTATCTGAAATAAAAAGCTTTTGTAACATGATACACTATTTTTTGAAGGGGAAAGAAATGAGAAATTGATAACTTTATTTGTAAAGGACACTTTAAATTGATCAATAGTGAGAATTAAGACATTTATAATGTTACAAAAGATTCCTATTTCAGATTAATGCTGTTCTTCCGAACTTTCTATTTATCAAAGAAACAAACAACAACAAAAAAATTCTACTAAGCTGTTTTTAACAATAATAATAATAATAATAAATGTTTTTTGAGCAGCACATAAGAATATTAGAATGATTTCTAAAGGATCACTGTCTGAAATAATGATGCTAAATTTCAGCTTTGAAATCACAGGAATAAATTACATTTGAAAAATATTAAATTGAAAAGTTATTTTAAATAGTAAAAATGTTTCAAAATTGTACTGCTTTTGCTGTACTTTGGATCAAATAAATGCGGGCTAGGTGAGCAGAAGACTTTTAAAAACATTAAAATTCTTACTATTCAAAAACTTTTGACTGGTAGTATACATACCACCAAAAGCAGACTCAATGAAACATTTTGGTAATATATGCAAATAATAACAGAGAAAAAAACACAACTTAGCTTGGTAAATAGTTTATATTTACTGTATCTTTTTTATCTTTGCAAATACAGCATAAAAAACACACATGGTAACATTTCAAAACATTAAAGCGAGTCTGAGCCATTAAGACATGTAGTGAGAATGTTCATCTACAATTTTACAAATTATAAAACAGCAACAACAACAACAACAACAACAAAGAGACACTCATCCTCACTCTCCCCTGACATTTCATCACTCACGCTGAAGGCTGCCCTCCGCTCCCGATCCAAATTCACAGTTGGCCGTAATACTGATTCCTTTAATGGTGCTTGTCACTTTATTCAAAATATCGAACATTTAATGCAATATTTAAAAGAAAAAAAAATGGATACATTTGTATTTACACAAGCTTATCGAATGAGTTTCAAATACACTGTATATATCTTTTATATATATTTCTTTATATTTATAAATGCTCACTGCCTTCCTGCAACCAGATGCACTCCAACAGAATCCCAATCTAAAATAGAGTTCATTCATCTGCTCGTTGCTCCACAATCCATCGTCCCAGAACAGGGTTTTCACAGGTGAGTGGAGCCCCATGTAAGAGCACGCATGCATTACGCGCATGTGCTGGACATCTTATACAAAAAGTGACTCTAAATCACTTTACAGCTTCCAAATTACCTGCAAATACAAATGTATATTTAAAAACAAAAAAATATTAATAATAAAACAAGGCTTTCAGTACCAGTACATATATAGCGCTTGCAGCACAAGAGACTTCATACATTCAGCACTGGGGGGAAGAGACAGGCACTCTATGGGGCAGCTATGCTTTTGGGTCCTACATCTCCTGCACAAACATTCATACAACTCTCTCCAAACCCACCAGAAAGACGTCCTGACACCCTGTATGTGAACAAAGGGCCAGTAACAAGATCTGTTAGTGATGGGAGAAACAGCTTTTTGAAGCCCTGAATCAATTGCTACCAAAAATGCATAAAAAGACGTTTGACTGCAAAATGTTTTCATGAAAGTGTAACCTATTAAATGTAATCTACAGATAATTAAATATGAAGGGTCTTTAAAATTTGTGTTTTATTAAGCTGTAGTCCTTGTTTTTGTGTCATTAGGCAGAGCTAGGCAAACTAGGTTCATTAGAAGCAATTAAGTATAATTAGGGGCCAAGCACCAAAGGTGCGAAGGCACCTATTGTATCCGCTGGCATTCTTTTTTTTCTTTCGTTTCTTCTGCCATTGAGTCTGTGGCAGCCCATACTTGCGGGAAAGTTGTGAAATTTGGCACACCGATAGAGGACAGTCTGAACTGTCACCATAGCAAATTTCGAGTCTCTAACTCAAACTCTCTAGCGCCACCACTTATCCAAAGTGAACCATAAGGGCTAGAAACAAAATAATTTTTTCCTCCGATTCCTTGGCTTAAGCCGATTTGACCTGACGTCATTTGTCCACCATATTGAATTTTCTGAAAAACCTACTTTTTTCGAACTCCTCCTAGGCTGTTGCTCTGATTTTCACGAAAATTTAACTAGATTATCTTCAGACCATGCAGACAAAAAGTTATGGAATTCAAGTCGATTTGTCCAATCGCTCTCGGATAACGAACAAATTTGACGAAGAGCATGCAAAAATGGATCTAAGGCTATATCTCTGCAATGGTTTGGTGTATTGAGATCAAACTTGGTGAGTATTATAACAAGCATGACCTAAATGCAGTTTTTCAGCACAGTGCCACCTAGTGGTCAGGAGATATGAAAAATTGCCTTTCGCTTATAACTTCTGAATCGTTTCACTAAAAATCACAAAACTTCTGTCTCTTTAGATTCGGTGCATCATGCAGAGTCAAAAAATACCAAATTTTTCCATGTCAGCCATTTTGGGCGTCGACCATTTCAAATTAGACAAAAAATGCTATATTTTACAAACACATTGGCATATCGTTACGAAAAATTTTATAAACTTCCTTTCAGTCATTTTGATTTATGTTGAAACCCTACTTATTCGAACTCCTCCTAGACCGATTTTCACCAAATTTGACTCAGATCATCTTCAGACCATGCTGGCAAAATGTTACAGATTTCGTGTCGATATACGAAATGGTTTTCGCTTAGCACATCAACGAATTTCCTGGAAAGGTGCCAAACTGCATCTGAGGCTCTACCTCTGCAAATATTTTACATATTTACACCATACTTTGTTGTTTTGCCATTGTCACCTCACACTGACTACGCCACATCAATTTGGTTGCAACGCCACCTATTGGTCAAGAGTAATAAACCATTCATTAACCATTAATTATGACATTTCCAAAAATGCTAATAACTTTTCACTGCATTAGCCTATTGTAATGAAACTCTCAACGTTTTCCTTGGATCATGCCGACTACATACATACCAATTATGCCATAGTTGGCTGAACTACCTGTCCGACATTTTGATTTATGTTGAAAATCTACTTTTTTTTTTAACTCAATTTTCTCTAAAATCAAATCAAATCCTCTTCAGACTGTGCTCACTAAAAGTTATGGATTTCGTGTCGACAGATAAAACCGTTTTTGCACAGCGCCACTACAAATTTTAGGCTTGATGCCAAAATGACTCTGAGGCTTTATCTCTGCAAAGCTTTGACATAATGACACCAAACTTTGTGTGTCATTGTCACCTTACACAGAACACACCACATCGATCTGATAACAGCGCCACCTGTTGGTCAAAAGTGATAAGCCATTAAATCGTATTACTAGGAGTTTTACATTATTCTTCTGCCATTTTGACTAAAATCATCTTAAAATGGCTTCCTTTACTCATTATTGCAGTTGGCCTGATGCTCCATGCCATGCTTAGCTCCTCATTTTGTCTCTGGTGTGCTTGGCCCTGTAATTCCTGCTTGCAGCTATATTTTTTGTTATTGTATTATACATGCAAAAGGAATTCAAATGAACATACATTTTAAAACTAACCCGACAGGAGGTTAAAAACCATACATAGTTTCACTAGATCAACACATTTTGTTTTAAAATCAAGGTTTGAAACAGTTAAATATGTTTGCTGAAATCACATGACTAGTTTGATTTGAAATAAAAGATTTGTAAATGATTTAAAGCTTCATGAAGCGTTGTTTCAAAAGAGCCCATCACTAGTTTCTGTTCAAGATGAAAACACTGTAAATGGTGTGGTCACAATGTCGATATTTCAGCAAGATTTCAGTAAAAAAATGCCTATTTAGCTATTTTTTTACGTAAAACTTCCTGTTGGCCAACACACAAATTCACTTGAACAAGTGAAATCTGCATGGTGAACCGTTTCTTCTTCACAAAACTCCCAATCTTGCTGAATGAATTTCACTCATGAACAAAGGAAAATGTGATCGGACCTATAGCCCTGCATGAGTTAAAGGTATAGTTCACCCACAAATGCAAATTCTGCCATCATTTGCTTACCCTCTGCTTGTTCCAAACCTGTATGAGTTTATTTCTTCTGATGAGCATTCCCCATACTGTGGAAGCCATTGGCTACTGTCAACTGTCAATCAAATTATCATTTGTGGACATCAGGAAAAAAAAAACTCATACAGATATAGAATAACTTGAGGGTGAGTAAATGATGACAGAATATTAATTTTTGACCTATTCCTTTAAAATATTGATGTATCTGGAACGTCTCACTATGAGTTGGGTTAGTTCACCCAAAAACTAAAATTAGCCCATTATTTACTCATCCTCCAGGCATCCTAGGTGTATATGACTTTCTTCTTTCAGAGACTTTCTTCTTTTTTTTTTAACAAATCCTCATTTTCTACATATAATGTGTGACCATTATTTTATTTTAATCTCTCCACGGCGCATTCGCATTGTCACTTTTGAGCAGCGTATGCGCGACACTGAGTGAGCGCAATCTAGATTAAAGTTTTAAATATGGATATTTTTCTTACAAAAATGCATCGATTCACTACAGGAGGCCTTCATTCACCGCCCGGAGCCATGTGAGGCACTTTTTATTGTGGATGGATGGTTGCACTTTATTGGACTTGTTTTGACCTGTTGATAAGAAACACCCACCCATACAGTTCTAAAGCTTCTGATGCCAGGATAATTTTTAATATAACACCGATTGGATTTTTCTGAAAGAAGGAAGTCATATATACCTAGTAAATGATGGGCTATTTTTATTTTTGTGTGAACTAACCCTTTAACACACATGCTAGTATTTTCTGTTGAAAAACACCTCATGCACACATAAACGCACTAAACTGTGCTGGACATACAAGCACACTTAGCTTGTAAAAGAGAACCCGTTCCATAGTTAATCAAAGGCTCATGAGCTGCAGACAAACAAACCCTAGATCACACACACACACACACACACACACACACACACACACACACACTGACTTTTGGTATCTTAAAAAAAAACAAGCAAAAAAAACCCAAAACATAGAAAATCGCTGCATGGTCCCTATAATTACGCTTCTATGGCCCGATAAAGGTAAAGAAATGCCCTAGGCTGGCTGCCTGCCATAAATATCAAAATTATATCATTTTAATCTCTCTTAAACTCTACGTAGCAGAGGAAATGCACCTCTGCGTTATCTAAAAAACGACACGCACATCAGAAATTCTCCAGATCCGAACCCCCCAAGGGTTTTGATTGGCTAAACGAAAGAAAATAACAGGTGAATGTGTAACAAGTTCTTGCCACTTCACACACGCCATATCAAAACCAGCAGCTTTCAAGTGGGAGTGTGACTGTGGTAAAGTACTTTGTGATGATGTTGACACCAGGATGCTTTAGTAAAATGGACACGGGCTGTCTGGCAGCCGAGATTGAAAAAAGGCAGACTAGTTTCTTGGTTTGTGGTTTGAGTTTCCATTTGCGTTCTCTTTTTGTTGTGGTCATTTTTCGGAATATTCTATTATGGCACAAAGACGTAAAGAGCGCAAAGCGCCCTGTTCCCAACCCCCCGCTTAAGAGAAGTTCTCTCAGCCATCGTCAGGTGTGCTCAACTCTTCGGGGAACTCGTCGGACGAGCCGCTCTTGTGGATGCGTCCATCGCTGCGCATGCTGTGGAAGGTTTTCTTAAAGGCTTCCATCATGGAGTGCGCCAGTTTTTTGGCCTCTAGTTTGCTCTCGCACTCCACGGCATGGCAGTCCATCTGGAACGTCAGATCGTCATTGATTTGCCGGTAGATCCACGCGAACACGTTCGGGCTGATGTCGTGATCCGCGGTGCAGTACGCGATGCGAGCCACCTGAAAGGTGTCCATGGCGACCGTGGCTTCGCCTCGCCCGTCCAGGTGATGTAGTCGTACCTGGAATGGCCGGATTTCCAGTATGGCATTGCTAGAGGTGATGGAGTCATCGTGGACGACAGATGTCCGCTTTGTGTCCCATAATCCCACCACTGCCGACTCTGTGCAGCCGGACAGAAAATGAGTGCCAGAAATCGTCACCTTGCCAAGGTAGGTCACCTAGTAAAAGGCAAACACACAAAAGAAAATGTGAAAAGATGATCTGCGTACAGATTCACAAACAGTGTTTATGAATTAGAAGAACAAAATGAGGATTGTTTGATATAATGAAAATGTTTGATATAAGCCAAGCCAAGAGGAGATTGGCTTTTACTTTGCTGTAAACAAAACTTGGTTTTCGTAAAACTAGCATAATCTCACCGGAGCTTACGTTACACCTACTTCCTACATCATCTGCTGCAATGCCACTCTCTCGTTAACATGTATGACAGTTAGCGGAAGCTAGAAGTTATGGTTTATAAAGTTTCAAGCACTGATATTTTTCTTCTACAAACACACTGATTTACTTCAGAGGGCCCCAGGAGCAGTGTAGAGTACTTTTTATGATGGATGGATGCACTTTTTTGGACTTTAAAATCTCAACAGCCATTCACTGCCATTATAAAGCTTGGAAGAGCCAGAAAATGTTGCTACTATCACTTTAATTCTATATTTTGAAAATAATAATAATAATAAAATAAAATAAATAATAATAAAATAAAATAAAATAAAATAAATAATAATAATAATTACATTTTAGCTTTGCTGACTACTGAATAATGTGATTTTTTTTTTGTCTTACTGAGATTTTTTTGGTTTTAAATATATATATTTCTGTCATGACAACTCTCGGAGGGATTGGCATGGTAATGTACATGACAATGTTAATGTATTTGGTCTTGGCGGAATAGATCTACTACGCTGCTGCGGCAGAGCAAGTACCGAAACTTGCTACTGCCAAAACATCCACAACATGCTACTGTAAGCATGTAAGAAATACTGCTGCTGCACATATAACATATTGACCCCCATAGCATATATGAATCACCTCATAGCAGATCTATACATGTGGAGCTGGGGAAGGTGGAGGGTTTCTGAAGCAAGCTGCAAACTGCTACATCTAGCACTAGTCATATATTTGAATGTTAAGCAGTGAGCTAATTGGCTACTGATACAAGAGAGAACCAATCGGCTGTGCCATGTGATTATGATGTCATGTCATCAGATTGAGTTAGACCATCAGACTGCATTCTAGAGTTTCATGCCAGAACTCTGTATTTTTAATTACTGTAAATGTTATCTTTATACAGGGTTCCCACCTGACTTTTCCCTGACTAAAAAGCTGAATTTCCATGACCTATAATAAACAGATATCCATCTGCAAGCTTTATTTACTTGTTCACAGACTTTTTTTAGTACAAAACATGCATACACAATACCTTTTTAACTTTTACTACCTTTTTTTAGCTTTTACCCGTTAAATACACTTTTATATTTTTTCTTTACAGAAATTCATTTATCGTTGTTATGCTTTCAGGGGTTAAATGCTCTGAAGGATTTTCTGTTTGTCATCAAGTTCATCATTCAGTCTTTCTATTTCTTCTCATTTAGTTTTTGCTTTTCTGTCATTTACTTTTAACACCTGAAGTGGTCATTTTGTAGCCAAAGGTCTTGAAATTTACATTTTCCTGGAATGTTTGCCTTAGTTAACAGGTACTGCCTGGTGATTGGATTTGACTTACGTGATTGACTAGTGGGACAAGAATAAAATGGAGCTGAAAAATAGTCTAACCATAACATAGGTAAAATGCATGAAACAAAGCCATAAAAAATACATATAGAAAACGCATAGAAAAGTTACATTTTGATAACAAACAAAAATCCCTGATATTCCTGATATTATACTTTGACAAAAACAATATAAAATTCAATGACTTTCAATGTCTAGAATAGACCTTTTCAAATTCAATGATATTCCAGAAATTCCATGACCCATGGGAACCCTGTTTATACTCATATTTTCGTTCACATACTTATATTGGTGCATGATAGACATACAGTGTGTATATGACAGAAGTACCATTGTCAGTTGCTGTTTAACTAAAATCAAAGTAGCTATTTTTGGAATTGCAATGAAAATGGATAAAATCAGTAATACTTTTACTTTTTTATTTTTACTTTTAAAAGTCTTCTATGTAATTTATTACTGTGATGCAGAGCTGACTTTTCAGCATCATTACTCCAGTGCACAGTGTCACTTTTTTTTTAAAATAGATATTACACCTGTACACTACAGGTCAAACATTTTTGAAAAGTAAGATTCTTAATGTTTTTACAACCAAGCCTCATTTATTTAATCTAAAGTACAGAAAAACAGAAACATTCTGAAATATCCTTCAGAATTCTTCCTAATATACTGATTTGCTGCTCAAAAACTATACTATTATTATGTTGAAAACAGCCGTTTTCAGGTTTCTTTGATGAATAGAAAGTTCAGACGAACAGCTATCCTGAAACAATTTACCCTGTTTACAACCATTTTAAATATTAACAACAATAATATTAAAAAAAAATTCTTGAACAGCAAATCAGCCTTAGAATTAGAATGATTTCTGAAGGATCATGTGACACTAAAGACTGGAGTAATGATGCTGAAAATTTAGCTTGGATCACAGAAATAAATTACATTTTCAAATATATTCAGATAGAAAGCAGCTATTTTAAATAGTACAAATATTTCACAATATTACTGATTTTGCTGTATTTTGGATCAAATAAATGCAGGCTTGGTGAGCAAAGGAGAATTCTTTAAAAAACATTAAAATCTATCTGTTAAAAAAACATTTGACTGCTAGTGTATTCAAGCTGTAAAAAAAAACATTTTATTACTTGTTGCTTGATGGTTACTCTACTTCACATGTCTTAAATTTTAACTTTTGATTCAAAATGGTGTATATCACATAAAAAAAAAAAATAACATATAAAACCAACAAAAATACATGAGTTATTTTCATGAATGTGTAAATATGTTTTGTCCTTGCATCATTCTTGTGAAACATTGGTCTAGAGATATGCTGTTGTTTTTCAGAGAAAACAGAGGATTTCAGAGAAAATGAGTAGTTGTGAATACCTGCTGTTGTTGTGTTTGAATGTGTGTGATTTTGGCAAGGGATTGGGTAGAAAATGTGAAATTACAGAGGAAAAACTGTATGTCTGGCTGTCTGTTTTTCTCTTTTAGACATTTTGTTTAGTCTGCAACCACAAGGTCTAATTCTGGCCACGGTCTCCCTCCCTTTTTTAACTCGTTTACAGAATTTAATTAAACAAAATCGTTTTTTATTGCTTTACAAACTGTACAAAGCAAGGGGTCGAACATCTGTGCTGTATTTGGTCAGAGAATTTCATAGCAGACCAACTGTAGAATGCAAAGTCATCCCTCCCGTGAACACGAGACTAATACAGTGCCTCTCTCTCCAGATGCGTTTTGTTTTTCTTAATCTCATTCTTTCTCTCGTGTCTGAAACAGAAAAATGAGGCTTTGCTGCGAGCCGGGAGAGGAAATTCCAGTAATATTTCTCTTCTGAAAACGATTTACATCACAGAAAGAGAGAGAATGAGAAAAAGGATAACTGTTCTTTTCTAGAAAAAATGTTGGGAAACATTAGACCTGAAAGAAGCCCCTCACTACACTATGACTAACAGATGAGGGAGTGAGCGAGGATGCGTGTTTCCCAATACCTGATGGATAACATTAAGCCTTATTATGGTAAATGAACACAATCACCACAACAAGAATATTGTGAAAAGTACTGTTTGGGGTCAACAAGAAAAAAATATTTTTACTCAGCAAAGACGCTTAAAAAAGATTTCTATATTTTTTAAAAAATTATGTTCTTTTGAACAAAGAAACCTGAAAAAAATAAATAAATAAATCAGCATTAGAATGATTTCTGAAGGACTATGTGACACTGAAGGCTGGAGTAATGATGCTAAGAATTCAGCTTTGATCAGAGGAATAAAATACATTTTACAACATATTCAAATTGAAACAGTCCATTATTATATAATAATATGTGACCCTGGACCACAAAACCAGTCATAAGTCACTGGGGAATATTTGTAGCAATAGCCAAAAATACATTGTATGGGTCAAAATTATTTGTCTTTTATGCTAAAAATCATTAGGATATTAAGTAAAGATAATGTTCCATGAAGATATTTAGTAAATTTCCTACTGTAAATATGTAAAAACTTAATTTTTGATTAGCAATATACATTACAAGGTGATTTTCTCAATAATTGCACCCTCAGATTCCAGATTTTCAAATAGTTATATCTCGGACAAACATTGTCATATCATAACAAACCATACATCAATGGAAAGCTTATGTATTCGGGTTTCATATGACATATAAATCTCAATTTAAAAAAATTGATCCTTATGACTGGTTTTGTGGTCCAGGGTTACATATTATAACAATATTTACATGTTTTTTAAATCAAATAAATGCAACCCAAACCTTTGAACAGTAATCTAGTGTATAACACACACACAAGATGCACAAAAGTTTTGGCCAGGAAAATTATTTGGCCCAAAATGCAATAAAATGGCCCAAAATTCCCTAAAAGCTCATTTAAAGATGAATTGAAACCACAAAGTTTAAACGAGCAGATAACAAGCATTTAAAAGAAGAGCAACTATGTTTTGATGAACTATTTTTATAACCTTCACTAATTATTGTTTACAGTAAGACCACTAAGTAGTATTTTTTTAACATATATATATATATATAAAATAAAAACTTGATTAAAACCAAAAACTTTTAAAAACCTGTAATATTCATGATCTTCACTCTTCTCATGTATTTGATGTGTATTTCCCTCAGTGGCGAGATGACAGATTACAGTCTTTCTGAAAAAGTGTGTGTGTTTGTTCACACACACCTCATGATGTCTGATTCTGGGTGGGTCTGTGTGTATGTGTGTGTGTGTATAAACCTCAGGTGGAAACTGTGAGAAATCATCATCAAACACTGAGGCAGATTGATGCCTCTCAGTCACCACAGAGTCTAGACAGCAACAGAGCGTGCATTCATCTCTCCATCCTCTTACCTCCGCAGGCAACCGAGAGCCTTCCAACAATAAAGCTGCTCTTCCACATCTCTGATGCACAGCGCTCATAGTGAGTGAGTGCAAATATTGTGCAATTCATTAATCTGACATCAGGACAGGAACACCATGAAAATACGATGTCATATGATTGTAAATCAACTTGAACAACATGTAGTAGTCAACACAGTGGAAGCACATGCATACACCTACACAAAGTACATGGAGAAAAAAAAATGTTGTTTGTGCAGCACTGTTATGCAACATGTGGCCACAATTACTCACTATGTGTGTGATTCACTAGTTTAGTATTTTCTACCAAGGGCTGGGTGTTGCAGCTAAAAATAATAGTTTAAACTATTGTTTCAAACAGTGGTGCGAAGTAGACTCAAAATGCACTCATGTTAAAAAAATTCAAATACAGTAAAAATAAGTTATGCGTAATCAACACATTTTTTTCCTCACACTGGTTTTCATGATATTGATAATAATGAGAAGAATTAAAAGCCTTATTGAAATGTAGAAACGTTTATCTTCTGTGAAGCTGCTTTACAGCAATGTGTATTATGAAAAAAAGCATACACATAAATGTGAACTAAATTTCCACCCTTCACAATAATTTTCATAAATACAGTTGAAGTCAAAGCTTGCATAGACCGAAATCTGCAAAATGTTAATTATTTTATCAAAATAAGAGGGATCATACAAAATGCATGATATTTTTTATTTAGTACTGACCTGAATAAGATATTTCACATAAAATACATTTACATATAGTCCACAAGAGAAAATAATAGTTGAATTTTTCAAAAGTTTACATATGCTTGATTCTTTATACTGTGTTGTTACCTGAATGATCCACAGCTGAATTTTTGTTTAGTGATGTTCACAAACACATATAGTGTGTTGTTCACGAATCCCTTGTCCTAAACTGTTAAATGTAACTTATTTTGTGTTCTGGGAAGGGCAGTAGTAAATGAAAAAAATATGATATTTAGGCAAAATACGAAAATTGTACACATCTCCATTCTGTTCAAAAATGTATGCATGGTTTGAACCATCTATAATAGTTGCATAAGAGTCCCTCAGTTGTCATCAGTTTGAAAAGATGGATCTTAAAATCATACAGAAATTGTTGGAAAGGGTTCAAATACACAAAAGATGAAAAACTAAAGAATTTGTCGGACCTGAAGGATTTAAAAAAAAAACAAAAAACAGCAGGCCGTTTAACTGTTCAGAACAAACGAACAACTAAACAAAAACACTAATTCAGGTAACAACACAGTATTTAGAAACAAGGGGATGTAAACTTTTGCAAAGGGTCATTTTTATAAATTCATCTATTATTTTCTCTTGTGGACTATATGTAAATGTCTTTTATGTGAAATATCTTATTCAGGTCAGAATTAAATCAACAACAACATGCATTTTGTATGATCCCTCTTATTTTGATAAAATAACATTTTGCCGATTCTGAAAGGGGAATGTAAACGTTTGACCTTAACTGTATACAGACACATGTATATGTGCAAATCAGAAAACATTAAATATAAGCAGTGCACACTCCTAAAACTCAAATAGTTCTGCTCCTGACTCGTGTGTCCAGCAGGTGGCAGCCTGACGAATGACAATCTATCTGGTGCTCGACACTCTCCATGCATAATTCAGAAAAAAGAATTCTTCACCAGCTCAGCATTCCAAAGCGGGACGTTAATGATTCCAGAATGAGAGGCACATGTGTCTTCTGACACAGCTGTATGATGGTATGTGACATATAATCGCTGCATACTCTCATGTGTGTATGTGAAAGAGTGTGTTTGTGTGCCTAAACCAGAGAAAGTTTGTTCTGAGGGAAAGTGATGACTATATTTGGTCTGTGTGTGTGTGTGTGTGTGTGTAAGGGGTGGGGGGGTCAATATGTTTGTTAACAGAATGTGTGTGTGTAAACAGCACACAGAACAGACTTTGTACACGCTAAGCTCACAGAATGAATCTTTCATCCCTGACGCCATAATGAAGGCTTTCACAAACATACAGCACCAACATACACCGAAATACTCTCACCAAACATGCGTTCTCACAAAAAAGCATCTAAATGGCAAGTCGCTAGTACAACACACACTCATGTTCACGCTATGAGTCACCCACTCTTAGTGTTGCTACACTGCTGAAGTATAGAACACACGCTAATAGCTACACAAGCTCAATTTTGTGCGTCATTGTATTTCGAAATTTGTCAGAACTCAGAAAACATAATGCTGGACAAATGCGTGTCACATTTTCAGAGCTGCCACATTAGGCACTTTTGCATAAACGTCTTCTTCTAGAGTCAGTTTTCTCTGTCAAAGCACAACAACAGTTTGAAGAGATTAGTTCAAGTTAAAGTTAGTTAACTGCCTTTTTAGATTTTTACTTGCTGATAATTAAAAATAGACATTTGTACAAATAAAATAATACACATTTAAGTAATTTTTATAAACGTGCCTTAGAAAAAAACATTACTGGTGTGCATCTTGAGACAACACAAAGGCACGGATATATTTTAAGATCATTCAGTGCAAGTTTCTTTCAGTTGAAACAGCTCAGGGTTACATTTTAATCTAGGACTAGACTTCAGCCATGTCTGTAAAACCGGGGGTATAAGTGGTTACTTATCAAATGATTAATAATTTGGTGATCCATTTTTTGTACCTGCAGAAGAATTTTTAAATATGAAACTAAACCCGCCAGTAGGTGGCAGCAAGTCACTGTCTTTTTACATTTACATTTAGCAGACACTTCTATCCAAACAAAAGAGGACAATGGAAACAATCAAAATCAACAAAAGAGCAATGACATGCAAGTGCTATGACAAATCTTGCAGTAAACGCAAACGTAGCAAGGGATTTTTTTAATTATATAATAAATAAAAAGAAAATAGATAGAATACAATAGAAAAAGCAAGCTAGTGTTGGAGGCCTTCTGTTTTGCTTTTTTTTGTTAATTGTATAGATAGAAGCTAGTGTTAATCTTTTTTTAAGAAAACAAGCAGTAAGTAAATGAATAGAGTATAAGTCTAAAAGGGCATTTTTTAAGAACAGAATTAGAAAAGAGGGTGCTAGAGTTAGAGGGTCAAATAAAGATGGAAAAGATGTGTTTTTAGCCAATTCTTGAAGATGGCTAAGGACTTAGCTATTCAGAGTGAGTTGGGCAGGTCATTCCACCAGGGTACATTTATTGTGAAAGTCTGTGAAAGTGATTTCGTGCCTCTTTGGGATGGCACAATAATGCGCCGTTCACTTGCAGAATGCAAGCTTTTAGAGGGCACATGCATCTAAAGTAATGAATTTACTTGAAAGGGGTGCAGAGCCAGTGGTGGTTTTGTAGGCAAGCATTAATGTGGTCTGAGAAAGTCAACAGATCATCAATCACAACTCCAAAGTTTCTGGCTGTTTTTGAAGGAGTTATGGTGAAATGGATGGTGAAATAATGGATTTGATGAAACCACAAGCATTTCTGTCTTGCTAAGGTTGAGTTGAAGATGATGGTCCTTCATCCAGCAAGAAATGTCTGTTAGACAAGCTGACATCCGAGCAGCTATCGTCGGATCATCAGGATGGAATGAGAGGTAGATTTGAGTGTCATCAGCATAGCAGTGAAAAGTCATGTTTCTGAATGACAGAACTTAGTGATGCCATGCAGACAGAGAAAAGAAGTGGTTCAAGAACTGAGCCCTGAGGCACCCCAGTAGCTAGATGTTACGACTTGGATACCTCACCTCTCCAAGATACCTTAAAGGACCTGTCTGAGAGGTAAGATTCAAAGCACTGGAGTGCAGTTCCTGAGATTCCCTTTGCCAATAGCGTTGACAGGAGGATCTGGTGGTTAACTGTGTCAAAGGCAGCAACAGATCCAGCAAGATAAGCATTGATGATTTGGAATCAGCTCTTGTCAGTCTTAGGGCTTCAACAACTGAGAGCAAGGCAGTCTCTTTTTGAGTGAGTCATTGGATCAATCACGGATTAATTCAGGAATGAAGCAAATGCCTGTCTTTATGAGTCAATTATTGAATTATTGAAAACACCAATGTGTGTTGGATTTTGAGATATTGATGTTGCACTCAAAAATGGAAGCAGATAAAAGTGGGACAGAGTTTAGGCAACTAAATGATTAGAGAAATCCTGTATATGTCAATAGAGAGAAGTCTAACGTTTTCACTGGACTATCCTGTCATGACATTTAGATTAAACATTTTGAGGTCAAAAATAATAATAAAAAAAAAATGCATTAATGAGTTGTTCACAATAAGATCTAGTAACACGCATTTAGAAAATACAGCATATTTTTATTTCAAGCTGGCTTTAAAAATATGGCGCTCATGGCGTGAGACACTGAAAACAAAACACAGAGTAACTCATTGCAGCAGTCAAAACATGTGTCTAGCACAAACTGCCATAGGCCAACAGTCAAAAACTTCTGCAGCAGTACCCAAATAACACCCGGAATGCTCAACAAGTGTCACTTTAAAGTCTAAGAATGTCTACTTCAGCCTCATGGCTTCTTTAACAGGGTCTTGAATCTCTCAAACTGCATAGTAATGGGAATTCAAAAAATAAGACAGACATCAGGGCAGGGGAAGAATGTGTTTATGGTGGATTGTGGCGACAGTTTAAACCCATGTGTGACCCATATCAAAGTAGGGCCAATTCCACAAACCCTCAGAGTTATGAGGAGATCAATATAGAAACCACAGTAACTGACACACAACAACACTCACATACATGGAAAGCATTTATCATTTAATCACATCTGTCTACAACATCTAAAATCTTGACTGAGTTGAGTCTCGATGAAATAGGGAACAATTAAAAACAGGAACAACTAAATCTAGAAAGTGGAAGAAATGAGAGTAAACCAGGGTTATTATAGTTTATTAAAACTAAAACCACAATAAATAAATAAATACATCAGCTGGTTGCTAAAGCATTTCTCATTTTCAACTTGATGAACAAAAATAACTAAAACTGAAATGAAAAAAAAAATATATATATATATAAAGAAGTACTTCAGAAAGCTAAAAACTAATAAATTACAAAAAGTAATAAATAAATAAATGTAAAAACTTTAACTAAAACTAAAGTGAAAAAAACAAAAGAATATTACATAAATAAATAAATAAAAATACCTTAATGTTATTTTATTTGTTGCCAAAACAAATTAAATTATTTGTTGCAAAAATTTCTAATTTTCATTAACTTGGTGCAAACTGAAATAAAAATTTATAAAATCTATAAAGACAGATAATAATAATAATAATAATATTAATTATTATTATTATAATAAAATATATAAATATTTTTTTCATTAATGTGATATACTAAAATAACTAAAATTAAAATTAATAAAATATAGACAAAATATTCATGGCAAAAGAAAAGTTACTAAAACATTAATGACATTACATACGTTAACAACAAATTAATTGGAAAAAAACAAAAAAAAACAATAGTAAACCTAGAATAATATCTCAACGATGCTAAAAAAAACAGTGTTTAAACAGCGATAGAGCAGCAGACATTTCATGTATGCCTACTGAGAAGTGAGCACAGGATTGTGTGTATAACACACACACACACACAGAGCGGGGCCGATTGCCATGGAAACAGCGTATAGACTAGCTTTGTTGAGTTGTTACATAATCAAAGGGCCTCAATGGATGATTAGGTGGTTCTTTCTGTCTGTCTTTCTATCACTAACTCTCTCAAACAGCTATTCTCATGCAAAAACACGTGGTCAGACCGGGCATCATTTAAAACAGTTTCTGCCATCTTAAGAAACATGTGAATCATTATAAAACCAGTCTACCCCCAAAAATGTAAAAATGCTTGTGTGAAGCATGTGTGAGTGTGTTTAGGGCAAGACCAGATGCTTTATATTCTCTGAGGTCCATGTTAAAATACACAGATGAAAATATGTGAAATGTTTCAACTGAGCGCAAATATGTGGCTACAGTACATTCCTTTAATGTTAGAAATGTGGCATAAATTATGTCGGGCTTTACAGCTCTCAAGAAAAAAGAAAGAGAAACACTACTGAGGTGAAAGGAACACGACAAAGACAGAGAGAAACAGACAGACAGAGATGCTCTGTTTGTCTTAGCCAGCATTTTGCCATGAATGGATGCTGAGGTTTCTATGGCAACAACATCGCAGCTTCTTTAGTAGGCCGACATCCTTGAGAGATTTTCGGTATTTTTAGCTTATGTATTATTCGGCTGTTCTCTGTCTCTCTCAATACATGCATGTGACTACAATATTCTACAAGGACAGGTGGACCAACACTAGTACATGTATGCATCCAACTTGAAGAGTGGCATTTGTACTCTATTAGTGGCACTGAATAGAACTCCAAAAATATCACAAACTCACAACATTATATAAGTAAACTAGAGCTGTCAAACGATTAATCGCGATTAATCGCATCCATAATAAAAGTTTATGTTTACATACTATATGTGTGTTTACTTTGTATATTTATTATGTACAAATAAATACACACACACACACACACACACACACACACACACACACACGTATATATTAAAACAAATTATTTATATGTATATATAGTTATACCTGTATACAATTTAGATTATAAATAAATATAAATATTTATGATATAAATCTAAAGTATTTTTCCTTAATATATAAATGCATGTGTGTATATTTATATATACATAATAAATATACACAGTACACAAATATATAGTATGTAAACATAAACTTTTATTTTGGATGCGATTAATCGCGATTAATCGTTTGACAGCACTAAAGTAAATCCATCAAAATTTTAGAACAAAATAACACACTTCAACTTGAATGATAACTCTGTTGGTCTCAGGATTATTTGGGTCATTGTGGAGCATCTCTTTTACTTTACTTTAAAAATCAGGTCAATGACACAATGCTAATTTTTAAGTTCAGATCTAGGGGTGGGTGATTAACCGTTAAGACACAATTAACCATTAGAACCAGCAGAAATCTGCAACAAAATAATTGACTTAAAAAAAAGACTTAAAATAGTGCAAATGACACATTTTTGTGATAATGCAACAATGACCCGATTAGCCAAGTGACAATTCTGTTAACTATCCCAAAACGGGAGTGAAAGTTGTGTATTGCAGCATGATGCACTGATGAGAAGCCACTTAAAGACAGTAAAAGAGAGAAGACGCAGTACAGCTGAATCACTCATGCTATTTTCAAATGACTGATTTAATCTGATAGTTTGTGTGGTTTAAAGTTGAGTTCAGAAGTTTCAATACACCTTTCAGAATCTGCAAAATGTTAATTATTTTACCAAAATAAGAGGGATCATACAAAATACATGCTATTTTAAAATAAATCACATAAAAGATGTTTACATATAGTCCACAGGAAAAAACAATAGGTGAAGTCCTTCAGATCGCACAAATTCTTCAGTTTTTCAGCATTGTTGTGTACTTGAACCCTTTCCAACAATGACTATGATTTTGAGATCATCTTTTTACACAGAGGACAACTGAGGGACTCATAGCTTCTGAAGGGCAGTACTACATGAAAAAATATGATATTTAGGCAAAATAAGAAAAATGTACACTTCTTAATTCTGTTAAAAAGTTTACACCCTTGGCTTTTAATGGATGTTTTTTTTCTTCTGGAGCATCAGTGAGTGTTTGAACCTTCTGTAATAGTTGCATATGAGTCCTTTAGTTGTCCTCAGTGTGAAAAGATGGATCTCAAAATCATAGTCATTGTTGGAAAGAGCTGTGGATCTTTCAACTTTTGGGGGGTCATTTTTATAAATTCTGCTATTATTTTCTCTTGTGGACTATGTGTAAACATCTTTTATGTGAAATACTTTATTCAGGTCAGTACTAAAAAAAAAATACCATGCATTTTGTGTGATCCCTGTTATTTTCGTCAAATAATTAACATTTTGCAGATTCTGCACGGTGTATGTAAACTTTTGACCTCAAAACTGTATTTACTCCTCTAACCTACATGCTATATTGAATAAATGTTTGAGGAATTTCCATCATTCTAAATTCGAAAGCTGCAAAATGTAAGACCTGATTAAACATAATTCTATTATACTAAGATTTGTTTAAAAAAAAAAAAATAAATAATAATTCCATGACTTTTCCAAAACTTTTTTAGGCCTGGAAATAGTTGTTTTAAAATGTCATGACTTTTCAGTTTTTTTATTTTTTTTTATGACTGTACGAAGATGCACGCTGTTAATCACTCAAGCTGGTCCACTAATGTGACTGCGCGAATACTCCATTATCTGTTCCAGCTCTAATCAAATGCCGGATCCGTCACCCCACTTTGTTCCGGGACCTCGCAATTTAAAAATAAACAGAGAGTTCTGATGAGGGGGGTTAAAAAAACAGGACAGGACAGAAAATAGCCTGTTACTTCTAAATTATGTTTTTTTGATGTAAAAATCTTAATAACATTATAAGTGGACCTGAGAGAATAGTACAAAATACTAAAAAAGGCAGTTTATGACCCCTTTAAACACATCCTTTGAAAGTAAATGAACAAAAATAAGGTATTCAGCAAAAATTGAAGGCACCATTTTTGAATATTTAATAATTTAGTCATTCAGAAGCTGCATCGTTATCTTTACCTTATATCCCGTGTGCATGCGGTTCTTCGTATGAGGTGTGGTGGAGCACAGCTCGATGGCTTCTGGTTCGTGAAAGATCACTGTAGGCAGCGGGTCCTTCCGGAGTGTCAGCACATTGAGTTTGGTCTTTAGCATGGTCTGTAAATGCTGAAAAACAGAACAGCTTAGTTTAGGCTACACTTTGAACATGTTTAATAAATACAGATTCACAGGTGCCTCTGTTTAAAGTCATAAAACACCACTTCCACAACCTGGACGGATGAATGAATTGTTTGCGCATAACATCCAAGTTACTCCATAAAGTTTATGGCACACTTGTGTGATATTACACAGACGTCTGTCTCGCTCTTAGGCCACTCTCATTCTGTAATAAAGTGTTATATAAGAAATACAAAATGACACAGCACTCACACCCTCAAATGGTTTGCTGAGGGATATTTAAAATATTATATTTACTATAAAAAAATGAAAATGGGGTATACTATGGGGTATACAAATCAGTTGAAATTGGTTCTTGGATTTTTATTGTGTGTAAAACTGCTGGTTTTCATGAAACCATGAAAACTTCAGTTCTTATAAACTAACTAGAGCTGCAACAAATGATTATTTTGATAATCGATTAATCTAAAGATTATTGGAAAGATTAATTGACTAATCGTCGATTATTTCACTCATTAATCAGTATACTTTGATTATTCAGCTTTTAATAATGCCAATTTTAGATGATCTTTCGGATGTATTTAATTATAAAACCCTTTATAATCTATTATAACATCTATTAACAACTTATTTCATATTATCTTTAAACCTCCTTGCATATTAAGACAGTTCCTTAATTTTTCTTAATTATATTAAGACAGGCACCTGCAATTCCATCCAAATTAAAGAGAAGTTGTGTGTGAATTTGCATGTGAGCTGAATAAGTTACCAACCAAATGAAATCAGCATCAACAATTCATATTTGCATGGTACAGAAGAGCTCAAATGAGGCATTATGGAATATATATAAAAAAATAATAATAATACATTAATTTTGAATATAGAATTTAAACAATTTAAATGATTCAATTAATACTTAAAAAAATTAAACTGAAACCGGCAGTAGGTGGCAGTAAGTCAAAGTGTGACTGAAAAATTCATTAAATCGATTCGTTCAAAAAAGCAGTTTCATTCATAAATGAAACAGTGCTGTGTCTCTGTACACTGCACACTTAATCTATTATTTACATCATCTCTACATTTTGTTAGTAAATGGCAAAAACTACAGTCTGCTTTCACAATCTAGCATTTCTATTGGTTGCAGTCTATTATGGCAAAAGACGGCACTACACAGCGAACCATTGACACAAATATCCCGTTGTGTTTTAAGCTTACATTGCACTGTTTTTATGAAAAACTGGGATTGCTTTCGTAGTCTTTTAATGGGTAAATATAGACAATCCCTTTAATAAAAAAAAAAAGCCTAACCAGTTGGAAGTGAAACACTGCGTTTGCTCTGAAGCACTATGTGTCTTCTTCTCTTGAATTGCATCCAGGAGGGCTGTATTACAGTATTGCGCTACAGCGCCATACTGGTCAAACCGCATTATTGCAGGCTCTTTACATTGCTTCATACAAGATCAAATGACTACTTGACAACAAAAATATTTGTCGACAATCTTTTATTGTAATAAAAAATAATGTTGACTAATCGTTTCAGCCCTAAAACTAACATTTATAAACTCTCAAAAATGTTTCTGATACTTTCCGAATAATTATTTTAAAGAAACAACTCATAAGAGTCATTTGGCCATAAATGGACCTATACCAGTTGGCTGTACATTACTGAATTTACTCTCTTTTAAAAGAGTCCAGTTTACTCCAGTTTAAAAGAGTCATTTGGTTCTGAATCAGACTTAAATGTAAACTTGGTAAAATGTACATTACTGGTAAAACGTTTAATGTGACAGCATGACAAAATTTGCCAAAATAAAAACTAAACAACATTTATGAGGCATTTCTGTAGTTCTTGGTAAATCACAGGCATTTAGATTCATCTGAATCTGACCCATCAAAGATTCTAGAAGACTTTGAAGGGAGAGAAGAAAGTGGAGAAATAGGGGCGAATTATGCGAGTGAGACAGAGGTAGTGAACGACAGAAGCCACATGTATAAACGCACCCTGAGCCCAGAATCAGCACTTTACAACTTTCTGAGAGAAAGAAACATTCCTGTGGTCTGAGGATAAAAGAATAAAGAGAGAAGCAGAGAGAAAAACAGAGTGAAAGAAAGAAAGGTTTGTTCAGGGGAGGGCGAGATGTTAAAACAAATCTGGAATTTTATTCATAATATTTTCACTGCGTTTAATTTTTATTCTCAGTCAGGAAGTCAAAAGGAAAAAAAATCCTTCAGAGTCTATTAACGGCTTATTCTCCAGAAGACCGTGGAGATGGAGCAATGGACGCCTTCTGTTTTTGTGTTTAACTGCACTGTCATTGTCATGTCCTCGCTCTTTATTTGTGCTCAAATGTGTACCAAAACATGTCTGTCTGCGTTTCCGCAGAGTCATAATAAAATGTGTTTTTTAAAACAATGATAATTCAAAGTTTTGGTATGTTGACCTTAAACTTCCCTTCCTGAAATAAGATATTGTTTTCCAAACTTTACCTCCTACAGAGCGAAGGGTTCCTCTCCAGAGAGAGAGAGGGTTTCTGAGAAACAGGGGGACATTCTCTGAAAAAAGTTCTCATTTCAGGAAGTCTCTACACTCATTTTCTCCATCTACTTCAATGCTGGGTGCACGTTTCACTAACTCAGGCAAGTTTTCAATGGGCTGATCCACAGGAACAGTTTTACTTCTGTTTTTAGTGGCCAACAAAAACAAGTGCTGAAGAAACATCACGTGAGCTTCAAAAAGAAGCTTTAGTACCAAAGCAAAGAGCGTTGTCAAGAATTCTGAATTATTCTTAAAGGATTAGTTCACTTTCAGAACAAAAATTTACAGATAATGTACTCACCCCCTTGTCATCCGAGATGTTCATGTCTTTTTCTTTATTCGTAAAGAAATTATGTTTTTTGAGGAAAAAATTTCAAGATTTCTCTCCATATAATGAATATTAACGGTGGCCCAAAGTTTGAACTTCCAAAATGCAGTTTAAATCCAGATTCAAAGGGCTCTAAACGATCCCAGGCGATGAAGAAGGGTCTTATTTAGCGAAACAATCTGTTATTTTGACAAATTTACAATTTCTATATATTTTAACTGCAAAAGCTGGTCTTGTCTCGTCTCTGCAATGCGCATGCTAGGGTATGTTGAAAAACTCCTATTTTGTTTTCATCTTCAACTTCAAAATCATCCTACAACACTGTTTTACCTTTTTTTGTAAAGGGCGTTTGATCTTCTTTGTATGTTCACTTTGTAAGTTTGTGAGTTTTTCGACATGCATGCGCATTGCAGAGACGAGACAAGACGAACATTTGAGGTTTAAAAATATATAGAATTTGTCAATTGTTTTGAAAATAATCGATCGTTTCTCTAGATAAGACACTTCTTTCTCTGCTGGAATCATTTAGAGCCCTTTGAAGCTGCATTTAAACTGCATTTTGAAAGTTCACACTTTGGGGCACCATTCATATCCATTATATGGAGAGACATCTTGAAATGTTTTCCTTGAAAAAACATAATTTCTTCACGAATTAAGAAAGAAAGGCATGAACATCTTGGATGACAAGGGGGTGAATACATTATCTGTAAATTGTTGTTCTGAAAGTGAACTAATCCTTTAATTTGCTAGATGTTGCATGTAATAAGAACAATGTGACATTTAAAGAAATATTCACCCAACAATGAAAATTCTGTTATTAATTAAGTCTTTCTGGGCCTTAAATGTGGTAGCTACGTTGTTGACTATAAGGGTCAGAAAGCTCTTGGATTTCATCAAAAATATCTTAATTTGTGTACTGAAAATGAACAAGTCTTACGGGTTTGGAACGACATGAGAGTGAGTAATAAATAACAGAATTTGAATTTTTGGGTGAACTGTTTCTTTAACTATACCTTTATCTATTCTCATTTCCTTTATTTTTATATTTATATTATATGTGCCGTTAATCTTTAAAAATGCAAATTATTAAATAACCAAGTGAAATCTATTTTTCATATCATAATGTTGGGACACCTTAAGTCACAAACGGCTGTTTTTAGTTAACATATTTATTTTATTAATATATATATTATTCAGATTTTTTTCAATAGACTGTTTTTCTATCCCTCACATTCCTTCACATTATGGCTACTATTCTGACTAGAGTCTGTATCCTCCATCTCTCAGGATGCAAAAATGCTTTGCTAGACTTATTTTGAACCTCCAAAATGTTTCTTACATTATCTCTCTGCTGAGGTCTTCACAATGCCTGCCAATATCTCCTACAATTCGATTCAAAACAATGTTCCTGGCCCAAACTGCTGCCAGTGAGGTTCACTTAATGACTTCCACACCTGAACTACTAACGCCTTGGGTTTGTCATCTTTAACCAATCTTGAGGGTGACATCTGCAACACAGTGCCACACTTACAACAAATTAAGCCAGTGGTTTCCACGCATGTACCTCCTTAAAAGTGGCAAATCAAACACACTGGTTTTTACTCCTCGGTTCACTCATTAGTAAGTATTTCAAGCCAAAATATATGTGTGTCAGATAAGAGAGATATCCAAAATGTGTACTGATGTGGGGCCCGGAAAAAGAGTTTGGAAATTTCACACTTGCTTTCATCAGTTGGTCCGAACCCAAGTTTGAGTCCATTATTTGGCACATTTGAATCATCAACATGAGTACTAGGTCCAAAATAAATGCTCTACTGAGAAAAAGGGCAGCTTAATGTTGTTGTTAAGTTGTCTTGCAAAACTTAACATAATAATACTTTTCCATCAGAGCCACAAAACATACATACACACAAAAAAATACATGTATGTTGTTGAGCTTTACTGTGGGAAATCTCTCAAATAAGTTGAACAGCAATTACACATCATCATAATAGTTGTTGAAAGTACTCTCTTAGGCAAACAAGACTGTAAATGTATAAGAAAGTGACTGTGAGATAATCTAACCTACTTCTCTAAGGTCGACAACATGCAAACAAAATACACATATGCACAAATATATTCAAACACGCAATGTTTCTGTGTGCGTTCAAGAAAGGGAAGTAGAATAACTTTTCCGATTAAATGCATGTGCCCGCTTCCTGCTGTGTGTGGGTGAGAGATGGACTAAACTATGTCAGTGTTTAACACATTAGACGGGCGTTTGTGGGTCTGTCCTGCAGTGATGGGTTTAACAAGACCAGGAGCGTCTCTGTTCATTCATATATCACTCACAGACAGACACAGAAAGAGAAAAACACAAGAGCGCTGGAGTGAGTTAGCGAAGTAGTGAGACAATGGAAACGGTTCAGGCAGATCTCTGGCGGCTATCAGCTTGATTACATGTGACAAGCCTCGTATTTCATACGCACACAGATTTAGCTGACTTCTGGCGACATTCCTCAGCAATTCGGTCTAAAAAATATAGGTCAGAAACACATAAACAGAGTTAAATGCAACAGTCTTTACAATGCCTGCCAATATCTGCAACAATTCAAAACACTGTTCTTGGCCTTCACTGCTGCCAAAGGCCTCCACTTAATGACTTCCACAACTGAACTACAAAGCAATGAGTTTGCCGTCTTCACTCATCTTCAGAAACATTTGCAGCCACCATGACAATGATTTAGGCAATGTTTTCAAACTCAGTTTAACGGTTTGCGCCAAACTCGAGTTAGAAGCCTCATTCTGGTCTCAATAATCAGTGGTGAACACAAGCTATTTACGTGTTTTATTCTATGAACAAAAAATACTGCATTGAGCCGAATATAAGCCGACCCTGGATATAAGACAACCCCCTTTTTCAAGCTGTACCTTTTGGAAAAAGGCTTTCTTTGTTTTTATAAAGAAGAATTTTTAAGTAAGATAATTATTTTCACATTGCATGTTTTTCCTTTTTTAATTTATGTTTTGAAAGTATGATAAATACTGGTAAAATGCACCAACAATCACATTAAAAAATATAAAATTTTTGATATCCCATACAAATAACAGGTAACCCATCTAAATTATATAACAATTAGGCTTTCCATCTCATAGTAGCATACGAACATTTCATTAACAGTAGAAGCGAAATCTTAAAATATGGATACTGTCTTACATTTTAAAATAACTTACAGAGGAAGTTTGGATCCATCAGGCTAACATGACAGTCAAGACTCATGCTGCTGTAATCTTTTCTTTATCTTTTCTTTTCAATCGCATTGTTCTAACATTAGATTACATATTTCTTGGCATACTCGTTTTTTTTTTGGCGCCACTTATAGTTGTGGGTGTATTATTGACATGTCAAAATCTAGACCCTGAATATAAGATGAACACGTTTTTTCAGATGTATTTCCAAGAAAAAAAACTCATCTACTCACTAGTTCTTTCACAGCTTCATCGTGTTTATAATCAGACTAGCAAATTAGTCTCTAACTCTAACTTTCAGGGAAAATGTTTTAAATAAAGACTGGAAGAGTTGGAAGATTAATATGAAAGTTATGTGACCATGGTGTGGTTCATTTTTTTAGCAAATGTTTGCCTTTTTACTACTGCTGTTTGTATTTAGGCTTCAAAAAAAAAAAAAAAGATTTATTTGTGAAGATAATCATGAAGAGCAAAACCTGCAAGAATCATAAAGTTCTGCTCATCACAGAACTTGTTTTTAGCAACAATTTAAGTCAATGGAACAATCCTATTAGGTTTATGGCAAGGAAACCAGAGTGATGCGAACTTCCGGGTTGGCATACAAAAATACGGCATTACTGTGGACATCTATGAAGTGTCCCATAATACTGCAGACATCAGTGGTGTTGAAATAAGAAGCCAAAGGTGTTTTTTTTTTTTTTTAATCAAATGTAAATTCATGTCCTAGTCACATTTTCTTGGTTAAACAAACATTACACTACCAGAAAAAGAAAAAAAGGGGGAAAAAAAACACACAGGTAACAATGTAACCAATATTCTCTTTAGTTAAAGTCAAGTATGAATCTCATTAAGTTAGTTTTTTTAAGCATTTTACATTTATTCCAAAATAATAACTGAAGGCAGTAATAATTTAAACAATATATGAAGAGTTTAGATACAGAAACCCCTAAAAGCCATCTCAGTCAAAAATGAGATAAAATCCCAGCCTCAGCCCAATCAGAAGGACCGCTACTTATATAGAAACCTATACTTAAGAGACTGATAAAAATGCATTTTTTAAAGAAAGAGGTCAGATGGATTTAGAGGCTTTTGCATCTGAACTCTTCATATTTTATTTGTGAACCTATGTTCAGGTATTCTTTTTAATAGTTAACTTATAACTATTTTTGAACTTCTCTAGTCATCAGTAATCAAAGCTCTGTAAATATTGTTCACATACATGAAAATGTAAATTTCACCAAGCTGATTACTCACCGAAAATTCCCACAGATCAGTATTCATGTAATTTTAAGTCTTATTATGATGTAAAAAAGTTTTTTTTTCTGTATTAAATTATTTCCAATAGTCTATTATGTTCATTTCATAGGTTTTCTCTTGTGCTGCTTCCAGAAGTGTATGTTAGAGCTTTTATCTAATTGTATTTTAGCAATCATGTTGCCAGTAATAGCCAAGTTAGCCAAGGAAGAAGACTACTTCAACATGTTAAAAATAAGTTTAATGTATATTGCAAAAAAAACCAAAAAAAAAACGAAATTGCATTATTTAGTCATACAATTCATTTGTGTCTATGGGTGTCTATTAGGTCTGTAATTTTTTGAAACGCACGTGACTTGAGGCTGTGCTCTAATTGGTTTATTTCAGATTTTCCTTGGGGCGCAGAGCACAGAGCCCCAGACCCTCCCACTTTAGATCTTAGCCAATCAGTGCTGTTTTTATATATTTTGGCCTCATGTGATTGGACCGTTCTCGACTGTCAAATATGCGCAATATATTTTCCCAGATTAAAGTAAATTTAATTTTATCTTTTAAAAAAACCCTTCACAAACCATTCAAATGAAGACAAAAAATGAAACAAAAATAGGGATCATGGAGCTTGGATGGAGTTGGCTCATTAGATACGATGTAAGTCATGCCTTATCGTTTTCCCTGTTTGTTATTTCAAAGTCCTTTTATCAAAGCATTGTGAGCAACTGCACAGACAGTAACTGAAAAAATGCAGTTTAAAGAGGCAATCGACAGGGTTCAAGCACAATGGCTTGTGTAGATGATTCAGTTACACAATGGACATGTCTCTTTGATTTTAAAGTTGAAGACAAAAACGAGACGGGAGTTTTTAATCATACCCTAACTTTATTGACCCGGATCACACAGACTATGCATGTGCATCGCAGAGACAAGACAAGACGAGCATTTGAGGTTAAAAGTATATAAATAGTCAATTTGTTTAAAAAAATAACCGATCGTTTCGCAAGATAAGACCCTTCTTCATCGGCTGGGATCGTTTAGAGCCCTTTGAAGCTGGATTTTAACTGCATTTTGGAAGTTCAAACTTCGGGGGAACCATTGAAGTCCATTATATGGAGAGAAATTATGTTTTTTCTCCAAAAACATAATTTATTTAAGGCTGAAGAAAGAAAGACATGAACATCTTGGATGACAAGGGGGTGAGTACATTATCTGTACATTTTTGTTCTGAAAGTGAACTAATCCTTTAAGAGGTTAATGAACAAATGCAAACTGACAAAACAAAGCAGTGTTACTTAAGACGAATGAAACGCATGGCATTTACAGCTCAGGCGATTGGCTCAAAATGTGCCCAACAAAAATTTGCAAGAGATGCGAAGAATGTGAGTTGCTCTCCAAAGGCGATTTATTGGCCTATTTGAAAGCCGACTTTCACGCAGAGATGGTATACACCAATGGTAGGTTGCTAAGAATGAGAGTGTGTCCAGACAAAGCTCGTAAGTTCCAGTCGGGGTGTGTGTATAACTTTATGAGGGTCCGTGTTGCGTTTCACATGGACCCGCCAGGGCCAAGTCAGGACAGACACGTAGGAGGTCCCGTGCTGCCATTGGTGGACGCCACTGGATACAAAAGTCTGACAAAAATGGCGTGGGAAGATGCCAATGGCAGCGGAAAACCTCAAAGGCAACACTGGCCCCGCCCACCTTCCTAAAAACACCAATCAATGTCAAGCAGCACTGACGCAAACAGACTATTAAAACAACCACTCACACATACACACAAATAAAAATATACATCGGTTAACTGTAAATGCATTCACTTTAACATATTTTTTGGATGCTTTCGCACATGCACGCACATCCCAACATCAGCTCTCCATGAACCCTGTGGGAGAGTCCTGCCAGACGCTGGAGAAGCTAACGACAGACAGACATATCTGTGGTTTACCCTCAAACTCACTCCACACATGCACGCACACACTCACTCAAACCAAATGATATTCTTGGAAACTCCTCATTGTAATAGAAAAAGGCCAGTTTTGTGCTCCAGCTCTCTCAATTAATCCTTTTAAGAACACCCAAAAACACATTCTTCACACAAATGCCAAACCCAAAAACTCTCCTCTCCATATGAACACATTACAGAAAGACTGGATTTAACTTTGAAGGTGGGTTCACTTCAGCTCACTTATAACAACATAAACACTGGAACAAGGTGGGATGGAAATTTACAACAAGCAATTTTGTAATGGGACAAGTAGTTAGCAACTAACAGGGGGCGTCTTTTCCGGATAGAACTCAGTGTTTTAGTAAATTAACTGTTAATTATGAGTCAAAAATTAAGGTACCTCTGACAAGCTAGTCAACAAACAGGATCGTTTACATTAGTATTTCTCAGAGATTTAAACTCATCTGAACTAAGTTTTTTACTTTCAGTCACTTTATTTTACCTTAATGGTAGTATTTCTAAATGACATCCTGAAAAATGTAATTATTTGCACTTATAATTAGCTTTGCATTATGATTTCCAGAAATCTAGAAATATTTAGCTTTTAGTCTAAAATCATACATCCTGCATTTGTGTCATATCTCTCTTAAAGGGATAGTCACACAAAACGGAAAATTCTGTCATCATTTACTCACATATAATATATGTTTCTGTTGAACACAATAGAGGATAATTATAAAAATGTTGGGAAACAAACAGCTGCAGGTAGAAGTCAGCAATGGAAGTCAGCTTTTTTTTTATATCGACTTTTGTAAATATTTGCTTTCTTCCATACTATGGAAGTCAATGGCTACTGGAAACTGTTTTGCAGCATTTTTCAAAAATACCTTCATTTGTGTTCAACACTAAAGAAGTAACTCCTGCAGGTTTGAAACAACTTGAAGTAAGTGATGATTTTTTTTTTTTGGTGAACTGTCAAAGACTTATTTTAGAAGTGCATCACATTTTGAGTGAGAGGGAAATGAAATTTAAGTGTTAGCAGAAAATAATGATGACTAAGTAGATACATGGTATCGAAAGAAGAACTTGGGGTATAGGAATAAATCAATGTTAGCATAATTTGCCATGTGCATAATTTCTGCTGTTTCTGGCATTTGAACATAATTATAATTCCTGCTGAGACCAACTTACGCTGCCATACTGATCACCAGCAAAAATCTAAAGGGATATTTCACTAACAAACGGAAATTCAGTCGACATTTACTCACCAGTACATCGTGTTCAGCTCACTGACTCACTGAATGATCCATTTTCAGAGTTTCACATCTCACTGGATGGGATGGTTAACATTTTATATTTCAGCCTGTTCCTCATTTGCAACTATCATATGACTTTAGAAAACTTGGGAGTATAGCATGCAAGTCAATCCAATCACTTTTATGATGCTTTTCAACCTTGAAAGCCTGGGTTACATGCAAAACAGCCTTTATATTTTCTCTTTTTGTGTTCTGCAGAAGAAAACAAAAGTCATGTGGGTTTGGAACGACATGAGGCTTAGTAAATTTGTATTGTTTTTTAGCCGTAAGGGGGAGGGGGTTTCATCTTGCAGTTATTCTGATTGTATCCTGATTATAAAGGACAGATCTGGTTCTAGAGCTCAATTTGAGTTTCAGAATCAAAAAAAAAGAATGCACCAGAACGGTTCCAGATCAGAGAATGAGAATGAGACTGAGCATCGCCATCAACACAGCGATACCCGTTACCATGGAAACGCCACAAAGAGAGATCCTGCTGGTAGTCATGGTTACCATGCAGCGGACACTGAGAGTGCTTCAGTGCATTCTGAGAAAAGTGCGTTGGGAAAGAATCGGTGTACATAAGTGTTTGTGTGCGGAGGGCTCGAGAATTAGATCTCATTTCAGTGAACTGTCAGAAAATCAATGAAGTTCCTTTGTTCATTTGCAATATCAGGCCTCTGCTCATCACTAGGATGGCATTTGTATAACTGTACTGTGCCTGGATGTTTTTTGGGATTGCTATTGGGAAACTATTGTGCTCGAATCACAGCGAGACCCTCAGCTCTGGAGAAATGATGCCTTAATCTGTGGTGCTAAAAATGTAACACTAGATTACACCGGGCAGAACGTTCTGTATTATCCTAGATAGCAATGTAGGAGTGATTTGATGTATGCTTCAAAGCCTCAGAAAAATATCTATTTTACTCACACACTTGTACTGAACCCAGAATATCCTAGATTTATTAGTTAAGAAAAATCAACTTTGGTCATAATGTTGATTTACAACATTTTTTTTTCTGGTTCGTTAGAGTTAGGGTAGGTCGAAAAACTACCATCTCGTTTTCTCCTCCAACTTCAAAATTGTCCTACATCGCTGCAGAAGACCCAGTGTTTACAAAGTGAACATGCAAAGAAGATCAAACTCCCTTTACAAAAAAAGGTAAAACAGTGATGTACGATTTTAAAGCTTGAGGAGAAAATGAGATGGGAGTTTATCAACATACCCTAACTGTCATGGACCGGAATACACAGAGTTCAGACAGAGCTAGACAATATGAGTTTTTGAGGTTAAAAAGTATATAAATTGTACATTGTTTCACTAGAAAACACACTTTACACGGCTGGGAGCATTTAGAGCCCTTTAAAGCTCCATTTAAACTGCATTTTGGAAGTTAAAACTCAGGGGCACCATTGAAGTGTAATGTTTTGAAATGTTTTCCTTAAAAAACAATTTCTTTACGACTGAAGAAAGAAAGATATGAACATCCTGGATGACAAAGGGGTAAGTACATTATCTGTACATTTTTGTTCTGGAAGTGAACTACTCCTTTAATGAGAAAAAAATCATAAATTTTATAGCCAATTTTACAACTTAAATGAATAACAACATAAAAAAAAACTGTAGAAATGGCACTTTACAGCACAAAAACAGAAGAATTGATTGTGCATAATTATATATGGAAATACATTAATAAAATTATAATTTTCAAATTTTTGCTTTTAAAGTCCGCATGTAATCAAAATGAACGTTTTTTAGCTTTTGGTATGAATATGTTAGCCTTAAGGTTATCTATAAGCTAGTGTGCTCCAAAGCAATGACAAAATTCGCATTTACAAGATATGAGCATTCAAAACTTTGCCAATATGAATTAACGGTTTTGATGATATCATGCTGCACTTCAGCTTCTCATCAAACCTTCTGTCCAATCAAATGCTCTCTAGAATCCGCAGCGTCCCGCCCCCTACACTATAAATAGACACTGAAGCTGCGGGTGATATCATCAGTTAGTACTTTCTGTACGGTGAATTGCAGGTTGTGCGCTATGTAGGCGATAGGGAACGATTCAGACAACGTAAATATGCTTTCCGTCAGGGCAAATGAGGTCTGGTGTCGAGTTGTGTCATGCCAACGGCGGCAGCCTGCAGTCTACTCCGGACTTTGACCCGTTCAGAGATGCAATTGCACGGAGCAGATCATATGCGCGAGCGGGCATGTATTAAACTACACAGCCTCTGCATGATTATGATCACTACTTTGTTTTAGTAAGTGTTTCATATTGAATCTAGGGGGTAATATATTAGACTGTGACTGTTATAAGCTGTACAAGTGCGGCTATACGGAGCTCAGCGGCTCTGGCCCAAACAGATAAAAATGGAATGCTATTGGCTGTTTTAAAAAGTGGGCAGGGCTGCTCGATATGGCTCCCCGTTTTCCTGTTTCAGTTGAAATTACATCACCGCATAGAAGAATTCTGCGTGTTTCAAGGCACTTCAGTAGACCTTTAAATCCTCCAAAATTGGCCTCATTAGCCAATTAGATCTTGGTTTCTTTCTTGTCTTTACTACCTTTCTGGGCCTTGAATGTGTCAGCTGTTTATGCAGGGTCAAAAAGCTGTTGAATTTCATTAAAAATAGCATTAAAATATGTTTGGAATGACATGAGGGTCAGTACTTAATAACAGAATTTTCATTTTTGGATGGACCTAACTTTAAAGAAAAGGCCAAGTTATTTTATCAGGTAGTCAACATGACACCACACATTCGGTCAATTCAGCTTAACTTCTTATTCTTTTTTATTTATTTCTATAATAAACATGTAGTTTTACAGTTATTACTGCATGCTGTCTCAGATTCAAGTGAGAACTTGCTCTGTCTTATTTCAAAATGATCAAAGTGTGAAATAGCAAGTACGTGCTGGTCTGCACAAAATCAATGAACCACAAGGGTCTGCTAAAAATCAATGGATCTTGAGGCTGGTTCTTGCCCTTTGAGATCCAAAAGAGTTGGGTTTCGCTGGGTGGAGCACTGTAAGAGGACAAAACTCTTGATGTCAATGTATTCTTCAACTATGGCTAACATATCACTGATTATAAGATATGAGATATAAGATTCCATTGTAACTGTACATGAGATCTGATTGTAGCGTTTTATGGTATAATCCCATCAGATTCAAATCTTCATGATGTAATGCTCTTAAGACATCTAGTTAGATACAATGAATCCTACTAAATCCAGTCCTTTATTAGATTATAAAGAGTTCACCCAGATCCAGAAAACTGGACTGTATGCAAACAGTCCTACATCATATGTCACCCTGGACCACAAAAGCAATCTTAAGTAGCATGGGTATATTTGTCGTAGTAGCCAGCAATACAATGTATGAGTCAAAATGATAAATTTTTCTTTTATGCCAAAAATCATTAGGATTGTTAAGTAAAGATCAATGTTCCATGAAGATGTACCGTAAATATATCAAAACTTAATTTTTGATTGGTAATATGCATGGCAAAGAACTTCATTTGGACAACTTTGAAGGCGATTTTCTCAATATTTTGATTTTCAGTATCTCGACCAGATCCATCAGTAGAAAGCTTGTTTATTCAGCTTTCAGATGATGTATACATTTCAGTTTCAAAAAATTTAGCCTTATGACTGGTTTAGTGGTCCAGGGTCACATATTAGCGGTCTGTATTACCATGTATACAGACGCTTAAAAATACAGGTTCCATACGTGGGTTTTTGCAGCGATGCCACAGAAGAACCATTTTAGGTTCCCTAAAGAATCTTTCAGTGAACAGATCAGAAAAGAACCATTTTTCCTCAGTGTGAAGAATATTTTAATTATCTAAAGATCTATCCTTTAATTATCTATCCTTTTTTTTTTTTTTTTTTTACCATAAATAACCTTAACCATGGATAGAACTACTAATGAAAATAAAGGACCTTTATGTATTTTAGTGTAAAGTGCTGTTAAACTGATTTAATGTAACATGCAGCTGCATCTGCAATTAGTTACAATATTGTACCTAGTGTAGGAAACATGCATCTTAATTTTAACACCTGTGTAAATAATAGCATATACTATTATAACAGATCCTATTTGCAAATTTGTTAGTTTATACATTGAAGTGTTAACATCTGAGATTATTGGTCGAAATTATGAGTAACTCTATACTATCCACTGCTTTTAATTTTTAGTACATGTCCAGTAAGGAAGCATAGAAATGGCCCCTGTTATGCTTTTGACACAGGATTTATTTATGATGAAAATGGTGTCCACTGACAAGAGTAGGCATGTTTCTGAAATACTCACTATGTTTGAAATTTTAACGGTGATAAACTCGAAACAGGGACTTGAATGGCTTTAGGTCATGGATCATGGTCTAATAAGGAACAGGCTAGCTCAGAGCATGTGAAAAGTCATTGAAATGCCACAACGAGCTTTATTGTTTATAACTACCAAGGATTCTGACTAACAAACTTAAGCTTATTAAATACGGTTCTAATCTACTGGATTGGTTCAGGAAGGAGAACTTTTAAACTTGAGCACTTTGCACAGAACTGAGATAGATTAATAAAATCTGGCTGCTGTTACATGGTCTTAAATGGTTTATAGCAGTTTGATACAAACATTTTGCTACGCATAGCAGCAAATTTTGTTGATCAAATCAGTCAAAGCAGCTTTCAAAAAAGTTTACTACGCTATTTAATCAGTGTCGCCCTGCCAAACTCTGTGAGGAAAGATTGTGCAAGTTCATCTGGCAAAGCCCGTCCTGCTCCACATCTGGATAATATTACAAACAGTGGAGACGTGAAGCCCAGTACCCCAGGAGATAAAAATACTTGACGTGAACCTTTCTTTTTTTATTTGAAGGAGATTTACAGGTAACTTCTGGACTTCTAACTGGATGAATCTGAATGCTTGGGAGAAATCTGGCTAAATATTCTGCACAGGAACTGGACGCCAGTGTCGCTTCCCTGCGCGGTTACACTGTAAAAAAAAAAAAAAACAAGACGCACAGCTTGTCAACAGATGTGCTTTACGTGTAAACCTGGTCTGAGGTGCCGTTCAGATATTATCAGGCATCTTAAACTGTTTTAACTTGACATTTAAACATGACTTGACTTAAAAACATAATTCTCATTGTGGCACGATTTGAAGCGATGACCAAAGTTCATCTTAACCTTGCGTATTTCAGGATTCCCACATCTTTTTAACCTACTTTCGATGAACTTTCCTTTTGTGATTTGTGGATAGGAAATAACCCCTGCAAGAAAATTCAGTTTAAGCTAGTAGCTTCTGCAAAATGGTAGCTGGTTTCTTGCTGGTCCAAGCTGATTATAAGCTAGTCACTGACTGACCTGCTCCTATGCTAAAAAGATCATCTTAAACTGGTATCACCAGTTGGTAGCTAGCTTGACCAGTCTAAATACCCAGTGTGGACCAGCCAAAAACCAGCTTAAACTAGATTTCCCTGACTTCTTCTGAGAAAAAATGCTTGTCTTAGAAAAAATTAGGCACTTTTCAGTTAGGCTTAAAGACCAGCTGAACACCAGACTGGGAGGCCAGACAAACTATTTAAAACTAACAAACCAGCTTTGGATGTTAAGAAATGAATCTGTAATTGTCACGACTTTTGCACATTTGGAAAACAGTTTTTCCAGGTCTTCCGTGATTGCTGGACCCCTGGTGCTTAAAAACAGCGCAAACGCAACGCAAGAACGCGTCCTGTGTGAACGCACCCTCAGCAAGGCCATGAGCACAGCAAGTTCCAGCAAAACAAAGTAGCTCCAGCCATTTCAGAGGCTGCAGACAGACACACCAATGGTGTGAAATGGCCTTGGTTCTGGAACGGCATGATAAAAAGAAACTTCAGCTCTATTTGCGACCCAGGCTCGCAGCTGCAGTCCAGACGCTCTGAGCTTCAGTCAGGAGGAGGGAGACAAAGTTGAAGAGCCACACAACGCCAGTATAGCAGTTTATCAGATAAATGGATGCTCAATGAGGTTTGCTGGATGAGAAGCTTGCGTGCCCATTGGCTGGCCTGCACACCGTGTCTCCAAAATGAACGACAGACAACAAAAGCGTTTCTTACAGTAATTAGACGTCCAATCTTACCTGCAATCGCTCCGACGCAGGCTGCCACATTTTAGTAGATGATACGCTCGATTGTCAGGCTGGAAACAGGGACAGTCCAGCTATAACATCTGCTCGCTTACGGCGCGTTCTCGCTCCTTCTGTCTCCTCAAGCAATCCCGAGGAAAAAAAATACAGAGACAGTGAATTCCAACGGTGCTCAAGAACGAAACTCCGCCTGCGAAAACACGCACAGGCTCTTTTCTTTCTTTCTCTCCCCCTTTCTCTGTCCCTCCGTGTCCTCCGCCCCCTCTCTCGACTGCTGTTATTCTCAGACTGACCGGAAGAGGGCGCCACTTAGTGGCGTGCTACAGACGTTAACTGCATTTTAGTCCACAAAAGTTGGCACAATGGGGCGTTTCTAGCTTTTAATTTGTGCTGAGGCAAAGTCCCCCTTCCATCAAAAAAGTATGACCATATTTTGATACAGTTTTGTATATTCATAAGCATATAAACGGCGATGAATGGTTGTTTACCCACAGTAGAGCCGTTTACACGAGCTGCTTCGTCTTTAACAAACAAGACATTTGCAAGTTTTGTTTCCTACATTTGATTGTAAGGCAAAAAATACACCTCACCCAGTGCTCTTTTTGTTTTCTGTCTTGTAAAATATCCAGCTAATATCTCGATTTGAGACAGCGCTGAGATTCAGAGTGTGGAAAGATTCACTGCGTAAATGAACTGTCCGAATGAATCACGAATCCGATTAGATCAAAGGAGTGATTCATTCATGAATCCGGCATCCCTAGCTGTAAATTTTAAAAGCTGTAAAACACATGACTTGATTACTGAAATGGGTCCTTCCTGGGATTCGATGCCTTTTGTGTCACTAGTAAAGATCCTTACATTATTGCCTTAAAAATGTACAAAAACATCAATTTTAAAGTTGTCTTTTACGTAAATAACACCTTTTGAACTTTAAACATATTCGTTTATATATATATATATATATATATATATATATATATATATAAAATTGTAAACATTTACCGTATTTTAAACCGCCAGATATAAAAAAAAAAAATAAAAAAAATAAAATCCCAATATCCCTAGGCCCGTGTCTGCCATTTTGATGATGAATACAAAACGTAATTTTTTTTTCACCTTGTTTGGTATATCAGTTTTTTATTCTAATAATAATAATAATAATAATATAATAATAATATATAAATATATATATATATATATAATAAGAAAAATAGTTTTAGCTTGTCTTTTAAAATATTGTCCATCCTGTTATATTCGACTACTGGCCCTTTAAATGAAAGTTGAAAGAATATCAAACTGCTAACATTATTTTCTGGAAGGGAAAACTGGGGAAAGCCTGTGTTTTGTTAATTGTTTGTTTTTGCTTACTTTCCAATCTGATGTGGTCAACTTCAACTTGTCCACCCTGTTAAGGGGAATATGAAATAAGAAAACCGAAATTCTTGCTTGTAAAAGTAGCATTTTAAAAAAAGCATTTAATTTTTATTTGGCAGACCTTTTGTGTTAGTATTTGTTTGCTCAGACTTAATGTAATGGCTGATTTTAGGTCAAAATGTCCACCCTGTTAAGTCAGAAAAAATAACAGGGTGGACACTTTTAGTGTACATAGTGATAGTGACAGCAATTGATGTTTAAGTCGAAGAAGTAGTGTGTTTAAACTTTATTACATTTGACATGAACCTGGACCACAAAACCAACCATAAGGGTTTTTTTTTAAAATTGAGATTTATACTAAAAGCTGAAAAATTGATTAGGATTAAAGTTGAACATCTCCCATGGCCTGCACAGTCACCAGATCTGAATATTATTGAGGCACTTTGGGATGTTTTGGAGGAGCGAGTCAGGAAACGTTTTCCTACACCAGAATCACATAGTGACCTGGCCACTGTTCTATAAAAGGAATGACTCAAAATCCCTCTGGCTACTGTGCATGACATGTATTTGTCAATCCCAAAACAAAATGATGCTGTATTGGCCAAAAAAGGAGGCCCAACACCGTACTAATTGTGGTCTAAAACCAAGTGTTTCAGTTTCATTGTCCAACCCAATGTTTTTACCAAAATTTACCAAATGTTTTCATGGAGCATGATCTCTTAATATCCTAATCATTTTGACCTTTACAATGTATTTTTGGCTATTGCTTCAAATATACCTGTGCTGCTTAAGATGGTTTTGTGGTCCAGGGTCACAAATAGTTTGCTTTACAAAGTGTTGCAAAGTTCAAACTAAATTTATTATTTTGATTATGTCTGTCAAAGAATGTTTATACATTAAATTCATAAATCATTCAAATTGTTGTTCATTTGTCCCTAACAGGGTGGACCTTTTTGGTCCTTCTCCTTATTGAATTTAGCCCATAATTGCTTAAATGTATATACCTAAGGTTGATCAAAATTGTTTTTCACATGTTTTACATCTCCCTATCATAATTACACAAGATTTATTTTTTTGTAAGCATTATAGTGGCCAAAAGGCACAGAATACACTGTAAAAAAAAAAAAAAAAAAAAACACAATTTGTTGAGTCAACTTAAAATAATTTGTTACCCTGCTGCCTTAAAATGTTAAGTTCAGTCAACTCAAATAAGTTTATTCAAGTTGAAATGTTAAAGGGTACATAACATGCACAGTTTCACCTAATCTCATGTTAATCCTGAGTACCTATAGAGTAGTAATGTATCCTAAATATCTCCAAAAAGTCTTTAGTTTTATTATATTTATGAAAGAAAAATACAGCTTTCCGATTTTCTCCGGAAAAAGGCGAACTTCTGGAGGCACGCCGTGGGCGGAGCTAAATTCGACCATCAGGTTAGAATTGCCAATAACACAGACATTTGATGCTGTTTCACTTACCATCTGCAGTTGTGAATCATTACCAGGATCTTTTATAGCTGGGACCACTCTGTCTTTCAGTATCAAATAATGTGAAAATCCAGCGTCGAACTGGTCCTCGTAACGTTATATCAAAGAGTATAGATTCTATACTCTTTGGTTATATGAAACACATACTTGCTAAACTCCATTGCTGCCCCGGAAAAAGGAACTGTATCCACTGTTCACCTAACGCTGGGTTCTTCAGGAAGCTGAGCAAAGTTATCTTTGCCTTACAACCATAACCACACTTCTTTAGAGACATTCTTACCAAATGAATCCCTTGCAGAGTGCAGCCGAATGAAGCACGTTGATAGCGCGCTCTTTCTCACGGTTTAACCGACGTGATCGCGGGCGCCTCGGACGCGCTTTTCCAGGAGAAATGCTCATATAAGGAGTTCGTCATTCGTCATTACGTCATTACTGCCACGATCGAAAAAAATCAGCCGAAACTTGTACCAACCCGGAAGTAAGATTTTCGGCAAAGAAATTCTCTGTCATTTGTCCAAATTATTTTTTTTAAACTTTGGCCATGTTTAGCATGAGAATCCAACTCTTTAACACTGTAAACAACTCTGAATATACGAAACACCATTGTACCCCCCCCTTTAAGTTGTACTAAGTGACAACTTAGATATTCAAGTTGGCTAAACTAAAAAATGATTTGTTAAACTTAACAGCTCTGTTAGTTACTCGGCTGCCTTAGATATTTGAGTTGATTCAACTTAAAATTTTAAGTTGTCACTTAGTAAAACATAACATGTCAACTTGACTAAACTTTTTGTCTGAGTTGACTTAACTAAATTTTAAGGCAGCCAGGTAACAAATTATTTTAAGCTGACTCAACAAATTGTTTTTTACGGGGTACAGTGTAGTTGCTCCTAAAAAGGGGGCCCCTAGACAATGACAACAACAAAAAACGTATCTATATATTAATTTCCTAATTTGTTTGTAAAGATGAAAAAAAAAATGGGCATCTTCCACAGTATATGTATTAACATTTACTGTAGGCTATTTAATAGCTTAACAGCAAAACAATTATGAAATAGCAACAAAGGAAAAGGCCTGTGGAACAATTTTTAAACAAATGCTTTTTTGCAAGCAGTTAGACCACCAGCTTTACACCCGTAGTAACCCACACATTTCGGGTGCAAAGAATTATTTAAAAACATTTAAAATATTTTATCTAGTATTCATTTAATCCACTTTTTTTTCTTTAAAGTAAAGAATTAAAGTGTACTTTTCAGTTGAATTTATTTCATGTGAGTACACATTCTATACATTTTTTTTAAAAAGCACAATATTTTTTAGTAAAATTTGCATATGTATTTTTCTGTTAATCCCATAACTGTTCATGTATTGTACGCTACAGGATTTCATATTTTCTGTTTGTAGCAGAACAACTGTATATAATAACAAAATAACTGCTTATAATCAGTGTTGGGGAAAGTTACTTTTAAAAGTAATGCATTACAATATTGCGTTACTCCCTAAAAAAGTAACTAATTACGTTACTTAGTTACTTTTTATGGAAAGTAATGCATTACATTACTTTTGCATTACTTTTTAAATTTGGACAGGGCTTGCTTGTTTGTTTTTAATATGAAAAGCTAGATTTTTAGCAAATGTAAAAGCTCTTTCACACCAAAAAGTGAAATGAATAAGCCTAATGCTGAAGGAAAAGTACATTCACGTCTGTACAGTAGAACTGTAGAAGAAGGAAGTCCAACCCTCTTCAGCAACGAGAAGCACAAATGTTTTTTAATCTAAAGTTGCATATTAGTATGGTTGAATTGGATCAACAAAGGTCAGCAGCAAAGTCATTGGTTAATAAAATGGAAAGCAAAAAGTAGCTGGCGTTACTTTTTTGAAAAAGTAACTCAGATATTTTTATATAAATGAAAAAGTAATGCGTTACTTTACTGGGGACTTGAAAAAAGTAATCTGATTACGTAACTTCCGTTACTTGTAATGCGTTACCCCCAACACTGCTTATAATAGAATGAGAGGTCAAATAAACACTTGAGGGGGTCAAAAGGGCCCTTAGTCTATCTCTGAGGTTAAAGCCATCAAAAGTGTGTCCTTTCTTCCCTGTGGTGTGGAGACTTCTGAGTGACCAGAGCATCATCCTTGTACACCATTCCTGCAGATGTTTACTTTCAGAACATCTGGAGCCCACACAAGGTCACTGAAGGGTCTAGGACATCGTTTGAACTCCATATAAGGGCATGGCCAGCTGGGGGACATTCCATGCGCAGACAGTCAAAGGCATTCCGACTGTGGAAAACACATCCTCTCTCTTACCGTCTGCATCTGAGCGTGCGTTTCTCATCTTGAGACATGAGACACGATTGCAACACTGAATGCTTTTACAAATGTCAAGTTTGCTTTGTGCGCTACAGAGAAAGTGGATATGAGTTTGGACTGTTTGGAGATAAAGTGTGTTTGTGTGTGTTGTGTGAGACTTACCATCTGTTCTTTGGTTTGAAGAAAACAAGTCTGATGCGTGCGCCATCTTCCAAAACGTCTTGTTCCCTGTGATATCAAGTTGCCAGTAGTGCTCCCTTATCTAACATTTACTAATCACTTAGAGTAATTTAGATTTCATTACTAGTAACATCCATCAGGGTTTGCATTTTTAACGTTATTGTATCTTTTATTACATGTTAAACATTGAAGCATTAAAACAGGCTTTAGGCTTTCACTTTAACTTTTAATAATACATCATTCCACAGATATAACCAAATGGGGGTTATCTTTATCTAACAAAAACAGTGCTTGGGTTAGAAGCTTCCCTTTAGTACTGATCCTAGACCAGTTTATTACATCCACAGCCTTAAAGTGTTCACTCACCTAAAGATTAAGTCTTTACTCGTCCTTATGCGGTTCATTTGTTCTGTAGAAAACTAAAACAGGATATTTGGAAAATGTCCGAGCTGTGATCTACCTTGGTCAAGCTCCAAAATAGACAAAACACTGCCAAAAAAGTCTCTCAAATAGCTCCAAAATCTCATTCACCCTTTTTTTCCAATTCAAAATATTCAAACAGTGAGATCAGCCTAAAGAAACTTGAACCAATTTTATTTGATATTATTCAAACCAAGCATGGTACAATGCTTCTTGAGGCCCAATGTTTTAATACTTAAAAACATGAGTGAGATTTGAAAGAGATTTTTGGCGAACATTTTGGTCTGCTCATCATATGGATTTAAGTACTTTCATCGCATTGAAAAGACTAGCTTAGACATTCTGTGAAATATCTCCTTTTTGTGTCTCACAGAAAGAAAATGTGGTTTTGGAGCAACATGAGCTAAACTCATTTTTAGGCAAACTGTTCCTCTAATTCAGCCATTAAAAGGCATCCAAACTGGTCTCAGATCAGCCACAGTGGGCAACTTCTACCTGTCTATACTAAGCAAGAGGATAACCATAGGAGTACAATGAGTATAAGTAGGAGCAGATATGGAAGATAAGAGAAAGCGAGATGGGTAATGGAACGAATGAAAACATCCTATGAGTACCACTCCGGCCAGATGCAAATGAACAGAAAGAGAGCAAGAGAGAGAGAGAGCTGGAACCTGATGCAGGAACACCAGAAGCGCATGGCAAAAATACACCGGTTTTAACCAGACTCCGAAACCTGGCAGAGACACTTCACTTGTTCCAATACTCTGACAATGAGCTCACTAATGTCTCAGTAGATACTAATGGGGAACGTAATCTTGTTCTTGGAGGCTATTTTTAAGTCCGTTTCGATGCCAATAAACATTTTGTGTGGATTAAAATGTTTCAAAGTTTCCTACTTTTCCACATTATTTTTCCCTACAACTTCCATTACACAGGCAGCATTTTTAGTTCTAGAATTTTCCTTTTCACGCATTGAGTTTAAATTCACAATATTACACTGATTGTCTTAAACACCCTCACAATGTGAAAATGCCATAAATCGCTTTAGCGGGTAATGGTCAAAACCCAACTGGCATGCTTCAAATTTTACCCTTTACTTTAATTTCACTCTGCACCTAAACGCCTTTAATGGTGTTCAGGCAATGGTGTTGTCAGATTCTTGAGATTAATTAGCATTTCACAGTACTCATTAGGTCTCATGTATTTTCTATTTCTTTAAAAGAAAAACTCCACTTCTTTTTGAAAATAGGCTAATTTTCCAACTCCCTCAGAGTTAAAAAAATCTGAGTTTTACCATTTTCGAATCCATTCAGCCGATCTCTGGGTCTGGCGGTAGCACTTTTAGCATAGCTTAGCACAAATCATTGAATCTGATTGGACCGTTAGCATCTCACTCAAAAATGACAAAGAGTTTTGATGTTTTTCCTATTTAAAACTTGACTCTTCTGTAGTTACTAGGGCTGGTTCGAATACCATTTTTTGCGCTTCGCAGCTTTGGTGGTAATCAATATCGAATATTCGAAGCTTCGGTGGGAGGGGCTAAGCATATAATAAAGGCAGAAATCTCTGTGTTGTCTGTTTGCATTTGTATTATGTCGGGAATCGTTCATCCAAAGGACTTCACGCGTGCGTCACGAATGTGTTGCTGCAGACCCAAGGGAATTCCGCTCCGAGTCCAGGGCAGTGGTTTTAAAACCCTGGGTTGTGACCATCGGGTGGGTCGAGGGACTTAAAAAATAGGTCGCCAGGATGATTTCCGGAAGATGTATATATGTATGTAACGAAGTTCAAGACTCTGGGAAGGATGCGGGAAACTGCAAATGTACTTTAATAACAAAATAAACATTAACAAAACGAAAGTAAACGGCAGCCGCCTCACGCCAGACTCCATCTGTGTTTGTGTTGATCAGTCAGAATCCCCTCACCGCTCAAAACGACTGATTTTTTGTTCATTCCTGAGCTCTACAAGCTAAGTAATCCTTTCATTATAACAAAGCTTGTAGACGCGCAAAGAGTTTTACGCGATCGTTAAAAAGAAACCAAAATTAAAACGTGCATGCGCATTCAAAAGCAATTTTAATACTATAGAGCGATTCCCCAATGCGCGCAAATTAGGCTGTATAACATATCTAGGCTTTATAACTGATGCTGTGAATTCTTTATAGGATATAGGCTGCTTGGCGGACACGTTGCGGATTTGCTGCGTGTTGATTTTTCTTTCTGCGCCTATGTTAACAGATTAGAGCAGCCACACTGTCTGCGGAATACGCGCTTATATCAGGTGCGGTCCAACCACACCGCAAACGCGACCCAGCGACAGAATAGAAGTGAAGCGGATTTTTTCCGCAGTCACGTAATAAACCTACTCCACGTCCTCAGAGGCTTCGGTTGAAAACGTTATGCATCTCCGCTCACATGCTCTGTTAGGCAGGCTAGACAGCTCACATTTCAGTGAACAAAAATATTTCTTTATATTTCAAACTTTAAAATAAATCACAACCAGGTTGCAAACAATAGTGACACTAGTGCACTCTTTTCTCCATGGCTTGCTGACAGCTCTCCCCCTCCCGTTCACTAATGGGCCATTCATGCGCGAATGAGAACTGTTCGCGGGGGAAGTCATGTGTTGGGAAAAAAAAGAATATTCGAATCTCAGAATTGAAAATCGAATGCCAACCCACCGAACGAATATTCGACTATTCTATTACAGCCCTAGTAGTTACATTGCTTAATAAGATCAACAGAAAATGAAAAGTTGCTATTTTCTAGGCTGATATGGATAGGAACTATACTCTCATTCCGGCGTAATAATCAAACTTTGCCGTCATACCATGGGTACAGCAGGCGCAATGATATTACGCAGCGCCTGAAAATAGTCCCCCGCTACGTAGTCTCGCATAGCCATACCTTCAGATTGACAGCAGAAGGTCTGGGAACTTTGGCCGCTTTGAATGGACAAGGCCCGCCCATTAGGCCATATGACTGACAGGTAAAGCAGCCAATCACCTTTCGTTTTGTGCCGCATCATGTTTAGGGGCGTGGAAAGTCGCCACAATAACAGACCGGTGTGTGAAAGTCTGACATATTTGAAAGATTCCATGCTGCAACCTTTACATTTTTCACATTCTTTTGAAAATCCAGCATTTAGTTGATCCTAATAGGCACAGCTGTAAACATGACAGCTTTCTTCTTTCGTGAGGCGGCTGGGTGCCATGGAATTTTTTTCCAGCTGGAACGTTAAAGTTCAAGTTCCAAGTTCCTTGATTATTACGCTGGAATGAGAGTATAGTTCCTATCCATATCAGTCTAGAAAATCACAACTTTTTATTTTCTGTCGGTCTTAGTACACAAAGTAACTACAGAAGTGTCAAGTTTTAAATAGGAAAAATATCAAAACTCTTTGGTCATTTTTTGAGTGAGATGCTAACGGTCTAATCAGATTCAATGATTTATGCTAAGATATGCTAAAAGTGCTACCACCAGACCTGGAGATCGGCTGAATGAAGACGAATTAGAAAACAGTAAAACTCATCTGTTTAACTCTAGGGGAGTTGGAAAATGAGCCTTTTTTCAAAAAAAGTGGAGTGTTCCTTTAAGGTTGTTCTGAGGCAAAAATGTACATTTTCCATTACCATGAGCTAAGTGAAAAAGCTGTGAATTTGCATTACCAACTTGAACACAAGTGAAAGCTGCAAGACAAGCCGCCGATCGCACAGATTCCTCTTGAAATGATCGGATTTTGCCTGCAAATTTCACCGACCTTAAGGAGCTTTGCAGGTGTACTGGAACAGAGAAGTCTTTTCAAGTCACGTTCCATAAAACACTATGAAATATAGATCAGGAGGCCTAGTTTATCGCTTAGTGAAACGGCACCACCAAATATTACTTTGAAACGCACTTTGCTGTGCTGCCTTCACATGGACAGTGGTATCTTAAGACTTTGCTAACACCAAGTTTATGACACAAAAGAGACCACAATGAACAAGAAGAAATAAACAGCAAACAACAATGTACATAAGGTTACAGAGTAATGCCGTACCACTGATCCTATCCATGCACCAGTAAGGCAACCTACATCGTCTTATCTTTTAATTCTTCTGTATAAAGTTACAGTTTATCTGTACTATGAGCTCTATAACTCCTAATTCTATAGCTTTTGCTTGGATTGCTGCTATCATATTTGTAATCAGTGTCTAGAGGGTGGAAGGGTTCAGTTAAAAGCCTCCCCTCACACACATTTTGCAATGTAGCTTGTTATTCGTCTACTCACATTCCACGAAACATTTGCGTCTGCAAATGAAGCACATTTGTTTGGGACTATTCCATGAACTAATTCTGTGCAGCACTCCTAGTGCCTGATATGAATTAAAAGCTTCATGATTTACAATGATAAAATATATCAATTTCAAAAGATTTTTTTAAGGTTTGATTTATATTTTAAACCTACTCTCTGGAAATAAATACTGAACGGAGTGGCTCATTTTAAAGGCTGGAACAGTGGCTGTGTGTATGCGGGGTGTGTGTGTGTGTGTGTGTTTGTGTGTGGATGTATTGCCTCACAAATCTTTAGTTTTAATGAGTGCAACTAGAGGCTTGTCATCAGGGCTGTAATCTTCATAACTGATGGGAGTCGCATCATACATTGCTGGTCTGGATTTCTTCCCAAACCTGAAACACACACAAAGGAATAGGGTTGGAATGATTATCAACAACGTTGTCAATAAAAAATGTAGACAAATATTTTTGTTTGTTGAGTAGTGGTTTGATCCCACATGACTAATAGCCTGCAATGATACACTTTGACCACTGTGGCGCTGTAGCATAAGCCCTCTCGTATTCAAACCAAAAATAAGTCAAAATGAAGTGAGTTTTTCTAGTTTTCTGCTTAAAATAAGAATATTTTGCTTTCCCCATTGGCAGATTATTTAGCTTGTTTTAAGCAAAAACTCACTTCATTTTGACTTCTTTTTTCTGAAAACAAGACAATAATTTTTACTTGTCTAGAAAATCCTTCTCGATTTAAGATTTTATAGATATTTTGGCTGGAAACAACACATAATCTAAGTAAGAAAAGCATTTTTTACAGTGTAAATATGTATAAAAGAGGGGTGTTTCCTCCAAGGAGGCAAGGGAGGCAGTAGTACAAAAAAACGTAGTACAAAAATAATAGCATGGAGACCGTGTTCAAATATGAGTTCGGCTCATAGGTTCACTAGGCGGTCATATTATAATTATTCAAAAAAATGTTTCATCCTCCACATAGTATTTCAGGTAAAGGCTAGAACTGAGGATGTCTCTTATTTAGATATTCAACAGCAGCAACTGCAGTAAACCTACTGATTAATCAGTGAAATCATCAACGATTAGTTGACTAATCGTTCGAGTAGTTGTTAGATTAATCGATTAGCAAAATAATCGTTAGTTGCAGCCCTACAAAGGAACAGTCTAATTTTCTCATTCATTAAGTTGTATTGGAAAAAGCAGCATGAACATTCTTTAAAATACCTTCTTTTGTGTTTCACAGTTGAAAACATAAAAAAGGTACTAAAAACAATACATTACCTTGCGTGGCGAATGGAGGCGATAGCGTTGCTGAAATCGCTGTCAATACTGCGGCAGTTGTAAAACTCCTGGTAGGCGTGACGGGACGAGCCCTGGTACTCGATGCGGCTGATGCGACAGATGCCAACGATGAGGATGATGAGCATCAAGACGAAAGCCACACACAGAGCTCCAATGATAATGTACAGAGAGTGACGCGGCATGGTCAGAGAGTCGACCGGCTGAGCCATCTTCCACTGCAGATCTGAAAGAGAAATGAAAAGAGACAAGAAACTGTGATTGGGTGTTATCCTAAGATACATGTGGATGCTAAGAACTTCTGTTGGGTCAAGGATGTTTTGTGGAAAAATATTTAGTGATGTTTTTTACCGATATAGTTGATGGAAATGCCATTATCAATACAATTTCTTCGATACAAAATCTTTTTCTGTTTGACTTTAGTGCATAAATTCTATATCGATTCAAATAAATGAGGTGTCACATGACAGAATTAGCCTATAGGCAGCATCCGTGTTTGTGGCGTTGCTCACGTTAACGCACCATTTCTCTGTAGTTCAAAAGCGCATTAAATCATATTCATAGATTAGATTAGATTAGATAATAATTTTATATCTGGAAGAAAAAGACGAGTTACCTTTCAAATATACATATCTTAATTTAATGTTCCTTTAGTACATTGCAAGTTAAACTGTTTCCATTTTGTACAAAAATGTTACATTACTTCGTTTTGGCTTGTTATTAGCTTATATTTTCATTCTTGTTTTGCTCTCAGTTCTGTTCTGCCGTTAAAATTTAAAGAATGTGTTTTATTATGACAATTTTATTGTCGAGTTAGTAGCATGCAGAAGGCACGATCCCCCCCCATTATAGACTACACTGCTTAGACATTATATGAAACTATTTTAAATATTTATTTTGTGTACATTAAAATAATAATAAAAAAACATTCTGGAAATAAAGGAAACAAACAGGATGCTGCTTTCTCAAGAGAACATCACAAAAATGAAAATAAATTCTGCTTATAGACTGCTATTTGTTGCAATTTTTTTTTCTTTCGTTTGGTCAATTTATTATTTATTTATATAAAAAAAGGATTTTGCATATAAACCTATTTATTTATTTTATATATAGTTTTTTTTTCTCCGTTCGCAAAAACACTGCAGGTGCATGATGTGATCATGTTGATCCTCAAGTTCTGTTGTTTATGCTGCTTTTTGCGTGTAAATTAATCCATGGAAAACAAATGTAGGTATTTTTAATGGGTCACAGCCACGTCGTTTATTTGTAGTTTAACATAAGCTTGTTGGTTAACGGGTAATAATGGCTTAATGACCGTTGGTTGTCGATTAGGAGAAATAAACCGAAAAAAAACCCCCAAAAAACAAAATGAACATTCCTATTTCCAATACAGTTTAATAAAATGTAATCAGCAAAATGATAATAGGCCTAATATAACTGCACCTGTTCAAGAATATTGCTTGATCCAAATAGTCTATAGCCTAGGCTAAATAAGTACAAATAAGTTTTGTTTTTGAAAAGTTCTGTTTCAAATGGAAGAAGAATAGGCTACTAGCCGATGTAATATGAGCAATATGTGAAATTATGAATGGAAACCGCTCAAGGGCTTTTGTTTTGCTTCTTTTTTCTTTTTTTTTTAACACCAAAACTGTTTTGTCTAGGAATGACATCATCACACACAACATTTTATCATTAAAAAGCCAGTTGAATGGAAAAAAGATTGAGAGCAAATTTCGCAAAGTTGTTTCACTTATCCTTTTTTACTTCAACTAAACATCGCAAAAAACTGGATGGAAACTTGGTAGGGTGCCTTTTGGTGTCCTGTATATAAATAACTCATTTGCCATAATAACCTAACATAAAAATTACTATGAAAGGATGTGTTATATATTATACTAGCTAAATAGTCTGGTTGTTGAAGAGAATTTGGTATATTTACATATTTTGAAAATACTGTATTCTAATCATTTCTGGCATACTTTATGGCGACAGGGTGGACATGTCAAGCTTAGGAACAGCAAGTAAGCAAATTTGTCAGTTTAAAAGTCACCAATCTACTCACCTCAGGCGTTGAAATTCCTGCCAATGAAGAGACAAAAAAATCTGTTGTTCTGTCACTAAAGAGGATGGCCTTTTCTTAATTAAAGGGGCGGTTCCCCAATACCACAGGGTAGACAACCATTCAAGGGACATGGACAATACAGTCAAATTGAGTAATCTCTTATTTAACCAAATATTAACAGGAAAACAAAATGTAAAAAAAAAAATATTATTATATTATTATTTGACTATATTCTACTTCTTATTCAAATTTATTGAGCAGTGCATGGGACATAGCAAAATAACATGCATCCTCCTACAAACTTGAAAAAACCTAGAAAATGTATCTATAGAACCAAGTAATGCTTTTGTTATGAATATACAAACTTAGACTAATATAATACACATTTTTACGTTGAGTTATCATTGCAAATGAATTATTTATGTACAGGACACCAAAAGGCACCCTACAGTGATATTGACCCACATGAAATAAAGCGAATTGGAAATTAAAACCAACATTTTTTAATATTGTAAAGGCTGAAAGGCACTCTATGGTGATATTGACCCTGTTATACATTTTTGGCTGAAAAATGTAGTTCCTTATGTTTTCAACAGCAGTCTAGCTGATGAAATGCATCAACTATCAAGGACATATGCACACCCATAAAAAAGGTGGGGTTTCCTGAGAATCTCTGAATGGTGAGTTATTTGAGTCACATGGCTCCACCTCTTCGCACGTCACAGTCGTCCTGTCTCTCCCTGGTGCCATAATGATGTGAGCCGGCGGAGCGTGATGAGTTTCACAGGAAGCTAATGGTGCAGAGTCACAGCTGCCATAAAAAGCAGGAGAACGTCACTCCTCAGGGGAACCGCTCTCTACCCCTGTGCATACATAAGGCTGTCCTTGAGGCCTAAGTTGTCACGGAAAAACTGCCACAAGCAGAGCAAGAACACCACGTCCCTTTAAGTCGCTGCCCTCATGGACAAAGCATATTTGTGTTTTTGTTATGAATAAAATAATTATTTTTATTAATATTTCCCAATGTATTTCTCTTCACCCCTTGCAATAAATATGCACTGGGTATAGGTCAGAAGACTGAAGTAAACTCACGGATCTCACAGCTTCCGCCAACCCAGCCAGGAGGGCAGTGACAGGTGTAGCCGTTTGATTGGTCGATGCAGGTGCCGCCATGGTGACAGGGGTTACTCTCACACTCGTTGACGTCAACCTCACAGTTCTCGCCTACAAAGAGACAAAAAAAATGCATGGTGCTATATTCATGTAAAACATTATAAGATCAAGTTGAAAGTAAAATATTAAATATATTTTGTGTGTTTTATCCAATTTGTGTGATCAAATAGACGTGGTATCTGAAATAGTCAAGCTGAATGCAGTGCATTGTGGGATATATAGTAACTGTGACTTGGCAACTACAGTATATTACGTCAGGGGTTTTCAAAATGGACCGCTGCTAAGGGTAAGTAAAAACATTTACAGAAATACTGAGCAAAATAAGTTAAGTAAAATTACATAAAATAAAAACTTATATTTTTTATTAAAATAAATAAAAATGATGTAAATAAATCATTAAATGAACAAAAAAAATTACATCTAACAGTATAGCACTATAAAATAAATAAATAAATAAAAAATAAAATTACAAAATAATTAAGGAAACAAAGATATAAATAAACAAATAAAATACTACATCTAACAGTACAGTATTATAGGCTTTTTTTAACCTAATTTTTAGAAACTGAATATTTACCAAATAATATTTTACACATAATAATAATAACAATAATAATAATAATAATAATAATAATAATAATTCAGAGTATAAACTGGGACTAACTAGGAGTACATAAACTATATATATATATATATTTTTATAGATAATTACATTTTTAATCTAATTAATTACACAATGTTTCAATTAATTAATGGCAAAATAAATTTGACTGAAAATGCCTACAAAAGATTATTAAAAACTATTTTCATGTTAAATGAGAAAGTATCAAGTAGGCACTACAAATTGTATATTTAGAAAGAAATATTTCAACATTAAATTTATTGCACATAAACTTTTAGGCTGCAATGGTCTAATGTAAACTATGGAACATAAAAGAAAATAATTTGATAAACATCTCAGTATTTTTTGTTCATACATTGAAAGTCATTGGTAACCAAAACAGCTTTGTTGGCAAAAGTCTTTAAAATACCTACTTTTATGTTACACAAAAGAAAGGTTTGAAACGGCATGAGGGTGAGTAAATGATGACAGAATTAAGAATGTCTTTCATTCGATTCATTTAAATGGCTGATTCATGCAGGAATTCAGTAAACGACTCACTTTATGAATGAAGCTTTAAATCATTCCTTCAAAATGCGGATTCATTCAGAAACTAAACACTGCTGTTCTATGGCTTCAAAGGTAATATGTTCTCAGCAAATTTGAGACAAAACATAATATTGTTTAAAGTATAACACAATATCAACTTCTTATTTACCGAACTGTTGTATAAAATCATAATTTAATCGCATTATAACATTAATTAAATTAAAGCGTTAAACTGACAGCCCTAATATATGTATATATATGAGCAAGTATGATCATATCTGGGTATCCACGGCTTCTAAAAGATTCAAAATCCCTATATGAGAAGTAGTAGTATGTTAAAATGTCATTCGGAATGCAGACAAAGTCATATATGACCATACAAACATAAACAAACAGTAAAATTCACCCATATATCCTGGTGGACACACACAAGACGCGTTTCTCCCTCCACTCTCACAGTGTCCTCCATTCTGGCACCTGAGCTTCAGACAGGGGTCCTTATATATCTCACAGTGCTTTCCTAAAATAATCCATCAAATAACCATCACATTAATCACATGTCACTTTACTGACATTTTTAACTCCAAGCACATTAAACGCACCTGTGAACTGTGGAGCGCAGATGCACTCATAGGCATTGATCAGGTCTCTGCATGTGGCGTAATTCTGACAGGGAGCAGACAAGCATTCATTATACTCCTCCTCACAGTACAGACCGTGATAACCTAAGAGAATAAAAAGAAAAACACACAATTATTGAATGTCATTGATCTGGTTGATAGAGCTTAACTGCATTTCACCTTAAATATTCCTGCATTTTGTCCACTAGAGAGCAGTGTTTAGTTTCGCTGGGATTTGAGGTGAGAAGGAGCAAACTGTTGGCGCTGAAGGCTGAGGAAAAAACTGGCGTGTTTCTGTGTTGTGTATATATACTGATTCACAGATATCATCTTGTATATATTATTTGTAACATATGTATGTATGAAAATATCTGACTGTGAATTAACAGCACATAATGCGAGGTGCAAAATGTTTGCATTTGTAGTGTTCAATATAAAGAAGCATTTATTAGTATTTTCTAGGCATTATTTTGTTTTTTACAAATACGCACACACAATGCACACTATACAACATTGTTTTAGGGGTTAAGGGAGGTTTCCAAATGCATTCTAAATTTACAATTCTTACTTACTATTTTAACTAAAAAGAACCCACCTGTGATTTATCATTGCAAAGTTTGAAGTTTAAAACCAGTTTGAATTAAGGGTTGCGTTTAAACTGCTGACCATTAATATGAGCAATAAATGTGAGGCTAAATACAAAAAGTGAGAACACTAGCCCCGTTTACATGGAGCATTGTATTCCAATTATAATCAGTTTAAAAGTCCAATCTGAATGAAAATGCTCCATGTAAACACCTCATTCGGAACAAAAACGCTCAAACCGATTGAAATTTCAATCGGATTGACAGGGGTGGAATAAACCTTTTCATGAACCGATTAAACAAAACCTTTCACCATGTAAACGGTCTGATCCGAATACATTGAGGTACCGTTCCTCTGCGCATGCCTAGTTTGGACGTGCTGGGAGCGTGTCGTCACAATACAAAATGGCGGCGGCGGTGAAATCAAACTGGGGATATTCAGAAACGAGCGTTTTAATTAACATTTTGAAAGAAAATAATTTAATTAACTGACTGGATGGTAGAAAGATTCGAAATGCGGACCTGTTTAAAACAGTGCACGAGAAACTAAAAGAAGCCGGCGTGGACCGTACGGTTGAACAAATTAAAAAGGTGCCTCCACCTCATCTGGCATCCGTATGAAATCCCTTATCGGCCCATGTACCATTCCCTTACAGAAAACATATACAAACTTATGTACTGTGCTTTTGTTTACGCCTAATTGGTTTGCCACGAGACGATATTCTGCGCAGCTGCCAAGTTTGTATAAAACAATAGAGACGCGCATGATTAGGGGAATGGGATTCCTGACGGTTGCATCTTGTGGGGCAAAAAAATCCTCCACCAGTCCACATAAGGTTGTGAATGATTGGCGTGTCATGCGAAAGTTCTGCTTCCACTCCAAGTCAGAAAATTCGAGGAGCACAGCTTTTTCCCACCAATCCTTGCTACGCACCTTCATCCACATGTTTCTGGTTCTCTGAGGAGGGAGGGGTAGCAAATTGATGCCTCGTAGTGAAGCACTGCAATCAGGGCCAGCTTCTTGCACTCGCGTTCTTCTTAAATTTTGAAGCAACAGCACGTAGTTACGATGTTTTCTGATTAAAATGAACAAAATACCTACAACTAGAGCAGTGATTGCGTGATGCAGCATCTTGAAATGACTGAAATGCGGGAAATAACGAGCTTCTTAATACGTCAGATAAGCTTTATGTGCATGTCTCAGAATTATTCCGATCGAAAGCGTCAGCGCATGTAAACATCAGATCGGTTTAGATAACATTCCATGTAAACAGTCGACCGGAATACGTCAATCGGAACGATCTCAATCGGAACGGCAAAAAAGTGCGCATGTAAACGGGGCTACTGAGTGCACAGCCTTTCAGAGTATACAGATTTGACATTGTGTGCAAACACATTTGTCTCAAGAAGTAATCCCAAATGATGCAATTATACTCTTATAAATTAGCAGCTGTTTAAACTTTAAGCATTTTGGCCATTCATTTATGTGAAAACTGTTTTTGGAGACCTGAGAAAACAAACTTTTAAAAATGAGTTCCAAAGGGTAAGTTATTCCATGTCTCCATGTCAACTAATAAAACATGAATATGAGAAAACAGTGACATCATGCACATGTGTATTATGTGTTCAGTCTGTAGGTATGTGCGTAGGCACACAGTGTTTTTAGTCATTTTCGTGCACCCGTGTGAATGGGCATTGGCCTCATTGACAAGTGCTTGTGTGAGTTATAGAGAGGGATATGAGCAACTTCAGTTTAGAAGCCATTTAGAGGCCATAACTTCTTGAAAGAAATAGAACCGACACTGGGCAACGATTACACTCTCTAGAGTGCATTTGTCAACTGCCTGAATTTGCACAAAACTATCAGATGGAGTACTTACATACTTTGAGAAGCTACTTATTTGGCTGTATACATACAGTGGAGTATGCATAACAAAATGAAGCATACAGTATACATAGTTTTAGAGGTTAGAGCTCAGCATCATTTTCCAAATTTTCCAAATCTCACACACAGCTGAATTGGATTTTTTGACTGTGAAACAATGGCCACTGTTCACTTCCAGATCAAAAATGTACAGATTATGTACTCACCTCTTTGTCACCCAAGATGTTCATGTCTTTCGTTCTTTAGTCGATAAGAAATTGTTTTTTTGAGGAAAACATTTCAGTATTTCTCTCCATCTAGTGGACCTTTATAGTGCCTGTGAGTTTGAACTTCCAAAATGCAGTTTAAATACAGCTTAAAGGGCTCTAAACAATCCCAGCTGAGGAAGAAGGGTCTTATCTAGCAAAACCATCTGTCATTTAAAAAAATAGACAATTTTTAACCTCAAATACAAGACTTGTCTAGCTCTGTGTGAACCCTGTGTATTCTGGGTCGAGACAGTTAGGGTTCGTCAGAAAAACTCCCATCTTATTTTCTTCTCCAACTTCAAAATCATCCTACACCGCTGTTTTACCTGTTTTTGTAAAGGGTGTTTGATCTTCTCTGCACGTTTAAACACTGGGTTGGTACCTCTGCAGCGATGTAGGGCGATTTTGAAGTTGGAGAAGACAATGAAATGGGAGTTTTTTGACATACCCTAACTGTCTTGAAACCGGAATACACAGAGTTGACGCAAAGCTAGACAAGACGAGCATTTGAAGTTAAAAAGTATATAAACTATCAAATATTTTTAGAAAATAACCGATCTCTTTGCTAGAAAAGACCCTTCTTCTTCGGCTGGGATCATTTAGAGCAATTTGAAGCTGCATTTAAATATAATTTTGAAAGTTCAAACTCGCAGGCACCATATTATTATTTCCACTATTATGGAGAGAAATCCTGAAATGTTTACCTCAAAAAACATAATTTTCTTATGAACTGAACAAATAATTTGACATTTGATAGTGTGCGGGAACACAAACACTAAACATATGTGCTATACTATAACAGAAAGTCTTAAAAATGTTTTTAAGTCGGTTATTTCTCTTTTGCTGTAGTGTCAGTAGGAAATATTAGTTTACATTTACAAACATTCATTTTGTCATTAACTATAATAATCCAGTGAGATTTTTGTTTGCACAAGGAGCATCACAATAGCCAATGCTCCTCACATAGATCTGATCTCATCATCATCCAGACTGTCTGGAATGACATGAAGAAACAGAACAAACTGAGACAGACTAAATCTGGAAGAACTGTGGCAACGTCTCCAAGATGCTCCAAGAAACCTATCTGCAAAGCTACAGTACTGTTAAACACTTGCGTGCCTAAAAATGCTTTAAAATGAGGATGCTGTTAAAAATAAAGTCATTAATAGATTTTCTTGATCAATTAACTTCTATTAACTAAATTAAATCAATATTTGCATTTAATGCAGCTTTTGCATTAGGTGCACTTTCATAGTTTTTCAGGTTTTTCTGTTTCGTCATGTCATTCCAGACAGACTGGATGATGATGATGTTGATGAGATCAGATCTCTGTGTGGAGCACTGGCTCACTGGATTATTACAATTAATGGCAAAATTACCGTATTGACCCGAATATAACGACCCCCCTTTTTTAAGATGTACTTTTTGAAAAAAGGCCTTTTGAAAACTAAATACTGTGTTTTATTAAGATCTTTTTCCCCCTAAATTATTTTCATATTGCATATTTTTCCTTTTTTTAGTTTTAGGTTTGAAAGTATGGCAAATACTGGTAACACCAACAATCACATTAAAAAATATACACTTTTTGATATACCATAAAAATAACAGATAACCCATCTAAATTATATAACAATTAGGCTATCCATCTCATAGTAGCCTACCAACATTTTATTAACAGCAGAAGTGAAATCTTATTGTAGTCTTCAAATCTGGGTACTGTCTTACGTTTTAAAATCACTTACAGAGGAAGTTTGATTCCATCAGGCTAACATGACAGTCAAGACTCATGCTGCTGTGAGCTTTTCTTTTTCTTTTGTTTTCAATCGCATTGTTCTAACATTACTGACAAACATTACATTACGTAATTCTTGGCACATTCACTTTATGTGGATTTGGCGCCACCTATAGTTGTGGGTGTTATTATTGACATGTCAAAGTCCAGACCCTGAATAAGACAAACACGTTTTTTCAGATGCATTTCCAAGAAAAAAACGGTAAGGTTTGGAAATGTAAACTGATATTTCCTACTTATACACTACAGCAAAAGATAGAAATAACTGACTTAAAACCATCTTACTGCTGAAATTACTAGTGTTCTAATAATTTTGGCCACCAATATATGTTCTCAATACAGTAAATGCATACGATGCTGATAATTAAATTTGTCACATTCACTATACATAGCGTGCATGTGAAAAATAGAATAAACTAGTCTTTACTTTGCAAAAATTGCTAATTAGTATCCCAAGCCCATAATGCTGCCATTTAATCATTTGATCATTTGTTTTACTGAGGAGCATTTTGTGTTTTGTGAGTGTGCGAAGCTCAGCAATCCCAACCGAATGAACATTTGTCATCAGAAGTCTCGTTTTCATAGCGCAATCCCATGGAGCATTACTTGCAATCCCATTGGAGAGCGTTTATGTCCCATCGGACACCTCTTATCAGAGCGGGGTGTTATCAGTGGATAGACTTAACCCGGCTGCACAGCTGGTGCAGTCACACTTCACAGACAATGATGTCTAAGCACGCAATACACATGAGGCAGTTGCCATGGCAACCAGACGGAGTTGGAGGGAGTGTAAGGGAGAAACACAGTTATTACAGGAAGCAAACGCGATTCTCACCTGGTACACACAGGCACCTGTAACTAGTACCGATGCTGCGGCAGATGCCGTGAGCGCATGGGTTGAGGGCGCAGAAGTCCACTAGCTGAGCGCAGGTGGGGCCGGTGAACCCTGCAGGGCAAGTGCAGCTGAAGCCCAAACCAGCACCCTGTGGGGAGCAGCTGGCATTATTGTGGCAGGGCCCAGAAGCACAGGGATCAATCTTCTGCTCGCACATGGCACCCTGATATCCTGACAGAGAGAAAGAGGAAGAGACTAAGATGTGCAGTGTTGCATAAAGTGGCCAGTGTGAGTCTGATGCAGCTCACATTTTTAAACTCAATAACCACTATAGAAGATTACAGACATGAAGAATGTAAAGGAACATCTTCTGTGAACACAAATAAGATCTTATCTGACAAATGTTGCTAGTATTTAAAAGTCATAATGAAACGGAAATAGCAACAGATCTATTCTTCCATAATGTGATGTACATTTGATTGCAAAGGATTATTTAAGATGAAAAATTGCAGGGCACTTGTTGATTGGATGTTGGGTGTGTCGCAATGCCAAAACTATTGCTTTACACAACTTTATTTACAGATGAGCGACAAATTAAAGAAAAAAAGTATCTGAGTAAGATGTTGGGCCTACACTACTGTCAGTGCAGCTTCAATACGCCTTGGCATTTTAGAAATCTCTGGAAACTTGGATGGATGGAGCACCATTGAATTCCTTTATGTAGCGTTTTAATAATGATGGTTTTCGATTAGGTTGAAATCAGTTGTTTGTTAAAAACGTCAGTAAAAAGAGGAACTAAAAAGCAACCAGAATTCTGTATACAAGCATGTGCAGACACACATGTATGTGTATGTTTGTTTTTGTGCATTTGTAGTCTGCTGTCTTAGTGACATGCACGCACCAGCAGATTACAAGCTTGGTGGTTATGATCCCCCCAATAAATGTCAATCACACACAGAGAAATAGAGCTCAGTGTAATGATCCGCCCACAGCTTCCCTTACGGAAGCGCTTTCATGCATTATCTTAATGAAACTCTCACAGCCTGACAGAGCCAACATGAATGTGCTTCACTGCCAGTATTAGAGGAATAGTTCACCCTAAAATTAAAATGCTGTCATTATTTATTCATCCTTATATTGTTCCAAACCTGTATGCTCTTATTTTTCTTATTTTGGAATACAAAAGGGAAAACTATGACAGGTCATAGTGACCATGACCACAAATCAATTACGTGTCAATTTGGATGTCAGTTTCATCAAAAAACAGTACTGTTGTAATGTGTCATGACCGAACCTCACTGACATCAAAAATCACACAATTGGTCCCATATTTAATTTGAGATCATCTCTGAAGGGAAAAATTGGCAGCAAATAACTTTTCAGACAAATCCATTGTATGGCTTCAGAAGACACATGTGCATGAGTAATTTGGACTATTTTTTATGGTGCATTTATAGTTGCAATTGAAATTATTCAACCCCCTCAGAGACTGTACTTTACAAATACAAGCTTTTCTGTAGATCCAGGACTTTATAAAAATTGTATCTATAACAGATTACTGGCATATTAAAAGTGAATATTTTTGAGTTGTAGGATTTTTTAATAACACAGTCATCGCTGTTTTAGTCACTTATTTGGTGGAGACCAAATTTGCTTTAAAACACAATTAAACCTTTAGAAACTATTACAAAACAGAATTAACTTGAGCTGTTACACATACATACAGTTAGCCCATGCATATGTTGAAGTTTGAGTAGCTCTCACAAAAGCTATACCTATAGAGAACCTACAGAGATCAAATAATAATTACACAATATCATAAAATGTTTGATCAGAGCAACTGAGAAAAACCTGCAATGTACAGCCAAAGACTTGCAAGATGACCCGACGAAAGAAGGAAAAACATTCCAATACAGTGTATAAGAAGAACATTAGACAAGTATGGTCTTCATGTTGGCCTTCAACTTCCCAAATACCACTCTTGACCAAGAAGAACAAAAAGACCAACTTGAACATGCTAAAACTGATTTGGATAGACCTGTGGAGTTCTGGAAGAATGTCTTGAGTGAGTGATGTGACCAAACTGGAATTTTTAAGACCCATGGGTCAGCAGTGTGTCTGGCACAAAAAAGGCAAAGCTTATGAGCAGAAGAACACCATCTCCATCATAAAACTCGGAGGTGAACCAGTCCTGTTATGGGGGTGTTTAACTGTAGCAGGAAGTGGAAATCATGATGGATTTTTCCATGAAGGATCATGGATTCTTTGTAGTAAACTCTGCCTCTGGTGCAAAAACTGAAGCTAATGATCAATGGACTTTCCTGCGGGACAGTCATCCCAAAGTATACATCCAAATCTACTTATGCTTGGTTCAGAGATCAGTCATAGAATGTTCTTGAGTGGCCTGTTCAGTCTCCAGATTTAATACTCTAATAATGTACTGAAGCCTTTGTTTTCACAAAATGTTTTTCTCTGCAGAAAAATGTCTTAAAGGTCAAGGAGGTTAAATAATTTTGATTACAACTGTACGTCAGTTCATATACGTGAACATTACCAACCATGATTGATGCATTTATGCATTCAGCAGATGTTTTTATGCAAAGTAACAGTGGAGTGTTTTCACACCTGGCTCGTTTTAAGTGTTTATTCACATGTGACTTGCATAAACAAAGTTTTGTACACTTTGCAGTGTTGCCTTGTGAAAGTGAGCTGAAGCGAGAAAATGCAACATTGCAACAAATTAAGTCCCTGTTTTAAATCAAATCAATTTACAGGTCTGAAATAGGGATGCTCACATTGACCGTTTAACTGTTAACCGCCAGTAAGAATATTAACCGATTAATGATATCAGTTAAACGGTTTAAAAGGTTTTTTCTACAAGTATTTTTTTTATTTGCTGCACGGTGAAAGAACAATGCTATACATAGGAATTTGTTTACTCACAGGCGAGTGTTGACACGTGCAGCATGCTTAGGCTATACAGGCTTATATAAACATGGCTATACAGACATATTTCGCAGAGCAAGCACCTGCTTCACCTTCACTTAACTGATCCAGCCTATACGCAACACAATGGCAAGTGGCAATATTGGATAAATGGCTATCAGAGTGAATCCGTGAGTGAATGGATTCTGAATGGATAATAGCCTAGAAAGTGCGCAATGGGCGCTGCGCTCCCTTGCAATCACTTGAAAAAGCTGTCACACATCTTAACGTAGTTCATCGCTTTCTCAAAGTTAATAAAGAGTAATAAAAGAACCTTTAAACTGCTCCATGTCTACATTTTCTGTTTTAATAATAGTTCACAAACGTAGAGCAGAGCAGAACTGAACAGAACACTACCGGCATTTTGGATGCTGAGAGGATTGTAACCTAACCGCCTCCGACTGGCCACTGCATTTAAAAATCAAGAGATTGGCTATATTGCTCTACGCTTCAAAAACACGCTATGAATAGAAACATACATATGTCCATTGGATGAGAAGCCTCGAACCGCAATTTGACCACAGATATTTGTGGTGTTTTTGCAGTGGAACTAACAGTTAACAGGCAGCATTTTGTATGTAATGGCAAAGTGATTATATTTTGTTTCGTTTTTTTATTAAGTTAATTTAGAAAAACTTTTGGAGTTTTATTTTTTGCTCGTTAAATATACGTTTTTGTTTTTTTAAGTAAGGAGCAGCGGCCAGCGGAAGACTGTTCATAGTCTGAACAATTTGCCTTCTCAAATCATCACGACTTGCATGAAATAAAATCTATAGATCTAAAACAGTTAAAGTAGCTAACCTAGATAAATGTGCGCAAGGTGCATTTCATTTTTGGAGAGTGGAAGCTGGAACCGCTTTGCAGGACATGGAGGCGCCAGCGCGATCATTTGCATTTTTTTCAGTGAATATATAAATAGAAAGCTTTAAATGATTACTTAACGAAACAAAACAAATCGGAAAAAAATCTATTTCATTAGGCTATGTAATCAGTAAAGATACATTTCTTTCTAAAGGTGCGTTCAAAAAGGAGATTGGGAGTCAGGGTCTTTGCGACACTATTCTCTGCTGGTGCGTGATAATTTGAGGATATGTGAATTTTTATTGTTGCTCTGCTGCTGTGTATGCTGCTGTTTGCGAGTTAAAATAAAATATTTGTTTGTAATTTTTTGTATCATATATTTTTATTTTATACTAATTTATTCGGTTGACGAGCAGCGGTTGTCAGTCAGGAAAATTAACCGAAATGAGCATCCCTAGTCTGAAAGCGTCCATACAATAGAGGAGAAAACTAATTTCGCATTTATAAGAAAGCTAGAGGTAGGTAGAGTTGAGGGGAGGGCTGAGGAAGAGTATGATTTTTTTCTTATTGGGTTAGGGTTCTCGAGTGATTAAATACTGGTGGAAAAAGAATGTGTTCTGCTGCTTCTTGAAAGCTGTGATGGTTTCAGCAGATTGGGTGGAGGCTGGTACCTCATTCCAACAGAGGAGCAGAGAGGGTGGAGGTTCTGGAAAGTAACTTTGTAAAAGTTCAAAAATAAAGGTTGATAGCTTATTCCAACAGAGAGGAGCAGAAAGGGTGAAAACTCCCGAAAGCGACTTTGCAAAAGTCTAAACATAATGGCATACAGTTTTAAAACTGTATTTTCATTATAAAAGGTATTTTCATTTTTGATTAACTAAGTGTTCCTTCTATTGAGTGTTACTAAAGGTTAGATTCCAGGTGGGATGCCTTTCATTCTTGTTTGCAGTCGGAGTTTGAATAGATGTTTTAGCCCTGAGATTCAGAAAAAGCTATTAGCTGCCTTACGTGGTTGTTGAAATATTAAAAACCATTCCCTGAGCTGTACCACACTAATTAAAAATGTGCTAATGGTGCCACTTTCCTTATTGTTTCACTGTTCCTTGTGTTTCCAACGGTGGCTTACAGTGCCTGTTCACACCGCAAGATTATTATTTCAGCCTACGAGTGCATTTCTGCCACCAAAGTTCAAGGGACTCCTATCAAATTTCCTTTCTTATCTGTTTCTAGTGCTTCTTCAGGAAGCAGAAGTGGTTGTGTCCCTGTTCTATCTGCTGACTGAGAGTGTGCCCTGGTTAAAGAGAGAGCCAGCGCTGAAGATATGGTCCTCCTGAGAGAGAGGGCGGCGCTGGGCTGTGTTTCACGATTAATTGGAAGAAAGGAAGAGAGTTTAAAATAAGCAACTCTCTGACACACTTAGAGGGAGCAAGAGGAGAAGGAGCAGAAATAGAGCTTGAATCAGGACAATTTCAAGCTTAACACACACATACACTTTCCAAACATACACACAGAGACAAGCACACAACAGATTTGATCATGTCAGACATAATTTCATGAGAGCAGGATATTAATAAGTACCTTCAGCACAATAGCAGTGAGGTCCTTCCAGGCTGCTGGAGCAAGTAGCTCCATTCCTGCAGGGTCCAGAAACACAGTGATCTACCAATGACTGACAACGGTCTCCCTCAAAACCTAAAACACACACACAGATTATATTAACATCAAAATTTCTGTAACACATCTGGACTTTAGGATTGAATGTACCACACACACACAAGAGCTTGACCTGTTTAGCAAACAATAAATGCTTTTCCTTAAATAAATATCTGTTTTGTAATATCAGATCCACCATTATTTAAAAAAAAACATGCCTAAAATGCAGGTGACTGAGAGCATTTGATAAGATGTGCTTGTCATTTGCTGCAGATGCGCTATTTACTGTAAAAGACTAAAAATAGTACTGTCAACAATGTCATTTGAAAGGGACTGTAATGTAGTGCATTTACTGTTTTCTTTGCAACTTCTGACAATGAATAATTATTCTAGGGAGTTAGCTGTTCTGAACACATATTTTAATACATCATACAAACTAGAGATAGCCGATAATTGGTTTAAGTGACTGATAATCCCTTTTCTTAACCCAATATCGGTTTAGTAATACCGGTCCCTAGTTGTTCTAAACACATCTAAATTTAGAAACAATACATTTTAGTGCATCATACAAACTAGAGATTGGCTGATAATCAGTTTAATTGACCATTGATCATTTTTCCTTAACTCAAAATTGATTTTGTAATATCAGATCCACCAACAATGTATGACGATTTAGAAATATTTCAAGGAGGAGTTGTTGTAAACACATCTGAATTTAGAAACACATTCAGTTGTAATGCATCATACAATCTAGAGACCAGCTGATAATCGGTTTAAGTGACCAATAATCACTTTTACTTAATCCAGTTTTGGTTTTGTAATATCAGTTCCACCGTCAATGTATGACAATGTATAATTATTCCAGGAAACTAGTTGTTCTGAACACATCTGAATTTAAAAACACATTTATTTTAATGCATTAAACAAACTACTGATCTGCCGATAATCGTTTTAAGTGACCCATAATCACTTTTCTATAATACAATATTGGTTTTGTAATATCGGATCCACCGAAAATGTATGACAATGTATAATTATTTCAGGGAACTAGTTGTTCTAAACACATCTGAGCTGAAAAACACATTCAATTTGAATGCATCATACAAAATGCGATCGTCCGATAATCAGTTCAAATGACCGATAATCACTTTTCCTTAATCCAATATCAGTTTTGTAATATCGGATATACCAACAATGTATAACAATGTATAATTATTTCAGAAAGTAGTTGTTCTTAACGCATCTGAATTTAGAAACGCATTACATTTTAATGCATCATACAAACTAGATATCGGCCGATAATCAGTTTGAATGACCGATAATTACTTTTCCTTAATCCAATATCAGTTTTGTAATATCGGATATACCAACAATGTATAACAATGTATAATTATTTCATAAAGTAGTTGTTCTAAACACATCTGAATTTAGAAACATATTACATTTCATACAAACTAGAGATAATCAGTTTGAATGACCGATAATCACTTTTCCTAATCCAACATTAGTTTTGTAATATCGGATCCACCAACAATGAATAACAATGTACAATTATTTCAGGAAGCAGTTCCTCTAAACACATCTGAATTTAGAAACACATTACATTTTAAGGCATCATTCTAACTAGAGACCGGCCGATAATCGGTTTAAGTGACAGATAATCACTAATCCTTAATCCAATATCGGTTTTGGAATATCAGATACAAAATGACACATGTATAATCATTCCAGGGAATTAGTTGTGTTTGCATGAAATAAGTATCAATTTTGTACATCATATAATATATAAACATATAAACATGGAAACAATCTGCATTGTTATTGGTTATACAAAACTATATCAGTTAATCTCTAATACACAAGCACACATTTGTTTTTCATGGGAACTTTTCTTGAATTTTGACTGTTTTTATACTGAGCCTCCCTTGCATTTTTTTGTTTTTCATTAAGACTATTTAGATTATTTAGTATGTTTAGTAAACTCTTTTCCTCATTGGGATGCTGGTGATTCCGGGTTTTACTGTCCTTGTGAGAACATTTGGTCCTTACAATGTTGATAAAACCTGAATCACACACACAAATGGCTCACAGTAAAGACAATCTGTTCCTTTCCTTCAGACAAAAACAGTGAGTGGGAAAAAAAAACTAAAAATCGAACAAAGACTTCAGTTATAAGCCAACAAGAATCAGTCGGGCAAAGAAGGCTGGCTGCTTTTCTTACAACATCCCTAATTAACATCATTTATGCCCTTCTGTGTTCTCCATAATCCTCTTACAAAAATGGATGGAACGGTAAACAGTGTTTGTTTGTGCACTTGCGTGCCTTCTACTAGACCTGAACAGATATGCCTTGCAATCAGCATGTCCATGACAACATTTCTTGAAAAAGTACAGTTGTTTCTTCTGGAAGGCTTAAATAACAGGCTCAAAATAATCTTTATTTACATGATCAAAGGAACAAATCCCTGACCTTCAATGTCTCTTGCTCAACCTTTATTTTGTTCTTCATTCCCCATTTACTTCCCCTGCCCTATCTTTCCATGTAATGCATCATCAGAGCATTGAAGCTCTGTGCTCTGCCCAAGGTTAACCTCCATTATTCACATAAATGGACACAAGACAGCACACGCATATTTGCACAGTTCATAAGGTCATTGCTTTTTGCTAGATTCCTGTTATGCAAATACTCAAAACTATTTCATGTTAGTATTTTTAAAATATTTAAATGAAGCACAGTGTGAGTGGTTTTTGATGTTTATGTAGAGCTACAGAAAGAGAATTTTACAGGAACATTAATAATACTATTCTTTTGAGCTTTCTGTTCATCAAAAACAAATTATTACATTCTTGCAAAGCTGACAGACTCCCAACTTTGTCAATTTAGTTTGCCTGCTGTTAATATTATTGTTATGGCTGCTGCTTCTGTTGTTATTAAAACATGCTATGTTTTTATTGTTCTAATATGAAGATAAAATGTAGCACAACTGTTTCCAACAATGATAATAATCAGAAATGTTTCTTGAGCAGCAAATTAGCATATTAGAATGATTTCTGAAGGATCATGTGACACTGAAGACCGGAGTAATGGAAATATAATCAAATGGAAAACATGTTAGTAATTCAGCCAATGGACACATTTCTTGAGAATGACCAAAACACAATCTCACACACCTGGCTGGCAGGTACAGGTGTAATTTTGTCCTTCATCTCTCTGTCTGAGGTCAGTACAGGTGCCGTTGTTCTCGCAGGGCTTCAGGTGACATGCGTCAAACTCCTCACAGAAGATCCCAGAGTACCCATCATCACACTGACAGTAAAATGTATCCTGTGATTCACATTTAAACACACATCATCAAATGCTCACATAGACTCTGGACAAAAAGCACACAAACTGAACAAAGATAACTATTACATATATCAATGCTTTGAAAAGAAAAATAGCAGTACAGATTCAGGGTTGTAATACTGGCCTTTCAGTTTTCTAAAGAGAGAAAAGATGTGAACACATAACGCTTATTATGATCTGAGGTCATTACCACAGAGGACTGGGTGATGCATTTTCCTTTCCCAGAGCATTGTGGGTCACTGAATCCACTGCCAGGCTCCATACAGTTATTAGTTTTTACATTGAGATGCAGCCTCAGAGTGACTTCTGGACCAGAGGGTGCACCAATGTGCAGAACACCTACATAGAGAGAGATAAACAGAAAAGCTAACAGTTGCAACAGTGAAAAAAGAGACCTTTTTTTCTAAGGTAAGGTTACATATTATTTATATATTATTAGGGGTTATTCATTTATTATTAGGTGTGTTGCACTGTCTGAAACCCTATTGTAATTGTCAGAATTGACACGGACCAGCAATCTCCATGTAAAACTGATTGTGCAGACCAAACCGTAAATTGTAAAGACTTGAAAAATTGGAGGGATGGTAGTACTCACACCACCAACAACGTTACCAAGGCTCACCCCAATCAGCCTGACGGGGGTGCTACAGCAATCAAAAGTACTAAATCCCTCAGAAATCTTAAACCTCAAGTGTCGTATGTCATGGAAGCCTTGGGTCATGATGGACAAAATTTTCCGGTAATTCTCATGTTTTTAAAAACCTACTTTTGCGAACTAGTCCTAGGCTTTTCGCCCGATCGGAACCAAACCAGTGCAGAAAGATTCTCTGGAGAGTGAATTGCGATAATTATCAAAAAATCTTTACTTCTGACTCTCTGTCACAAAGGGACACCAAAATGTTCAATGCCTACAACTCCTGAACGGAATGAGATGTCTTCACCAACTTCAGAACACTTTAAGAGCTCAATCTGAGGTCCCAGGAAAAAAAATGCAGAGCTTGGCCACTTGGTGGCACTATTAGAGGGAAAAAACTAAAATGGCTTTAACTGCGCAACCATTTGTCCTTTCAACATGAAAATCTGTGTGAACAGTCTTGGTATAAGTGGCAAAAGTTTCTATAAGGACATTTGCGGATCTCAAAAAAGATGGTCACCATTGGCTCACGAATTTTGAGCACCTGTTAGACAAGGTTAACAAAGGCCGATCGAAATGAAACTCTATGGGTCTGTTTGACTCACAGCCCCAAATGTCTGCCAAATGGCACTGGGGGGCAATATAGCATTTTTTCCAAAGATGTAAACAATTGTATGTTGCACGTTTTTTCACACATATGCACAATATTAATATCATACTATAGAACTCCTCATGCTGGTCAACTTTCCCAGACAGCAAAAATCATCTGGTCCAGATCCGGCCCATACCTCTGCAAATCTGCAAAACGGACTTAGGCCTGTGTCTTTTGGCACAGCGGGCCAATACCGGCACACATCTGGTTTTCCCTCATCTGGACCAGCACTGGGCACAGTAGTCCGCGCCCACTGAAACCAGGAGGGGCCGGATCTGTCTAAGACGGTGATACAGCACTGAAACGGATGTGACTGTAACGCGGATTTGAGTCAGCTGCTGTCTGGGTTGCCTCTAGAACTACTGCTGTTAATCAAATCATTTGTTAAATGATTGAGAAGATGTCAAAAACCTACTTTAGCAAACTAATCCAGGGTTTTTTGCTCAATCTGGAAAAAACAAAACACTGCAGTACAATTCTCAGTACAATTCTTCTTTTCTCTCTAGGTCAATAATTATCAATAAAATATTGAAATTTACCCCTTGGGAGGCTATAATGGGGTTGTTTAGAAAAGGGGCCTGTCCGTATTTACCCTTGCTAAAAATACGTATTTCCACAATTTCCTTTTAGGTTCAGCTCCTGATATTTTAACATCTGCCACGACAAAAGCATCTTCTTTCTCCCTCTCAGACATAAACACACACAGATAAACAGACGTGTACACACACAAACACATGCACGCACACACAAACACACACACACACACACACACACACACACACACACACACACACACACACACACACACACACACACACACACACACAAAGCCTCAAGGACAGACATTGTTTGGCTCACAGTACCAGACAGGGTCAAATAAAAGACTCGCAACACTCATCAATGTGTCTGGAAAAATTCTGAATTGCAAACAAGTTGGAAGCAGACATTATGTGCAAGGATGTTTCAAAGACAAAGTCCCAATTTAAAGAAAATAATTTTATAAACACACACACACACACACACACACACACACACGTAGCAATTTCTCCATGTTATTTACATACGTGTGAGAACACACACTTACTGATGAAGTAGTTGTGTCCGAATGGCAGGGATTGGTCAGGGAGCACCAGGCCATCTGAGCTCTGCTGAAACCACATGATTGTACCATCTGCAACAGAGCACTGCTCATAACCAGCCCCACCGACACGCCACAGTACAGCAGAGCCACTCACATTACCCACCAACCTACACACAGAGAGAGATCTCATCAAAATCAATCACAACTAAAAACAGGAAAATTATATAGTGAACCTTACAACAGAAGGTAACAGTTAAGAACAAAATATGTTCTGGCTTTTACTATTATTTTCTATAAATGTCAGAGCTTAATACATTTTACTTTAGATTTTATATCATATTTTAATACAGTAATATTTTATTTGTAAGTGTTATTAATAATTGATTACATTAAATATTTATTATAATATATAAATCATATTAAATGTGTTTAATTATTTACTATATTAAAGTTTGTTAAAAATGTATATGGTAAAAAAATCTATATTTATCTTTTATGTTGGCCAAAATTCATATGGAACGTTTTTTCCCATAATTTTTATATATTATTTGTAAATTTTTAAATAATTTTTTATAATATTTTTTTGCAGTAGTTCATGGTTTGAAAAATCCATATAAGCCACAGAAAAAAAACTAAAAGCCTCTTCTTCTATTATATCTTTTTAAAGGGGTCATCAGAACTAACATGGACTTTTACAAGTTGTGTGAACTGAAATGTGTGTTGGCAGTGTATGTACACAACCACCCTATAATGATAAAGGTCCACTGAGTGTTTTTTTAAACTAGTTAAATCGTTTCCCTATTCTCATATCGAGCCATTCTCAGATGCCTGTCTGTGTGATGTCACATCGACAGAGACCGCTCCTACAATAGTTGATTGACACAAATGTCTTACCTTAGACCCGCACTGAATGAGCTGTAAACTGTTCGAACTCCATTGTGCAGGAGTAGACAAGAACGTCTCCTAAGCGATTGAGGCATTTTGTTGTTGGATATAAAAATGAACATACACTGAACAAAATTATAAACACAGCACTTTTTTGCCCCCATTTTTCATGAGCTGAACTCAAAAATCTAAGACTTTTTCTATGTACACAAAAGCCCATTACTGTCAAATATTGTTAACAAATCTGTTTAAATTTGTGTTAGTGAGCACTTCTCCTTTGCTGAGATAATTCATCCACCTCACAGGTGTAGCGTATCAAGATGCCGATTAGACAGCATGATTATTGCACAGGTGTGCCTTAGGCTGGCCACAAAAAAAAGGCCACTCTAAAATTTGCGGTTTTATCACACAGCGCAATGCCACAGATGTCGGAACGTGCAATTGGCATGAGCTGTTGCCCATGAATTGAATGTTCGTTTCTCTAGCATAAGCTGTCTCCAAAGCAGTGTTAATTTTGACAGCAAATTTTGATTTAGTTTTAGTCACAGGCTTTTGACTAAAATGCCATTTAGTTTTAGTCATTAGGGGCCAAGCACCGTAGGTGCAAAGGCACCTATTGTTTTTGTTAGCGTTATTTTTCTTCCACCGCGTTTCTATGGAACCAACTGCGGGAAAGTTGTTTTGATTTGGCAAACTGATAGAGGACAGCCTCAACATTAACTGTAGCAAATTTGGAGTCTCTGACTCAAACTCTCTAGCGCCACCACTTGTCCAAACTTTCACTTTTTGTATGCTAATAACTTTTGAACCGTAAGCCACAAAAATTCTATTTTTCTCTGAATCCTTGGCTCATGGTGAGTCGAATGGACACAAAAATTTTGTAACAGTAAGGTTTCCTGTTTTTTCTATTTGTAATAGTTCGTAAAACCTACTTTTTTGAACTCGTCCTAGACGGTTTGCCTGATTTTCACCAAAATTGGCTCAGATCATCTTCAGACCATGCTGGCAAAAAGTTATGGAATTCAAGTTGATTCAACGAACTGTCTTCGAATAACGCGCTAATGAAAAGCGCGCAAAAATGGATGTGAGGCTATATCTCCGCAACGGTTTGGTGTATTGAGACCAAACTTGGTGTGTGTCATAAAAAGCATGACCTGAGACTACCTGCATTGTTTCGGCCCAAAACTGGTGTCTTTAGATTTGGCGCATCATGCCGAGTCAAATGATATCCAATTTTCCCAATTTGGCCATTTTGGGCGTCGGCCATTTCGAATTTAGTTGTAAATTGCTGTATCTGAAGAACGCATTACCGGATCGTTTCGACAATAATTACACAAATGTTCGGAACCATGCCCTGAATGTACACAAAAAATTTGGGAGCAGCGCCACCTTGTGGTCAAAAGCTATAACAAAATTTTGAAAAATGCTAATAACTTTTGCTTACATTAGCCTATTGTAATAAAACTGAGTTTGATATATTCCTTGGATCATGCCGAGAACACTGATACCAATTATGCCAATATTGGCTGAACCTCCTGTCCGCCATTTTGATTCATGTTGAAAACCTACTTTTTCTAACTCCTCCTAGACCGTTTGTCTGATTTTCACCAAATTTGGCTCAGATCGTCTATGGACCACGCTGACAAAAAGTTATGGGATTTGTGTCGATATATGAAATGGTTTTCGTTTAAGGCATCATCGAATTTGTTGGAACGATGCCAAACTGCATCGGAGGCTGTATCTCTGCAAAAGTTTGAGATATTTACACCAAACTTTGTATGTGCTGTTGTCACCTCACAGTGACCGTGCAACATCAATTCGGTAACAGCGCCACCTATTGGTCAAGAGTAATGAACCATTCATTAACCATTAATTATGCAGCTTTCAAAAATGCTAATAACTTTTGATTGCATTAGTCTATTGTCATAAAACTGGTCTCAAAATTTTCCTTGGGTCATGCCGACAACATAAATACCAATTATGCCATAGTAAGCTGAACTTCCTGTCCACCATTGTGATTCATGTTGAAAACCTACTTTTCCGAACTCCTCCTCAACCTTTGGTTCGATTTTCACTTAAATTGAATAATATCATCTTCAGACCATGCTTATAAAATGTTATGGATTTCGTGTCGATAGACAAAACAGTTTTCGTACAGCACCGCTACAAATGTTAGGCATGGTGACAAAATGAGTTTGAGACTATATCTCTTTAAAGCTTCGACATAATTGTACCAAACTTTGTGTGTGCCATTGTCACCTCACACAGAACACAACAAAGTGATTTGATTACAGCGCCACCTTCTGGCCGAAAGCAATAAGCCATTTAATCCTATTACTGAAAGCTGTATTAATGATTTTTCAGCCATTTCACTTACAACCATCCTGTTATGGCATTTGTTACTCATTGTTGCATTTGGTCTGATGTGCCATTTTATGCTTAGCTTCCCTTACTTCCCTTGCCTTGTGCTTGGCCCCGTAATTGCTGCTTGCAGCTATATTTTGAATTGTTTTTAGTTTTAGTCTAGTTTTAGTCGACTAAATAACATTTTAGTTGACTAAATCTACAGTAAATTTAGTCGGCTAAAATGTAATGGGTTTAGTTACAGTGCAATGCATTTATTAAGAATTTCTCTAAAATTTCCAAACTCATTATATAGGTGTGATATTAAGGTTTTATCATGATAAACATTTGTCGTCTCATTTTTATTCGCTGACGAAAATGGCAGTAGATTTTTGTCATAGTTTGTCATTCAAGAAAAAATTTAGTTCGTTATTTCATTTTTGTCTCTGAAAAAGATGTCGTTGACAAAGTTTATGACAAAAATTATTCGTCAACAAAATTAACAGAGAATTTGGCAGTACATCCAACCAGCCTCACAACCGCGGACCACATGTAACCACACCAACCCAGGACCTCCACATCCAGCATTTTAACCTCCAAGATTGTCTGAGACCAGCCACCCGGATAGCTTCTGCAACAATCGGTTTGCATAACCAAACAATTTCTGCACAAACTGTCAGAAACCATCTAAGGGAAGCTCATCTGCATGCTCGTAGTCCTCATCAGGGTCTCGACCTGACTGCAGTTCTTAAACGACTTTCACTGTACAGGGCAGATGGCAGACAGTGTGTATGGCGTTGTGTGGGTGAGTGGTTTGCTAATGTCAACTTTGTGGATTGAGCGGCCCAAGGTGGCAGTGGGGTTATGGTATGGGCAGGCGTATGTTATCGACCACGAACACAGGTGCATTTTATTAATGCCATTTTGAATGCACAGAGATACCGTGACAAGATCCTGAGGCCCATAGTTGTGCCATTTATCCACGACCATCACCTCATGTTGCAGCATGATAATGCATGGTCCCATGTTGCAAGGATCTGTACACAATTCCTGGTCACACCAGAAACTGACTGGTTTTCGGAGTAAAACTGCACATTTTAGAGTGGCCTTTTATTGTGGCCAGCCTAAGGCACACCTGTGCAATAATCATGCTGTCTAATCAGCATCTTGATATGCCACACCTGTGAGGTGAATGGATTATCTCGGCAAGTGCTCACTAACATAGATTTAGACAGATTTGTGAACAATATTTGAGAGAAATAGGCCTTTTGTGTACATAGAAAAAGTCTTAGATCTTTGAGTTCAGTTTGTGAAAAATGAGGGCAAAAACAAATGTTGCGTTTACAATTTTGTTCAGTATAATTGTCCTCATTTACTCCCGACATCTGAGCCACTAAAGTCACAGAGGATTAATGTTACTTTCGCATTTGATTTACATAAATGCGTCTATGTTCGCACAAATCATTCGTGATCCAGCTTCACCTTGCAAATCTTAATAATGTGCTAGTTAGCAAATTTCGTGGCTTGTCATCCCACGACAAAGAGGGGCGGGGTGAGCAGAGCTCATTTGCATTTAAAGAAACATGAACCTAAATGGCTTGCTGTGAACCAGGTTGATTTTGACAAGGTAAAAATTGTTTTTTTTACCTTTTTTTACTACAATTGAGAAATTTTAAACAAAGTATGTTATAGATTTTTCATTAAGAACCTAAAGAATCATATCAACTTGTAGAAAATGGGCATCCGATGACCCCTTTAAGAAAAATAGGACACAAGGAAGTTTCTTACTTTACAGCTGTTTCCTCGGCGACCTCCATAGAAACGGTCATCATTCCGGCTGACTCCCCTCCTGCGGTACTCACACATTCTGCTTCATCAGTAATCTACAAAACACACACACACACACACAAATAAGCTACTCACAGGAGCACTCCTGCCTTCCAGACTGGACCCAACTGTCATGACACATCACGCTTACACAACCGCGCATTTTATGCATGCAAACGCACACCTGCTCACCTGCTGATCCTCCCACAGTATCTCCACCACTTTTTGACCTGGTTTGGGTTGCCACGGCTCCAGGGTGGGCGGAGCTTGAGTAGTGGTGGGGACTGTGGTTGGCTGAAACACTTGAGTGGTGGTTGCAGGTGTGGCGGGCGTGGCGGGTGTGGCGTGTTCTGGTACGAGACTCTCGGCGAGGTCCCAGGTGGACTCGGACAGGTCAAAGGTCAAAGTAGGCAGGTCACACCGGAGCCCACTGTAACCCTCACTGCACTCACACGCAAACCCATCCCCCTCGCCGTCCTGGCTACAGTTGCCATGGAGACAGGGGCTGCTGGCGCATGGATCTGCAAAAAACTGCACCCAATAAAAACAACACGAATGAGAGATGAAAACTGCATCATATTACCAAACACTTTAAATTGCTCCAGTCACACAGAACGATTCAGCCTTCATTTCAGGCAAACATCTATCGACTAACAATCGCTTTGCCTGAAGAATAAGAGCTGAGAGCAATTAATATACTGAAACCACAGAAGAGCACCTTTATAAATATGAACAATAGCAATAGAGATGTCCCGCTCTGCCCGCAGGAACACCTGCACCAAAATCTACAGTGCTAATTCTTTTATCTCACGATTATGTAGTGATATTGATCCAGGTACTCTAATTATGCTTCATTTCCTTTGGCAGGGCCATACCTTCTTCCCAAATGAGATAAAGTAGGCCTCATATGTGCGCATGTGTTCATCTGTAAGCTATTTATACTCTGTAAATACCAACAACATATGGCTGAGTGAAAATAAATTCTCCTTGTATATAAGGATTTCTCTGTTGTGCTAAATCAACTGAACACATGTTAGTAATTATTTTACATTACACATTAAAATGTTACATCACAAACTACTATGCTGTAAACACTATTGCTTCTTTCATATTTTCTGTCACTTTAACAGTGTTTGGTGCAAAAAACATTTTCAGTTATATCTGAAAATGACAGAAGTGAATCTAGCAATGTTCTATTACAATGCTTGTTGTATATAATCAGAAATTAAATGTTCGTTGAGTGGTGCTAAAAGGTTGAATGGTCTATTATTACCAGTGTTAGGCATGTTGCTTTAAAAAAGTAATTAGTTATAGTTACTTCTCACAAATAGGAACTGAGTTACATCATTATAAAAGTAACTAATTACCAGGGAAAGTAACTGTGTTATGTACACAAAAAAAAACAAAACAAAAAAAAAAAAACATCAAATGTGTCAAATTACTTGGATGTCTCCAATAGTAAATATATTAAATGTATCAAATGGACACTAAATTGAATAAATTATTATTGAAAAAAAAAACCCAAAAACATTGTACACTAATATACACTATGCTGTGGGACAATGTGAGAGGTGCCTATCAATTTAAAAAAATATATTGTAAATATTATCAACCCTCTACGGACACCTTGGCAATAGAATCGCTATTTGCTAGTAAATTATTTAAGTGACGAGACGTGACGTGACGTGACGTCACGTCTCGTCACTTAAATTATTTACACCAGACTAATATTAAATATCTGATTAATTGCACATATCTGAAAGTATACTTAGCATCAGTCAGTCAAGCATTATAATATGATTATGATAATTTAGCATTAAACTTTAGTAATTAAATGAACGATGTATAAATGCATATTTGTCTTGTTGACTGAACTTAGGAGTGGTTGTGGTGCTTAAGATATTGTTTGTCCATTAGTGTTTCTATAAAAAAGGGAAAAAAACGAAAAATAATACTGATAAGATAACAAAACTACTACAAATTGTACTACTAATAACAATATAAAACACACTAAGGTTTAATGAGCTGCTGGGTTCATGAATATTAATCGCATTGTCTATGAGATTGACGATTGTGCATTAGTTCCACCTACTACTGGAGAAACCGTCAATTCTTAAAAGCTGAAAAATGTCAAAACTAACTCCATTGTTTTGACAGAAAAATACAACAAAGAATATTGTTTACATGTATCTGTTACATTTGCAAATGACGTACCACTTACGTTAAACCTAACCTAAACTTATCCGATAATGTTAACAAAAGCAAATGTGAGATAAAAATACATTTGCTGATGCAAACATGCCACTTTAGCTTGCTTCTACAAGTCTTTAAGCTCTTTTATCAAGATTTGTGTTTCATAGGACTCATACCGAGTGCTCCGTATCGTAAGTCTAATGCTGTACCAGGTGCGCTAACAAGCAAGTTTACTGCATTGGAAAAGCCAAAACTATGAAGCTGGTTCAAACATTTGGACGCAAACATCAAAATGTTTTAGTTTACAAATCATGCACTATGATAAAAGTGTGTTGAGGTCATAACATAATAAAAATAAGTCTTTATTAACCAAAAATCTGCCCCGTAATCATCATTTGTCAAGTTTAAGTTGTTTTACTGCCACTAGCGTTTATTTCAGCTGGAAATTGCTGCAATTTGTAGTTTTTGCAGAAATGTAGCAGAAGCACGTTTTCAAACAAGTCTGGGTTGAAAATTGATCAACTGTAAACAATTAGGGAGTAAATAAAGTATAACTAAGCCCTATTAGGCTGCAGAACATGAGATGTTATGTCTTTCTTCACATCTTTCCCTCGAGCCCCGTTATTAAGCTAATCAACTTACTGGCAATCACAGGGGCACATCTGAAGTGCACTACATTACTTCCTCTGTTGAGGGCTACATGCTAGAGGCTCTCCTTGATCTCACCAGCCACACACATTACATTTTCACATCAGTCCACTGAATTAAAAACTATACAGTTATCTGAATTCATAATGTGACTATTATGCGTTTTAAATGCTGTTGTAGGTGAATATGCAGTGTCACTGTTCATCACATTCACTTGAGTGTTAAAGTTTTGTGTTGCAAGTTTTGTGACAAATTAAAAGTGAAATGTCCAATGAGTGGCACAAAAAGCACTTTCAGTTTTATCTGGCATTTGGCCTTTGGTTTTATTGTTATTTATTCAAATTAAGTCTTTATTGAGTGGTGCTAATTGGTTAATGCTCTATCGCATTTGCAAATGACGGACCACTTAACCTTAAACCTGACCCTAAACCTAACCAATAATGTTAACAAAAGCAAAAGTGAGATAAAAACACATTTGCTAATGCAAACATGCCGTTTTAGCTTGCTTCTACAAGTCTTTGAGCTCTGTTATCGTGATTTGTGTTTCACAGGACTACGAATGCTTCGTATCATGCCTGTTGAGGGCTACATGGTAGAGGCTCTCCTTGATCTCACAGCCACAATTACATTTACAATTACAATTAAAATATATTATATATATATATATATATATATATATATATATATATATATATATATATATATATATATATATATATATATATATTTATGTATAGGTAAATATACTTACATATCAATCCATATGAAGTGTTCCTTTATGTTCAGTACGGGTGGTTGTGGAAGTTCAGGACATGAAATGATACATTTGTGGTCAGAACAAATTTGATTAAAAAAAAAAGGGTGCTGTTTTTAAAACTAATGGATAGTGGGACAGGTTTTACCCCATGAATCAAAAATCAGTAAGTTGTTTTTCTCCTGCTGCTCTAAATCAGTGGTTCTCTACTGATGGGTTGTGAACAAAAATTGGGTCACAAGTCTGTTCTGATAACTGACCTAAATACACATAATTCTCTAACCAAATAATCATGCATTGTTAGGACAGGATTTTTGCTCATGTGAGTAAATGATGACAGAATTTAAATTGTTGAGTGAACTATCCCTTCAAGGAATTTTTATTTATCTGGGAACAAACTATTTAGGTACCATGTTATTTAGATGTTAAAAACTATGTTAAAAACTGTTTAAAAATTGACTTAAAAATAATAAAAAAAGACTTAAAATGCTGTGCATTTCATTTTGTTAAACTAAATAAAAAAAAAAAATACAATTTAATTATTTATCTTTTATTACAACGGTTGTTGTATGCATTCGGAAATTAAATGTGTGTTCAGGTAAAAGGTTAATGCTCTATCACATTCGCAAATAATATACCACTTACGTTAAACCCAACCCTAAACCTAACCTATAGTGTTAACAAAAGCAAACATGAGATAAAACGTATTTGCTAACGCAACCATTTTAACTTGCTTCTATAAGTATTTGAGCTCTTTCATCGTAATTTCAGTGTTTTGTATCACAAGTCTATTGTCTATTGTAAAGTTGTACCAGGTGAGCTAACTAGCAAGTCTACTACACTGGAAAAGCCAAAACTATGAAGCCGATTCAAACATTTGAACACAAATGTCAAAATGTTTTAGCTTACAAATCATGCACAATGATGAAGGGTGTTGGGTTATAACATAACATTGTGCAACCGCACAAAAATAAGTCTTTATTATTCAATAATCTGCCACAAAATCATAATTTGTGTGAAAAGGAATAAATGTTTATTATTTTACTGCCACTAGGGTTAATTTAGCTGGAATCCAGAGCAAATTGCATGTGTTTTTGTTGTTTTGCAGAAATGTTAAATGTTGTGTCAAAAACTGTTTAAAATGTACTTCAAAAAAATCCAAGATTTTTAAAATGCTGTCCATTTAATTTTGTTATACGCATTATAGGACATCCAATATACAAGAACTGATGTACAGGATCTCTCCCTGCATCACAGTCTCCGATAGAGAGGAAATTAAACCAGGATGCCTACAATGAGAATAAGGTAGGGTGGAACAAGAAATAGTGTGGGAAGAAGAAAAGGTCATAAGTGGGAAAAAGACCTTCAAAGTGAGAAGAAATTGATGAAACATTTACAGCATCAATCTTTCTCATCTCCCATCTCAAGGTATCTCACCAGACTTGCTCTTTCTGACACATTCCTGACCTTTGGCTTCTTTCATCTGATTTTACCCGAGAGCCTCCTCTAATATGAAGAGCTGTGGGCTGGTGTCAACCCAAGACCTCTACTGTCTGAGCTGGTGTTTATCCTATAGAGACAATGTTTAATTTTCTTCCACTGTGATTAAATAAAATATTTCAAAAACCTTTCAAAAACCCAAAAGGTTAGCTACGCCTCGGCCTGCGGCAAAGACCTCCTCCACTTAGTCTCTTTCTCTATTTTTAAAGGTCACATTGCTATCAAATCATGCTGAAAATGTCTGAATAACAACTCACAGCCACAAGCTTGAAAAGGCTGAGCTTGTCTTCCTTATTCATTATAATTCATAAGTAATTTAAAACTTAAATACATTTTTATAATTTTAAAAAATAAATCATTAAGGAATATTTAAAATTATTATATATATATATATATATATATATATATATATATATATAAACTTTTTGCGGTGAAAATTCTGAAAAATTTTACCCGCCAACTAATACTGTTACAAACACTCACCAATTTTTGATTGATCTGATTTTTACTCGCATTTGGCGCGTTCATTTTAGGCCATGTGTATATATATATATATATATATAACAATAACAATCTTGCTCGATAGCTCAGTCGGCACAGTACTGGACTTAAGATGCGGAATCCTTGGGTACGAATCCTGTGCAAAACATGACTCATAATGAAAGAGCTGAAAGATAAGAGATTGAAAAGCAAGCTAAAACGGCATGGTTGCGTTTTTACGTCACATTCACTTTTGTTTATACTACTGGGTAGGTTTAGGTGTAGTGCAGATGGTACGTTATTTTAAAATGTCATGAAGCATTAGAGTTAAAGCACTACTCAATGGACATTTCAAGTCAGAATTGTGGTGACACATACAAAGCCAACATCACATAAAATGTATCATATGTACGTTCATCTGTTCCGGGGAAAAAAAAACAAAACACTCTTTTAGCGCCACTTAGTTAATATTTCACATCGAATATTTACCTTTCCAAACATTCATTTTGCCTTTAATTGTTTGTACAAGAAGTCTGACAACAGCCAATGCTCCACACAGAGATCGGATCTCATCATCATCATTACCTGTCTGGAATGATATGAAGAAACAGAACAAACTGAGACAGACTAAATCCAGAAGAACTGTGGCAATGTCTCCAAGATGCTTCAAGAAACCTACCTGCAAAGCCATCTGAAAAACTATGCGCAACTGCACCTAGGGCAAAAGCTACTTTAAATTGAAAAAGATGGTCACACCAAATGTTGATTGCATTTAGTTAATAGAAGTTAATTGACAAATAAAATCTACTTATGACATTATTTTTGACAGCATCCTCATTTTACTTTTTTTTTTTTTTTTACACAAGTGCCTAAAACCTTGTATTGTTGCTTTGCAGGTAGGTTTCTTGAAGCATCTTTGAGACGTTGCCACAGTTTTTCTGAATTTAGTCTGTCTCCGTTTGTTCTGTTACTTCATGTCATTCCAGACAGACTGGATGATGATGAGATCAGATCTCTGTGTGGAGCACTGACTGGTGTCAGACTCCTTGTGCAAACAAAAATCTCACTGACTTATTACAAATAATGGCAAAATGAATAATTGGAAATGTAAACTGATATTTCATACTGACACACTACAGCAAAAAATAGAAATAGCTGACTTAAAATCATTTTTTGTTGGTGAAAATACTAGTGGCCTATAACTTTTGCACAGTATTGTGTGTGTATATATATATATATATATATATATATATATATATATATATATATATATATATATATTATTAGGTTTTACTTTTTATGTTCTGTTAATTCGGGACATTTATGATATAAAGCAAAACTATACAAAAAATCTAATTCATATTAATTATTATTATTATTATTTTATTTATTTTTTTTACTTTTCACTTACATTTTTTGCTAAAAACAAGCAAACAAACAACAACAACAAAAAAACTATTTTATGGACCAATTCTAACTTTTAACTAGCTGCTTATTAGCATGCATATTGGCTGTTTATTAAGCACATATTAATGCCTTATTCAGCATGACCATATTTTAGATATCCTAAACCTACCATATACCTAAACTTAACAACTACCATACTAACTATTAATAAGCAGCTAATAAGCAATTAATTAAATAGTAAATGTGTTCAAGTGTTACCAAAATGTTTATTACAAATTGCACAAATTTACTTTAATTTATTTTGATTTAAATTTAATTTAGACTTTTTTTTAGCTAGGATTTCATTTTGCACACTAGGTGAAAATGGTGCCAAGCCAATTTATTGCTTATGTGTGGTGCAAATCCAATGTTTTCAAAGCAGAGTAATAACAAAATATCTTTTAATCAGGTTTGGGTTACATATGGTCCCAGATCTGTTAAATATCCCATTTACTGCCGTGCGACATGTTTATAGGTGGGTCAGTATTCTGAGAGATATGTTCTAGTGAGGTTGGGGGATCTTGCACACATGACACTTTTGTTGTTGTTTATGCAGGTAATGTATTTGTGCCTTTCCTGTTGACCTGGACAGCATGGCTTTTTCTCAAAAGCATAATCACAAATCCATTCAAAAAGAACAATGTGTCTGTGTGCACATGTTAGTGTGTTCAGGAAAGAGCACAGAAAGAACAAAATGTTTCTCACACACACACACACACACACACACAAACACAGTCAGCCCGAAAACCCACTGTCATCTGACTATTAATAGAAAAAGTGAGAGAGACTGAGTGTGACAGTTCATCTCTCATCATTCGACTGTATAATGATTGTGAATTAATGAATTATCCAGTTTTCTTTGAGAAAAAGGAATAGTTTTCATTTATGAAAATGTCTTTCAAGCAATGTTCAGAGTCAGAAAATCATCAAAGGCAAGGTATGAAATGGAAATGAAAGTGTGACTGGCTCATAGCCACTAAACATCAGAGGATGGCCTGAATGAATACTAACCAGCCTGCAGATGGAAGACAGTTAATGGAGAAATACAAAGACTTGGAGCTGCATCAGAAAAAAAAAAATTGTTTACAGTGGCACGGGACACAAAGGATTCATGTTTGCTTACATTAAAGGTTGAACGAAATGAGATTCAAGTCATTAGTGCATCTGATGCAGAAGTGGAAAAATCTTTCTCAAGGGCTTTAATGCAGAACATAATTTTATTCAATGTCATGGCTACATAATAACACACGCACACATACAATTAAAAGCCAGACATCACTGACAATGACATTTATTAATGCAGTGAATTCTGAAATCCAGAGAGAAAGAGCAGATGTGCCACCAATTAACCAGATCAGGCCACATCAGTGCAGAAGAGCTGCTGAATTAAAGGTTCTTTGGAAAAATGGATTTCCTAAATGAGGCAAGACTAAATAGACAAGATCAATGTTCCCCATTCAACATCATTATAACAAATAGCTACTTTCCCAGAAGCTCTGAGAACATGAAGTTTGTCTTACTGTACTGGTAATGATTGTGTGGTGGATCTACACTGGATTCTTTTGAATAGACTTGGAATCTGTTTAAAAGGATTTTTTTAAAAACTACTTATTGTTTAACATTAGGCAGTGAGAAGCATGGGGAGGAAGTTAAAGAGTTGGTTTACCAAAAATGAAAAGCCTGGGTTGTACTCATCCTGATAAAAAAAAATAAAGGTAATTGGGGGAAAAAAAACAAAACAAAAACAAAAAAAATCTAAATTTTGACTTTTTGCCCTCTGAATTGTGAGATATAAACTCACAGTTGCAATTTTCACTACTGTATCTCCTAAATCTGAAAAAAATAAAATAAATAAATAATAATAATAATAATAATAATAATAATAATAATAATTCTGAATCTCAAGGTTATATTATGGAGTAGTGATTTTATAACTCAAAGAGTTTGTATCTCGCAATTCTGAGAAAAGAAATTCTGAACCTTAAGTATCACGCAGATCTGACCAAAAAAAAGTCAGAATTGTGAGATAAAAGTAGCAATTACCAAAAACAAAGCAAAACCAAAAAAAAAAAAAAAAAAAAACTCATTTTTTATTCAAAGGCCACACTCAAGTCATTCCAATCCTGTAATTCTACTTCTGTTATACACATCTTATTCCCAAGAAGTGGAAGTCAAAGGTCACCAAAACTGTTGGTTTCCAACATTCTTCAAAATATCTTCTTATGTGATTTGCAGAAGAAAGAAATGCATGCAGATTTTCAGGATGAGTAAATGATTACTTTTTTTTTTTTTTGTAAGGACTATCCATCTAAAGCTAACCTGGCATTCCAAATCTGTATGATTTTGTGTCTTCTGTGGAACATAAATAGAGATGTTTAGCAGAATGTCTAAACCGCTCTCTGCCAAAACTGAGGGGTAATATATACTGTCAAGCTCTAAAAGCATCACAAAGGTAGTTTATTTGACTTGTGCACAAATCATCAAATGACAGATTTAGGTGAGGAATCTGGTGCTTCAAGATCACATTCCACAAACAAAGCTTTTATGGTGCTTTTTGTGCACTTTCTTTGAATGGAAAAGATTATGAATGTGAGCTAATGCATAATAAATATGTTTTATTTTTCCCAAATTCTGTTTTATTTATTTATTTTTATTTTGTTGTGGTTCACTTGAATTGTTCTGGATTCCATTTTCTGTTTTACTTTTTCTAAACTCTGTTTTAATAGTTAAATTAAAAATATGGATCAAAAAGCAAATCAAATTAATTGAAATTATGAAACTTACACAATTTAACAGAAATGTATCAAAAGTTTAACAAAATGTTTTGGGGCATATGAAATCTTTTTTTTTTTTTTTATCAAATTCTGTGTTTTCCATTTTAATGGTTTCAATAAATAATTTTACAAATTTTAATAATTTTATTAGTAGTACTACTATCATTTCATCAAGCAATATATTTCTGTCATAGTTTCTTCAAGTTAAACCAGACTTTAATTTTAACGGGTTGCTGTGAAGTTCTTTAAGTTTCTGTTTGCGTATTGTCATGAACTGTGCCGTTGCGGCTCCCTCCCTTCACCATCAGAGGGAGCCTCCATTTCACCATGGACCATTTTTCACTACATTACCCATAACCCCATTCTCATGAACTTCCTGTTTCCTTTCACCTCTCACCCCAGTCGGCCATCTTGCTCACAATGCATAAATAGCCCGGTTCATTCACCATTTCCTCGCGAAGTCTTGAACAGTACTTTGTAATTTCTGAGCGTTTATGCCGTGTTTGTTTTTCCCGTGTTGACCCCCTTGTTCCCTGGCTCCTGTGATTGTTCTCTGCCCGCCTTTTGACCCTCGCTTGTTTCTGGACTATCCCATTGATCGCTGCCCGCCTCGACTATCTGCCTGGACTATCGTTTGCTCTTCTGGATTACCTGCGTTGTACACGTCTGTTGTTTTGACCACGCTTGTCGACCATGAGTTTGTTTAATAAAGCTTTGGATCCACCCGCCTATGACTCCCTTATGACATGTATGGTATGACCATAGTTTTTTTCTTACAAGAAACAATAAAATGCTCATGAAGTGACTCTCAAAACAGTTCTATAGATCATGTTTATGCGCCACGCATACTTTAGTTAGTGATATGACGGTATCAAATTTTCATGTTGCGATTAATTGATAATGCTTTTATCACGGCATACGGTATTATCACAATAATGAAATTTATTTGCAAATAAGTGTCATAATACAGTAAAACAGGTATAATAACTTTTTTCTTATAACAAAAATAACTGAAGATTTAAATACAAATAAAGCAACACAAAAAAAAAAAAATGTACACAGATTACAGCGCAAAAGAATTATAGAGACCAATAGGTATCGCTTTACAATAACATCTCATTAGTTATAACACGGCTTCATGGAATACTCAATTCTGATAGGTTTAGGGGCGGGGTTAGGTGAAGGGCATTTGTACGAATTCATACTAATTGGGAACTCGTAAAATACGTACGATTTAGCCAAAAACATATGAATTTGTACGAGTGAGGTCGTACGAATTTGTACGAATTAGCCACCTCAAAAAATATGTACGAATTGCTATGAGATCGGGCTGGGTTTTAAAAAAGGCTTGAACACAGCTTTCATATGGTTTTCCTAGATTGTATCACATATAGAGGCACGTATTTCCAATGAAAATACGTGAGATCCATGAGATCGGGTTGGTTCTAATGAATGACCTGCACTATCTACCTCACCGAGCCTTTGGTGTCCTCCAAAATATCTATCTATCTATCTATCTATCTATCTATCTATCTATCTATCTATCTATCTATCTATCTATCCTTTCACACCATTAATTCTCATTTTATTCATATATTCTACCCTTAAATCCGTTGTTTAATGAGACTCACATCTCTCCTGTCTAGCAGCACTGCCAAACACACAGCTACTGTGCCTGTATTTCAATCCTCAATTTTTCAAAGATGAAAGCTTTGTAAAAACAATGGTCAGTCAAGCTCTCTCCTTAATATTAATGAATTCCCCATTGCTGCTTAACAAGCTGGAATCAAAGCGAAAAGACCAAAGAGGAGAGAAGAAAAACACGACGACCCTTAAAATAAGCATCCCTGGCGACATGGCCAGCAAACAAATATACGGTTTCTAAGTATGCATCCACCTACTGTACTAAATAAGTGACTGTGCACATACAAAAACACAAGCATCCTTCTCCTTCTCTATCCGACCTAGCTTTAAAACACGAGTCCTGAAAGGACAGGTGACTCATAGACAATCACTCTGCGTCGGATGATGGTTAAGAGGTTAAGTGAGCTCTTCAAGGGCAAAAAGGCTGCTAACTTAGATCAAATCACTTCAGTTCATTTTTTCCTCAGTGTTGCAAAAAGTCATTATTTCAATAAATATGTGATTCTACTGCTTCACATACATCCAAGTCACGTCAGCAGCAGTTAATGAAGTTTGGAAAAATGGCTGTCTCATTACAGGGTGACTGAAGAACACCAGCCTTGCCTGGGGAAATGGAACACTGAGTGACATCACAGTGACTTCAAGCCTCTTCGACCAATCGCAGTGAGTCTTGTCAGTGCACAGACCAATCATGCAGCAGCATTCTTTCTGGCTGCATGGGGGAGATGTAAATGAGCAGCATGATGACGTCACGGGACACAGGTTTGGACGCAAGCTTTACCTAAGGTTGAGGAAAGGACAGGACACCATGATGCAGAAAGATGCATCTTCTTCACACTTGAGAGACGAGACTGTTATGCAAGCGCAAATGAGATGCAACCGCACATAACTTCATGAGTGCCACCTGTTGTCCCGTGAATATGCATGCGCACACAGTGAGACAGCTCTTCTGTGGGTCTCTGTTCTGGATCCAGCAAAGCTTTGGTGCTATTTAGGTCAGAAGCCCTAATTGTGTCTAGCTGTGCTACTCACATTCAGGCTTTGTTCCCATTAGAGTATTAACTCTGATGTGCGTCTACAGCCAATAAACAACAAATCGGTGGCTAATACCTTAAAACAAAGGTCCTTACCCTTTCCCTAACGGCATTTATGTACACCTATGAGCACAAACAGCAAGATAAATAAACAAAACATTGTGTTATTTTTGTGTCACTAATATACTGTTATAGTTTTGTTAAGATTTTAAATTAGATTCTTTTGTTTTAGTTAAATCTGTAGTTATTTTTTGCTTTGTTTTTGAAAATTCAAAGTTTTTTATACATCTATAGAGTATTTATTCATTTTAATGTAATAGTTTTGGTTATTTTAATACTTTAGCTTTACTAAACAAAAATGAGAAATAAAAAATATAATATATAACCTGGACCACAAAACCAGTCATAAGGGTCTTTTTTTAAATTGAGACAAGCTTTCTATTGATGTATGGTTTGTTATGATAGGACAATATTTGGCCGAGATAAAACTATTTGAAAATCTGAAAAAATAAGGGTGAAAAAAAAAAATCGAAATACTGAGAAAATCGACTTTATAGCTGTCCAAATTAAATTCTTAGCAATGCATATTACTAATCAAAAATAAAATATTTATGCTTAGAAATTTACAAAATGTCATTACAGAACATGATCTTTACTTAATATTCTAATGATTTTTTGGCATAAAAGAAAAACCGAGAAATAAAATAAACATATGTGTGATGATTATATGATGATTTACTTTAGAGGAAACATTGGATAAAATATTAAGGCATATCTTGAATATTACATGCAATTACATTATTAAAACAAGTGTATAATTAAAATTTACTGTTAAAACAAGTAACATTTACATTTAGATCTGTTTAAAAAAGTAATATATTTCATGTTCTCAAGAAAAATAACTATACTTAATTAATAATGTTAATTTGCTTCTAATAAATTATAAAATATTTATTTGATCCCTAATTGAAAAAGTTTCTTGTTTTAAGCATAATACTAACAAAATTTACAAAAGTTTATTCTTACAAAGAGAAAAATGCAGTAATAAAACATTTTTTAATATACATATATTCTCTTAAATCAATTTTGTAACTAAATTATTATTATTTGAATGTAAATGCTTTTTGTTTTAAGTATAGTTAGGTTTCTAGAAAAGCATGAAATATATTAAGAACGATTAATTTTATTTTTTTTTTAGTTTACAGATCTAAATTGGACCATCATCACATCACAATGCACCTGACTAGAGGTTCAAATAAAGCTTGCATCACCCATCACAGAAAGCCTCAGCGTCCCAAAATGGTTTGTTATAAAACAGAACACATGCAAGGAGGTCAACGCTTCATACTTGCAGTATGAATCAAAAAGGTGAGACTGAAAATTATTTTTGATGCGTTTGTGAAAAACACCACAGACATGCATATCTAACTGCAAAACCTACAGTTATGCTGTGAACGTTACCTCTCTCTCTCTCACACATACACTCAGAGCCACCTCTCCTCTTTTCCTATCTGTTGCCACAGCAACGCAGCACTCTCCTTCAAATCTCACCGACAGCACATGACTCCTACAGTCCTTTGACAGACACACGATTATGATCGCTTATTCACACCAACACAGCTCGCACAATATGCCCCGAGACGCGCGATGGATTTGTGCACAAACACACAAGTTCTCACCTCACAGTTCTGTCCAGTGAAGCCCTGGCCGCAGATGCACGTATAAGCCCAGAAGTCAGCCTGCATCTGTGTGCTCTGACTCTCCTCCATCTCTCCCACCCGACTACAGATGCCCCCGTTCAGACAGGGTCTGCCCTCGCAGGGGTCCAGTGGCACCGTGGGGGCCTCGGTAGGGCCGGGACTCGATGTCAGAGGGGTCCCGAGTCCATCCCTCACCCCGAGGATGAGGAGGAGAGGAAATATGTAGTGCTGCATTAAAGCGGTACGGATTTCGTTCTCTTTGCTCCTGCTCTGCATACACTGGTGTGGAGAACAGATCAATGGATTACAGCCGTTCGTTTGCGGCTGTATGTGTGTGTGAGAGAGAGAGAGAGAGAGAAAGAGAGAAGCGGTTTGCTGGACTGGAAGGTCTGAGCGTGTTTGAGGATGCGAGAGAGAAGAGCAGAGGGGAGGAACTTAATCACAGTGACGGCAGGTGACGACACACACATGCTCCTCCTCTCTCTCAGCGTATCTCTGTGTTTCTGCTGTGTCAGTGGAGCTATAGCACTGCAACAACAGTCAGACACCTACACAACGATTTCCATCTCAAGGCTGATGACCGATAAACAGTGCATATTCAAATTCCACTTAATTTTGTGGGTACCACTTCACAGTAATGTTCCATTTGTTACCATTAGTTAACTACATTAGTTAAAAATGAATAATACTCCTAAGGCATTTAGTGATCTTGGTTAATGTTAATATGGTAACACCTTCATTTAGGGACCAATTTTCTCTATTGCTTATCAGCATGGATATTACTAGCATATTGGCTGTTTATTAGTACTTATAAAACCCATATTAATGCCATAAAGTATTGGGACACCCCTTCTAATGAACAGGTTTGACTGCTTAAGTAATTTCCATGAGTATTAATCTTGATGTTTAAGAATATAATGATATTCTAGGGAAATGTGTCCTTCTTTATAGCAAACGTTTGGACAGGACCCTTTTTTATTCTAGCATGACAATGCCTCTGTGTTTAAGGCAAGGTTCACAGAGAAATGTTTGATTCAGTCAGTGTGGAAGAACTTGACTGGTCTGCATAAAGCCAAGTCATCTGGTGTGACATTAAATGCAGACCAAACAACAAATGACTTGTGCATATGGGTACAGTCATTTTAGACACTTCCAAAGCTAAAGCAACAGAGATGGAAATACAATTTTTAAATACATGAATTATGCTTCCATCTTCCTGCTACAGTTTTGGAAGTGCCTTTTTTTCTGTTCTAAAGAAGGGGGTGTCCCAATATGTTTGTTCATATAGTGTACGTACAAGTCATTGGTGTTTGGTGATGAGTTTTTGACTCAAGGTCTGCATTTAAAGTCACACCAGACGTGTTCACATGGGATTAGAATTTGGAGACCAGTCAAGTTCTTCCACACTGACTGAATCAAATATTTTTCTATGAACCTTGCCTTATACACAGAGGCATTGTCATGTTAGAATAAAAAAGGGTCCTAATTTTTTGCTATAAAATTAGAAGGGCACACTTCCATAGAATATCATTAAATGCTTAAACATTAAGATTAGTACTCATGGAAATTACTAAAGTAGTCAAACCTGTTCTTCAGAAGGGGGTGTCCCAATACTTTTGGCAATATAGTGTATATTAGATTCCTTAAACCTACTTCATATCTAAACATAAAAACTACTTTACTAACTATTAATAAGTAGCTTATTACAAGTTTATTGAAGCAAAGTCATAGTTAATAGCGAGAATTGGTGACCAAACTAAAGTGTGGCCATTCATTTTATTGATAATATCTGTTAATATTGTTTAATGGACCTAAGCTAAAAAACAAACCTTATTGTAACCAGCAAATTTGGAGTTTATTGAGGCAAATTCATAATATTTTGTTAAAGAGATAGATAAAAGAGATAAAAATTAAAATGTCCTCATGATTTACTCACCCTCAAGCCATCCAGTGTGTATATGTCTGTTTTCTACAGACTAATACAATCTGAGTTATATTAAAAAATGTCCTTCCGAGATTTATAATGGCAGTGAATGGCTGTTGTGATTTTGAAGTCCAATAAAGCTGTGTGAAGTACTTTTTATGATGGATGAATGCACTTTTTTGAAAATGGATTAATGATGCACTCCCTTATTATATATGTTTTGCAAATTCTGAAGTTTTGCAACCTTGCAGACTATAACATGTTCTGCTTCTCAGGAAGGTAACAGATTTGTCTGACTGTGGATTTGTGGAGTCCAAACTCTTTAGAGATTCTGATGAGCAACATCAACTCTTTTTCCGAGGTCCTCAGTAAATCATCTTTGTTCGTGATATGATTCATTTCCACAAACATGATCAGACGTTGATAGATCCCCGTTCTTTGAATAAAACAGGTCACATACTGACATTCAATAGTCATTGCACTGACTGAAAACACATCTGCACAGACAGACTCTAATTTCACCTTTAAATTAACTGCTAATCCAAGAGATTCACATACTATTGCAATGTACAGATATGTAACACTGGATCATTTTTCTCAATAAATAAATAACAAAAGAAAATATTTTTCTCTCACTTGTTTGATTGGGTTCTCTTTGTCTACTTTCATGACTTAAATTGAAATCTTATGATGTTTTGGGTCATATTTATGCAGAAATATAGAAAACTCGAAAGTATTCACAAATGTTCAAGCGGCACTGTATTCCATTAATTGTAATACTTTTAATACTTTTAAAATAGTATCAGTAAAAAGTAAAAAACAGGCTAAAAAAGCTGAATATTTTATTTGTTTACCTGCTCGTCGTGACTATTAACCAACGTCAGAGAATGTGATAATTATTAAAATATTTATTGGGAACATCTGTGTCACATGTAAATAAAAAATAACATCAATTTGCGTGACAAAAAAAAAAAACTTCCAAAGACGTAGTAATACACAGTTAAACTACTGAGGGATAATTCTAATAAAAAGTAATGTGTTCATCAGTAGTTGATGCAATGATTAAATGCTTGAAATGATTTTTGTAAATCCGGTGATCAAATGCTGTGTAGCCACCTGACTAGTAACTGGTCTTATTATGAATAATTTACTGCTATTGTGTGAATAATATGTAATCTTGTAATCAATAAAAAATAATTGTAGACTGATTAGGAATATTTAATTTAATCTAAGTACAAGTATTTAATTTTTGGAATCCGATTACGTAATCCAGATTACATGTAATCATTTACTACCCAGCTCTGGTAACCACTTAGAACACCCTAAATCTGCATAGCAGTATGCTAAAAATGACTCAGAATCACAGTAATCTCATGGCAATGTCTTGGCAAGAATATAATTCTCATTTTTGTCGATAAGCAGCTTATTATTTACCTCTACAGTCTCCAGCAGAAATGTACAGAACATCCTGTACATTCTTCAAGCAACTCATCATCCAACATTTACTTCGTTCTTTCAACAGTCCAATTAAAGTAAAATCATAAATGAGACCCGAGGACTTTTCTAAACATTCTTCTCACTGAACAGCAGTTTCTACATCCACAAAAGGATGGACTGTAAGGAGTTGTGTTTTATGATGGCAGACGCCTTCAATGCGCTTTCATGAGAATCTCATCTTCAACTGCTCCGCCTGCTGGTTACCATGACAACCACACAGGCAGCCACAATGCTGTAGCTGGAAACACACAGTTACCGCTGCTGCAAACCGCATTTACCATTGAAAACTCTCAAACACAGTGTTTTGAGAGAGATTCTGAGAAATGTCTCAATACACTGGTCACCAAAACTGTTTGGTTACTAACATGCTATCATTCCAAGTTTGGAATGACATGAAGATTAGTAAATGATGCCGTTTTTATTTTTGGGTGGACTATCGTTTTAAATAACATCACGCTAAACTGAATATCACAGTTAATCACAGTCATGTCGATAGTCTGAGAGAACAGCTGTATATTACAGTGTGATATTACAGTGTGATAACAGTAATAATGGTCATTTTAGATGACCTTTCGATTGTATTTAATTATAAAACCCTTTATAATCTATAAAAAAACATTTATTAACAACTTGTATCATATTTTTAAACCTTCTTAAGAAAGGCACCTGCAATTCGGGCCAAATTATAGATAATTTGTGTGTGAATTTGCATGTAAGCATTATTAATTATCCCTGTGTTTAACAAAAAAAAAAAGGTCTCTGAAAAGGTCTCTAATTGGCCTGTTTAGCCCTCAAAACACATCTTATTTACTGGTACAGTATTGCATGATTTGTAGACTATATTTAATTTGTTACACTACAAAAATGTTTGCACTCAGTTTTCAAAAGGTAACATTACATTCTTAAGGGCTCTACACTTACATTTCTTATTTTTTTATTACTTTATTAAATGTATGTCATCTTTTGTGGCAAAATAAAAGGATTTATAAACTTTTATCAAAATTAAAATAAATTAAACAATAAATTCAACTGAAATAAAAAGATACAATCAGGCTGAATTAGTTACCAATCAAATGCAATCAATTTTTACTTAAAAAAACCCTGAAACCACCAGTAGGTAGCAGCAAGTCAAAATCTTACAAAATCTTATGGAAACAAACAAATCAGTTTAATGAATAATTCAGCCATTCATTATACGATTCACTCAAAAACGCAGTTTCATTCTGTAAGGTTTCGGGACTCTTTTGTAGTGTTTTCTTGTTGGTTTAGTCCTGTGTATTTGGTTTAGTCCTGTTTGTATTTTGGTTTAGTCCAGTCTGTATTTGGTTTAGTCCTGTCCTTATTTGGTCATGTTCCTGTCTCCACCCCTCATTATGTCATTATTAGTTTATCACGATCACCTGTCTGTGTCTCGTTACCACCCTATTTAAGTTTGATTCTGTTCATTGTTTGCTTGTCCGTTCTCGTCGTCGTTGTGTGCGTGTCTCCTTGTCTCCTATGTGGAATTATTGTGGATTTTGTTCATTAAAATACTTGTTTTATGCCAGATCGTGATCTCCTACTCCTCGTTTGTCCTCCCTACACGACACCTGACAGAAGAACGGACCTAAACAGTATTGCTGCGTGTTTTTCCCCGTCTTTTGTTTTTCGTTTTCTGTTCAGTGTTTATTTTGAGTTTTTTTTTTCGTTATGAACCCCCTGTGCCGTCCCGAATATCTCCTTCTCCTGCTGAACCAGGGGGAGAGCTCGCTCGAGGACCATACGAGACTGTTCATAGCCATCGGCAACATTACCAGCTATCCGGACGACGTGCTCTGCTCATTCTACGACGCCAGCCTCAACACCGCGTGCAGAGCACTGTCGTCCGAAGATGGTCCTCGAGCGAATTTCGCCGCCTTCGTGGAGTGCCACTCCAGACCCAGAGCCCAGCCAGCCACCACCCAGCTGTGCGGAGCTGCCCGAGCCCACCGCGGACGGAGAGCCAGAGCCTGCCGCAGTTGAGCCATCGCCATCAGGAGCGATCGAGCGGACGACTGCCCCGGAGCCAGAGCCCGAGACGTCTGACCAGGTGCGAGAGCCGGCAACCGTGGAGATTGCGGGGGCTACGGAAAGCCCCGCCCACGCCACCACTGCTGAGGGTGAGCTATACCTGGACTCAAAGGGATTACATAACTTGGACACTGAATTATCTATCTCCCTTCCGTCATCCTCTGAACATTTAAACGAACCAAAAATCCCACCCAGCCTCCCTCTCCCGCCTCCTCTCATTGACTGTTTTCCTGCCTCAACGCCCACTCCACTGGGTCTCGTCAGTCCCACAGCTCACCATCTGTGGCGTTGGCTCGCCGCGGGTCTGCCCATCTCCAGCTCCGTTGGCGTTGAGTCCGGAGGATCCTTCAGCTCCACCTCCAGCCTCCGATCCTCGGACTCCGCCTCGGCCCTCCGACCCTGCGGCTGCACCATGGCACCTAGCTCCCTCATCTCCACCGTCGCCCGTCGATCCACCGGGCTCCCTCGTCCCTACGGCTCCGCCCCGGTCAGTCGTCACCCTGCCATTGCCTCTGAACTCCACTCCTCCGGCTGCGCCTCGTCGCTCCGTACCTCCGGCCCGGCTGGACTCCTCCCTCCCTCCAGCTCCGCCTCTGCCTCGGTCGCAGGTGCCATCTGTTCCGCCTTGGCCCTCCGGATCCTCGGTTTCGCCCCGGATCTTCGGCTCTCCGTCTCCGCCTCGGGCTCCGCCGCCGTCAGTTGGCCCCCTGGAGTCGTCAGCCCTTCCTCCACCATGGCTCCTCCCTCCATCGGCTCCACCGTGGGTCGCCATCTCTGCTGTGGCCTGGGTCTCACCTGGCTCCTCCTGCTTCAGATCCCTCCTGTCTTCTCCCTGGCTCCTCCCTCCGGCTGATCCACCCTGGACCCTCCTGTCTTCCCCTGGCTCCTCCCTCCATCATCTCCTCCCTGGACTCCCTTTGTTCTCCTCCTCCCGGATGCCCGTCCCCCTCCTGAGCCCCCACCCAAGCCCCTCCCCCATGTTTCTGTTTTCGGCGCGAGGTCGCGCCTTCCGGGAGGAATGTCAGGTTTCGGGACTCTTTTGTAGTGTTTTCTTGTTGGGTTTTAGTCCTGTGTGTTTGGTTTAGTCCTGTCCTTATTTGGTCATGTTCCTGTCTCCACCCCTCATTATGTCATTATTAGTTTATCACGATCACCTGTCTGTGTCTCGTTACCACCCTATTTAAGTTTGATTTTCATTGTTTGATTGTCCGTTCTCATCGTCGTTGTGTGCGTGTCTCCTTGCCTGTCTCCTGTGTGGAATTATTGTGGATTTTGTTCATTAAAATACTTGTTTTATGCCAGATCGTGATCTCCTACTCCTCATTTGTCCTCCCTGCACGACACCTGACACATTCACTCAGCTGTGGCTTTGTTTGGAACTATTTTTGTTGACGAAATAGAGCACAATCAGACAACAGTGTTCCTAAAATGTAAGTCACTTATTATTAACTTTTTTATAAAATCAAAAATGTATAAAACTGTTGTATATATTCAATATCACATTTGCAAACTTCCTTTAGCCTATAATCATTTAAAAACTGTCTAAAAAGTATTAGTTCATCGCGATTTTACAAACTTGCATTTTAATTAATAAAGCTCTCTACACTGCTGAATCTATTATTTACATAGTCTCTACACTTTGTCATAATGAATGGCAAAAACTACATTCTGCTTTCATGATCTGTGCTGTGAGGAGCAGGTTGTGCATTGATAGAGAAGCATTTCTATTGGCTGCAGTCTGCAGGTATTATGGCAAAAGACGGCATTGCGCAGCAAACCATAGACACAAATATGCCATATTTAGGTTGTAATGCGCTGTTCATATGCAGAACTGGTATTGCTTTCGTAGTCTTTTGAATGGGTAAATATAGAAATCACTTTAATTTCCAAAAAAGACTAACTAGTTGGAATTGAAACGCCGTTCCCCCTTGAAATTCACCCCCCAAAACCCCATTTCCAGCCTTGATTTTAAATCATAAACATCTTAAAAGACATTTTCTAAATGTCTATTTGACGTTTGACAGGAAGCGTCCTAAAGAAGAATCGCTGATGAGCAAAAACTCTAAAACTGTTTTCCAGATGTAAGCACAAACATCAAAAAGATGTCTCTGAGATGTATGTGTACTATCAGGGATATAAAAATACCTTATTCTGCATTACTCTATTTTAGATTACTTATCCATACTCCATACCTAAACTAAACGAAACTAAACTGCTACCTTATTAACTATAAATATGCAGCAAATTAGGAGTTTATTTAGACAAAAGTCATAGTTAATAGTTAATTAATAGTGAGAACTAGTCCTCAGACTAAAGTGTGAACAAAAAAGTTTAAAAATGTATTAGAAACATACATTTTAGACAAATTAATTGTCTTTATAGACACAATCTGCTATTTAGTTCCAAATGAGGACTACAGGAACAACTGTTGCACATCTCTGAATTACAATCAAACTCAAGGGCCGAAACTAACTTTTGTATAATATAACGTAACAATTTTTAAAATAGATTATAATTTATATTTAAGTTAAGGATATCTGGAGTACTTCACAAATACAAGCTTTTCTGAAGATCCAGGACTTTATTAAAATTGCATCTACAACAGTTTATTAGCATATTAAAAGTGATCATATATATAATGTAATGTTTTGGAGATATAGGATTTTTTAATAATACAGCTATGCCAAAATTATTCAACTTAACGTTGCTGTTTTAAGTCCATTATTTTTTATGGTAGAGAACAAAATTGTCTTAAAACCTGCAATGTACAGCCTAAGACTTGCAAGAAGACCTGACGAAAGGAGGAAGAACATTTCAATGCCGTGTATAATAAGAACACTAGATAAGTATGGTCTTCATGTTTAGGCATATTGCTGAATACCACTCTTGACCAAGAAGAACAAAAAGGCCACTTGAACATACTAAAATTAATTTGGATAGACCTGTGGAGCTCTGGAAGAATGTTGTATGGAGTGATGTGACCAAATTGGAACTTTTTGAACCTATGGATCGGCAGTATGTCTGGTATAAAAAAGGCAAAGCTTATAAGCAGAAGAACACCATCTCCATGGTCAAACATGGAGGTGAACTAGTCATGCTATGGGGGCGTTTTACTCTAGCAGGAAGTGGAAAACATGACCGTATGAAGGATATTGTGGATTCTTTGAAGTATCAGGCCATTTTGACAAGAACTGTGATGCCTTTGGTTCAATGACTGAAGGTAATGATCAATGGAATTTCCTCCAGAACATCCAAACCTACTTATGCTTAGTTCAGAGATCAGTCACAGGAATGTTCTTGAGTGGCCTGTTCAGTCTCCAGATTTAATTCTCATTGAAAATATTTGGTTAAATTTGAAGAAAGCAGTGGCAATGTGAAAACCAAAGATTATCAGTGATCTGAAAGTTTTTTCAGGTGAGGAATGGGCCAAGATTGCAGTAGAGAGGTGACAGAAGCTTCTAAGCACTTCCAAGCAGTGTTTATTGGTGGTTTTAAGGAATAAAAGATTCTGCACCAAATGTGACTTTTGGGGGTTGAATAATTTTGAACATGGATGGTTAGAGCAAATTAGTTTTATTTTATTTATTTTTTTATTATTATTATTCATCAACTTACGTTCTCAGAATTACTCAAATGTGTATTAATAATCTTTCTCCAATAGTGTACTGATGCCTTCGTGGAATTGTTTTCACAAAATGTTTTCTGAAGCAAAATGTCTCGCAAGTCAAGGGGGTTGAGTAATTTTGATTGCAACTGTTTATGCAGGAGCAATACATAGACAATGGCGCCTCCTCCTGGTCACAGATGGCAAGACACCATAATTTGTTCCAATCCAGAGAACATTCTAAAAGTACATCATTCAAAAACTAACATTATTTCAAAACTTCTTCCAAATAAAAATGACACACAAGAGCCAAGAGCGAGTGAGAAGGCGTTTCAGAGAGGAAGAGATTTATGTGCTTCTACAGCAGGTTGAAGGCTATTTTGGGAGCGATTGTGACAGATGGAAAGATGGCTAGCCTTCATATGCAGCAATCAGTGGCTTCTTGTGCAGAATATTTTCTTAACATCAGAATGATGGAGTAATTTGGCAACTTCAGATGAGCTTCACTAATCATACAGTTTCTCCATCAACTCCAACATTTTCCAAAAAACGGCTGAAATAAATTAGAAGTGGCGGAATATGGCACAAATGCACACACAAGAACAAAACCCCCTTCAATCGTACAAAAATATTTCAGATGTTTTCCACCATCTGTCTGTCACTATGAATAGGAAATATATGTGTTACAATACTGTGTTAATGTGCTTGTGCAATTTATTAAAATGTGTTACCAAATACCTGCTATATTATTATGATTACACACTTCTGTTCAACAAAGACAGTAAAGACATTTGATGTTTACATAATGTTTTAAATAAATGCTATTTTAAAGTTTCTATTGGTCTTATATATTATATATATCAGATAAAAGATGTTTACATGTAGTCCACAAGAGAAAATAATAGTTAATTTAAAAAATGACCTTGTTCAAAAGCTTACATATGCTTGTTGTTGTTACCTGAATGATAATTTTTGTGTATTTGAACCCTTTCCAACAATGACCGTGTGATTTTGAGATAAATCCCTTCACACTGATGACAACTGAGGGACTTATATACAATTATTATATAAGGTTCAAATGCTCACTGATGCTTCAAAAGTAAAAAAAAAAACATGCATGAAGAGCCAGGGGTGTAAACTTTTGAAAATAATGGAGATACGTAGCTACATTTTTTTCTTATTTTGCCTAAATAGTTTTTTTTTTTTTTTTTATATATACTTTAGTACTGCCCTTCAGAAGCTATAGCAGATACTTACATGTATCCCAGGAGACAAAATAAGTTACATTTACCCTAATCTTCAAATTCCAAATGTTTTCACCCCCATCTCTTAATGCATTGTTTTTCCTTCTGAAGCATCAGTGAGTGTTGAAATCTTCTGTAATAGCTGCATATTAGTCACTCAGTTGTCTTCAGTGTGAAAAGATGGATCTCAAAATCACACAGTCATTGTTGAAAAGGGTTGAAAAAATGCAAAAAAAAAAAAAAAAGTGTGGGACCGGAAGGATTTTTCTGAAAAACAGTTTAACTTCAGGACAAACAAGGGACTCATGAACTACGATCACAAAAACAAACATACAAAAAAAAACTTGTGAATAATTTAGGTAACAACCCAGTATTAAGAAGCAAGTATGTAAACTTTTGAAAAGGGTCATTTTTTAAAATTCAACTATTATTTTCTATTGTGGACTATATTTAAACATCTTTTATGTGAAATATATTCAGGTCACTGCTAAATTAAAATTTAAAATACATTTTGATCTCAACTGTAATGTGTGTATATATATACACACGCAAAGTTTACAGAAAAATATGAAGCAGAACAACTGCGGATAATAATAATAATCACAACAGATATATTTCTCAAACAGCAAATCAGCATATTAGTGTCACTGAAGGATCATGTGACACTGAAAACTAGAGTAATGATGCTGAAAATAACTGATCATAATTTACAGTGACTAGTGGTCATTAGTCATGCATTAATCTGCTGTATCTCAAACCTCTGCACCCTCAAAATGACATCTAAATTCTGCTCATATTAATTGTAAACAACATTTTGTAAAGACAGGATTTCTGTAGATAGGTGTGAGGTCTTAAAGTGCCACTAGGTCAATTAAGAAGTGTTTGTTTTGGATTAGTGCACATTGTCACTCATCTCATCAGTGCAAGTGTGGTGTACAAATGCCTGATCTCAAGCTATATTTATCTAGCCCCTCCCCATCTAAACGCAACTTAATTCCCAGTATTGTACATATTTGCTGCGATGGATGTTTTATCGAATTAAAAAAGCACAGAGAATGTAATGGAAAAGCCAATTCTACAAAAATACATTAGGAAAACCATTTCTAAACTTAAAGGTAGCATCAGGCAACATAAGAACCATACACACTAGTGAGCGCACACCTTGTGCGTGTGCCAGACCGCTTGAGTCCACTCACTGCTCTGACGTCACAGGCCCTGCCATACTAATCGACACAGACACTAATCCAGCTCTTCTATAAAGCCTTTCTCCTCTGCTTGGCAGAGAGAGAGAGAGCGAGAGAGGGAGGACGGAAGAGGAGTTTAGGATAAAGACAGTAAGGCAAGCGGGAAAAAAATCATAGAGGGAAATGACCGGCTGATGTTCTGTGACATTTCACTGCTTGACTGGATATCAACTTGCAGTATTTTTTCCTACTGCGCCCACATTAACCTAGAGCTACAGGCCTTCATTGTGCACTGTACTCTCAGTCATCGCACTGGAAGGACAGTGTTCCTCGATGGGGCCTGCGGAGGGGCAGTGTTGTGGGAGCTGCCCCTCTCTGCCCCCTATTATCATACCCGGCATGGGCAGCGTGGAGCTCTGCACCACCCAAGACGATGGATGCCTTCCCACAGATGGGTAAGACCCCTTACAAATTCTGTGTGTCTGTTTTTGCGCAAGACTGAACAGATGGTTTGTGTTTCAAATATGTAATGGGGGACAAATACTTATAAACACGTATAAAATAAATGCCTTTTTGGTCTAAGATGTGGCAGGTACACTGGATTTATAGCTTAACTGCATGTTTGCAAACTGATGATGTTTTAGCTTTTCGCCGTAAATAATATTAGCAGTTTTAAATAGGGTTGGGTATCATTTGAATTTTATCGATTCCGATTCCAATTCCGCTTCCGCTTATTGATTCCGATTCTTATCGATTCCCAGTTTCGATTCCAATGTGGTAAACAACAATAACAAAAGTCAAACATTAATATATCAAACATGTTTAGTTTCTGTGCCACCGTTTAATCAAATCATAAGCCTGTATGTCATTATAAGCAGAACATAACGATAAGAACAGCATATAAGCAAGACGGCCACACCACACATCTGAAAGACGCAACACAACACCATCTTGCCACAAAGCACCGGTAATAGTAATTACAATGAACGTTTCGGGGAAACATTAAGAAAATATTTGAATGATTCATTAATGAACTAGTGTATTCTGTGTTGCAAAGACCCTGATTTGCAATCTATCTTTGGACGCACAGAGAGAAATGCATCTTTAGATTACAATATGAAAAAGTGTATTTATTTGTTTTATTTCGTTAAATAATAATTTAAAGCTTTCTATTTATATATGTATCATGTTTGTTCATTTTAGTTTTGCGCTCCTATTCAAGTACAAGACGCCAGAAAGCTGTTTGTTTTCTTGCCTTTGGTTTTTTTTGATATTGTGAGTGCACACAAATAAAAGTAGACCCTCTACATTTCGAATGATGTATTACTCTTACCTTTGTGAGCAAAACTGACAGATAATTTAAAATCGTTTCCACTGAAAAAATGCAAATGATCTCGCTGGCCCCTCCAATTTCTGCTAAGCCGCCTCAGCTTCCCCCTCCACAAAAACAGTTGGATATGCGCCTAATAGCGTGCATTTTTCTTGGTTTAACGTTTAAACTAACATTGTTTTATAGCTACTTTAACCGTTTTAGATCTATAGGTTTTATTTTAGACAAGTCGTGATGATTTGAGAAGGTAATTTGATCAAACAGACTATGAACAGTCTTCCGCTGGCTGCAGTTCGATCCTTTAAAAAAAGATAACTTATATTTAACGAACAAAAAATGCTCCAAACGTTTTTCTAAATTAACTTAATAAAAAAACGAAACGAATTATAATCAATTTGCTATTGCATACAAAATGTAACTATTTTAATAGCTGAAACAGTAGTAGCTACAAGCGTTGTCGCCGTACTAGTGCCGGCTAATGAAGGGCACTCGGGATGCGCAATGAATCAAACACGGTGCATTCTTTTATTTCCACATAGTGGACCAACCGCAGATGCTTAGTCATGTTGGTCGTGACACCTTGCTTGCAACATATTAGTTTATTACAGTAATTACACTTAGCTTTGTCTTCAGTTTTTACAAAGTGTAGCCACACTTTTATATATATATATATATATATATATATATATATAATATATTAAATCTCAAACACTTGTTTGCTTTAGTTATTACATACAGTCTGCATATATATATATATATATATATATATATATATATATATATATATATAAAAATACATTAAATCCCAAATGCTTGTTTGCTTTAGTTATTACATATAGTCTGCTAAATGTGACTATAAAGCCTGAAGATATTAAGATATTATTAACATTAACATTTTCTGCAAGGCTGCGTTGAAACATTATGTATAGTGCTGAAAAGTGCTACACAAATACTTTTGAACTGACTTGACTGACTCTCTATTTTCTTGGTAGGTCAATTTGGAAAGCGTTTCTAGTTTCATTCACATACATTACATGCTTTTTTGCACTTTTGTCCAAAGCAAATAGTGCATTCAAAGTGCTTACACTGCATTTATCAGAATATTGGTTTTAGTTATATATAGGCACTCTAAATGTTTACAAATGGCCACTAAATGATGAGTGTGCATGTAGGTAATGGACATAAGGTGTGTTAAAGACCAGCTGCTGAACAAGAGACTATGTGTCCTCAATCTGTGTGCTAACCTGTCAACAGCACGCGTAGCTGCTGCCTCGTGCTGGAGCCAAATCTGTTCCGTTAGCTTGTTAATGACTTACCACAGACAGCAGGAGGGGTAGGCAGGATTACACCGCTAACTGCTAGGCAGCTGTCGTCAGAGAGACCTGAGCAGAGATGTGACGTCCATTGGGTGTGCGTGAACAATGGTTGTTTCACAAACGGGAAAGGGGTGATAAAGTTCCTGTTTCGATGAACGGCCTGAAAGAGAACAGAATAATACATTTTAGATTTAATTAATCAAAGCCACATGCATTATTTATTTGGTAAGCACTTATGTAATTAACAGGAAAATGGTCAGTCTGCAGGTCATTATTACAAAATGAACCCCTTTAAGCTACATTATCTACTTCATATGATCTCCTTTTGGCCTATAGAAAGACGGAAATGTTAAGATATGTGCTAGATTATTGTTTTAACCTGTAAACTGTAATCAGGTTGAAGCTTTTTAAAGAGCTGACCTTCATTTCACAATACTACCCTGTTTCAGATGGCTTAAGCTGATACACACACACACACACACACACACACACACACACTACACAGACATGTACTGTGGAGGTCAAAAAAGAGGATTTTGTTCATCAGACAGGTCTTCAGGCCTCCTTAATCCAGAGAATATAAACAGATTTGAAACAGGAAAGACAAAGAAATTAAGAAATATCCCGTTTAGAAGATTGGACTTTTTTAAAACACTTTTCACTTTTCACACTCTTGTTAGTTGAATTAGTCTGCTAATGTCAAACATACACCACAAACAGTCCTGGCCCGGCCACTTAATATCCAATAATCAAAATTAGCTTTAGCCTCAGTTCAAAAGGCACGTAAACCATTCATCTCTTTGGTTTAATACTAGTTGGAGCACAAAATACACATGAATAAACATCAGAGATCATGTTGAATGGAAAAGTACAAACTGCTTAAATATAGCGTGACTCATGTAATTGCCCAATCAGTGTTTCAACTGTTGAAAGACGTCAATAAAATAATTTGTCACGCAACATCACATTTAGCATACTTCTGGAAAAGCAACTAGTAGAGCATTTAGCTAATTATATATGCACTATATTACTATATTACATTTTCATTATATGTTACTTAATCTATTAAAGATGTCATTATTTTTTTTTATGTACCATTGAATGAATCTGTCACAAAAATGTTCTTATGATAGCTACCTTTTACTGTAAATGCATATTCTCAGAATTGCGAGATATAAAGCAATTCTGAATGTATAACTCGCAACTGCAAGAAAAAAAGTCAGAATTGCGTCATATAGACTCGAGTTATAAAGTCAAAATTGTGAGATGTAAACTTGCAATTGCAAGAAAAAGTTTCTCGCAATTCTGACTTTATTTCTCGCAATTGTGAAATTATATCCCGCAATTCTGACTTTATATCTCACAATTCTGACTATATATCTCGCAATTCTGACTTTATAACTCGCAATTCTGACTTTATAACTCGCAATTCTAAGAAAAAGTCAGAATTGCACGATTGTAAACTTGCAATAGTGAGAAAAAAATGCAGAATTGTGAGATAAAAAGTCGCAATTTTTTTTTATTGTTTATTCAGTGGTGAAAACGGGCTTCCATAAATATAAGAACTACACTGTAAAAAACAAAAAAACAATTTGTTGAGTCAACTTAAAATAATTTGTCACCCTGCTACCTTAAAATTTTAAGTTCATTCAACTCAAATAAGTTTATTCAAATTGACATGTTAAGTTGTACTAAGTGACAATTTCAATATTCAAGTTGACTAAACTAAAAAAACTGCATGTTAAACTTAACAGCTGTGTTTGTTACTCGGCTGCCTTAATTTTAAGTTGAATCAACTCAAATATCTAAGTTGTCACTTAGTAAAACATAACATTTCAAGTTGACTAAACTGTTTTCAAGTTGACTTCACTTTAAATTTTAAGGCAGCCAGGTGACAAATTATTTTAAGCTGACTCGACAAATTGTTTTTTTTTACGGTGTATGTGCAATTTAAATATTGTATTTGACTGTTGATTTATTAAAAAATAAAAAAGCCATTGAAATAAATATTTTGGACTTACTCAGGTTCAAAACTATTTGGGGTGGTATTGTCACCTGTAAAGCTGTATTTTTTTTCCATGTATACAAATCATTTAAATGCAATAAATATTTAAACTGTTTAAGTTCAATTAATTCTATTAGATTAGATAATCACACATTTTATAATGAATTTATAAATGTCTGGTTAGGCGATTCGGGAAAAGAAGAAGAAGAAGAAATACACACACTTCTAGGGAATTTTACAGCTGCACTGCAAAATAAATTACAAATAATTCAGCTCAGAAAGTCAAAGAATCTTGTTTTGCACTTCTCCCTTCTCACGTTTAGAACAACATACTTGTTTTGAATAAAACGGAATTGTCTTTGGATAAAAGCATCTGCCAATTTTGCCTATTCAGCACATCATTTTAAAAAACACACTTGGGTGTGTCATACATTGCTAAATGTGAGTAGCATATTGTTTTGAGTTAGATACTTTTTTTTTTACATACTACTACAAAAACATAGCAGAAAACAGTGCAGTGCATAATGCACAATATTCTTCATGTAGATTTCATATCTGCAGCAATGACCCATAATGCCATGCTCTTATCCAATCTGCTGCTAATGAAAAATGACTATATGAGAGCATAATCCATTTTGATATAATCGGTCCCTGTTTTTCCGTTATAAGCATTGTAATCCGGCCGTTCGGCAGAGGCTTGACAGAGGAACGATTAGTCACAGGACACCTGGGAGCAACTGCATTTGACAAATCCCACATACATCAACAGACTGACTTGTTTCTTAGCATTACGACTGTTGTAAACACACTGCATATTCAGCACTTGCCTCGTATCTCTGTTGTTTTTGGATAAGAAGAGTGGCACACGTGTACCTATAATAGCACAATATGATAATGTACACTATATTTGCAAAAGTATTGGGACACCCCCTTCTAATGAACAGGTTTGACTACTTTAGTCATTTCCATGAGTACTAATCTTAATGTTTAAGCATATAATGCTATTCTAGGGAATTGTGTCCTAATTCTAATCCTAATTTTACAGCTAAAGTTTGGACAGGACCGTTTTTTATTCTAACATGACAATGCCTCTGCATATAAGGCAAGGTTCATAGACAAATGTTTGATTCAGTCAGTGTGGAAGAACTTGACAGGTCTACGTAAACTACGTTCTAATCCCTGCTGAACACCTCTGGTGTGCCCTTAAATGCAGACCTTGAGCCAAAAACTCATCAGCAAACACCAATGACTTGTACATACACTATATGGACAAAAGTATTGGAACAGAGGCATTGTCATGTTAGAATAAAAAAGGGTCCTGTCCAAACGTTTGCTATAAAATTAGACACAATTCCCTAGAATATCATTATATGCTTAAACATTAAGATTAGTACTCATGGAAATTACTAAAGTAGTCAAACCTGTTCATTAGAAGGGGGTGCCCCAGTACTTTTGGCAATATAGTGCATATTTAATCCGAGTCACACAAGCATTGTTGTTGTTCCGCGGGTGATTTTCAAAACATTATTTATACAAATGTTCCACTAACAATTAGTTTTTTGGCAAAGCTGTTTTTTTTATCTTAAATTATCAGTTTCAAATGAATCTGTTCTTGCCCACAATCCCACTACAAGCCTGTTCTTGAGTATATTAGTGAGCATGTACAAAATTCCACAAAGAGGGCGGACTGCTTTACAGCAGCAACTAATGCGCAGTTGTTGATTTATTGACGACAGTGAATTCCAGTTAACTGTGGTTCTCAAAAGTAACACAACTGAGTAAACTGATGGTCACTTTTGAACACTTTCTGTTGACTACAAGTCATTTTGCACCTACGTCTACTAACTCTCTGTAGAGTATTAGTAGACTGTCTGCTTAATATCTTCTAACTCTTTATTGTGATGGTCTACCAACAGACATTCTACTGACTATAAGTAACTTTGCAAGTACAGGTCAACTTAATCTAACCCTATCAGTCTATTAATACTCTACTATCACTCTAATGAGAGTTAGTAACTACAGTAGGTGCAACATTAGGCAACAGAATGTGTTAAAAGAAAATCAGAATAAAGTGAAACCAAGATTATATGCTAGTATACTATTCCAAACTTAAGCACTTAATTTAATTGGTTTTTTTTTTTTAAATAAAAAAATTAGTGGAATCACTGATTCAATTATCCAGTCACAGTCACTGGTCATTGCCACTATATTGGTGCAACAGTATAAACTACAGAAAGAATACTTTGTTCGAGTTTGCATACTTTTCCCTATCATGTTACCCTAGCATTAATGCTCAAAGTGACACTGACAGTTAAAAGTCCTAGCAGGTATTGGGTATACTACACAATAGAGATCAATCTTATAACCATTTCATTGCCATTTCAAATATTTATTTATTTCCCATATTCCACAAATGTCACTTCATAACAGAGGGATGGGGTACCCAGAAGCCCAGGCCATGGATGACTATCCAGTTCAGAGAAAAGGGGACAGACTGCCCTTTCAGGTAAAAAAAAAACCTCATTAGTCATCTTTTTGTCACTGCTGTGAAGTTTCTAAGAAATGTAGGTAAACTGGACTAGTTTTTGCCTATGAAATGACTAGGAAAAATGCCCCATTTAAAGGGTTAGTTCACCCAAAAATGTAAATTGTGTCATTATTTACTCACCCTCTTGTTGTACCAACTCTGTAAGACCTTCGTTGATCTTCGGAACACAAATTACAATATTTTTGATGAAATCCGAGAGCTTTCTGACCCTGCACACAATTAAGGCCCAGAAAGGTAATGAGGACATTGTTAAAATAGTCCATGTGACATCAGACTCACACGAATGAGAAAAAATATTAGTTCTTTGCACACAAAAATTATTCTCGCAGCTTCGTAAAATTAAGGTTGAACCACTGATGTTATATGGACTATTATGACAAAGTCCTTACTACCTTTCTGGGCCTTGAACATGGTAGTTGTGTTGCTGTTTACGCAGGGGCAGAAAGCTTTTGGATTTCATCAAAAATATCTTGATTTGTGTTCCAAAGATGAATGAAGATCTTATAGGTTTGGAATGACATGAGGGTGAGTAATTAATGACAAAATTTTAAACATGTTTAATTTACCACAAAAACTGCAAACAGTGTAGCTTTTTAATATCACTGTGTCAACTTTGCTTGAGTACAAATGATATGAGTTTGGCGTGGGAAAATACTGTGAGGCTTTTATCAGTCACCTAACCGACCTACAACAACCACAAGCAGAAACCACTGTATTGTGAACACCTTTCAATACTTCTTATATTATCTGCTTTATTTTTCAGATCTTCCCAGATCCAGTAGAGGTAGTTTTGAGTACTGAAGGCTGTCTGACCTGCGCACCACAGGGAAAGGAGCGCCTGCCATCCATCGTAGTGGAGCCTACTGATGTCAGTGAGGTGGAGAGTGGTGAGCTGCGCTGGCCCCCAGAAGACATGGACTTCGATGAGGATGAAGATCTGTTCTTGGAGCAGTGCATCCCACCTGCTAACATTGCTGACTGGGGAGAGGATGAGGAAGAGAGCTCGGTTATTGAAAACCACCAGCAGACCACATCTCTGTTAGGTGCTTTCACAACCATTCAGAACAGTAACTAGGCCTACACAAAATGTGTTGCCTTCTTTTGGGGGAAACGTAGGAGGGAAATTGTGGTTTTTAGTTTCATGTTAAATGGAGCTGAGCTGATGACTTATTTTTGCAGGCCAACCTGAAAGTTTGCAGAAAATAAGCTTGGGACCAACAAAAGTGCATTATTCTTACTTTTTTTCAGCATGACAATATTCACAAATGAACACACCTTGTATGAATTTTCAAAGTTTAACTGCAGTCAGCACTTCAACATCACCACCTTTAAGTTTTTGACAACTCTCTCAGTCTTTGCAGTTTCAAATGATGCCTTACACTTCCTACTCTAGTATTTTTAGTTATTTTTGCGGTCATCAAGATAAAATATGCGATCTACAACAGTTAACATCTACAAGTTTGAAAGTTTAAGCATAGTTTGCAAGAGCTTGATTATAAACACAATGAGGCTGTAAATGCGACTAGTGAGTAGTCCCATTTAGCCACTTGTTAGCAGTTTTTCAAGACAAGTAAAATAAATAAAAACACACAAGTGGGTATTACTCATGTATTTCAAAAGTGAAAATATCTTGAGCACAGACCTTATGACAGATTTTTAACCAAAAACCCATTCAAAAAAACAAACAAACAAAGCAAAAAACCATTGATGTCACAACAATGAAACTGGAAGTGCTAAAATGCTAACTTCATTTCTAGGTTTTGGCCTACAAAAACATGCCATCCCTACAGAACTCTATTGGTAAATTAAATAATGCATAAGGCAGGTGAGGTGTAGAATGATGAGCATTTAGATTTTGTGGAAATCTGTGAGTCTGAAAACTCAAAAAATCCTTCAACTTTTTTCAATTTCATTTTGTTTTGCTTCATTTTCTCTTTCTGTCTATCCATCTGTCTGTAGACCTTCAAGCAGATGACTTTAGGGATGACACCCCGACTCTACCTCCAGAGAGTGCTTCAACTCTGAACTGACACCCACTGAACCCCTCCTGTTCTCAGGTTCTAACTTTATAGATCACAACCGCAAACCCTGCACTTAATAAACCCTTCAGGAAATGACTAGAGGATGCATTATGAAAAAACAAATGGGACCGTGCAGCTGACTGTGGTCTGACTGTGGTCATGCAAGATGACATCCACTTTCCGTAAACTAGAAAAAAAAGCAAAAGAATCTTCTGAAGAAATTGACTGAAACAGAATTAGAGTTCATTAGAGTCTTTTGTAGGTTAGTTTACTGCTTTTTATCATAACTGTAGAATCGTGTCTTCACAGGTTGTTCTGATGTTTTGAATGGAAAAATTAATTTCTGTATTTTTGGGTTTAAACCAGTCAGCATTTTCACATTCCCCCTCAACAAAGCAGAGATTTTATCAAAAAAAGAGGAAGGCGCATAAGGGAAACATGCATTTTAGTGACGCTACACACAAATGTCATCTGTTATGTTACAGAGGTGTTAAAAAATGTGTTGTAATAGAACTTTCAACACACTGAAGGAAACGTTACTTGTGTGCCGTATTTGTCCCCCATTTATTTTTACATATGGCAGTTTTTTGTGTTGTATTTCAGTCATGTCCATCTGTATTTTCACCATCAAGTGCACCTCTGAGTAAGAAAAAAAAGTGCATATAGTGTCTTTTATACCAAACAGAAACTAGTTTTGCTGTTTAATTTTTTCCAAAGCAACTTTGTCACTTAGGTGTTGTGAAGCATTCGTCTTTGCAATATGTACATACAATGTTTTTCCTCAACTTATTCAATTTAAAGCAATAAAATGCATCAGTACCACTACTGAAAATTATTTTAGTCCAGTTTCTTGTCTCTGACAGTTCTATCACATTACGATAATGTGAAATGAAAAAAAAAAGAACACTATCTGCTGTTTCATGTCATGGATAGACATCATCCTTCATTCAGTTTCGAGTCCTCCATGATACTTCTTAAGTTTAAAGTTAAAGTTGTGAAGACCAGCGACTGCACCAAACAGCATGTAAAAAGTGCTTACACAACAATACTAAGGAACAGGCTTGGCTCATAGCACTTTGCAATCATTTCCTGGTTATAAGGGACGCACAAATAGACAAGCTGAATCATATCTAGAAGATTGGCACAACAGCACAACCAGAAAATCTGAGGTATTTTGTTGTTGTTAATTTTCATTGAGTTTTAACATGATTAGAGTTAGGCTTATGTGTCATTATGAGGTGTCATCATCAGTGTTGGGGAAAGTTACTTTTAAAAGTAATGCATTACAATATTGCATTACTCCCTAAAAAAGTAACTAATTGTTTAGTTACTTTTTATAGAAAGTAATGCGTTACATTACTTTTGCGTTACTTTTTAAATCTGGGCAGGGCTTGCTTGTTCGTTTTTAATATAAAAAAAAGTTTGATTCTTAGCAAATGTAAAAGCCATTTCACACCAAAATGAAATTAAGTGAATAAGGCTAAGGCTAAAGGAAAATTAAATTCATATCTGTCCAGTAGAACTGTAGGGAAAGAAAGTTTAACACTCTTCAGCAATGAGAAAAAAAGCACAAATGTTAGTTAATCTAGTAAGTTTTGCTTATTAGTACACTGCAAAAAAATGCTTTTCTTACGGAGTTTTTGTCCTGTTTCTAGCCAAAATACCTAAAAATTCTTAAATCAAGAAGGATTTTCTAGTCAAGTAAAAATTAGTGTCTTGTTTCTTCTGAAAACAAGTCAAAATTAAGTGTGTTTTGCTTGAAACAAGCAAAATAATCTTGTTTTCTGTTTGAAATAAGATTTTTTTTTTGCCTACCCCAATTTTCAGATTATTTAGCTTGTTCTTGTACAATATTGCATTACTCCCTAAAAAAGTAACTCGTTTTTTAGTTACTTTTTATGGAAAGTAATGCTTTACATTACTTTTGCATTACTTTTTAAATCTGGGAAGGGCTTGCTTGTTTGATTTTATATTTAAAAAAGGTTTGATTCTTAGCAAATGTAAAAGCCATTTCACACCAAAATGAAATTAAGTGAAGGCTAAAGGAAAATTAAATTCATGTCTGTCCAGTAGAACTGTAGAAAAAGAAAGTTTAACACAATGAGAAAAAAAAGCACAAATGTTAGTTAATCTAGTCAGTAAGTTTTGCTTATTACATTACAAAAATTTTTTGTCTGGTTTCTAGCCAAAATATCTAAAACTTCTTAAATTTAGAAGGATTTCCTAGACAAGTAAAAATTATTTTCTTGTTTTTTTCTGAAGTAAAAATTGTGTTTTTGCTTGAAACAAGCAAAATAATCTTGTCTTCTGTTTGAAATAAGACTTTTTTTGCTTACCCCAATTTTCAGATTATTTAGCTTGTTTTAAGCAAAAACTTAATTTTTACTTGTTTTTTTTCCGAAAACAAGAAAATAATTATTTACTTGTCTAGAAAATCCTTCTTGATTTATGAATTTAAGTAAGAAAAGTGTGTGTACGGTTGAATTGGATCAACAAAGGTCAGCAGCAAAGTCATTGGTTAATAAAATGGAATTAAATACATAAAGGAAACAAAAAGTAACTGGTGTTACTTTTTTGGAAAAGTAACTCAGATATTTTCTTGTAAATGAAAAAGTAATGCGTTACTTTACTAGTTACTTTAAAAAAATAATATTATTACGTAACTTGTGTTACTTGTAATGCGTTACCCCCAACACTGATCATCATTTCTTTCTTCTGAGGAATTATTTGAAAAAAAAAGAACAACATTGGGGGAAAAAAATAAATAAAATAACATTTCTTCCATGTTCCACAGAAGAAAAAAATAGTACAGGTTTGGAACGACTTTAGAGTTAACAAATGATAACAGTCTTTTGTTTTTGATGAGCTTTTTCTTTTTAAAAATAACTTTAGAAACTTCCTTTTGAGAAGAAGAACTTGACCTCTTGAATTTATCCTCACAACGTAAAGTTGCTATGTTTGGCTCTTTAACATGAGATTTAGCAATAACATAATTCGACTCTCAGATAACCACTAGACTTGGCTTTGAGGGTTTCTGCCTTGAGTTACTTTGCACACTTTTTGTTACTTCTCTCTTTCTCATTTCACAGCTAAAATGGAGGAAGCAAACTATTCTGAAATGAATGATAGCGACTGGTGTGGGGGGATTGAAAACTGCACCTATTTCGAGTTCCCTACTGAATCGACAATTTCCGTAATAGGTTATCGGCACTGGATTGCTCTGGTCTGCTACTTCATTGTGTTCCTGCTGGGTGTCCCGGGGAATGCTCTGGTGGTGTGGGTGACAGGGTTTCGAATGCCCAACTCTGTGAATGCGCTGTGGTTTCTGCATCTGGCCATCGCAGATCTGTTGTGCTGCTTGTCGCTGCCTCTCCTCATGGTGCCGCTCGCCCAGGACCAGCACTGGCCTTATGGTGCTTTGGCTTGCAAAGTACTCCCTGGCTTGTTGTACATGACGATGTACTGCAGTGTTCTGTTACTGGCTGTAATCAGCTTGGACCGTTTCTTACTAGTGACCAAACCGGTATGGTGCCAGAACCATAGGAATACAAGGCATGCCCGATGCGTCTGTTTGGTCGTCTGGATTCTTGCTCTCCTGGCCAGTTCTCCTCAGTTTGCTCACATGGAGATAGATGAGGAGAGCAGTGCTAAAACATCATGCGATGGTGTATACCATAACTTGGTTCATGCGTGGTCTGTAACTCTTAGCCGCTTTTTTCTGTCTTTTCTGCTGCCTTTTCTGATTATCTGCATCAGCCATTGGAAGGTTTACCTCATGACAAGCTCCGGGCGACAAAGAGGCACCGACAAGTCAGCCCGGACACTACGCGTCATCCTGGCATTGGTGCTCAGCTTCTTCCTGTGCTGGATTCCTCTGCACATTGTGGATTTTCTGATGTTAATTTTTCAAAAACCATCAGACAGCCTTCGAGCCAACCTGCGTCTGGCTCAAGTGCTAACGCTCTGTTTGGCTTACATTAACAGCTGCCTGAACCCGCTGCTCTACGTATGTCTCGGACGTGGTTTTAAGGAAAATCTGATTAGCTCACTGCGAAGTGTGCTTCACTTCGCATCCGAGGCACCAACCCATCGAACCAGCTTGACTGCAAACAGTAAGTCAACCACAGACGGGTTCAGAGAGAAGTTCGTATGAAATCTTTGCCTAGAGATATGGATTGAAATCTTCGTCTCCAAACGCCATCCTCTGGAATCATCTGTATGTTTTTTATATTCAATTTATGGATCACAACCAATTTTTGTGAACACCAATTCATAACCAGTTCCTGTTACAGCTAATGTAAGCAAAGACAGCAGTGCACACTTCACTATAGATATGTTTACATGCATTAATCTTACCATTTGGAATGAATTAATTTGATTTCAGATTCTAAAAGTTGTGTTTATGTGAACACTAAACACTGCAGTATGATTTACATGTTCGTTTAGATAAGCACCATAGCTAACATGAGTGTTTTTTCATATATGTCAGAAGAGATATATATGAAAGTCCGTTTCCGCCACTGAATAAAAGAAAAAAAAAGTTAATTGTGACTTTTTTCTTAGAACTGAGAGATATAAATGCACAATTGTGAGTTATAAAGTCAGAATTGCAAAATATAAACTCACAATTGCGACTGTATCTCGCAAATCTGACTTTTTTTCTCACAATTGTGAGAAACTGCGAGTTATAAAATCCAGTTTTGATTGATGTTCACAGACTTGTGAGATTATATTGTGAGATTATAGCCTTGTCTGTGAAACCAGGGGTATAACTCGCAATTGCGAGTTTATATCACGCAGTTCGGACTTTATTTCTCAGAATTGTGAGTTTATATGTCTGAATTCTGACTTTATAACTTGCAATTAAGAGTTTATATCACGCAATTCTGACGTTATAACTCGCAATTGTGAGTTTATATCTCTGAATTTTAAAAAAGTCAGAATTATGAGTTTGTATCACACAATTCAGTGGCGGAAATGTGCTCCCATAGATGGGTGATAGTAAATTAGTAAACGTTGGAAATTATTCAGTCTCCAGTCTTTTCAGTCTAAAAAGTTTGTAAGAAATCGCAGTCACATTTTGAAATTGTAGGAAAATTTCACAAACAAACAAATGGTGTGAGAAGATGTAAGAAGCACCGTCACTGCCGTCACATCACAAACATTTGTGGCTTTTGGGTAGGTGTATGTGTGTGTTTCGTTGCCATATCTGTATATCCACCTGCAGATGAACCTTCTCCCTCCTATATATATATATTCATACTCTTTAATGTTGGATATTATTATCCTGGATATTAAGTTATAACATCTGCCTAATTTGTTATACTTAGTGACAATAAGTTGCAAAAAAAAAAAAAAAAAAAAAGGTTCTGAAACCATTTTGTCTTGATATGAGTTAGCAAGCTTTTTAACCGCATGACAAGGCAGCTAAATATAACAGCACTCCATGGCAACTGGGAAGAGTAAGGAACATAATCCTTATGCCTTATAACCTCTCTTCTTATTTTCTTCCTCTATTCATTGTGTATATTAAATATTATAAGTTTGTGTTACTGTAGCATTTGTATCTGCTTTTTGACCTTTTTTTTTAACCATTTCTGTATAATTAATATATTTCTGTAGCCTATATATATTGAAATTAGGAAATAAAGATATGAAGGTTTGAACACCCATCTGGAGTGTTTTTTTTTCTTCTGGTGTACACTTTTCTTTCAGCTACATGTATATGGTCCTATGTAGGATAATTTTAGACAGAAAGAAATGTTACATTATTTCAATTCACAACTATGGACGAGTTTGGAAAGAATGCTCATGAAAAAGAGTTTATTAACAACATGCAATACGCAAGAAACATTTGCAAAGGGTACATGAAAATCTGTAAAGTAAAGGAAAAAATTGCAATACACTACAAATGCGTTTTAACAAACATGCTACAAAATATGCATCAAGCTGACTTCATTCTTATGAATGGATAATGTATGTGCAAACTATAGGCAACACCTGGGACATGGCAGGCAAAACGTACGTAGTACTGATAAGGAGTCTTCCATTAGCCCAGGCACATCCTGTTGTGTGTGTGTGTGTGAGAGAGAGAGAGAGATGAGTCATGAAAATTGCCCTCTTTAAAATGCTTAGATAATAAGAATCGATTCCAGGTGAACACATATCTCCCATCATGCAACAGACTGCTCTGTGGGTACATAGTCATGTTTACTTGTTAAGAGATTAAATATTCCCAGGCAAAATATTCCTATTTTGCATAACACTGTGGACAACATGACATTATCATTAGCAGCGTAGTGTTAAAACAACCTGAGTTCAAGTCCTGGCTCAAGGTCCTTTCCTGATCCTGTTTAACTCTCTCTTCTCACATTGCCTCCTTCTTCTATTTCATTGTCAATAATCAAGAGAACAATGAACTATAAAATGGCTTTATTCAGTAGGGAAAAAGCTAAAATATATAGCTTTAGTGTTGCAGTGTTAGGTCCTGAAGGTGTAAAAAGTGATTTATAAATATTACAGACCCACAGTCTTTTTAAAGGGATAGTTCATTCAAAAAATATAAAATCTCAAATTTACTCACCCTCATGTCATTCCAAACCTTATGGCTAATGCAAAAGAATATTGTTGTACAAACAGTTTGGACAAAATACAATGTACTTCACAAAATAAAGAAAGCCGTACAGGTTTGGAACAACATGAGGGTGAGTACAAATGATAACAGAATCTTCAATTTTGGGTTAATTAATCAACGAACACATATGGTACCTAATTAATCCAAAACTGTATGATCTTGTAACAGGTTTGGTGTGTTTAGTAGGTTTGCTTTATATCCTGCAACTGTGTCTCATCAAATCTTTTATTAACAAGAAGAAAGATACGCTAATCCCAGAGGTCAAAAGCAAGCAAACAAGACGCAACTGAAAACAGCTGGGAGTGGACTTGTAAATCTGGTTTACAAAGTTTGAAGTCCAAATGCTCTATCAGATCACAAAAGCAAACAACAATTATGATCTTAACCTCATCTTGATACCGAAAACATTTTTTCGAAATCATCAAAATATTGGTGTCCGGAACATTGCGAAGCCAGAGACTGTACACCAGGAGTTTTTAAAAGCTTAGCTTAAAGGTCTGAGTGCTTACAAATGACTTAGAGAGTATTCGGCTTGGGCCCGAAAACAGTCAATACGTCGTGACTTCAAAAGACGTTTACGTGAAGTTTTCAGATGAGTTTTAAAGTAGAAATAAGCAGAGTTGTTAGTGGCCAGACTCATACAGTGGTCATGAGTTTAAGGGAGCCTGAACGAAATCGCATGATTTTCTTTTTGAGAGCATGTGAGGCTTTAATCTTGACGACAGCATTGGAGGGATTCTGTGAAGAAGAAGAGGGGGACGGGGACAAGCGAGGGGGCAGTTGCTGAGGCCAGACCAGCCCCCCGCTCTCATCTGAGTCACTGGACACTGAACTGGTTCCTGGAGACAGAGTCTCACTCAAACTGGAGTCGGACCCATCTGTCGGGGCAGCAGCGGCTTCTGACTGCCCTTGAACCCTCTGGTCCTGCTCCACAAAGTGAACACTAGTGCGTTTGGCGGGTAATTGATTTAGTCTGAATTCCTCCACGTCTTCTCTGTATATTCCGTCATCCTCTTCTTGGCTGAGATCCGCCGAGGAGCACCACAGTCGCTGACCGGATGGGTAAAATTCGTCACTGTGTTGCCTGCTCATGTCCTGTCCCACTGTATAGTATTTGTACTCTGGTTGGGCCGACCATCCTTGAGAGGCACAACTGTCCTCTGACCGAGAACGGATGGCCGACTTGGTTTGTCTCTCTCTTGGAGTTGTCCTCCTTTCCTCCGGACTTCTTCTGGCTAGGGACCGAAGAAGAGCCCACTTTTGGGATGGAATGGGTTCACGGAACTCGGGAGTTGATGACGTAGGTATGCAGGTGTGATTGCAGCAGGTGTGAATGTGGGGTTTCATGGTGTCTGACATTGTGGGACGGTGTTCGATGTAAACCGGCTGATGCCCAGGAGAGTCACTGCTGCTGGCGTAGACTTCTTCGACTGCATACTGATCCATTTCCAAGGAAGATTCTGGTTCCTCGCTGCTTAGGGAAGTTGGTCCAGTTTGGGCATGGGGATGGTTCATGTAATATCCATTTTGGGACTCACGCTCATTCTCTTCTTCTGAAAGGGTTGCCCATTCTTGCCATTCCGTTTGGTCAAGCTGTGGATAAGTGGGTGGATATGTGTGTAAGTCATGCCACTGATCGGGATCAGAGTTGAAATCTGCTGTAGATCTAAGGTGTCGTCGCTGCAGGAGTCCCAGGATATACGTCTCCACACGCATAGCCTGCTGAATGTCTTCTTCCGTTGGGCCGTCATCTATCTTCACCATAGGATCTGCCTCAGCATCAGAAGTGAGGCTCATCTCTGGCGTAAGGCTTTCATTCTCATCAGCTATTTGATTTGTAACCCAGTGAGGGCTTTCTTCATCTTCTTCTTCCTCCTCGATTAACTCAGCAATACCCTCCAGTGGGGGGTACGGGGCAGAAAATGAGCGGGGCATGGTGGCATGTACTGTGGGCTCCATATGGCTCTCCCAGTCCAGCATGTAGGCATCTGTCAGCAGGTGAGAAATACAATATGTATGAGAAAAGATTTTATGCTCCAGAAAAAAAAAACTATGCATTAAGAGCCAGGGGGTGAAAACTTTTGAACATAATAGATATGTACATTTTTCTTATTTTGCCGAAATATAATATATATTTTTTTTATTTACTACTGCCCTTCAGAGGCTACAGAAGATAGTTACATGTTTACCCTGATCTTTAAATTCAAAATGTTTGGTTAATGCATGTTTTTTCCTTCTGGAGAATTAGTGAGCATTTGACCTTCTGTAATAGTTGCATATGAGTCCCTCAGTTGTCCTCAATGTAAAAAAAAGATGGATCTCAAAATAATACACAAGTAAACACTCACCCAGAGATCTAGGTCTGTGACAGGAGACACTGAGGTTTGGGGACGAACTGGAACGCAGTGGAGGAGACAGACATTCACTTTGTTCATAAAACCCTGTTCATAAAAAGTCGAAATCTTATTTTCAGTTATCAGTTGTTAGCTTTCATGGTTTTATTCACATGCATATTTCTGTAATAAATTTGCCAACTATTACTAAATATTTTTCCATAATGGCAACACATTTCTTAAAGGATTAGTTCACTTTCAGAACAAAAAATTACAGATAATGCAGTCACCCCCATGTCATCCAATGGATATGAATGGTACCCCAAAGTTTGAACTTTCAACTTAAATCCAGCTTCAAGTGGCTCTAAATGATCCCAGCAGATGAAGAAGGATCTTATCTAGTGAAACGATCGGTTATTTTTGAACCAAACTGACAATTTATATACTTTTAACCTCAAATGCTCGTCTTGTCTCATTGCCGGGTCAATACAGTTAGGGTATGTCAAAAAACTCCCATCTCGTTTTCGTCTTCAACTTCAGAATCATCCTACAATGCTGTTTTACCTTTTTTTGTAAAGGGTGTTTGATTTTGTTCACATCGTAAACACTGGTTTGGTACTTCTGCAGCGATGTAGGATGATTTTGAAGTTGGGGAAGAAAATGAGATGGGAGTTTTTCAACATTCCCTAACTGTATTGACCCGGATCACACAGACTACGCATGCGCATCGCAGAGACGAGACAAAACGAGCATTTGAGGTTAAAAAGTATAGAAATTGTCAATTTGTAACCGATCGTTTCGCTAGATAAAACCCTTCTTTGCTGGGATCGTTTAGAGCCCTTTGAAGATGCGTTTTGGAAGTACTGAACTGCATTTTGGAAGTTCAAACTCTGGGACACTATAGAAGTCAATTATATGGAGTGAAGTCCTGAAATGTTTTCTTATAAAAAACATAATTTCTGAAGAAAGGAAGACATGGACATCTTGGATGACAAGGGGGTGAGTACATTATCTGTTTGTTCGTGAACTAATCCTTTAACACAAACGCCAGATCACTGCATAAATGCTAGGTTCTGTCATGAAACTCCAGATGGCGCAGGCTGATGGGTCATTAACACAAACTGATGATATTCACAATGTTAAACTACTTTGCACAAGCTGATTGGTTCATGTTGCATACGTAGCCAATTAGGGCTCTGCCGATATTTGGACACGATATCATGCGCATCTCGTCAGTAATGCCGGTTCTGTGATTAGCCGTAAATCTCATTCACGTGTTCATTCATACAGCAGCGTTTACTACACAGAGCCGTAGTTCACTGACAAGCTACACAGTTTCACGTGCATTATCGATATGTATGGCCTGCGATAATGAAGGCGATTTTGCGTAGCTTGTCAGTGAACTACGGCTCTGTGTAGTAAACGCTGCTGTATGAATAAACACATGAATGAGATTTACAGGTAATCACAGAACCGGCATTACTGATGAGATACGCATGATATCGCGTCCAAATATCGGCACGGCCCTGAGCTTGCTGTTTTACATTTACAGTAAATGGCTGCTTAGCATTGACTATAACAGTTCGCATTGCGCTTTCAGAGTTCCTCTGGAGCCCTCCACCTTCCCCAGCTCCACAGGTATAGAGCTTTTTCAATAAATAAGTAAAAAAATAAATAGGCTCTTTTTTGTAGTTACAAAAATACTTAAGTAGTTCCAATCTATAAACAGTTCTACTGTTCCTTTTATATGTTCTTGAATGTTGAAGCATATAAACTCTAGATTAGAGTTTCAGTCGGAACACAAAATAAAATGTAGCAGCCTGTATAATTAATATTAGCCATCTTATCTGTTATATTATCTATAACAAAAATATGATCTGTTTTGAGGAATAACTTATTCATAGAGTGGTGGACTACCTGAGCTTGATGCACTGGGACTGTCCAAATCCTCCTCTGTATTCTGCTCACATATGAGTCCTGTATCCAACCTCAACTCACTGAGCTGCTGTTGCAGTGCCAGCATCAGCAGGCTGGGGGCGCCCTGGAGTCGATTCTGTAGGGTATGACACAACAGTCAATACTGAGGGCAAATGGAGAACGTTTTATGTTAACACATTTATTAGACATTTTTGCAATCAGTTCACGCATTTCCTGAAAATTAAACCTACTGGTTTGTGATTGGTTTCTGTTTAAGATACAAGAATAAAACAACAGAATACCAATACAATAGCTGGCATACTAAAAACAAAACAAAAAAAATATTTCATTAGATGAGAGTATAGGCTAGTAAAAGCATGATATTGGACATTTTTGGCACCCTAAAGAGCCATGTTAACCCATGTCCCAGATTGTAGTTACTGGTTACTTCTATAAATGAAAAAATAGTAATGATATGTCATATATTTACATTAGAATAATCATTATTTGCACGACAATAGACAGATGTAATGGCTTGGACAGACCGCTACAAGTATATAGCATGTGTGTGTTTGTGTGCATGTCACTCGTGTACCGTGTTCTCATGCGCACCACTGGCAGTGGTTATGTAAGTAAATGGCAAATGCACCAAACCTGGAACATCAATAATTTACCAAAGTCAGGACAGATACTGTTGCGACTGCTATTTTTTAATCCTCTTGTCCTGGTTTTGTTTCAGGACCTACTGTAGTTTCATGTTCTTGGCAGCTAATAATTCAACTATGAAAACACACTGTGGTTGGCACCATGTAGCAAGTGAACCTGTGTTTAATGTAGTCTGGGTCTGGGTTTTATTTTAGTTTTGTTCACGGTTTGGTTTGTCCAGATTTTGCTTTACAGTATGTTGCACACCTGGCCTGAATCACCACTCAGAGAGTATGTTGGGTTTTTTGTTATATTTTGCTGGCCTATGACGCAAAGGTGGTTTAACTTGGGCCATTATTTTAACCGCTTTCTCTATTTACGGTTAGTGTTTTTCTCTCCATATTTTCCATAATAAAGGGTATAATGATGACAAAACCGACATTTGGGTGTACAGATATAAGACAGATGTGAGAAACAGACTGGAAAGAATGAAAAGATTTTAGTTACACACTAATGCATTTCATATTCAGCATACAAATTTTCACTGGATTTGTAACAGTTTAGGTTGAGACAGGCTGATCCCAAAGGTTTGGAATAACTTTGGTTTATAACATCTAGGCTTGCCATGGTGTGCAGTAATACTTGGTTATTTAATTACTGAAATCTAATTTTAATTTGATTAATCTAAATCATGGTAAAATGCATGCATCAAAAATGATCCGTCAGACTCTCGTTGTTAATCTCTCATTGTATTGCACTGCATTATATTTGCCCTCACAATAAAAAATAAAATAAGCATTTAAATATCACCTTAATAAGACATAATATTGGAAGATCTAGAATGACAACTGATATTTACTGTACATGCTTTTTACGTACAGTTGAAGTCAAACACCTTGCGGAATCTGCAAAATATTCATTATTTTACCACAATAAGAGGGATCATACAAATCCAAAAAAAGAGATATTTTTTATTTAGTACTGAACTGAATAAGATATTTCACATAAACGACATTTACATATAGTCCACAAAAAAAAAAAAATAATAATAATAGTTGAATTTATAAAAATTACCCCGTTCAAAAGTCTACATTCACTTGACTCTTAATACTGTGTTCTTACCTGAATGATCCACAGCTGTGTTTTTTGTTTTTTTTTGGTTTGGTGATAGATGTTCATGAGTCTCTTGTTTGTCCTGAACAGTTAAACTGCTCGCTATTCTTCAGAAAAATCATTCAGGTCCCACAAATTCTTTGGTTTTTCCGCATTTTTGTATATTTGAACACTTTCCAACAATGACTGTATGATTTTGAGATCCATCTTTTCACACTAAGAACAACTGAGAGACTCATATGCAACTATTACAGAAGGTTCAAACATGCAATGCTTCAGAAGGAAACACGGTGTAAACTTTTGAACATTTAGTACTGCTCTTCAGAAACTACAGAACATTCTTACATGTTTCCCAGAAGACAAAATAAGTTACATTACCCTGATCTTCAAATTCAAAAGTTTTCACCCCAAGCTCTTAATGCATTGTGTTTCCTTCTGAAACATCAGTGAGTGTTTGAACCTTCTGTAATAGTTGCATATGAGTCCCTCAGTTGTCCTCAGTATGAAAAGATGGATCTCAAAATAATAGTCATTGTTAGAACACAGCTATGGATCAGGTAACAATGTATTAAGAATCAAGTGTATCTAAAATTTGAATTTTTTATAAATTCAACTATTATTACTACTATATATGTAAACATCTATTACATGAAATATCTTATTCAGGTCAGTACTACATAACATGCATTTTGTATGATCCCTCTTATTTTGGTAAAATAATTGCAGATTGTTTTGACTTTAACTGTAAGTAGTCTGCTATACTGTTATCAAGACCTCATTGATTTACGTTAACATTTAAGTGATCAGAATTTAACTTTTGGCCTTATAAACACTCCATAACAACATCTGCACCAAATTACATCTTTTTGCTCACTTTGGGCTTCTGAATTAAACCGAAGTGTCCATATTGTCACTAGATTATACTCTAAGCCATAAAATCTCATATATAAGATATATATACAGTTAAAGACAAAATGATTTTATCATTTTAAATTATTATAAAATATACAAAAAAAAAAAAAAAAAATTATATATATATATTTTTTAGAATATTTCCCAAGTGATGTTTAACAGAGCAAGAGAATGTTTTCACATTATTTCCTATAATTTTTTTCTTCTAGAGAAAGTCTGATTTCTTATAGTTGCTTGAATAAAATAATTAAAAATTAAATAACCACTGTTGTCCAATGACTTGCCAAATTAACCTAATTTGCCTGATTAACCTAATTAACCTAGTTAAGCATTTAAATTGCTCTTTAAGCTGAGGATTAGTATCTTGCGAAACAACTAGTAAAATAATATGCACTGTTATCATGGCAAAGACAAAAGAAATTAGTTTGGACTTGAGAGAAAGAATTGTTAATGCTCATATAGATGGAGAAGGATACACACGTTTATCAAAGTGTTTTCAAGTTTCAAGAACTGCAGTAAGATGCATTATCTAGAAGTTTAAAGAGACCAACACAGTGGAGACGGGCAGAGGCAGGAAGTGAAAGATTTCAAAAACTTTGGAAAGAAAACTAGTGAGAGAGGTTTCTAAAGACCCAAGAACAACTGCCAAGACACTAGTGAATGACCTAGCCAAGTCTGGAATTGATGTCTCAAGAGCCCTGCACAGGAATGAACTGCGAGGTTGCTGACCAAGAAAGAAGAGACACCTCCAAGCTAGAATGAAGTTTGCTAATGCGATGCATACTGGAAATGTGTCCTTTGGTCAGATGAGACAAAACTAGAGCTTTTTGTCCATAGAGATGTTGTCTATGTTTGAGGAAAGAAGGGAGAGGCATTCAACCCCAAGAACACCGTTCCCACAGTGAAACATGGTGGTGGGAGTATAATGCTGTGGGGATGTTTCAGTCCGTTTGGAACTGGGAATCTCATCAGGGCTGAAGGAAACATGAAAAAGGAAGACTATACAAAGATTTTGAAAGACAAACTCAGACAGTCTGCAAGAAAACTTGGTTTGGGCCGACATTTTGTCTTCCAGCATGATAACGACTCAAAGCATACCTCAGCATACCTTGGGAGTTATTCAAAAAATAATGAAATATTTTATAAGGGGCTAATAATTTTGTCTTCAACTGTATATAACCTGATATTATCCAATTTTACATCTATTATTAGGCCTAAAGGAACTTACTCACAAGAGGAAGTGGAGCATTTAACGATGAAACTGTGTTATATGCATTTTAAGTGTGTGGAAAGAGCCGAGTCAGTTTAAAATCAAGTGGTAATATAGCAAATAGGATTTTCAAAAGCAGAAGCCTCTCTGAAATTCTCACTGGATATTGGACAACTGCATCAGAGCTAAGTTAAAAAAAAATTTTTTTGAGATCGGAGTCAAATCCTTATGTTTTTCCGTTACATTTCTGCAACACACTATTTCTATTGTAATGAGCACAGCAGCATGCTCAGTTTTCAAGACCAAAATAAGACTTAAAACAACTTCTTAGAATCAGATCGCTCATATGAAACCATGGCAACGTGGTTTAGCAGCTGAGGTTAAAGTTCAAGCACATGAGAAAAATGACAAGTATAGAAAAGAAAACCAGCGATATTGGAGCAGAAATCAAACAAAGACCACAGTCTGAAAACATGATCCAGTTGTGATGATTTTAGACATAATATTTTATTCTCTGTAAAGTCTATGATTCAACCTTCTCTTGGAGATCTTTGATTTCGCTTCACGATTAACCGCCGTGAGACGGCGTGACGGATCACCTGCTTTGGTGTTTTACCCTCAAAGGCCCGATGCACAAAAGCATGCAGAAGGCAGCAGTCTATTTGATTATCAGAGAAACAGACAGGACCTGAGGGACATCAGGCTGCATGTGTACTCTCATTATCTGGCTGCCGTGAGCGCCTTGCCTTTAATGTGCCAAAATGGGACACAACCAGCAACCCCCTTACACACACAGACACATGCCCTGCCCCCACTATATCCTCACAATCACACACATCACTCCAACACTCCTAAAGTACAAAATACATCACTAAACTGCACTAATTAGTTTCTGAAGCACACATCCAGATGAGTAAAGGAAAACTCTGGCCTTGAGGGCTGGTATAGTTCGTTTGAACAGATGTTGTATGTGCAAACGAGCTACTATAACGCAAACACCGCTACAAAGCTGAGCTACAAATAAATTGGTGGTGTGGCACACTGGTTTAAAGCACAGGGATTGACATGAAACAACTGGGATGAGATGTAGGATTTCTCCCAGTTACGCTGCTAATTATTTAATTAAAGGGTGCGTGTGTAATTACATGTTACCCGCAGGGCTGTGTGAACACCACTGCACTCCATCTTCACTACAGTTGCCTGAAGAGATCAAGTCTGATTGTCTTTCTATAATTGGTTAATTAACAATTGCAGTTTAAATCAGTCAGGAACACAAAGCTAGCTGGCAGATAGACAGACAGACAGACAGACAGACAGACAGACAGACAGACAGACAGACAGACAGACAGACAGACAGACAGACAGACAGACAGATAGACTACCAGTCAAGAGTTTTTGAACAGTAAGATTTTTTATGTTTTTTAGAGAAGTCTCTTCTGCTCACCAAGCCTGCATTTATTTATTCCAAGTACAGCAAAAAGAGTATTTTGAAATATTTTTACTATTTAAAATAACTGTCATTTGAATATATTTTAAAATGTAATTTATTCCTGCGATCAAACAACATTTTCAATTTCATTACTCCAGTCTTCAGTGTCATATGATATTTAATTTTTTTCAGGATTCTGATCATGAGAAAGATCCAAGGATCAGCATTTATCTGAAATAAAAAGCTTTTGTGACATTATACACTAAATTATAAAAGAAATTAAATTAATACTTTTATTTAGAAAGGATGCTTTAAAGTAATGATAAAGACATTTAAAATGTTACAAAAGAAACCTAAAAAAAAATCAACATAGTAATACTAATTAATCATTTTTGAGCAGTAAAACAGAATATTAGAATGATTTCTGGAGGATCATGTCACATGATGATATAATTCAGCTTTGAAATCACAGGAATAAAGTACATTTTAAAATATATTCATAGAAAACATTATTTTAAATAGTAAAAATATTTCAAAATTTTACTGTTTTTTGCTGTACATTGGATCAAAATAAATGCAGGCTTGGTGAGCAGAAAAAGCAGAAGAAACATTCAAAACATTATTTGACTGGTAGTATGTATACTATTTCAATGTTTTGTCATTTTTTAAATCAACCCGATTTTCATTTCTAACCAAAATGCAACATCTGATTGAGGATGAAACACTGATTCATTTATTTTTTCAATGTGTAAAGACTTTTGGAATAGCTTATTTTTTTATATAAGCACCTTGATTATTCTAGTTATTTTCAGTTAAAAGACATAATTTGTTACTAAAGGTAAAACTATTACATCAGTGAATTACATACATACTTTTTTGGCTTGTTTGTTTAGGGAATTCTTTATTCATAAGCAAAAATTCTCTAGTGATCAATTTTGAAATAATATGAGGATTGTTTTGGTAATACCACTGATGCATATTGTAAGGTTTTTCTTTTCTATGTCTTTGTTATTATTATTATTATCTCATTTTATTGATTTAATTTATGAATACATTTGATGAGCAAACCTGTACTGAAAGCACTTTTTGTTTATTTTTCTGTAGGCTAACTCTTAAGAACCGTGTTACGATTAATATGCAATGTATTTACAAAGTTTTAATAATTCTATAAGTAATTGAATACAAATTAATATCAAAATAAATACATACATGTGGTATTCATAGTCTGCAATCTCATTAATTATTAATAATGATAATAATACGAAATAATTTTTTTAGAATCGTATCGGAAACGGACCGTGAGGTGCCGGAAGATTCCCACCCCCTAATAAAACCTGAGTGAAAGGCTAAATCAATGGCACTTTGGTGAGCGAAACTCTCATCAGTCGGGCAGATTGAAGAATGTTTTCCGGTGGCCGCTGAAGCGGAGCGCGCAAGCCGCTGACAGCTCATTTGGGTGATGCGCCTCGAGCTCACCCGCACGCGCCCGTCCCGCGAGAGTCTGACTCATTAATATTCCGCTCCATGCGCCTTTTGTCTGATCCATCTATGGGGGGAGAACCTCTGGGGAAAGAGAGACTGCTGCTTATTTGATTTCTCTCACCGCCTTTTCACGGGGCCTTTATTGAAAACTGAGTTAGAGTGAGGTCCCGACCCTGGAGGCAGACATACTGATGGACAGGTAATGAAAGGACAGGAGGGACTATGTGCTCTGTTAGTTTATAAATACTGTATTACTTTGACAAACACGATGCCTCCTAAGCCTAAACGTATTTACAGAGTTTGGAAGAAGAAGGAGAAGAAGAAGAAGAAGAAGAGAGAGGGAAATATATGCTTTATCTTAATGCTCAAAAACAAAATCTAAGAGTTTATTTTAAGCTATAACTGTAATAATTACACTACAACAATAATATAATCATGTAATAGGCTATAACATACTATTAGACTGATACGAACTTACACGAAGAAAAATATACAGTTAAATAAATTAAACTTGCTATTTCGTATAAAGTAGCAATAGTTATAAATCCACGTGAAACGAACAATGGATAGTTAAAGGTCTGCAGACCCCGCCCCCTTTTCCAAGTGCACATCAATCACAGCTGTCAAAAACATACACTTGCTGTGAAAGGAAATTGCCTTTAATCTTACTGCAACACTGCTGGTGTTAATTGCACTATAACAACATTTTGGTGTTTCAAAACCAATATCGACACAGTGCAGTTTTCACGTGCCAATTATGTAACACCAGAAAGTACATTTTAGCCTCTTGTTTTTGTGCGCTCTTACACATTTGACCTGAATAATAACGCCAAGACTCCTCCATTTCTAACTTTTCACAGCACTTTCCGACTATCCACGCTGGAGCATTGTTTTCATCCGTGAACATGTCGCACCTACCAGCTGTCGTCTTAAAGTGAGCTGCTCCTGCTCTCTGCTGCTGCGGGCCGGACCCACATCACCCCAAGCCGGGCACCCCGGCACAGAGTCTCCGAGCGACAGGGCGCCGAGGACCAGGCTCTCCTGCCGCTGCTTCAGTATCTCCAGCTCACACAGCCACGTCAAACTCGCCTCCAGACGCTCTTTATTCCGACTGCGCTCTTCTTCCATCTTCAGAGGAATCCCGAGGTCCACCAGGATGCTCCTCACCGTTCCCAACAGAACAAAAGCAATCAATCGTTCAGTATGTTCTGCGTCAGCCTGCTTCTGCTACAGCTGTGGACGTTCCTTACATGGAAAATAGACAATTCCCATTTAGCTCGAGTGTTTTCCTCTACACGCGTCTCTGTCAGTCATATTTCTGCGGTCGGACAATATTTGGGCATCTCAGTTTTGAATCTCCCCTCACATTGCTGTACATGGAGGTGTTCCCTGCTTATTAGAATATTCCGCCATATCCTCTGTGATTGGTTGGAAGCTATCAGTCACCGCCTTCCTGAGAACTTTCCATACTCTAATTGGTCAGTCCCCCGCAGCTTCATTTGCATGCAGACCGTGGCGGGTCTTCGTGTGCTCAACCATAGACGAATAAATGAATGGACGCGGAGAATATTAATTTGTCTGGTGCGAACGACTGACAGGTCAGAAGACACGAAAATTAGTGCGTGGGTGACTTAATAAGGATAATTAATGAAAAATTGGTAAACAATTCGGGTTTGTTCTTTGTGGCATAGAATTTAGTCTATTTGAACTTGAGCGCGATTTACACAAGGTGTTTTTAAAAACTGGCCTCGAATTCGATTTATTTTATAGGAGTTATATAGCCTAATTTTATATGTGAATAGGGCCTACTATTTTCTCAAAATACACCAAACTGATGTAATATTGGTATTTCTACAAAACAAATCTGTATTTAATCGTTTTAAAACGCAAGGCTGATGCAAGCTGGATGTTCTAAATCTAGATACATTAATGAATGCGTCTGGAGATTACGTAATGAAAGAAATGGGTTATGTCTCTATCTAGTGGCTAAACTTGATAGTGCACATTAGCGTTATAATTCTCTGCTGTGTGGAAAATTTAGAGATTTCTTTTTTTAATGAGGTGTTTTGAGCTTGCAGGCAAACTCCCATAAGAATGATGCAATAATGAATTTAACTTGTAAAACAGCGTATCTGAGAAAATAAATGTAGCTATTTCTGTAGGGTATTGATGGTAAAGCATTCAAGCATGATAAAGCATATAAGAGCCAGATAACAAAAATCCTAATGTATTGTCCCAGTGTTGTTTTATTTTTATTATTATTTGTAATCTGTCTACTTCACATAGACCAGAGAGCCACTGAATCAGAGTCTCTATTAGACAAAGTTGTTGGAAGAATGGAAAACTGTGCACAGCACAGCTCTGCTTCCTATATCAGTAAACACTGCACATATTGTCTTATACATACAGTGCATATGGAAACATGTACAAATCAGCCTGGTCTAGAGATAAAAACAGCTCTAAAAGTAAAAAAAAGAAAAAAAAAAAAAGAAGGTACAGTAAGTCATTGCTACACCATTTAAGTTATGGGATGCCATGAATGGACATCGTCAGAAATCAGTACACTTTTAGGTAAATAAAGTTGATTTGTGATACAGTCATGTTGATCATGGAACTACAGCACAGGTACAGTGGAAATGACATCAGTGGACAATCCCACAGCACAGTCTAATGCACGATGATATGAATATGATATGAAAATGTCAAATAGAATTTAGAACAATGTTTCTTTTGCCAGCATACTTCAAATGCTCAACATAATTTCAATAACCAGATCTCTAATAGTGACAACACATTTCTCAGTTGCAAAATGCAAACTCAAATCTTTGGTCAGATACATCACAAGAAGTCGTTGCATATGAGCAAAACAATCAGGCTGAAGGTTAATTTTTTTTTTTTTTTTTTTTGCTCTGGTGGAGTCAGTAATGTTTACTTGTGTAGCGGAAAAAAACAGGTGGTCAGATGAATAAAACAATTTCACATGAGGCATTCGCACACATTTAAACACATACAGTACAGTAAACATGATTGTGACAGTGATTTCATTTGCGTTTTCAATTTCAGTTTTTAAAATATCAAACCATGAGCAACCAATTCATCTTTTTTTAACCACACATAACGAAAAATAAAAATAAATCAAATCCATATTGCAAAACCCAGCAACCTATAGAGATGCACTCAAAATAAAAGATTTATAACTGAGAGAAGATTTTTAAAAGTGAATAAATCAGTAGGAGAATCTGTCAAATTTCAGTAGTTCAACTGCGTTCTGGAATAAAATGCCGGTTTCAAACACTGCACAGAGCAACACTAAAGATGGATTCGAAAGATCCAAACCAAGAACTGTGGAACACAATTACTGTATTTCCTTTTCTGGGAAAAAAACATAACTTACATATACATTCAATACAATACCATGTGGTTTGTAGCTGGAATATTATCATATATCCTACCAGCAATGTGCCAGCAAACAGATATTTCATACATCAGGCTTTCTGTCCTACAACGCCTGGACGTAAAGTGCCGCTTCTCTTCATGTCGTCTTACATGAGAATTTTTTTTTTTTTTTTACATTGACGTGTCTGCATAAAAAGGGAATTGTTGCATTTTATGTTATATATAAATAAATTCTACCATCTATAAATACTATATTTGGTTTAGGCTAGAGCACTTGTGCTCTATAAAAAAATATCATTACCATCTTAGAACTTTTCTTTTATATGAGTGATTTAAAAATGACAAAATATGGGCTTAAATTGAAACGTGAAGTTAGTGAGTCCAGTGCCGTTTTCTGCAGTGCTTCCTGGTCCAGACTCTCACCTCAGACAAAATAAAAAACGGGAGTAATGCCACAGCAGAGAAAGTGTGCGTGTGTGGGTTCAGGCCGAGCTTAGATGGTCATTTTAGACCGCTCGGCTTTCTGAAGCCAGGCGGATGTGTAAACAGACGCCCAGTGGACCGAGCTGCTGGGCAAGAAAAAGGCAGTTTGGCTTCATGTGCCAGGAGGAAGACACAAGACGTACAAGTGGAATGATTTAAAACGTCACACGAACACGCTTACATTCACCAAAATAGACACAGATCAACTTAGGACACGTCTCAAACGTGCTTGTGCGTGTCGCTGAATTTTATAATTATAAACTCTTTCCTTCTAGAGCTTTGATAAGTGTTCTATGTACATAAATTAACAATAAATATCTGCAATGACCTATATATATTGAAATATATAGAGTATCTTTTTCAAACATATTCATATATTTTCCTACATCTTCAAATAAATCAGGAGATATCACAGTTTAGTAATCAAAAACTAACAATGTTTATCTGTCTTCCTGGCTGCGGAGTCCCTTTTCACAGTCTTTCTCTGGTGCAAAAATACAGTGTACGCTTCACAGAAATGTAAGGTCTCTGTTTTTAGCGCGAGTGGCCCTTTTTGCGAACAACTAAGCAGTGAATCCATCTGGCGCAGGATTATCAAGGAAACCAGCCTTGATACTACAGCTTGAGTGAACTAGATTTCATAATGCTTCCTGCGGAAAAGCTCTCATAAATGGGAAAAGGGACAGGGCAGCTATGCCGTTACAAGTCAAAACCAAGCCAAAATAATTTTTTCCTCATTCTTTGTACCAATAAAACACGTCAAAAGAAAAGAGGGGTTAAAAAAAAATAAAAAGCATGCTCTTCATTTTTTTTTTCCTCAGGTCTGTTCCCTTCCTCTGCAAACAGTAACATATTCAGAAAGAGAACCTGAAAGAAAGCTGGAACAGTGATGAGCCCATTCAGACTCTAACGGTCCCACAATTCCACGGGACAGATACGGCCTCACTTCCTGTGGGTTTGCTGTCCACTTGGCTGATGGCAGTTCTGGTCCATCTCTTCTTCTTCTGGTCTCTATCAAGTGTCTCTTTTGTTTGGTATGCATAGTCATACACACACATTTGGGCCCTTTGTTTTTTTTTTTTTGCCTTTCGTTCTCATACATGGCTCTAGATTGCACAGCGCGCCCTGGTGGCCTGGAGGGTAAGTGTCAGTAATATCGACTCCTCTTCTCATCCGGGTCTGAGTTGTAATCTCGCAGACCCACTCCCTTCTGTAGGTTCAGTAAGGAATCCTTCATCTGTGCGAAGACATATAAGCGGTCATTTCACAAACAAGCTCAATCAAATAGTTTCAGCGTGTATGCAGATATTTTATATACCTGATCCAATAACAGTACTGAAGATTTGATAATCTCTCTCCATTTCTGGAGTTCGGCGTCGTGGTAGCGCTGCTGGGACTCCAGAAGCTGTGCCCATTCCATCTGTGTCTGAGGCAGTTTACTGCTAAAACACATGGTAACAAAAACCATTCATTGATTTACACAGGTCTGTCAAGTGAGTTTAGGAATGTATAGACATTTATAATAACCTTCAACATTAGCAGGGTCCGAGTGCAGTCTAAATTTCTGTGCATGTGCTTGGGGTTCTGTGGGAGGAGCTTAGAACTAGAATATTGTTGTGGTGTGACAGAATATGGTTGTGGGTGGGGCTTTATATTATTGTGGGTGGTGTTAGATAGTGTTGTGGGAGGAGCTTACACCTGTGGGTGTGGCTTGCGTTATTGTTGGTAAAGCATGATATTATCCCGAGTGGGTCTTGATGTTGTGGGAAGAACTCACAAAGGTAGGCGTCGCTGTATATTATTGTGGGTGTAGCATGACATTCTTATGGGTGGAGCTAAATATACTTGTGGGTGTGTCTTTGTGTTATGGGAGGAAATTACAACTACGGGCTGGGTCTAAATATGGTTTAGGGAGTTACTCAACATGGTTGTGGGTGGGGCTTTATATTATTGTGGGTGGGGTTAGATAACATTATGGGAGGAGCTTACAACTGTGGGTGTGGTTTGGGTGACTGAATTATTGTGGGTGGAGCATGATATTATCCCGAGTGGGTCTTGATGTTGTGGGAGGAACTCACAAAAGTAGGCGTCGCTGTATATTATTGTGGGTGTAGCATGACATTCTTATGGGTGGAGCTAAATATACTTGTGTGTGGGTCTTTGTTTTATGGGAGGAAATTACAACTATGGGCGGGGTCTAAATATGAATTACTCAACATGGTTGTGGGTGGGGCTTTATATTATTGTGGGTGGGTCTTTGTCTTATGGGAGGAAATTACAACTACTAAATATGATTTTGCGAGTGACTCAAAATGGTTGTGGGTGGGGTTAGATATTGCTGTGGGAGGAGCTCACAACTGTAGATGTGACTTTTGTGACTGAATTATTGTGGGTGGACCTTAATTTTAATTTTAATGCAAGTCTTGATGTTGTGGAAGGAGCTCACAAATGTAGGCGTCGCTCAATATTATTGTGGGTGTAGCCTAACATTCTTATGGGTGGAGCTTAATGTAATGGTGGGCGGGTCTTTGTGTTATGGAAGGAGCTCACAACTATAAGAGGGGTTTTAGTATTATTGTGTGTGACTCAACATGGTTGTGGGTGGGGCTTCATATTATTGTGGGTGTGGTTAGATATTGCTGTGGGAGGAGCTCACAACTGTGGATGTGACTTTTGTGACTGAATTATTGTGGGTGGACCTTAATATTATAGTGGATGGAGCTTGATATTGCGAGTGGGTCTTGATGTTATGGGAGGAGCTCACAAACGTAGGCATCGTTCAATATTATTGTGGGTGTATTTTGACATTGTTATGGGTGGAGCTTGATATAATTGTGGGTGCGTCTTTTGTGTTATAGGACAGCTCACAACCATGGGAGGGGTCATTATATTGTTGTGGGTGTCATAGTACATGGTTCTGGGTGGAGCTTCATACTTCCACCTACATGATTTTGGGTGGGGTTATTGATATTGCTGTAGAAGGAGCTCAAAACTGTGGGTGTAACTTGTGTAAATATACATTTTTGTGGGTGGACCTTAATATTGTGGATAGAGCACAATATTATTGTAAGTGGGTCACAAATGTGGGCGTCGCTCTATATTATTGTCGGTGTAGCCTTACATTATAATGGGTGGAGCTTAATATACTTGTAGGTGGGTCTTTCTGTTATAGGAGGAGATCACAACTATGGGCGGGTCTTAATATGTTTGTGGGAGTGACTTAACATGGTTGTGGGTGGGGTTAGATATTGCTTTGAGAGGAGATCGCCACTGTGTGTGTGACTTGTGTGGCTATGAATTTTTGTGGGTGGACCTTACTTTTATTGTGGATAGGGCACAATATTATAGCAAGTGGGTCTTGATGTTGTGGGAGGAGCTCACATATGTAGGCATTGCTCAATATTATTGTGAATGTAGCCTGACATTCCAACGAGTTGAACTTAATATATTTGTGGGAGGGTCTTTGTGTTTTGGGAGGAGATCACAGCTATGGGCAAGGTCTTAATATTGTTGTGGGTGGGGTTAGATACTGCTGTGGGAGGAGATCACAACTGTGGGTGTGACTATAAATTATTGTGGCTGAACCCTATTATTATTGTTGATAGAGCATGATATTATCGCAAATAGGTCTTGATGCTGTGGAAGGAGCTCACAAATGCAGGCGTTGCTCAAAATAGTGTGGGTATAGCCTTACATTCTTACGGGTGGAGCTTAATATAATTGTGGGTTGGTCTTTGTGTTATGGGAGTAGCTCACAACTATGGGTGGGGTCCTAATATTGTTGTGTGACTGACTCAACATGGTTGTTGGTGGAACATCATATTATTGTGGGTAGGGTTAGATATTGCTATAGGAGGAGCTCACAACTGTGGGTGTGACTTCTGTGAGTAAGAATTGAAAAAAACATATTCATGTATGAATCGCAAATCTGTCTTCTAACGATTCTAATGGATTCACAAGTTTCAAAATCAATGTTTTAAAGCAGCGGTTCTTAACCGATTGGTGTATTATGGGTGTGGCTCAATATTGTTGTGGATGTGGCTTAGCTTTGTTGGTGGTGGTCAGTGTAATTGTGGTAGGTCTTGGTGTTATGGAAGGACATCACTCATGTGGGTGTGGCTCGACAGTATTGTGAGTGGGATCTGATATTGCTGTGGGTGGAGTTTAATACTATTGTTGGTGGGTGGGTCTTGGCTCAGTATTGTCATAGGTGTGAAGCTGTTGTAGTATGTGTGTTTTACCTTTCATGCAGGCATAAGCCCTGCCAGCTGGTGAGGCTTTGTGCAGAATACTCCAGCATCCAGAGTTTATAGAACAGCATCACATTCAAAAACACCAGTAGCACCAGACTGCAGAGAGACAACAAACAGACACATGAACAACTGGGAATATGGACAAATTCAGTGAAGAAAAAAATGACAAATGCTGGACTTGTGATGAGTAGAGTGAACACAATTACATGTTAGATGAGGAAGTTTAGGAAATGTGCAGACATATACTTTTGCCGCATTCCATTGAAAGACAAGAAAAGCAATTACACCTCCCTGCATCATATTCGCTAAATGAAATCCAATACGTGTTTCTTGCTAATTTTATCACAAAATATGATGCGCATTTAATACAGTATTTGCTTTCAACAGCCATTTTTAAGATAAAGAAATCTTGTGTGATGCCTAAATCAGCAGAAAAACTGCCACAAAGACATAATTCCTGTCTTCCCTACTTAGTCTACTTAAACTTTTTTTTTTTTAATTCTAACAGAATTTTCACATATATGACATAATTTTATGTGATAGAAAGTTACTGATAAACATTAGTTAAATTATACTATTTGAATACTCTGTCATTAAAACTTTTTGTTATAATAACTTTTGACTTTTTTGTTCTTATGATAACAGAATACAGGGCTGAGTTATCAATTGTATTATTGTATTAGAAATTTGGAGTGAATGCATTGAATGGAGCACAGCACAAGACTGCTAGACGGTTACCGAGAAAATGGGCTAGAAAGGCAGGATAGAGATGTGATTTTCTGAATGGATACATATTTGATATATCAGTAAAGGAATGTACCTTATACAGATCCTAAGGCCAACCACAAGAGGCAAAACCATAAAAAAAAAGAAAAGCAAATTTTCACTAGGTCAGATGCATAAAAGCATTTAAAAACAAACAGAACTGTTTAATTACTTATAGTATAGATAATATTGAAGTACTACTTACACAAAGCTGATGATGAGTAGTGGTTTAGAGAGGTTGCAGAAAATCCCGCCCCCTGTCATGTGTTCAGGAATGTGTCTTGTCTGAGTGGAACCTATGGGCGGAGAACATGCAAATGAAACCAGTCATATACATTTAAACCTAAAATATTTTGTGTTTGTGCGTAAACTCACCTGCCACGTGTTTGATGCGGTGGATGACCTCCTCATCTGTTGGTGTGGTAACAGGACTGAGGGCCTCATCTAGATGGGCTGTGCGCAGGTGGCCGGGGGGTCTTTTTCTCCGCCTTAGCGTGGAGTTCTTGACTGCTTTAGCTTTAGGAGATGGTCTCTGGCTTTCCATTAGAGCATCCTCCATCTTTGTTAACTCCAGTTCTGAGAAAACAACAACACTTAAATACGGGAAACAAATGCTGTTTTTTTCTGGTTTTTGTGGGTGGGGCTACAATATTTATTGTGCAAGGGCCAATGTTGTTGTAAGTGGGGCTTGGTGTTGTTATGGGTGGGGCTAAATGTTGTTGTGGGCGGAGCTCAAGACTGTTCAGGGTGGGACATTATACTGTTGTGAGTGGAGCTCAGTATTGTGGGTGGTGCTTAATATAGTTGTGGGCAGAATTTAATTTTGTTGTAGGTGGGGCTTAATGTTGTGTGCAGGGGTTAATATTGTTGAGGGTGGGACTTGATAATGTTGTGGGTGGAGCTCAATGTTATTGTAGGCAAAACTCAATACGGTTGAGGGTGGGATGTGATGCAGGTGGACCTCAAGCTGGTTGAGAGTGAGAACCAGTACTGTTGTGGACGTAGCTTAATGTTGTTGTCGGTGGGGCTTATTTTTGTTTTGGGTGGAGCTCGATGTTGTTGTGGATGGATCTTAATATGGTTGAGGTTGAGGCTAAAAGTTGTGGGTTGGGCTCAAGGTGGTTTTGACTGGTTGTGAGTGATTCTCATGGCTGTAGTTGAGTTAATAATGGTTGGACAAGGACACTGTGTCTTACCAAGGCTTTTGAAGTTCTCATCTAGCCCACTCCAGAAGTTCTTCTCAATGAAGCCCTTCACCAGTCCCCATGGCTGCTTTCTGTACCTTAACTCTGTAGAAACCCTGAAGGACAGATGAATCACATTGTTGTCAATCCACACCTGCCTTTCTCTGTTTGGCCTTAAACAAACAAACAAACAAACAAACAAAAATTGCTGTCCTATTCATCCATACCTCAGCCGACACTTGTTCTTGGCCACACGTGTGAGCATGTAGCGGTTTAGGGTGTAGAAGTAGTCATGGTACGGCACGTCATGAGTGATGACTTCCGCATCGATGATGTAGCACTCACTCTCCTGACTGGCCTTATACAGAGTCTAGTTCAGAAAGAAGTTACATAAAAGAAAAATGTAAAACACACACACGCACAGGTTTGTTTTTGTGAATAGTGGGGACATTCCATAGGCGTAATGGTTTTTATACTGTACAAACCGTATTTTCTATCCCCCAACACCAACCCTATACCTAAACCTAGCCCTCACAGGAAACTGTGCACAGTTTTACTTAAAAAAAAAAAAAACTTGGTCTGTATGATTTATAAGCCTTTTGAAAAATGGGGACATGGGGTAATTTCCTCATATGTCTCCCTCTCCTTGTAATTCCTATGTTATACCCATGTCATTATACAAATGTAATAATAATAATAATAATAATACATTTTATTTATAGGCGCCTTTCTCAACACTCAAGGACACAAAACAATAGAAAACAAACAAAAAATGTTATATACAAAAAAAAAACTAAATAAAGCAGCACTATACAGTTACAATTTAGGTGGGATATGCAAGATGAAGAGAGGAAGCAGATCGAAGAGAACTAGAGGAAGTATAAATGTGGAGAAGATCAGATAGAAACGAAGGGGCAAGTTTATGGATACAATAATTGATGTGAGAAATGACAAGACTGCAAACAAGAATAGCAGTAGTATGAGGGCTAAGGGAAGAACGAAGGTGGCTGATATTTTGCAGATGAAAATAGGCGGAACGTATTGATGTTATTAATATGTAATTGAAATCTATATCTTGTATCTATTGAAAGAGAAAAACTCTTAGTTTTGGATAAAGTTTATTTAGTACCAATTAGTTTAATTTCACTGTTTAATTTAAGAAAATTGGAGGAAAACCAAGATTTAAGTTCACTGAGACAATCAGTGAGGGCAGAAGGAAGGAGAGTGGAATTTGCTTTGGTAGAAAAATAAAGTTGGGTGTCATCTGCATAATAGTGGAATAGAATGTCATATTTACGGAAGATATTGCCAAGAGGAAGAAGATAAATGATGAAAAGAAGGGGTCCTAGGACAGAGCCCCGAGGCACACCGGTTTTAAAAGGAGGTGGTTGGGAACAAAATGATTGTAACTGAACGATTTGAGTGTGCCCTGAAAGATAAGATTTGAACCAATCTATTTTTTCGAGGATTTTGGAAAGAAAGGGTAAATTGGATATGGGATGAAAATGATTGAAATTATTGGGGTCTTCACCAGATTTTTTTCAATATTGGAGTAATGGCAGCAGTTTTAAAGGAGGTGGGAACAATTCCAGTATTGATGGAAGAGCAAATGAGAGCAGAAATAAGAGGAAGCGGGGAAGGGAGGCAGACTTTAACCAAAACAGTGGGAAGAGGGTCCAGCGAACAGGTGGAAGACTTTGACTTATGAATGAGGGTTGCAATATCTGCTGTAGTAGGAAGCTGAAAAACAGAAAAAGAGTGTATTATTGAACAGAAATCAGAGGAAGTGTTGGGGAAGGAATCTGAACCTAGATGCTGAAGGATCTTATGTATTTTCTCATTAAAAAAGGACATCAGAGAGTTACAAAAGGCAGATGAGTACAGGTGAGGAGGTTAAGAGCATGGAGGTCTAAAAGTATTATTGAAAAGTGAGAACAGCATCTTAGAATTGCCTTCATTAGAGCAGATTATACCAGAACAATAACTGGATTTAGTATTAACAATACAGTTCCTATAGTGCAAAATATGATTTTTGTAGATATCTTTGTGAACGGTAAGACCAGTCTTTCTATTAAGGCACTCAAGCTGGCGACCTTTAGCTTTCATTAGCCGAAGCTCAGAACTAAACCAAGGTGCAGAGTGGGAAAATGACACAGTCCTAGTTTTCTGAGGGGCAAGAGAATTGAAAATGCAATTGAGACTATTATTATAATAAGAGACCTAATCACCAAATTGAGCAACAAATTATTAATATTCAGAAGGCTATCAATACCAGAGGAAAGAGCATCAAGATTGATGTTCTTAATATTACGAAATGAGATGACACAACGTGATAAATACCAGGTGCACACACACACACACACACACACACACACACACACAGGGGGGAGGAAGTCCAGTTTAGATGAATGTCTTACCTGATTCTCAGTAACTGTAGCCGTTTTAGGAGCCAGTGGGTTGGTCAGGGAAATTGTGTACATGATCGCCCTGGTCTGATTTCCAGCCACTTCCTTCTTCCAAGGGTGATATACAACATCTGTGAATAGATGAATAACCAAAGCAAGCATATCAAAAGCAGAGTTATAATAGTAACTAAGTAAGTATAAAAAATAATTAAAAAAATATAATAGTCTCTCATTGATACTAAAATAACAATAATCTGAATTATTCTAGACATGTGTAGGTAAGTACTGGAAACAACTAAAACAATAAATATAACAATTAAAATAATAAAACAAAATAATTAAAACTGAACCCCAAGTACTGAATTAATTGGCAATAATCAGTATAATATGCAGTGACCCGACATTATAGATAAATCTCTTCATGATCTTAATCACTCTATTAGGGTATAAAGATCAATAATTTCAAAAACAATGAGATAACTGGTTTTAAATGTTTCTTACCTGTGAATCTCCTCTGCTCCATAAAGTCTGTCATGAACTGGGACTCAGTGAAGAGAATGGAGTACAGCTTATCAACACTGAATTTATACACCTCGTTAATGTACTGACGGCCATTCAGATCCTCGTGGAATGCTTGAACCTCATCCACTGAACAGACATTCAACATACACAAAGATGAAGTCTACATCACTACATCAAATTATTTAGAGTCTCATTGTTCACTACTTAAATTATGTTTACAGTATAGAAAATGTATTCATGACTTCTGAAATGTTTCAAATATTTCACACAAAGACACACACATAAAACGAGTTTTTTTTTTTTTTTCAAACCTTCATCATTTGTCTCTGAGGAATCACTGAGATCAGTGGGTAAATCCTCATTGTCGTTGAAGTCGAGTGAAGGGGGTGGTACAGGGTCCAGAGGACTGGCCGGCTCGCTGTTCCTCTCCTCAGCCAGCAGAGGGATTGGCAGCAGATCTCCATCAGGAAGGCAGTCTGTGTACTCCTCAGCGGCAATGTCAAACTGAAACCAGCAGAGGACACTATTTTAAACATTGTCTCTTAAAATGTCATATGTGGAGATGGCATGAAAGCTTATACTCACAGACAGTGGCGTATCTGTGCTGCTGGGAGGCGTGGTGGAGGTGATGGTGGAGTGTGTGATGGATCTCTTGTGTGACGGAGGAGAACTGTTGTCTGGCTTGTTCTCACCGCTGCTCTTGGATGAGTTATCATTACTGACCTCGTTCTCCTCTGCTGGGATCTCCTCACAGTATCTGAACAAGAACGCAAAGAGAGAATGTGGCGACTGTAGGTGCTATATTTGTGGAACATTCATTTAAATATGTAGCGTTGCGAAAGCATACACGTATAACTCACCCCATGGTGTTGAAGTCGTCATCAGGCGGCACATAGTCTTCATCGTCGCTAGTGAGGCCCAGCTCATTTCCATAGCACTGATGTACGAAGTGCCAGAGCTCTTTAGGACAGAGAGGCTGCACACAGACATGTTACGTGCTTAGATAACTTAAGATATACAGTCATGGCCAAAAGTATCGGCACCCTTGCACTTCTGTCAGAAAATGCAACCCTTTTTCAGAAAATTTTTGCAGTTGCAAATGTTTTGGCGCAATACAAAAAAACCCCCAGAAAAGTCAAATCTGATACAATTCAGAACCCAAAAAATCACTTCCTGTAACCATGAATGAGTTTCTTACACCTCTCTACTGGAATTTTGGACCACTCTTCTTTTGCAACCTGCTCCAGATTTGAAGGATGCCTTCTCCCAACTGCTGTTTTGAGATCTGTCCACAGGTGTTCTATGGGATTCAGATCTGGACTCATTGCTTGCCATTTCAGAACTCTCCAGCGCTTTGTTTGTAACCATTTCTGAATGCTTTTGAAGTGTGTTTCGGGTCATTGTCTTGCTGTAAGACCCATGACCTCTGGTGGAGACGTAGCTTTCTGACATTTGCCACTACTGTGCCCCAAAATTCTTTGGTAATCATCAGATTTCATGATACTGTTCACACAGTCAAGGCATCCAGTGCAACATAAGTCCAGTCTTGCTTTTTTATGCCTTTGTGTCAGCAGTAGTGTCCTACCATAGCATCTCTTTTCATTCAGATGGTGACGGATAATGCAAGCTGACACTGTTGTACCCTGTGTCTGCAGATCAGCTTGAATTTGTCTGGAAGTTAATCTGGGTTCTGTATCCACCATTTTTTGCTCTTCCGTCCACGTCCAGGGAGGTTAGCTACAGTGCCATGGGCTGTAAACCTCTTGATGATATTGCGCACAGTGGACAGAGGAACGTTAAGATCTCTGGATATGGACTTGTAGCCTTGAGATTGTCCATGTTTTTCACATCTGTTACTTGCCACAGGTGTGTCTAAATACAAACTACAGGAGCATCAATTGCTTGAAAAGCAATTATTTCTTACAATTTTGACAAGGTGCCAATAATATTGTCCAGTCCATTTTTGAATTGTGTGTAAAATTTTGACAAGTTTGACTTTTCGTCTCTGTTTTGTTGTGTTGTTCCAGTGCAAACTAAAACAATAAGCATTTGCAATTGGAACAACTATCTGATAGAAGTGTTGTATTTTCTGACAGAATTGCAAGTGTGCTGATATTTTTGGACTGTAATATATCTAAAATTGCTTAAAATGTTCCACACAAGTATTTCACTAATTATTGCATGGGTTATTTGTATTTATGCACACAGGAGAACTTCTCATAACAAAATTCAGCTTAATTTGCAACACATGCATATGCACCTTGTTGTACTGCTTTGTGTAATTGATGTTCTAATGATTATGGAGCATTCTAAATAAGTGACTGTGTGCTTAGGGATAGTTATTTGCATAAAATAAGTATGAACATATCCATATAAGAGCTCTTCGCACAACCTTTTCAGAACTTTTGTCACTTTTATTGAAAATATAAATTACCCCATGATTTACTTGATTACCCTCAAGCCATCCTACTGTATATGACTTACTTCTTTCAGATGAATACATTCTGAGCTATATTTAAAAATGTCCTGGCTCTTCCAAGCTTTATAATGGTAGTGAATGGCTATTGAGATTTTTAAGTCCAACAAAATGCATAAATCCATCATAAAAGGTGCTCCACATGACTCTGGGGGGTAAATAACGGCCTCCTGAAGGGAATCGAAGCATTTGTGTAAGAAAATTATCCATATGTAAAACTTAATAAACCATAATCTCTATAGCTTCCGGTAACTGTCATATGCGTGTCGTATTTTTTATTTTTTCTATAACTCTGATTGCATTTGCCTGAAAGAAGAAAGTCATATACACCTAGGATGGCTTGAAGGTGAGTTAATCATTTTCATTTTTGGGTGAACTATCCCTTTAATTACTTGATTTATTTTAAAATAATAATAATAATAATAATAATAAAAATTCATGCAAATACTATTTATATGCAGATCATACATTAAAAAAGAGTGTAGTATTGACCAAGTTAGCACTAGACCAAATTAAATGTTGCTAATAAATTAAAGAATGCATTGCACAGAAAAGGTGCCATGTCTATTAGTTTGCATTTAGTCTCCACAGTGAACAGATCTATGTTGACATACATTATCAGATTTTTTGATCTCATTTATTGCTATGGTTATCAGTGTCAATCATCACAGTTTCGAATGCAAGTATTGTGTCAATTCAAAAACTTTGCAGTATGCAAATGGCAGCATAAAACAGCAAAGGAAAAGCAAACAGCGCTATATTAATAATCATTAAAGCTGTCAATCACTTCAGTTCAGCGCAAACTCACTGACTGAACTTTGCTCTCCAGCGAAATATCCTGTTATAATCAAATCATAAAAACACTGCACAATGAATGTCTTAGTTACATCAGGTATACATTTTGTTGGTTAGAATAAAAAGATTTACAAATGTGTACCTCACTAATTTTGAGTGCTGTTAAGTGGATTCTGCCTAAAGGCCAGTTCACACCAAGGACTATGATTTTAAAGGGATAATTCACCTAAAAATGAAAACTCTGTCATTAATAACATGCGTTGTGGTACTCTCGTGAACTTGCATTAAAGAAGAAATTGTTGAATAAAGCCATTATTTTTGTTTTCTTCGCACACAAGAAATATTCTCGTAGTTTCGTAAAATTACGGATGAACCACTGATGTCGCATGGACTATTTTATCAACGTCTTTACTAACTTTCTGGGCCTTTAACGTGTCAGTTGTGTTGCTGTCTATGTAGGGTCAGAAAGCCCTCAGATTTAATCAAAAATATTTTACCGTATTGACCCGAATATAAGATGAGTTTTTTTTCTTGGAAATACATCTTGAAAAACACATTTGTCTTATATTCAGAGTCTAGACTTTGACATGTCAATAATACACCCACTACTACAGGTGGTGACAAATCCACGTAAAACAGAAATATGCCAAGAAATATGTAATGCAATGTTGCGAAGTCTGCGTTTTTTTTTTTTTGTTTGTTTTTTTTTTAGATTTATTTTTGGCCTTTTATTATGACAGGATAGATCATTACTGACAGGAAGCGAAGTGGGAGAGAGAGAGGGGGGTAGTGTCGGGAAAGGTCCTCGAGCCGGGATTCAAACTTGGAACGCCCGTAGCGCAACAGCACTGTATGTCGGCGCACTGCCCACAAGGCTATCGGCGCCGATAAAGTCTGCGTTTTTTCTGCAGAATTGGGCTACTTTTGCCGTGGGTTGTTTTTCATGTCCACGAGTTGAAGCGACCCCAGTAAAGTAATAGTAAGCACCTAAAATGCTAATTTTACCAGAAACCCCTCGAAATGCAATTGGTCCAGTTTTGAGTAGCAATTGGGCGGGTTTTGTTTTGAAAACCTGGCAACCCTGATAACATGTAATGTAATGTTTGTCAGTAATGTTAGAACAACGCGATTGAAAACAAAAGAAAAAGAAAAGCTTACAGCAGCATGAGTCTTGACTGTCATGTTAGCCTGATGGAACCAAACTTCCTCTGAAAGTAATTTTAAAACGTAAGACAGCATCTAGATTTGAAGACTACAATAAGATTTTACTTCTACTGTTAATGAAATGTTGCTAGGGTACTGTTAGATGAATAGCCTAATTGTTATATAATTTAGATGGGTTACCTGTTATTTTTTATGGTATATCAAAAAGTGTATATTTTTTTATGTGATTGTTGGTGCATTTTACAAGTATTTACCACACTTAAAAAAAAAATAAAAATAAATAATAATAATAATAAATTAAATTTTCTCAATAAAACACAAGATTTGGTTTTCAAAAAGCCTTTTACCAAAAGGTACATCTTGAAAAATAAATTTTCAAGGTTTTACGGGTTTGGAACGACATAAGGGTGAGTAAATGACAGAATTTTCATTTTCGGGTGAACTAACTCCTTAAAAACAAAGATATCGTTTGGAAAATCATTCCAAATGTCCACATCACAACTATAATGTTATTTTTTTTTCTCTGATGAACAATAAAAACACTGTCAGTCAAACAGAATCCATCTGATCTCTGATTGCGCATAGCATTTTTTACAATATTGACTTGGTACCCAAGTAGCGATACCTTTGACCTCACAGCTGTGTTCATATTCTCACCTTGTCCAGTAGTGCATTCTGCCAAAGTCTAAACATCATCATGTAAGTCCTGTCTCTTGCACCAAATGATGTGAAAAAGTGCTAAAAGGAACAGTAAAGCAGAGACAACAAGTGATGAACATCAAGAAACAACTTATGCATTAATGTGATATAGCATCTAAAAGACACTCACCTTCTCCGTGTCCGTGCACACCTGTATAGCATTGGGAATCAGACGAGCTGTTTTCTCTTTTGTCATGGAGCAGATGTCTTTAAGCCGTACGGTAAGCTGCGCACAAATGCAACAGAAAAACAAAAGTCAACTTTACTCTTTTTAATCTTTTAGGCTGTGCCTAAAGTTTGAGTTGTAGTAAATCATACCAGTGTCTCCCAGCGAAAGATGTTGCTGTAAAAACAGATCCAGTTTTCGGAGAGGTAGAGGCGGCCCTGCAGGAGAATGTCCCGCTGCAGAGCACATGAGTAGTCTGCCAATGAGAGGACAAGGTCTTATTATAAATACTAAGTCTAAATGCCAATGTGATACATATAAATATGACACCTAAGCTCTTACCCACAATGAGACGCTCTGTGTCCGGCAACTGCTTGAAGAGCTTCCTGAAGTCTTCATTACGCTGCTTGTATGTGGGACTGAGGACCTGCAAAACACATAAAGCAGTAGGTGAGGAACACACGCATACTCACACATCTATAATCAGAGAGAGAGCCATTCCAGTCTCACACAGCTGATCATCAGTCAAACGCTGGTTTAGGTTTGCCATGCAACAGCGTGAGCAGCGTGAGATGAACCACAATGAGTTCATTTCCACTGCTTCTCATTCACAAACGCACTCTTCACTCCTGCTAATGAGTGAACGCACAGCTGGCATCAGTAACAGCAGAGCGTAAACAGCCTTTAAAGACAAAAATACAAGACAATCCCTTCAACTTAGACCTCAAGGTGTCTTGAGATCAACCGTGCAAAATTTAACATAATACTGTTGCCACGGAAGTGAGGGAAAAAAAAATAACCAACTTTTGAGAAATAGCATCATAAATACCTTAGAATGAAGCGGAAAATACAGCCACAATCAACATATAACATACATATTGCTTACATGTTATTGTAGCCTAGTTTGTGCTGATTACAATGTAATCAGGTTTTAGCCATTAAAACCTGAAAACAGCACAAATGTCGGCATGTGAAAACTTCTCCAGGGCCCCAAAACCCCCTCAGAAATGTGTGTATTCACATAGACACATCTTTTTTATATATACAGTGTTGGGGGTAATGCATTACAAGTAACAAGTAAATTTTTTGAGTAACTAGTAAACGCATTACTTTTTAATTTACAAGAAAATATCTGAGTTACTTTTTGTTTTCTTTATGTATTTAATCCCATTTTATTAACCAATGTCTTTGCTGCTGAAATCGGTTAATCCAATTCAACCATACTAATAAGCAAAACTTGCTTTAGACTAACATTTGTGACCCTGGACCACAAAACCAGTCATAAATCGTTGGGGTATGTTTGTAGTAATAGCCAAAAATCCATTGTATGGGTCAAAATTATTGTTTTGTTTTTTTTAATGCTAAAAATCATTTCTATATTAAGTAAAGATCATGTTCCATGAAGATATTTAGTAAATTTCCTACTGTAAAAATATCAAAACTTAATTTCTGATAAGTAATATGCATTGCTAAGAACTTAATTTGGACAACTTTAAAGGCGATTTTCTAAATATTCATATTTGTTTGCACTCTCAGATTCTAGATATTCTAATAATGTATCCCGGCCAAATATTGTCCTATCATAACAAACCATACGTCAATGAAAAGCTTATTTATTCAACTTTCAGACTGAAAAACTGACCCTTATGACTGGATTTGTGGTCCAGGGTCACATTTGTGCTTCATTTTTCTCATTGCTGAAGAGTGTTGAACTTCCTTCTCCAACAGTTCTATTGAACAGACGTGAATTTACTTAAGCCTTAGGCTTATTCATTTCACTTTTTATATTATAAACAAACAAGCCCTGCCCAGATTAAAAAAGTAACGCAAAAGTAATGGGAGTAACACAATCGTCTAATGCATTACTTTTAAATCAAACTTTCCCCAACACTGTAATATATTTATATAATTTTCATGTTGTACACTGGCCTATTATTATCGACGGATTACCCTAATCTTATACTCATTTGTTGAATTTTTATGGAGACTCACGGCGGGTATTTCCTCATCCTCATACGGGTCGTCCCTCAAGCCCCAGTGCCAGTTCTTGTCCCAGTCTGAACCCTGAATTAACCAGCCTGCCAAAGCCTCCTCTAGCTCCATAAGGGTCTCCCAGTCGTCCTGAGAGCCAAGTGATGAATCCATGTTTCTGTGCCTCTCTCTTTCTACAGCCAGCGAATCAATCGGTTCATCAATGACACTCCACTTAGACTGCCAGATCCTGGTGATATTTTATTAGGGTCTGTAGGTTGACTCACTCCTTCAATGTACACTATCACAGATGTTCATCAGGGCGTTACCTCTATCAGGATGTGAATGTCGGGCTCTTCTGTCTAGCGCCACGTGATTCCAGTGCAAAAACACACTCACACAAGTGGCCTTAAGTAACCTCTGCAGACAGATACTTTATTATGCCGCTGTTTGTTCCAGATTTCAACCGACTGTACTGCGAAAAAGTCTGTAAGCGTGTCCGTCTTGATTCTTTATGCTTCTTCAAACTGTAAACACTGACTAGAGGGTTGATAAAGAAGGAAGAGAAATTTACTTCCGTAATCAATCATTAATTGTTGCCTTAGTATCTAATATCGACCTATACCTAATATCTCGACCACGTTCTTCTTGGAGTTTAGTCCATTAAAGACACGATTCTTTTTCGTCCCCAAAGTTTGTGCTTGTTTTCTGCATTTAGCAGCTCTTCTTTGTAGACTTCAGTGAAGAAAAAAATGATCTTCTACAGGTTTGAAACAGACCACGGCAACAAATAAAGAACGTCTAAAACGTGTCACTAGAGAATTGATGAAGAAGGAACTGCAAATTACTTCCGTAATCAATCATTAATTGTTGCCTTAGTATCTAATATCTACATATACCTAATATCTCAACAGCTCTCAGAGTTTGTGCTCATTTTCTCCATTTAGAGAAGAAAGAAAGGTCTTCTGCAGGTGTGAATCGGACCACAACGACAAATAAACACTACCTGGAAACTCTCCGCTCCAATTCCTTGGGCTATTAGGTCTTCTTTTTAACTTTTTATGCTTTCCAATGTTGATTTCACGCTCACATCTCTCAACCCCAAACTGTACTCACTCGCTCCCTCTCATTTGTGCCTAAAGATAACCAAGAACAAAGACTGACACATGATCTGCAGCAGTCATAAGGCTAAGAATGGAATTCTGCTTGTGCAAGCGACAACTCCGACCCAAAAGTGTCCTCTCTTCAGCGCTTATGCATAAATATCCATAAGTAGCAGATAAGAATAGCAGATACTCAGGAACATTCCAACGCAGATCCAGAACATCAGAAACCTCAGCAGATACTGCAGGGCACACCAGCTCTATCTGTCCTGTTGATTTATATAGTGCTGGATGTATGAGTGTGTTTACTCCTACTGATGAGTATGTAAAGTAAGTTACACATTAACCAAAAGAGTAAATAATGAGAGACGCTGGTGACTGGTACCATGGGTGTGACAACTCCAGTAATGTCATCAGGGAACCCCTTTGTTTTCTAATAGCAACTGAGACAATGTCTAGTGTGCAAAATATACATCAACTTTTGGGGTGCAATCTGTTAATGTTAGTCTCTTGCAACTCACTGTATTTTATTTTGCAAAACTTCCACCCAAAAGTGAAAGTTCTGTCATTATTTATTCACCTTCATGCTGTTCAAAACCTGTATGAGTTTCTTTCTGCTGAACACATTAGACAATATTTTGAAGAATCTTGATAATCAAAGAATTTCTACAAAAGAAAGAAAATCATACTGGGTTGGAACAACATGAGGGTGAGTGAATGCTGATGACTTTTTTTTTTTGGTAAACTATCCCTTTAAAAATCCACTAAAGCTGATACAGTGAGGAAAAAAAAAATGTTCCAATGACAAAGAAATGATCAGTCTATAATTTTAATGGTAGGTTTATTTGAACAGTGAGAGACAGAATAACAACAAAAAATCCAGAAAAACACATTTTAAAAAAGTTTTACATTTATTTGCATTTTAATGAGTGAAATAAGTATTTGACCCCTTTTCAAACATGACTTAGCAAAACCCTTGGCAATCACAGAGGTCAGACGTTTCTTGTAATCACATTTCTTGTAATTGACGTTCCTCTTTTCAGATCCTCTCCAAGTCATTAAGGTTTAGAGGTTGACGTATGGCAACTTGAACCTTTAGCTCCCTCCACAGATTCAGAGCCTGGAGACTGGCTAGGCCACTCCAGAACCTTAATGTGCTTCTTCTTGAGTCACACTTTTGTTGCCTTGGCCATGTGTTTTGGGTCATTGTCATGCTGGAATACCTATCCATGACCAATTTTCAATGCCCTTGCTGAGGAAAGGAGGTTCTCTTCTTAAGATTTGACGATACATTGTCCATTTGATGCGGTGCAGAACACCCCCAAAGCAGAATGTTTACACCTCCATGTTTGATGGTGAGGATGGTTTTCTTGGGTGTCACAGTTGATTTTTCTTGAGCAGGGGGACCTTGCAGGGGCTGCAGGATTTCAGTCTTTCACAGTATAGTCTGTTACCAATTGTTTTCTTGCTGACTATGGTCCTAGCTGCCTTGAGATCATTGACAAGAGCCTCACGTGTAGTTCTGGTTCTTATGATCCTTGAAGCTCCACAAGGTGAGATCTTGCATGGGAGCTCCAGAACGAGGGAGACTGACATTTATTTTGTGTTTCTTCCATTTGCGAATATTTGCAACAACTGTTGTCTCCTTCTCACCAAGCTGCTTGGTGATTGTCTTGTAGCCCATTCCATCCTTGTGTAGGTCTACAATGTTGTCCCTGACATCCTTAGACAGCTCTTTTGGTCTTGGCCATGATGGAGAGTATGGAATCTGACTGACTGATTGCTTCTGTGGACAGGTGTCTTTTGTACAGGTAACAAGCTGAGATTAGGAGCACTCTCTTTAATAGAGGGCTCCTAGTCTTGGCTCCTCACCTGTATAAAAGACACCTGGGGCCAGAAATCTTGCTGACTGATAGGGGATCAAATACTTATTTCACTCATTAAAATGCAAATCAATGTATAACTTTTTTTTAAATGCGTTTTTCTGGATTTTTGTTGTTATTCTGTCTCTCACTGTTCAATAAACCTACCATTAAAATTGTAGACTGATCATTTTTTGTCAGTGGGCAAATGTACAAAATCAGCAGGTGATCAATTTTTTTTTCCCCTCACTGTATGCTGTATGTGTCATATTTATATCTATAACTATATCTATATAATATAGGTCATAAATCATGCCAGCACTGTTGTTTTGTTCATAATGATCATAAAATAAAGTTCACAACATACTCTGATGCGACTGATTTTGTGGTTACTAAAAGGTTATACAGTTGAGGTCAAAAGTTAACATCCCCCTTTCAGAATCTGCAAAATGTTCATTATTTTACCAAAATAAAAGGGATCATGCAAAATGCATGCTATTGTTTATTTAGTACTGACCTGAATAAGATACTTCACATAAAATATGTTTACATATTTAGTCCACAAGAGAAAATCATAGTTGAATTTATTCAAATGACCCTGTTCAAAAATTCTTAATACTGATTCTTAATACTGTGTTGTTACCTGAATGATTCACAGCTGTGTTTTTTGTTTGGTGACAGTTGTTCATGAGTCCCTTGTTTGTCCTGAATAGTTAAACTGCCTGCTGTTCTTTAGAAAAATCCTTCAGGTCTCAAAAATTATTTGGTTTGTCAGCATTTTTCAACAATGACTATATGATTTTGAGATCCATCTTTTCACACTAAGGACAACTTAGGGACTCATATGCAACTATTACAGAAGGTTCAAATGCTCACTGATGCTCCAGAAGAAAAAAAAAAAAAAAAAAAAAGTGCAGTAAGAGCTGGGGGTGAAAACTTTTATCAACTTTTACTTATTTTGTCTTCTGGGAAACATGTAAGTATCTTCGGTTGCCTCTGAAGGGCAGTAATAAATGAAAACATATGACATTTAGTCAAAATAAGAAAAATGTACACATCTCCATTCTGTTCAAAAGTTTTCACCCCCAATAACTTAATGCATAGTGTTTCCTTATGATAAGAACACTCTAATACTTTCCTATTTTTATCACCAAAACTACAAAGAACAAATGTGTCATGAAATTGCCTCTTTAAAATAAACTACTTAGTGCATAGTCAATGCCATTGAGCTGCAATTATCAGTGCTCTCTTGTAAACCAATCATAACGGAGCCTAACTGCAATACAGTGCAGTAACTGACATTCACTCAGGTGGTCAGTCGGGCTCAGAACTCACATATGACGGTTGAGTAATCACAGAACTCTCAGGGCCATGGGAGATCATCACTGCCCACACGAACACACACAGACATGCATATGCTCTACAGACGGACCATCAGAAATGTATTGCATAAACTGTATAAATATAACATCAATGTCACTGCATGAGATCCTGCTCAATATGCATTTAGCATGTATCAAACAGCTCACATGCGTGCAGATGCAGTATAATTAACCAATCACACCGCAGAGAACCAGAGCCAATTAAAGAGATGCAAATCGAGATCAAAACGCTGCCGCCATGCAGGCACTTGTGAAAAAGAAGTGTGCTTAATTGGATTGAATGTGCACTTGTTGTGTACTTCAAATCTTAAAAAGTATATATTAAAAAAACAGTACTTGCAGATAATACAAGATTAATAAAACTAAGCATATTTCATGGCTACTGTGTTTTTTAACACTTAAGCACACTTTTTAAAAGTGCGCTTTGTAATAATATCAAATTAAAAGCTTTAAAGAAGTACACTCATTTTGATGTGTTGACTAACATACTAAATTGCAACTTTATTATTTTAACTGTAGTGTGGCATTTGATTTTAAAGTTTATATATTTTAAATGTACTAAATTGCAACTTCATCATTAAAAAGGTGTAAAAAAAAATACATAAATACATGACATATATGTTTAATAGAAATGACATTAAAGTACAATTTTATTGTATTATAAATGCTTGTCAGAACATTCAACAGTAACCATATTTCATAGTTTTACTTAAGTGGGTCAAAAAGCAACCTTAAGATCAACTACTTGTATTTAATATAAGTTTAAATTATAATACACTAACATTTATTTCTGAATAACATGCAATTAAGTGTCCAAATACATTACATTTAGTTCACACTTTTCTGTAGTACTCTTTTTAAAAGTATGCTAAAGTGTACTTCTTTTTCACAAGGGGGTATTAATGCCGTGCATCCTGTGTTTTAGCATTCAGTTTAGTAAAATTCATCAAGGAAGGTGCTATGATTACACCATTAGAGAATCACACACATGCCAAAGCCATCGTTAGAAAGACAGAAGCCTTCAAGACTCATTTCAGTCTTTGTGAACGTTTGGGGAAGGACTGGTGTGAGAGGGAACAGGAAGTGGAGTGTAAAATCATGCTTACTCTGAGAATGTGCTGTCTCTCATGCTGAAGGGAAAGAGTGAAAGAGAGAGAGAGAGGAGATGGGTAGACAAAGAAACCACAGAAAGAGAAAGAAAGCAAAGATTGAAGGAGATATTGTGGAAATCTATTGTGGAATGAAAAGTGAGTGAGAGAATACGGTAAAACTGCGCTCTCTTGTGGATAATAGTCTAAATACAAATCAACACTTGAAGAAAAAATCTTGATATTTGTATTGCTATAATGATAATTAATGAAACAATGTTTAAAAAATGTACCTTGAAGTATTCAAAGTATAAAACAGAGTTGCTTTAGGCACGTATCTCAGAGTGCCATGATATATGGGTCATTGACGTATAAGGATTTTCGGCAGGTAAATTTTAAAATACAAAAAATAGTTATATCTTTTGTAGTTGTTCAAACATTAAGAATGTTGTGGACACATACATTCATATTAAAATGTTAAATTAAGTGATTTTAGTGTTTTTTGATCTAGATGAATCAGCCATAGCCTTAAAAAATGTCATGTGGTGCAACCATGATTTATATTAAAATGAATTAATTTCCTTAACATGCTTAACATTTTTATTTAGATGTTCTCAGTAATCAAAGTGTTTAGAAACACTTTGAAGTATCTGCATTTCTTTTGAGTTGTAAATAATGATCTCATATTTTTGCTCTACAATTTCGAAGTTGCATTCTTAAATGTAGTTAGCAGACTTATTGTTTCTGTAAATTGCATAAAACTGATAGTGACTCATATTTCAGCCACAGAAATTAGATAACTTATTTTTAATTGAATACAGATATTGCTATTATTGGTCGCACCACATGATGAGTGGTCGCTCCAAATGACACAAAGGCCTTATATCATTAAACATCTATTTAAAGAAACGTATGAAAAGTGCAGCACATGGCATTCATTGCAGTCATTTTTTAGACCCTATTATTTCTGAACTTTGTCCAATCTTGGATGCTCAGTTAACCCTTCGCCGGGAGTTTGATTAACAGGCGATCTGACCAATCATGACCATTTTTGTCTGACAAACAAACCAGACAGGAGAGTAGAATAACTTTGGTGGACTTAAACTTGAAAAATAGTGTGCATTGACATCTTTTCACAGTTAAAATTAGATACCTTCTGATGTTCATTCATGTTTATTTTGTGCTATAACTAGTAAGAGATGATGGGTTCACATGCCGCTTGAACTGAGGTGGTACAGAAATCTGTCAGAAAACATTAAAGAGCCACAAAACAGTATTTGTTGTTTGAATTTCTTAAAAAAAGGACAAAATTTGAACTCTGAGACTTTGTTTAATAACCTGCTCTGTCTTGTATGCCTGCACGTATTCAGTGTCTTCTTTGCCCGTGATGTATTTTTTACTGCATGATAGAGTTTTTTAGAGTAGTGTAAGGTTTCTGGCTCAGGTTCTGAGATGAAATCATAAACATCTTTCTTACTTTAGAAAATTACATCTGGATTTTTTGCTTGACTGGAGGGTCAGAATAAACATGCTGCCTATGGCGAGTGTTAATTCTGCTTTCCTTGGCAGTGGAATCTGGTAAAATAGATTAAAATAATTATTCATGAATTTATAATAAATTACTAATAAATGCATAATTATCAAACTAAAATTACATGCACTAAATTATTCTTTTTTGCATTTTTTCTCATATTGTACAAAGATTAAACATAAACTGTCTTAAATGACCAAAATAAAAGTTTATGTTTACATACTATAAGTCTGTGTACTGTGTATACTTATTATGTTTATTATTACATACACACACATGCATGTATATATTAAGGAAAAATATTTTAGATATCTAAAATATTTATATTTATTTATAATCTAAATTGTATACAGGTGTAAATATATATACATATACATATTTTTTTTAAATATATACATGTGTACATGCATGTTTGTGTATTTATATGTACATAATAAATATACAGAGTAAACACACATATAGTATGTAAACATAAACTTTTATTTTGGATGTGATTAATCACGATTAATCGTTTCAAAGCCCTAATTTTATGTATACAAAACATTAATTGAATATAGAAGTATAAAAACTGCCAATCTGGGACATAGATCTGTAATGGAATACATTCTGCAGTGGTCTCACCACATGATATCTAGTCGCACCACATGATATTTCAAATTCAGTCATAATTTACAAGCACAGAACTGACCACCTAAATACAATGAAAGGTCACTATGTGTCACGAGCTGTGCTGCTATGGCTCCCTCCTTCCGGATATTAGGATTACTCTGTTCGTTCGCTGCCGGCCCTGACTCTCCACGCTCGGATATTGACGCCTCTTTGTTTGTTCTCCGTTGTCCCAGTCTGCTCCTGTTTGACCCTGTCTGTACGACTACGATTTTGGTTAATAAAGCGTGCATTTGGATCCACCTGTCTTCGTCCCGGTTTGTTTCACTATGAAATTTATAATTAAAATAAATACTTGTAGAAGAAACTTAATGTTCTTTGTTGTTTTGAGGTCATACCAAATGATATCCAAATTTGGTACCTACATACCAGCCATTAAAAAGGTTATTTTTTTCCATATTTGAAAGAGAGTTACAAACCTGCTTAACGCATCTATGGGTCCTTAGCAAATTTGTATATGATGAAAAGTCCTATCTTTAATTAATTTCTGTATAAAAGTCCCAAAATGGTAGTTTTTTTTAAGGTTGCACCACATGATATTTCATAAAATTGAGATTATCGGACAAAGTTTGTTTGAATATTATGATGGAAATATAAATGCAAATGCTTTGCAATTTTATATATCAGGGTTACAAAACACGTTGGAAACATGCCAACTAGTGCAAAAAATTAATCTGAATAAATTTCAAAGATGTTTCCAAAACAAAAGTTATGGCCTGACGGTCGCACCACATGATGTTTTGACACTTTGAATAACAGAAATATTATAAATAACTAATGTTTTTTGAAAAGTTAAAGTTGGTACGTATGTGGCAGAGGTACTTCTTATATATGGCATCTTTTTTTTTTTTTATAAATGTAACCCAATTTTTTACAGAAAAAAATGCAGGAAAGAAAATGTAGGCGTCACGTCACTGACCCATATATATATATATATATATATATATATATATATATATATATATATATTTTTTTTTTTGATATTCATATTTAAATGTAATTTTAATGAGAATATGGAATTGTATTGAATTGTAAACTTCTGACACACTATGTGATGCACAACAATGTGAACTTTGTTGAAGAAGTGGACGGTTGTAATCAGTCACGACGACACACAGACGTGACATATGAGGAAAGATAAGATAATAGTGAGTCAGATAATATTTGCACCTAAACTGATGAATGTCAGAGGAAAGAGCGACAAATCTGTAAATCATTACAGTAAAACAACTCCGGAATTCAGTTTGACCACCCAACACGTCAATGTTCACATTTAAAAACACAGAAATCAGTTTGAAAGTAATTATCTACTAAAAACAAACATAAAACAATAATTAAACAAATAAAAAAATAAATAAATAAATAAATAAGTTAAAACTAGAGTTAAACAGAATTAGATATTCCATTCCTTGCCCAGGAAATGTCATGGACACACAACTATTAGTACAAATGGAAACACACACATACGTGCACACAAACAAAACACAAATTATTAACAGGAAGTGTGACTTACGTTGTACCAGCTCTGGCTTTTCTGAAAGAGAGAGAAAAGAAAATGATTATATTATGGAGAGCAAAAGAGAAGCTATGCAGAGCATTTTTTTTTGCATACACCCCTCACAGCGAGTGTGTATTTACAGACTGTGAAGGTTGGCCGAGGGCCTGTCATGTGGCAGCTGGTAAAGTCTGCTAGACTGACATTTCCTTTGACCGGATAATTACACATGTAAAGTATACATCATTTGGCCTTTCCACAAATAGAGTGAAATAAAGATAGCTGGTTAAATGAGCAGTTTCAAAGCTGATACGCCATGAAAATAAGACAAATTCACACCCGCATGAACCAAAATAGAAACTTAAAGAGACTTTAAAGGGGGTGTTTGTGTACAGGGGTGAAGTGACATCACTACCGCTCTATTTATAACCCAAACACAGTACAGCTCATTCTAGATGAGCCTAAATGTTATTTCACTAAAGACAAAAACAAAAAACTAATTAAAGACCCTATTTCTTGTAAGTATGTCATTATTTCTTATATTGTGACTTTATTACTTTATTTCTTATATTATGACATAAACCTTGCAATGCGACTTTATTCCTCATAATTACTACTTTATACCTGTAATTATGACATATCTCACAATGTGGCTTTATTTCTCGTAATTATGACTTGTATCTCACAATGAGATTTCATTCCTTATAATTATGACTTCATATCTATGCAAAGTGACTGTTTCTCATATTTAAAACATATCTCACAATGTGACTTTGTTCCTCATAATTATGACTTTATAACTGTGCAAAGTGACTTTATTTCTCATATTTAAAACATACCTCGCAATGTGACTTTATTTCTCATAATTAGGACTTTATATCTTACAATGTGATTTTGCTCTTTATAATTATGACTTTATATTTCAAAATGTGCCTTAATTTTTTATAATTATGAATATATATCTCACAAAGTTCCTTTATTTCTTGTATTTGAGATTATAATATAATTTTATTTCTCATAAATAGGACTTTGTATCTCACCATTTGACTACATTCCTCATAATTATGACTTTATATCTCGTAATGTGCCCTCATTTCTTATAATTATGACAATTTCTCACAGTGATTTTATTTCTTGTAATTATGACTTTGTATCTCGCAATGTGACTTCATTCCTCATAATGACATTATATCTGTGCAAAGTGACGTTATTTCTCATATTTAAGTAATTATAACTTTGTATCTTATATTGTGACTTTATTTTTTAATAACTATGACTTTATATCTCGTAATGTGCCTTTGGTTCTTATAATTATGACTATATCTTACAAAGGGACTTTATTTTTTGATATTAAGACTTTGTATGACTCATAAAATCATAAAAAAATCCTCATAATTAGGACTTTATATCTCGAAATGTGCCTTAATTTCTTATAATATATCTCACAAAGTTTATTTCTTGTAATCTCTTAATGTAATTTTATTCCTCATAAACAGGACTTTGTATCTCACAATGTGACTTCATTCCTCATAATTATGACTTTATATCTTATAATGTGCCTTAATTTCTTATAATTATGACAATATCTCAGTGATTTTATTTCTCGTAAAAGTGACTTTATTTCCCATAATTAAGACACATCTTGCAATGTGACTTTATTTCTCATAATTAGGACTTTACTTCTTACAATGTGACTTTATTCCTTATAATTACGACTTTATATCTTGTAATGTGCCTTAATTTCTTATAATTATGACAATATCTTACAAGGTGACTTTATTTCTTGTAATTATGACTTTATATCTTACAAGTTGACTTTATTTTATCATAACTAGACTTTAATCTTGTAATGTGCCTTTGGTTCTTATAATTATGACTATTTCTTACAAAGTGACTATTTCTTGTAATTATGACATATCTCACAATGTGGCTTTATTTCTCATAATTATGACTTGTATCTCAAAATGAGATTTCATTCCTTATAATTATGACTTCATATCTATGCAAAGTGACTTTATTTCTTGTAATTGTGACTTCATATCTCGTAATGTGACTTTAGTTCTTATAACCATGACTTTATTTCTTGTAACTATGACATATATCACAATGTGGTTTTATTTCTATAATTATGACTTTATATCTTACAATGTGACTTTATTCCTCATAATTATGACCTTACATCTTGTAATATGCCTTTAGTTCTTCTAATTATGAGTTATATATAAGTGGCTTTATTTTTTTGTATTGATGACATATATCACATTGTGACTTTATTTTTCATAATTATGACTTTATATCTCGCAAACTGACTTTATTTCTTATATTTGTGACAGTGTATATCACAATGTGACTAATTCTCACAATTACGACTATATTGTGCAATGTGACTTTATTTCTCACAATTACGACTTTATATCTCACAATGTGAGTTTATTTATTATTTACAGACATTACATATTGCAAAGCCACAATATGACTCTTCAGGCTGATACATGAACTAAAAGAACCCTTTGATATATCCCACCAAAGCTTCCTGTTTGTACACGGATGTACAGCAACAAAGGACACAAGTTTGCATTCATTGAAATCATTTCATGGGCATGATTAGAGGCCTAGGAATCAACTCAGGAAGACATGGAAAAAAAAAAGAATAATGTCTTCGTCAACAGAAAAGGTAGTGTGAGATATACGTCTTTCCACAAACACTCTGCATTATGATGATAAACTGGATTTATTTATCTTCTTTATGACAGGCCAGTTTCTAAATGAAAAACAATGAGGGAATCACTTAAGGCGAGGACAAACTCTGCTGCTATACATAATGGGCTCTCTTGTTTTATAGTCTAGGTTAAAGTGAGCAGATAAAATGAAAAGAAATATGTGTCAGCCGATAAGCTGTTCAATTAGCCTACTACCCCTAAACACACGAGGTGTGTGTGTGTGTGTGTGTGTGTGTATGTATGTATGTGTGTGTGCGCACGCTACTTTTGAAAGATTAGCTGGACCTGTAGAACACAGCTTTATTTGTGTCTCGTTCATGACCCTTTAAACCTATAGATCAACTCACACAGACCTGCTAACACACATACTGGTCTATTCCGTCAAGGCTCAGGGATTGGATGGTTTAATGTGGGCTAATCCGATCTAAACTCAAGAGGGGTGCGAGACAGGTCTCTTGTGTGTACATGTGGACAGAGAGAGAGAGAGAGAGAGATAGAGATAAGGGCTTGGAAGAATACAGTACTCAACATGTAAAGTGGATCAAAGCCTTTTGTCAAAATTGTCCTAAAAACACAACAATACCTGTTCTTGTCTTAGGACTATTTTAATGAACTTTTTTTGATCCACTTCAAATGCTGACTACTGTATTTGAGGTGCGCTAACAAGTATGAACTAACACTTAAGGTAGCATTAGTTTAGGGGTCAGGGGTCAAACGAAGAACAACATGAAATGCTTACTTTAATCAGGTTTAATCTGTCATACTGTAAAGCAATGAAAACAGAATGAAAAAGAAAACCAAGGAGAAACTGGAAGCTTATTTAATGCATACTCTATTCGAAAATACTGTTATCCAATGTGACTTACAATGTATGTGTGTTCTAGAAATTGAACCCATAACCTTGGTATCGCTAGCATGCTTTACTACATCTAAAACCTAGTAAGCTGTCTACCTAATAGCATTTTAAAGCATCATAAATACACTCCTGACATGAATGCCGCTCTAAAAAGGCAGTAACATTATGCTGCCTTGCAAGATTAATACATTATTATAGCATAATTGCACGGCTTTCTCGCTATAAACAAACAAACAAACAAACAAACGATAGTGGCCTGCTGGTAATTTTTTCTGATTTGACATTTTCATTATCTTGCATTGGTAACAAGCCCCCATGAGCATTCATTCTTGGGGTTGCCAGATGTAAAATATTTAAATCCCCTAATAAGAGCTTTTCTCCCAAATGGATACATTTTCTGCTTGGGTGCGATTACATTTTCCCAACCACATCTCCTTAATGTCAATGTCTATAATAAATTCAAATATGAATTTTGATTGTATTTGTGAAAAACATGGGTTTCATATAATGTATATGACAAAATCTGATGTTATCGAGGGATCTATTATTATTATTATTATTAAACAGGATCAAGAGTGGCAAATACACCTGCTAACAAGAAAGCGGATGGAGAGAAAGGAGTCTGTGGATGTATTTGTTTACCTAAACACTTGGACACACTTGCATTCACACAAACAGAGTGAGACAAGACAAATCAATAACACTGAAACAGACAACAGAACGAGCACAGGAAGAGGAATACAGACATGTAGGGTGAAAGACTGAGTGAATACAGAACAGAAGAGAGAAATGCTTACTTTGGAAAGTCGCTTGTGAGACTAGCATGCATCGAGGAGAAAAACAGAAATCAGAAAACGGAACACAAATCAGAACAACCACAAACAGCGAGAAGAACATGATAGTCAAGATTAGATCAAAGACATTTTATATGACATCAGCAAAAGTATCAAACTCTAGAAAAAAAACAGTACAGTGAGTGAGAAAAATGAAAGGAAATAGGCAGAACAAGCGACTATAACAGCTGAAATGAAAACAGACAGAATGATGACGTGAGCTCCTATGCACTCAATGTATATAACAGTCAAATAACAATGTCTTTCTATTCATTCACTCAGTTGTTTACTGACTCCCTCCATTCATGCATGCATTTATTCATTCATTCATTTTCACATGTGAATGTGATTTTTGAGTTGTTTCAGACATTGAAAGCTACATGAACAAATCAGCAGCTGTTTGGCTTGATTTCTGTTTGTTTTGAAAATTAATAAATTATATAAAAAGGACAGATACCTCAGGATATTCTCAGGAAATTATGCCATTTGAGCAGAACACACCACTACTTTTGAATGTCTGCCAATAGAGACAGATGGGAACAGATAGTTACTACATCTGCCACCAGAGGCTAACTGGACAATGCTTATTTAACTGAACTATATAGACATTTATATATACAGGGTGCGATTTTATTATTATATATATAAAAATATATAAAAACATCCGGTGAACCCACTCCTACATCCGGTTCTGAATCAAATGATTCATGTTATGTCCGGTTCTGAATCAAATGATTCGCGATATGTGCTTTAAAGCCCAGTTCTGAATCAAATGATTCGCGATATGCGTTTAAAGCCCGGTTCTGAATCAAATGATTCGCAATATGCGCTTTAAAGCCCGATTCTGAATTAAATGATTTGCGATACGCGCTTTAATGTCCAGTTCTGAATCAAATGCTTTGCCATACACACTTTGAACTCCCGTTTTAAAAAATGATTTGCGATACGTACTTTAAAGCCCGGTTCTGAATCAAATGATTCACCCTAGCACTTTGAACTCCCGTTTTAAAAAATGATTTGCGATACACACTTTAAAGTCTCGTTTTAAATCAAATGATTCGCGATACGTGCTTTAAAGTCCAGTTCTGAATCAAATGACTCGTCATACGCGCAAGTCCCGTTTTAAATCAAATACGTGCTCTGATGTCCTGTTCTGAGGAGCGTTTCGAAACAGTGAATCATCTTGCAACACAGTGGTTTATGGATTCTGAGTTTCAAAAAGCTCCATTGATAGGCTACTGTGATCTTTGCTCGCTTTGTGTAATTTATTAATTGTTTCAAATGAAATTGTTACAATTAATAGGCCTAACTTACAATGTTTTTATTAAATTGTGATCACGTTAGACACAGTTTCCATCGTATTGAAAACATTTCATGACATGACACTCATTATCTGGTGCTTGCTTTTAACACTGATTATAAGAAATGTTTCTTGAGCATATTAGGATGATTTTTGAAGGATCGTGTGACACTGAAGACTGGAGTAATGGTGCTGAAAATTCTGCTTTGCATCACAGAAATAAATTACAGTTTTAAACATATTTAAAAAGAAAACTTATTTTAAATTGTAATAATATTTTACTGTATTTTTTTTTTTTATCAAATAATTGCTGCCTTGGTAAGCAGAAGATACTTCTTTTAAAATCATTTTAAAAATTCTTCATGTGTTTCCCATTACAATGCTACTACTTAATTAGAGTTTTTTTAAAGAACCCAAACAAATAAGCATCTTCCTATCATTTTTTATTTTTTTTTCATAAATCATAAATGGCAATTTGGTTTCCTGAGAATAAGCCTTGAAGTTCTGTAATTGTATCTGAGGGTGAAACTATTATTCTGCTGCTGCTTCACCCTTTCCTGACTTTCTATGTTCATATAACACAGGAGTGATTTGGTGGAAGATGAGAAGGTTTGCTTTACTGTCTGTTTATTGCACTTGAACATGAGAACAACAGAATTTCAATGTGAAAATAAATATGTAATAAATAAATCAGATTTTCCAGTAATATAATAGACCTGCACTTGTAAAATAGTTTATCTAATTAGAGTCTATGGGTTGGACACATGCTATGATTGGACAACAAGGGGCAAGGTAGGACATGGCCGCTCCACATATTTAAATGCATCATATCCAGTACACAGCAGGTTTCCCAGCAGAGGTGATGCTGTAGAATGACTAGGGTTGGTGAAGAACCATAGAGGAACCCAAAAGGTGGGGCTGGATGAGGACATACCTTAGAGTTCTTGCCCCCGCTGCGTGTGGACTGGCCGGAGAAGGTGCGAGTGACCAGCTGCTCAGGGGTGGAGGGGGACTTGGAGGTGTCGGACTGCTCTGAGCCTTTCTCCACCATGGTGTCTGTCTCGTTGTTCTGCAGAATGGGAGATCGACAGCGCTTCCGCAGAACCGGAGAGCAGGCAGGGGAACTCCGGTTAGAGTTACTGGCAGTGCTGGAGAGACAAGAGATGGACAGATGAAGAATTTCTTTGAAACACATTTGGTCATTTAGGTTTAGAGCACCTAACCAACATTTGAACTACCAATGAAAACAACATAAACATCTTAGATTTTATAATTACAAGCATATGCACTGAATATGCTATTATTGAATACCGTTTTATAATGTACTGCAATACATTGATGTGCAAATAGTATTCAGCAAGGGTTGCACTAAGTACAGTTGAAGTCAAAAGTTTACATACACCTTGCAGAATCTGTAAATGTTAACTAATTACCAAAATAAGAGGGATCATACAAAATGCTTGTTATTTTTTATTTAGTACTGACCTGAATAAGATATTTCCTATAAAAGATGTTTACATATAGTCCACAAGAGAAAATAATTGTTGAATTTATAAAAATGACCCTGTTACAAAAGTTTACATACACTTCTTAATACTGTGTTGTTACCTGAATGATCCACATCTGTTTTTTTTTTTTAGTTGTTCATAAGTCCCTTGTTCATCCTGAACAGTTAAACTGGCCTTCAGGTCCCACAAATTCTTTGGGTTTTCAGCAATTTTGTGTATTTGAACCCTTTCTAGCAATGACTGTATGATTTTAAGATCCATTTTTTTCAAACGGAGGAAACTGAGGGACTGCAGCAATTACAGAAGGTTCAAATGCTCACTGATGCTTCAGAAGGAAAAGCAATGCATTAAGAGCCGGGGGGTGTAAACTTTTGAACGGAATGAGGCTATGCACATTTTTATTATTTATTTGCCTAAATATCATGTTTTTTTATGTAGTACTGCCCTTCAGAAGCTATAGAAGAGTTACATGTTTCCCAGAAGACAAAATCAGTTTTTTTTGTTTTGTTTTTTCGTATCTTTAAATTTTACGTTTTCACCCCCTGGCTTATAATGCATCTCAAAATCATACAGTCATTGTTAAAAAGGGTTCAAATACACAAAAGTGCTGAAAAAAACAAAGTATTGTGGAGACCTGAAGTATTTTATTGAAAAACAGCGGGCAGTTTAACTGTTCAGGACAAACAAACTCATGAACAACTATCACTAAACAAACAAGCAAACACAGCTGTGGATCATTCAGGTAATACATTTTGACCCTGTGAACAGGGTCATTTTTATAAATTGAACTATTATTTTCTCTTGTGGACTATATGTAAACATCTTTATGTGAAATATCTTAGTAAGGTCAGTACTAATTAAAAAATAACATGCATTTTGTATGATCCCTCTTATTTTGGTAAAATAACTCAGATTTAGCAGATTCTGCAAGGTGTACGTAAACACAAGTGACCACAGACCGACTGATGTCATTATAGCAGATACACACAAAAAACAGTTCATAAACAAGCCAAACAGTATTAAAATCATCACAACCTCAGCAATGCAGTGCCATACTGAACACTACATTTTTAAAAAAAAATGATCTTACCAAATGAACACACACATACACAATTCCACATGTACGTGCACACTACATCCTTACATGAATATGTAACCAAACTGCATGCTGACTTGTCTCTGTGGATGCTTGACTCTCTCCAGTTTCCAACGGGAGCAACCTGGTCACATTATAGGCTCTTATGCAACATCTTACATCACTACTAGCCAATCAAAACTGTAAAACGAGGTCACTACGCTATTCTACAGTTTCAGTGAGGCCTTGAGTGTGTGTGGACTGATCACACTGATTAGCACAGATAGCCACCCGCTGTGGTCTGTCAGGTGCACTGCTAAAGACACGCTAATCATAGCGTCAGTCTAGCAATCTAACGGACAACAGAAAATCACTGCTTCCGTTGATTTTGCACAACCTAGAGAGGTAGAATAAATTTCAGCAAAATATCAGAAAAACTTTTCCACTTTCATGTTTCTTAACATGTTTAAGTATACTATTAAATAGGTGTATTATGTAAAAATAAAGTGTGTTTAAAGAACTTTTTTTGTTAAGGGAGTCTTTGTATGATCTTCTTTGTATGTTCAATTTGTAAACACTGGGTTGGTACTTCTGCAGCGATGTAGTACGGTTTTGAAGTTGGGGAAGAAAACGAGATGGGAGTTTTTCGGCATACCTTAACTGTATTGACCCGGATCACACAGACTACGCATGCGCATCGCAAAGACGAGAAAAGACAAACATTTGAAGTTAAAAGTATATGAATTGTCAATCGTTTTGCTAGATAAGACCGTTCTTCATTGGCTGGGGTCGTTTAAAGCCCTTTGAAGCTGGATTTAAACTGCATTTTGGAAGTTCAAACTTGGGGGCACCATAGAAGTCCATTATATGGAGAGGAATCCTGAAATGTTTTCCTCAACAAAACATAATTTCTTTACGACTGAAGAAAGAAAGACATGAACATCTTGGATGTAAAGGGGGTGAGTACATTATACATAAGCTAATAGTAAAATAGCTGGGTACTATAGGTGCTGCACTTATGGTACGGCAACAAAGTTCCTTGATTATTACGCCGGAATGAGAGTATAGTTCCTATCCATATCAGCTTAGAAAATCGCAACTTTTCATTTTCTGTCGGTCTTAGTACACAATGTCACTACAGAAGAGTCAAGTTTTAAATAGGAAAAATATCGAAACTCTTTGGTCATTTTTGAGCGAGATGCTAATGGTCTAATCGGATTCAATAATTTATGCTAAGCTATGCTAAAAGTGCGGAGATCGGCTGAATAGATTCGAAAACCTTAAAACTCTTCTGTTTAACTCTAGCGGAGTTGGAAAATGAGCCTATTTTAAAAAAAAGTGGAGTGTTCCTTTAAATAGTTTAAAAATCACATTAAAATGTGAACGCAAGAATCGTTAAGCAAAATCGCAATGCATGTGTCATACCAAATACCCGGTTATTGGACATCTGGAACCAGTTCTCGCTAAAAGAAAACTTTCTAACTGTTGACAATTTTTTGAAGTCTTCACACTTCCTCTTTTTCCTCCTTGAATTTATTCACCAATCAGATCTCAGAGAAATGCTTCATAGTGGTTTGTTCCATCCCACGTTAAAAGGTAAATGTGTGAAGGAGGATGAATTTCTGTTTGTGTGAGACCCAGTCAAGCGGAAAGGGCCGACCATCCTAAATAATGGGAATGACGCGCACACACACTCGCAGTGCCAGCTTTTTTCCTTTTGCTGTTGCCCTGCCACGAGTGAATATGTTTCCATGGAAACAGTCAGTGCAGGACTGGCCAAGTTTGGAAGTGGTTGGACTCCACAGGGAAGAGGAAAGACAGAGAGAGAGAGGGAGGGAGAGAGAGATGGTGGAATGTTAGATAACAAACGCAGGCGTGCTTTTATGATGTTATCAAAGAGAACCAATCAGAGCATTCAATTCAACATCCAAACACAATCATACTCACAGGTGCACAACACCGCGATGTGTGATGTGCGTGTTTGTGCAAGCATGACACGACAGTTCTGCTGTGTTAATGTTGCTATGGTAACAGGGCTGTTTTGCAATATTCAGAGTGTTGTGCTAAATATAACAGCTCACACTGTCAGCTCTCCTCATACGACTCAATATTCTCTCCAGCAAAGACATTTCTATTTGTTTTTCATTCATTGCTATGCATGCTATTCATTTATCCTTACAAATGTTTACCATGGCTTCCAACAAAATATCATTGTTACTTAAGTAAAATATGCATACACACTGCTGTTTAAAAGTTTGGGAACAGTAAGATTTTTAATTTTTAATTTTTTTAAAGAAGTCTTTTCTCCTCATCAGGGCTGCATTTATTTGATTAAAAAAAATAAAAAAACAGTAATATTGTGAAATATTATTGCAATTTAAAAAGTGGTTTTCTATTTTAATACACTTTAAACTAAAATGTATTCCTGTGATGCAAAGCTGAATTTTCAGCATCATTACTCGCGTCTTCAGTGTCACATTATCCTTCAGAAATCATTCAGAACCTGAGATACTGTGATCAGGATTCTTTGATGAATAAAAAGTTAAAAAGAACTTAATTTATTCAAAATAGAAACCTTTTCTAACAATAGAACTCTTTAGTATCACTTTTGATCAGTTTCACACATCCTTGCTGAGTAAAAATATTAATTTCTTTCAAAGAAAGAAAGAAAGAAAAAAAAAAGACTGACTCTAAACTTTTACCATTAGTGTATAGAGTTATAAAAGATTTCTATTTTAAATAATGTTCTTTATGTTGTTTTATTCATCACAGAATCCTGAAAAAGGTATCACAGGTTCCAAAAAATATTAAGCAGCACAACTGTTTGCAACATTGATAATAAATCAGCATATTAGAATGATTTCTGAAGCATCATGTGACACTGAAGACTGGAGTAATGATGCTGAAAATTCAGCTTTGTATCACAGGTATACATTCTATTTTAAAGTATATTAAAACAGAAAACCACTATTTTAAATTGCAATAATATGTCACAATATTACAGTTTTTCTCTATATTCTTAATCAAATAAATGTAGCCTTGATCAGCAGAAAATACTTCTTTAAAACATTAAAATACTTGCTGATCCCAAAATTTTAAACGGCAGTGTATGCATAATATACTTTTTTTTTTAAATGCACCTAGGAAAAAAGTTTAATTCACTGCTGCTTATCAATAGCTAGTAAGGCAGTTGTTATGTTTATGTATGGTGTTGAATTAAAGGATGTAAAATATGGTCATGCAGAATAAGGCATTAATATATGCTTTATAAATAGCCTAAATGTTAGTAATATGCATGCTAATAAGCAACTAGTTAATAGTGAGTGTTATTTAGCTTTGGAATTTATTAGTATTTCCAGGTTTTTCATGACTAAGGGATCCCTACAGTATATGGTATTTTGATGAAAACTATGGCTGTTTTTGTTAGATACCATTTAGAAGTTAACAAAAGAGAAAGAAAAAGAAAATGAAACCATACCCTGATTTCAGAATAAAACATTCTAAAACTGGGACTCCTGAAAATGAATGATCCCACTCTCGCTTTATTGTCAAAGGACCCCAAAACGTCTCTGGCCTTTCTCTGAACTGTCACGGGTCCAAACAAGAATGGCCCTGTCCAGTTTGCCATGGGAAGGACTGTGGGCTGTTCCGGAAGGCTCTGTTTTTACTGCAGAACTGGCTGAGCGTGAATAATGACCAACTGCCAGGACCCCTCTTACACACAAACAAACACACACACACACACACACACACACACACACACACACACATGCACCAATCTTTCTAATAGTCTGCTGAGAGAGGAAAAGCAGTCAGGCTACACTTTACACAAAACAGTTTTCTTACTCCATTAGCAAACTTTTGAGCATACGTATAGGGAAAAGTTCAGAACAACATGTTTTATATTTTGTATTTTTATTTATTTTATTTTTTTTTTAGGGTACAAAAATTCTTTAAAAAAAAATTGATCTTGTTTTAAGCATGTTTCCACATTTTAATTGGAAAACAAGTCTGCAAGCATGGATGTGCTTGGGAGTGAGCATGTGCACTCTCAAACACACTCCCTCAGGTTTAGCAAAGAGACAGATCAGACCTCTGTCACTCAACCTGTCTGTCTGTCTCAGCATGGAAAGGTAAACAACACCTGCTGCTAATATACAACTACAAAATACAGACAGAACAACCATTGTTTGATTCATCATAACAAACAAATAAATACACATACTAAGAAGAACACATGCACACACCACTTTTAGAAAAAATGTAAAACACTGTCACTCTGGTGGTGCCCTAAGATACACATCTGTACCTTATTTACCTCTAACTTGTACATATTAGTACTTTACAATATTTCTGAATAACTTTGTCTCAATTCCCAAAACATTAAGTTCAGATGTCTTAACAATTAGTTTCCTGTACAAATTTGATTTGGATTTCTTATTGATTTAAGCAAATTGCATGTGTTTTGCTATGTGTATAATTGTCATTGCACAATAACTACATGCACATGGATTGATTGAATTGATTCTCAGCGAATTCTTCAAAACTTCTAAACATTCTTTTGTTGTGTGAGCATCACATGAAAAATAATCCATTCAGTTATTAAAATCTGTCAGATGTGTGTGTATTCAATACATATCTGACATGGAATGGCAGATGGTTTGACATTAGGGTTGTAAAGGGGTGGAAAATGTCCAGTAAAACTTTCCAAGATTTTTTGCAAACTTTCAGAAAAATGTAGTAAACAAATTTACTGAAAATGTTCCACTCCTTTGAAACTTGCCTTTGTAATGAAATATAGGAATCACAATTTTGCCAGTCAACAGTCAAAGTTTGCGAGCATATACACTATATTGCCAAAAGTATTGGAGCACCCCCTTCTAATGAACAGGTTTGACTACTTTAGTAATTTCCATGAATACAAATCTTAATGTTTAAGCATTTAATGATGTTCTAGGGGATTGTGTGCTTTCAATTTTATAGCAACAGTTTGGACGGGTCTTATTTCTATTCTAACATGACAATGCCTCTGTGTATGAGGCATGGTTAAAAAAAAAAAAAAAAGATTGATTTAGTGTGGAAAAACTTGACTGATCTGCATAAAGCCAAGTCCTAATCCCAGCTGAACACCTCTGGTGTGACTTTAAATGCAGACCTTGAGCCAAAAACTCACCACCAAACAAACTTAACTTGTACATATGGGTACAGTCATTTTAGACACTTCCAAAACCGTTGCAACAGAGATGGAAATACAATTTTTAAATACATGAATTATGTATCTTTGTTGCTTTTTGCCTTTTCTGTTGTAAAGAAGGAGGTGTCCCAGTAGTTCATATAGTGTATGTACAAATCATTGGTGTTTGGTAAAGTTTTTGGTCTCAAGGTCTGCATTTAAAGTCACACCAGAGGTGTTCAGCTGGTATTAGGAATTTGCTTTCTGCAGACCAGTCAAGTTTTTCCATACTGACTGAATCAATAATTCCTTTTTGAACCCTGCCTACCATAGAGGCATTGTCATGTTAGAATAAAAAGTAGTCAAACCCGTGCATTAGAAGGGGGTGTCCCAATACTTTTGGCAATATAGTGTATATGTGCTTTTTGCCTAGCACAATCACTAGCATTTTTGAAAAGGAAGAACATCACAACCATAAACCACAGCAGACACAGCATTACTGTATATTTGTATAGTAAATTTATGTTGTAAACTGACCATTCACAGTTGCTTGTTGTGGAAGAAGAACAGGAAGATATGTAAGAATGTGTAGCGGTGGACAACAGAGTATCTAAAAATTAATAAGCAATAGTGAATTTCCAGTTTATATGTAACATTTTTACAAAAGTAAATGTGCTGTATAAATATTTTTTGCGTATTATAGTATTGACTTCTTCCAATACATTTGTACCTGTTAGAGGTAGAGGAATAGACGACAGAACAACAGAACAAACGACAGTTAGATACATAGATAAATAGACAGATAGACAGACGCTAGTTTACAATCCACATTTTGTGATGAAATGCAGTGATCTGTTGTAAACAGATGTGTGTGTTGACAGACAGACACACAGTGTGGGAGTGACAGACACCATGCGCCGCACCCTATTCCTGCTGCCGAATCAAAACACACAGTCACACACACTCCTCCTCATGTTAGAATGACACACACTGTCAGACAGAGAGAGAGGAGAGACAGGCAGACAAGTGACGGAAAGAAACCAATCTGCATTAAGAGGCTTAGACGAGAGCGCGTCGGTATGAACCCGTTAAATAATGAGGCAGCGATTATGCCGCCTCAACGCTCAAACACAGCATAACCAATGCAGAACCTGCTTAGAACAAACACAAACGGCTGAAATATTCAGTCTGTCAGGACTAACCTTGCTGCCATGTATCACGGCTCCGCTGCGCTCTGCACCACTAAGAGTAAAGGAGAGATGGATGGATGGAGAAACAGAAGTGAGGGTGAACAGATGCATTCCCAAACGGATGAAGAAGACGGTACGGAGGATGAGAAAATCGGCACTAGCTCTCTGTCTGCGAGAGCGTCTCTCCCTCTCTCCTCATGCTTGCAGCAGCTCTCTCGTTCTCTCTCTCATCTAAGAGATCAGGGCTTGAGAGACGCTACGTCTCATGCACCGTTTGGAGGGGGTGTTGGAGAACGATGAGAGAGAGAGAGAGAGAGAGAGAGAGAGAGACTGAGAGAAAAGCTAGAGGAAGAGTAGGTGAGAAAATGATGGAGACAAAACCCACTGTGCAAAAGAGCCAAAGTGAGAGAGAAAGAGAGAGAGATGCATTCTGGTGGCTTGGCACACAGAGCCATTGGCTTGTTAATTATTCAGGCTTGATGAAAGAAACAGATCTGACATCATTCACTTTCAGTTCACTTTACAGACCACACACACACACACACACACACACATATAAAACCCACACATGTTCACACTCACACACAAACACAAACAGGCACAAGTTCACAAAACACTGCAAAAAAAGTAAACCTATTTATAAATGAATTATGTTTGGGGGGGGGTAAAAAAAAAAAAACCTTTTTGAATTTGAAGATCAGGGTATTTAACTTATTTTGTAAGTATCTTCTGTAGTTCCGAATGGCTGCATTAAATGAAAAAAATATATATATACTCTGGCAAAATAAGAAAAATGTACACATCCTCATTCTGTTCAAAAGTTTACACCCCTGGTTCTTAAAATGCATATTTTTTCCTTCTGAAGCATCAGTGAGTTTGTACCTTCTGTAATAGTTGCATATGAGTCCCTCAGTGTGAGTTGTCCTGTGTAAAAAGGTGGATCTCAAAATCTTACAGTCATTGTTGAAAAGAGTTCAAATACACAAAAATGCTGAAAAACCAAACAATCTGACTTTTCTGAATAGCGGGCAGCTCTGTCTATATATAAACTTAATCAAAGTTGTTCTAAGACATAGGACAACTTTGATGAAAGGCTTTGGTCTACTTCAAATGTTGACTAGTGTATATAGCTGATGATAGTCTGAAAAATAATTGCTGTTGCTCTCATTATCAGGATCTTGTGGCCTTTTTTAACCTTTTAAGTTAATCAGCAGATTTCTGAGAAAGATTGAGTCTAGTGATCCTAGTAAACAAATTTTAACAGTTCAGTAGGTACATATGCATAAGTACATAAAAAATAAATAAGGACATACAGAATACTCATCATTAAATCATGATTGTCATCTTCTGTTCTCTGTCTAAAAATCTAGTGACTGAAAAACTGAACCCAAATAGGCAGATCTTTCAGAACCTGTGAAGGGATTCTCGTACTCTCTTACGAAAGCCACAAATTAGGATCAACTAAATGCTGGATTTTCAAAAGAATGTGAAAAATGTAAAGTTCGCAGCACAGAATCGGTCTGTTATTGTGGCGACATTTCCACGCCCCAAACACGACGCGGCACAAAGCGAAACATTACTGGTTGCTTTACCTGTCAGTCATATGGCTTAATGACTGGCCTTGGCCATTCAAAGCGGCCAAAGTTCTCAGACCTTCTGCCATCAGTCTGAAGGTCTGGCTACGCGAGACTATGTCACATTGACAAAGAAGCTGAGAATGGCTTGATTTGAAAAAGGGGAAATTATTTTTACAGATTTAATAAAAAAATATAGGGTAGACACACACTGCCAACACACATTCATGTTCAAACAACATGCAAAAGTGAACTTCACATCCGATGACCCCTTTAAACTGCCTGTTTTTCATGATGTCCGATGAGCAACACTGGCGTATTCTTGTGAAGAAAGTGTATGTGCAAAACTGAAAAGGTTTGTGTGTGGTTTCTCCTACAGTAAGAGTGTTGAATCTGAAGCATGGGGACCAGTGTTCTGTCGTCAGCTGCTTTTGTTTCGTTTACAGCGTTGTCATGGCAACCCGGCCTTGGCAGGACTTGGCTGGGTCGGAAGTTCCCGCTAACGGCTGTTATCATAGTAGAGCCACATCCATGGCGACAGCAGCAGCCGTTCACTTACAGGCTGCTGAGGTGTGACAGAAACACCATCAACCCATAACACAAACACAAGCAGCACACACGTGGATGCACAGCCCTGCACAAACACTACTCTGAGACCTGAGCTGGTCTCAGACTGACTTACATGAAGCTTCCCACAGGGGGCGCTCCTCTAAAACAACACACTCACTAGACTAGAGGAAGGCCTCCTATAAAACAAATAATTGTATAATATTTTAATCAGAATGCATTCAATTGATTAAAAGTGACTTAAAAAACATCTGTATTTCAAATAAATGATGTTCTTTTGAACTTTCTACAATATAGTTGCATCTTTCTACAATAGGAAGCATCAGACCAACTGCAGCAATGAGTAATTAAAGCCATTTTAAGGCGATTTTAGTCAAAATGGGTAAAAAATCATGAAAACAACCACAAGTAATATGATTTAATCGGTTATCACTTTTCGATTGTACACCAATTTATTGGTAAAAATGTAGCATTTTATATCATAATACTCTATTGAAGTCAATGTCAATTTCATGTTTTGTTCAATTATGGTGCCACCAAGAGGCACAATCTCACCAATTTTTTTATATGTCCTTAGAGTGTGCCCATACATAAGTGTGTTAAATTTGGTGAAAATATCTCATTTTGTTTTGGAGTTATAGGCATTTTATATATGAGAAGAGAATTAATGATAGATGGCTGACATTTGTTTGCATTTTTTTGCCACTTACTATCAAAATTTTGACAATTGGCCATTAGTGTGTGGTTTCAGAAAGGAGTAACATTTCTAAGATACTGGCAAATGTTTTTTAAGCACTAAAATGCAATGTTGCATAAACTATAAGGCAAAACCTGGCATGTTTGGTATCGCTGGACTCGGCAAGGATTCAGGAGTCTAAAAACGTGCAAATATTTGCTTTTATTACTAGGTGGCACTGGCTCAGAACTTCTCAGGCTCCTTCAGGGCATCGTGCTGATGACCCATACTGAGTTTTATAACGATACGTCAATGCGTTCGTTGAATATAGCATTTTACTACATAATTCAAAATGGCCGATGCCCAAAATGGCTAATTATCATAGGATAATTGGGTATCATTCAACTCAGCATGATGCACCGATTCTAAAGAGACCAGCTTTGGCCAAACCATTCAGAAGTTATAAGCTAATATAGCCATTTATTTACATTTTTTTATTTAATATTTCTTGTTGAAGCTAATAGACATTAAAATCTTGTCAACACCAAGCATATGTGTGTGTATGAATCATAGACTCCAACCCACAAAATTTTAATTACCTGCCCTTATTCTCACATCTAATAAAACGGGAGTGAATCAGTACTGTTCTGAGAAGTCAGTGTGCGTGTCTATATGTCCAAACAGGGATTTGTACACAACATTTCAGAAGCCTTGTGCTACTGCCATTTATGAGCAAGGTCATTCCCATAGGACTCACTGAGTAAATCAGCAATGCCAAGACAAGTGGCCTCCAATGGCAACACCACACAATCTCATTGGCTGAAGCAAAGGAGGACTGATCCAACTCAGCACTGATGAGGTCACACAATGCAATTCAATTTAGACAAACAGTCAAATGAACGACACTGAGGAAACCAAATCTATCTTTGTGACAACTTGGAGCCATTGTAGCCCACTGGAGCTGCCAACTGGGTTCAGTTACTGGTACAACAGGAAACTAGTTTAGTAATGGTAACTGGTGGAAAATTGCCTCCTGTTGATTAATGTACTGAGTAATGTACAGAACATACATTTGAGGTCAAAAGTTTACATATCTTGCAGAATCTGCAATATGATAATTATTTTACTAAAATAAGAGAGATTATATAAAATGCATGTTATTTTTTAAATAGCACTGACCTAAATAAGATGAAGATTTTTACATATAGTCCACAATAGAAAAAAAAAAGATAAATTGATAAAAATTACCCCGTTCAAGAGCTTACATATACTTGATTTGTAATACTGTGTAACAGCTGTGTTTTTGTTTTGATTTGTTTAGTGATGGTTGTTAATTGGAGTCCTTGTTTGTCCTGAACAGTTAAACTGCCAACTGTTTTTCAGAAAAATCCTTCAGGTCCCACAAATTCTTTGGTTTTTCAGCATGTTTGTGTATTTGAACCCTTTCCAACAATGACTGTATGTTTTTGAGATCCATTTTTTCATGCTGAAGACAATCTGTTCAAAAGATACTGTTCAAAGGTATATTTTGAAGGGCAGTTCAGAAAAAATAAAAAATAAAATATGTTCAAAAGTTTACACCCCTGGCTCTTAATGCATCATTTTTTCTTCTGGAGCATAAGTGAGCATTTGAACCTTCTGTAATAGTAGGGCCCTATGATTTCCGCGATGCGGAAATCGCGGAATCCAGTCATAAAAATGGAATGTATTATTAAATGCGGAATGTCATGGAATTTGTTAAAGTTTGGAAGAACTAATCAAAAGTACGCCATCAAGCTAATCAAATCGCGTTTTGAACTATGTGTAAATATTAAGCCGCAAAAAGACTATTTACATACGAATCCTGGATGTTCCTTGTTCCTGTTTTTATGAATGGAGCAGATGCGCGAGTTTGTTTACTATACATAGTGACGCATGCGTATCGCTCGCGTGATTTCAGCATCTGACATCTCAACAAATGAGGACATAAATGCCTGAACAACATCTCCAGAACTGCTCTGAGAGTCACTTCATTCGCATTTGACCGTTCCATTTGAGTAAAATTCATTGTTAGCTTTCACCCTCAGCTGTATTCAATCTAGCCACAAGAAGCGTGAGTTCCAGGTATTCACGGCAACCCGTCAAAATAAAAGTTCGGTTTAACTTAAAGATGACAGAAATATATTTTTAATATTTAGAATGTACTTAATGACACTACTACTACTACTACTGTTGAAAAATTAATGAAACGTTATTTTTTTAAAGAAATAATTACACAATATTTCTTTAATTTTCATTAATTAAAAGATATATTAAATTATTTTGCATGTCTTCTGTTAAAATAAATACACAACACAGAATAAAAAAATAAATCACAAAGGTTTTGTAAGAATAAATAACAGTTATGTATTTAAATAATTAGACCACAATAATAATACCAGAATTTGGTAACAATAAAATACAATATTTCATAGGACTCTAAACATGTCAATTTTGTTAAACCTTTAATAAATGTATGTTAAATTGTATAGGTTTTGTGATTGTAATGAATTAGACATGCTTTTTTGATTAATAACATTTTATTTAAATATTAAAAAGGAGTCCAGCAAAAATTAAAATGAAAAAAAAAAAACGGAATCCAGAAAAATTAAAACGGAAAAAACGGAATTCGGAAAAAAATAAAATGGAATTTTGGAAAAAATAAAATGGATTTCATAGGGCCCTATAATAGTTGCATAAGAGTCTCTCAGTTGTGTGAAAAGATGGGTCTCAAAATCATACAGTCGTTGTCAAAAAAAAGAAAACAAAGAATTTGTGGGACCTGAAGCATTTTTCTGAAGAACAGTGGACAGTTCAACTGTTCAGGGCAAACAAGGGACTCATGAACAACTATCACAAAAAAAATAAAAAACAATCAATCAATGAATCAGTGAATCAATCATTCAGGTAACAGCACAGTATTAAGAATCAAGTGTATGTAAACTTGTTTTATGTAAAATATCTTATTCAGTTAAATAATTACCATTTAGCAGATTCTGCAAGATGTAAACTTCTGACCTCAACTGTATATATCTATAGTATTGATTGGAAAACACCTCTCCCTTAAACAAAAGAAGTGTGTCTGATTGTAATGAGTGTTAAATCTTAAAAAGCATATTTTTAAGACTTTGTGATGATGCTGCATGCATCATGTTTGTAAAAGCTCAACATAGGTGAATGTCTTTTGCATAAGAGTGAGTTATAAATAGCATCCTGAGTCAATAGAAACCATGACTCATCCTCAAAAACATGAGGAAAAAAGGTAACTGTAATAATATTTTAGAACCCAATGTTTCTTTTGGTACATTAAACATTGATAATACAAAAAAAAAAAAAAAAAAAAAAAAAAAAGATCTGTTTGGACACACAAAGAGGCAAGACAGGTTTGAACTTCTGGGCCCCATTAATAAACACTATAATGCATATAACAAAACTGACCAAAAGAGAAAAGGAGCTGAAACAGAAAAGGAAGGGTCTTGTTATGACAGGTCACTGTACTGCATCGCTGCAGCTATTGACATGAGGCACCAATTTCTGATCGATCACATGGCAATGCTGTAAACAACAGAGTGACCTCATTAGTGTTCTAGAAGCTTGTGTGATCTAACACGTCCCGTGGTGCAAGATTATGAAGCGTTAGAGCATTTCCTGCCACAGTAATACAAAAACAAAACAAAGCAAAAAACAAGTATGCGATGGTTCAAAGTTCAGAACAGAATAGCAGGGGAATAAGGCAAAAATAAATGCAAATTGCATCAAGGTACTGTATTCAGTGCATATATTTAGAATTTATTTATAGATTCAATACAGATTTAGTCTTTTAAAGATCTATGAAACATCCATTTAAATACAAATGTATAGCAATTTACCTTAAATACTGTATTCACTGCTTTGTTATTTTTGCAAGACTGTTGACATTACTGAAGCAGTAAAATTATTTTTTGTTTGTTTGTTCACTATTTTCAATGTCTAAATACATTCAAAACCATTATTTGAGTGGTTTTGTTGTTAGCTTTAATAATAATAAGAATTACTGTTGTTGTTATTATTATTATTATTATTACACCAATAAAATAAACAAAATGTATAAAAATCATTTCCTACTGAACAATTAAAAAATATGTCATAATATGTGAGCTCGGATAACGTCTCTAGGTTACGAATGTAACCATGGTTCCCTGAGAAGGGAACGAGACACTGCGTCCTCTAGGGGCTGCTATGGGAAATGTCTCTTTCGTTACCTGTGTCTGAAACTTACAGTGTTTTGTTCCCTTCTCAGGGAACCATGGTTACATAAGCTAGAGACATTCCCTTTCGAGGGAACATCGAACTGCATCCTCTAGGGGCCGCTATGGGGAACGGGATACCCACGCTGCCATGCTGAGGGGAGTGCAGGCTAACATTAAGGCGAGCACTAAGTACCAGCTTTCCTCGAGGTGAGGGAGCTGCTCCAGTGACGAAGAAGCGGATGATGTGTTTGACCAGCGGCCTTATGTTCTATGCGGTCGCACCGGCAATGATGCCGGCAGTGACGTCATAGGCTGCACACCGTAGAGTCTGAGTGAGGATCTATTCTCATATAAACAGCTCTATGGGTGGGTTTTGGTTCGCAGGAGGGCACATATACCAGACCGAAAGGGCACTTTTGCTTTCGGACCTCAAAGGGGCAGGGGCTCGAACCCCCCCGGCCCCCACCCTGTGCACGCCACTGGCTATTGAAGTTTTTGTATGTAAGCTTCAGACACGGGTCACGAAGTAGATGTTCCCCCTAGCGGCCCATAGAGGATGTAGTTTGATGTTCCTCGAAAGGGAACAATGTTAAAATGTAATACAGAAAATTTAGGTTAGGTTAGACTAGGCTATGTAGTTCATGACTAAATGTTGGTTTAGATTTGTAGATATCGATCTTTTACACATCACCTTTACTAAAAACAAATGGATGTAGATTCCACTTTCTATGAATCTGAACGAGTTCACTTTAACCATGATTAGTATTATAGAGGACTCAATTATGGTATAAGATATTGTGTTTACATAAAGTCTATATTTCTTTATGAATCCCTGTCAATCAGTCTGTAATAATGATAGTGCACATAGAGCTGTTTATATGAGAATAGATCCTCACTCAGACTCTATGGTGTGCTGCCCTATTTTAAGAGTATGACAGAGCTGTCATTTAGACAGGAAGAATAAGGAAGAGAGCAGCAGCGTCCGGAGGGAAATCAGAGGGATATAAAAGTCTTCCAGTGCAGGTGACAGAGAGAGAGAACAAGAGAGAAAGAAAGAGAACAATCATGCTGCTTCAGTCATATCTGCTTCAGTGCTGTTTCCCAAAAAGTCAGAGATCTTCGAATTGAATTGAACCTAGACAATCAGTTTCAGCTCATCGTCAAAAATACCGTATTGACCCGAATATAAGACAAGTTTTTTTTCTTGGAAATGCGTCTGAAAAAGTGTTTGTCTTAAATTCAGGGTCTAGAGTTTGATATGTCAATAATACACCCACAACTATAGGTGGCGCCAGATCCACGTAAAGCGTGTGTGCCAGATTTGAAGACTACAATAAAATTTCAGTTCTACTGTTAATGAAATGTTGGTAGGCTACTATGAAATGGATAGGCTAATTGTTATATAATTTAGATGGGTTACCTGTTATTTTTATGGTATATCAAAAAGTGTATATTTTTTAATGTTATTGTTGGGGCATTTTACCAGTATTTACCATACATACTGTCAAAACTAAAACTAAAAAAGGAAACATATGCAATATGAAAATAATTTAAGAAAAAAATATTGGCTTTATATATACATAAAACACAAGCTTTGTTTTTTAAAAAAGCCTTTTTCCAAAAGGTACACTGCCCTCCAAAAGTTTGAAAACGCTCTAGAAAAGTGGGGTTTTGGACAATATTGGTATAAATCATTTTTCATTTGTGATAATTTTGCACTGATAAGGGACAACACAAACTACAAAAACATATTTTATTACATAAACAGTTCATATATAGACAAAATTTAAATTTTCGATTCATCAAAATATCCACCATTAGCAGCTATTACAGCTCTGCATAATCTTGGCATCTGAGATGTCAGTTTATTCAAACATTGACTTGATATCTTACTCCAAGCCTCTTGAAGGATTGCCCAAAGATGATTCACACTGGTTGGACACTTCTTATGGACATCACGGTCCAGTACCTCCCATAGTAGCTCAACTGGGTTGGTGATTGGGCCATTCCATGACAGACATGATGGTCTTCAATGATAATGATAAATTTACTTTAATGTATTTGCACCAAAAAATGATAAGGATTTATGCTGACATTGTCCAAAACCACACTTTGCCTGTCTTTTTTCACAGGGGTGTTTTCAAACTTTGTAGTGTACAGTGTACATCTTGAAAAAGGTGGGGTGTCTTATAACCAGGGTCGGCTTATATTCATGTCAATACGGTAAGCCCACAAATCAAAATTAGCTGCTAATTTGCTCTCAGTTTACTCTCAGGCCATCCAAGATGTACAGTAGGTAATTTTGTTTCTTGAATAGAACAGTAAAGAAGATTTTTGGCTGAAACGGTGGTCCTTGGTTATTCATAAAATGCAACTCATCAGCAATCAGTCTGTGCAAGAAACTGAACATTATTTACAAATGGTTCTTTCAGACAGTTCAATCTCTGGTTCAAATAACCGATTCACCAGATTGTTTAAGTAATCATATAATGACAAAACATATATGCAATTATAGTATTAAAGCACCCAATAATAATGTAAAACATGGATATTTATCATGCCTAAAGGATATAAAGCGAATAGTCTTTATCAACTCACCTTTCTACATAAACGATGAAAAATCAAAAAAACTTGCATTTGGACCCTACATTCAAGAGCTCGGTTCACGCATGCGCATATCACCAGCTCGTCTTCGGTCCAAGTCTGAATTGTTTCCTCAGTTCAGTGACTGTTGGAGAAACTGGAGCGCTGAATGAGTTCATTCATCATAGGATCATATTTGTCAGTATTTTGGCTTATTTTGAGTTGGAGTGAAACTGCAATCAGGTGTCTGAAAGTGAGTTTTGATCGAGTAACTTGTAGATCTGTGCTGGCTTAAGCCATATACTTTTTCAGACAGTTCTTTCCGATTTGGTGAACTGATTCAAATAGTTTACCAAAAAGAATCGGTTCAAAAGAATCATTCATTTGTGAACCAGACATCACTCCGGATCATTTGCCTGAGGCTCTGGATTATAGGTAATAATGCTGTAAATAATGTTCAGTTTCTTGCACAAACGGATAATTTTGTTTCATAAGAACTCAATATATATTAATTTTTTGTTCCCTCATATGCTTTTTTGACTCTCAAAGTGACACAGACTTGCATTTTATGAATCACCAAGGACCACAGTTTTAAGCTAAAAATCCTATTTCTACTGTTCTTTACTACTGAAGGAAAAAGTGCACCTACATCTTAGAAGGCCTGAGGGTGAGTAAATGACCAGCAAATTTTTGGGGGGCAAACAATCCCTTTAAAACCTTTTCTGTTTCTCTCTGAATGAGCAGCACATGCAGGCTCTCTGGTTAAATCTGACAGCTCCACTTTAAAAATCAGCCGTCCTTCTCTGAGGACTTTTATAAAAAGCACACTATCACACACCTGACACACTTCTAACCAGCTGGATGGATGTTAATCAAGGTAACCCTGCAACCCTGTGCCAAATGAGCCCAGAGTCAAACCAAGCCTTCAAGCACTGACAGAGTTGAGGGATGGGATTCCAGGGGAGCGGTTTTAGAGCTCAGAGGTGCTTACTCCCAGCTCAGGAGAAGCAATGCGAGTTCTTAGTTATGTAAAACATCAACTTGGTCTCAGATGCTTTCTCTAGAATCACATAGGAGACAGAAAACTAGAGAAAAATGACACAATTATTGACAGAATAAAAGCGTAATCTTGTAAAATGAGTAGAGTTACACTGACTTGTGTTTTTGTGAAAAAATATATGTTCGTTATACAGTTTTTTAGACAGTTATATAATATATATATATATATATATATATAAATGTTACACTACCAGTCAAAAGTTTTTGAACATTTTTTATGTTTTTTTTTAAAGAAGTCTCTTTTGCTCACCAAGCCTGTATTTATTTGATCCAAAATACAGCAAAAACAGTAAAATTGTTACATATTTTTTTCTATTTAAAAATATTAAGATTTCTATTTGAATATATTAAAAATGTAATTTATTCCTGTGATCAAAGCTAAATTTTCAGCATCATAACTCAAGTCTAAAGTGTCACATGATCATTCTTCTTTCAATTCAACAAAGAAGCCTGAACAAAATTCTACTCAGCTGTTTTCAACAACATAATAATAATAATAATAATAATAATAATAAATGTTTTTAAGCAGAAAAACCGAATATTAGAATGATTTCTGAAAGATCATGTGACTGGAGTAATGATGCTAAAAATTCAGGAATAAATTACACTTTAAAATATATTCAAATAGAAAACATTTTATTTTAAATAGTAAAAATATTTTAAACTTTTATTGTACTTTGGATCAAATAAATGCAGGCTTGGTGAGCAGAAGAGACTTCTTTAAGAAACTTTAAAAAACGTACTGTTCAAAAACTTTTGACCGGTAGTGTATATGTCTATTAGACAAAGTGGACTGTTGCATCTATCATGCATATTTAATTAACTAATATGAATATTTCACATCGTAACACATTGGTAACAACAACAATAATAATAATAGTTTTTATATAATAAATCTAACATATAACATGCAACATATAACATACAATGTGGATAAATGTATTATAAATGCATTATTATTATTAATAAAAAACATTTCTCATGAGATGAGTTTATCATATATTGTTGTGATAATAATGCGCAAAGCAATGGAACAAATATCTGCATTTTATAGTTGTAGGAAGATATAGTTGTTATGAGAAATGTTTGAGATTAAGTTGAAACATATGACTTCTAATTGCATACTTTGGTATCATGGCAAATATGACATGATTGGAAAATAATATCTCACAGTATTAAACACAATTGAGATTTACTGTGAAACCTGAGGAGATGAAGGGGACTAGTTTTCAGGAACAACCAAATTTTTACAATCCAAAAACCCTATTTTTTCTCTGTTGGTTCTCATTGAAACTAAAATTTAATCAAACAAGAATTTCTACAACAGGTAATCTGGATTTAATAAACAATCTTATGAGAATTTGAATGAGCACAGCATAAGACACAGTTGAGATCTCCTGTAAATCTGTTCTCATTTAATATCAATGCTGTCTAGAAGAGACTGAGAAAATCTCATTTCTAATATTTCTTTCATATGAGAGAAAAAGAAACTAAACGAAATGAGCTAAAGAGAGGAAAAACTGGGAAAAGCACACGCAGCAATGCGAGAGGAAGCGAGCTGCACGTTGCCGCTGGTTTCTCCTCAGCGCTGCACGCTGTGATTTGTGGCTAAAAATATCCACCACATGACTGAGTCGCATTCACAAACACATGCACAGGACGGGAGGGGAGGAGAAAGAAAGAGACAGACGCAGAGAGGGAGTTTAGGGGCACAGGTGCATAAAAGAACAAAAGATGGGGGAAAAAAGGAAAGGGAGTGGAGTTTGGAGGAGCAGCGGAAGAATATAAAAAAGGAGAGCGGCACTGCAGTTGGCCGTGTGCCACGACACGTGACAGCCGACACAGAGAGACGCAAGGAGACTTTACAAAATATCAGGCCTGGGTGCACTGAGACACAAAACATCCCCAGTGTTAGATAAAACACGTAATCTGGTTTTCAAGAAGCACTTAAATGCGTTCTTACCAGGCGAGTTTGAAGCCTCTCATTGGTGCGATGCTGAGAGCGTGTTTGGTACGGCGTCAGGCGGCTGCGGCCGGTGAGGCTGCATGTTGGTGATGAGCAGCCGCTGAGGAGAGAGAACGTCCCGCTGTACCGTCCCATTCAGAGAGATGATGGTCTACGTACTCACCTGGACTACCTCTAATACTAACAGGATGTCCGACCATCCAGACGGTCCCATATGAAGCAGCTGGACCAGTCAGATTTACCAAGCACTACTGAAGAAAAGAGTGGAAAGAGTTCTGTGCAAATAAACTCGCACAGTGTGATGAAGTTGCAGTGCATGTGTGTGTATAAGCTCACTCATGCGCTCTCTCCCTCTCTCTCTCTCTCTTGTCCCCCGCTGCAGTTAAAAGCTGCAGTCTCTGAGCCGAGAGCGATACTGAGCATGCTCATCGCAAGCTTTCCTCTCCCTCCCTCGCTTTGGTTTTCTCAGATTGTTTGGTTAGCTGTGACTGTCCCCTCTGGTCAGGTCAGATGAGGTGGGTTTGTGTGGTTCTGGTCTCAGTGTGGGAGATTATGAGGACCTGTCGCCCTCCCGTCAGCCACATTTAAGTCTCCATCAGCGGTTGGAGATACTAATCTGCTAATGCACAAATGCTATGGCTCTGTTTCAAATGCAAGCTGTAAAAAATGATCGGAATTCTAACAGTAAAAGACTTTTAAATTACTAAGGTAAAAACAGGTTAATTGGTTAAATACAAGTTACTGCCAATAAAAAACATTTTTAGTGAATTGTTGGCCTTCTAGAAAGTATGTTCATTTACTGTATATGTACACAGTGTTTTGTATAGGCTCCTTTTGCTTTAATTACTGCCTCAATTCAGCGTGGCATGGAGGTGCTCAGTCTGTGGCACTGCTGAGGTGGTATGGAAGCCCAGGTTTCTTTGACAGTGGCCTTCAGCTCATCTGCATTTTTTGGTCTCTTGTTTCTCATTTTCCTCTTGACAATACCCCATAGATTCTCTATGGGGTTCTGGTCTGGTGAGTTTGCTGGCCAGTCAAGCACACCAACACCATGGTCATTTAACCAACTTTTGGTGCTTTTGGCAGTGTGGGCAGGTGCCAAATCCTGCTGGAAAATGAAATCAGCATCTTTAAAAAGCTGGTCAGCAAAAGGAGCATGAAGTTCTCTAAAATTTCTTGGTAAACGGGTGCAGTGACTTTGGTTTTCAAAAAACAAAGAGGACCAACAACAGAAGATGACACTGCACCCCAAATCATCACAGACTGTGGAAACTGAACACTGGACTTCATGCAACTTGGGCTATGAGCTTCTCCACCCTTCCTCCAGACTCTAGGACCTTGGTTTCCAAATGAAATACAAAACTTGCTCTCATCTGAAAAGATGCCTCTAACGTTGTCTGTGGTTCAGGAGTGGCTTAACAAGAGGAATACGACAAATGTAGCCAAATTCCTTGACACGTCTGTGTGTGGTGGCTCTTGATGCCTTGACCCCAGCCTCAGTCCATTCCTTGTAAAGTTCACCCAAATTCTTGAATCGATTTAGCTTGACAAGCCTCTCAAGGCTGCAGTTCTCTCAGTTGGTTGTCCACTCAGCTTTCTGTTAACATGCTTGGATACAGCACTCTGTGAACAGCCAGCTTCTTTGGCAATGAATGTTTGTGGCTTACCCTCCTTGTAAAGGGTGTCAATGATTGTCTTCTGGACAACTGTTAGATCAGCAGTCTTCCCCATGATTGTGTAGCCTAATGAACCAAACTGAGAGACCATTTTGAAGGCTCAAGAAACCTTTGCAGGTGTTTTGAGTTGATTACCCAATTGGCATGTCAACACATTCTAACTTGTTGCGATAGCGAATTGGTGGGTTTTTGTTAAATGTGAGCCAAAATCTTCACAATTAAAAGAACCAAAGACTTAAACTACTTCAGTCTGTGTGCACTGAATTTAGTTAATACACGAGTTTCACAATTTGAGTTGAACTACTGAAATAAATGAACTTTTCCACGACATTCTAATTTATTGAGATGTACCTGTATATGGTGAAAAACAAACAGATCTAATTGTACATTTCATGTAATTTTAGAGTAAAATACTGTTAAATCTACAGCGCTTTGCGAAAGTATTAATTAATTTTTTTCACATTTTGTTACGTTGCTGCCATATGTTAAACTGCTTTAAATAAATGTTTTCCCACTTCAATCTACACTCCATATACTGTAATTGCAAAGCAAAAAATGGGTTTTTAACGTCTTTGCAAATTTATTAAAAATAAAAAAACTTAAATGATTCCAATGCTTAAGTATTTGTACCCTTATCTGAGACTTATCTGAAATATAGCTCAGGAGCATTCATATTGCTTGTGGATATCAATACACTTTGAGTAAAGTTAACCTGTGGCAAATTCAATTGAATACGTATGATTTGGAAATGCATACACATCTTAATAAAAGTTCTAACAGCTGAAAATGCATTTCAGGGCAAAAACCAAGCCCTGGGGTGAAAAAAAAGTTAAATCCTGTAGAGCCCACAGGATTGCATCAAGCCACACATCTGGGGAAGAGTTCAGAAAAACAAATAAGCAACATTGAAGGTTTACAGAAGCATCTAGTCTCTGTTACCCTTAATGGAAGAAGTTTGAAACAACCAGGACTCTTTCTAGAACTGGCCTCTTGACCAAACTGAGCAATTGATGGAGAGTGGTGACCAAGAACCTGATGGTCACTCTAGTTGAGCTCCATGATCATTTATGCAGATGGGAGAAACTTACAGAAGGACAAACATCATTGTAACACTCCACTGATCTGGGCTTTATGGTGTTGTGGCAAGACTCAATTCTCTCCTCATTGAAGAGACATGAAAACACAAATGGAATTAGATCTCTGATCTGATGAACCTCAATTCCAGGCATCATGTTTAAAGGAAACCAGGTGCTGCTCATCACCTGCAGAGTAGCTACCATCCCAAAAGTAAAATGTGCTGGAAGCAGCCTCATGTTTTTCAACGGCAGGGACTGAGGGACTCGTCGGTTTAGAAGAAAAGTTCAATGCACCAAAATATTGAGAAAACCCAGTCTAGAGCATTCAGAACCTCAGACTGGGCAGAAGGTTCACCTTCCAACAGGACAATGACCCTAAGCACACAGCAAGAGTGGCTTATATAGCCAGAGCATGGGCTTGAACTCAATCAAACATTTCTGGAGAAACCTGACAATGTCTGCCACACCCCATCCAAGCTGAAAGAGCTTATGAGTTAATGAGGTGAGGAGAAGAACGGCAGATAATTGTCAAATGTTGATGTGCAAATCTTATTGCATCATGCTCAGAAAGACTGTAAAGGTGCTTCAACTAAGTACTGAGTACTTATGTAATGTACTTTCCAGTTTTTTTTATTTTTAATACCTTTAGGAAGTTGTGACAATTCTGTTTTTGCTTTGTCATTATGGTGCATGGAGTGTAGATTGATGTGGGAAAACAATGTAATTTAAAACAGTTTTACATAAGGCAGCAACAAAATGAATACTTTCGCAAGGCTCTGTATCTGAAATCCACTCTGCTTTATCTTTCATGGGTGAGAAATCTAAATGCAAGAGCAAAACAGAAGAGACTCACACAACAGTTCTCTGACCTATCACGCACACAGCAGCTGTTCACGCAGTACACGTCTGCTAGAGATGTGCAAAAATACATGCTTTCAGGATCAAGTCGTGGGGTTTGTCTGCACAGCCAGCTGACCAATTAATCCAAAGTGAATGCTGTATAATTAGGCTGTCATGTCCACCTGACAATGATCAGATGCATTTAAAAGAAATATAGCGACCCTAAACACAGTTCCAGTGGCTGGAGGGTGGATAAATCAACACAGGGTAAATAATATATCAAATTTAACTGCACAAGCTATCCTGGCCACCACAAACAATAGGTAGAGCTGGAAACATTGTTTACAGCAGCAATCTGAAGTCAGACACTAATTGTCTTGGAATTTATGGAACAAAACCATGTTATACGGTTACAAAACCGCTGCTTTAATGGACGCAGCAGCGGTGCTATAAAGAGGACCTGCTATATAATCTTATATTAATACAGCTGAGGTCAAAATTTTACATACACCTTGCAGAATCTGCAAAATGTTAATTATTTTACCAAAATGAGAGGGATTATACAAAATGCTTGTTATTTTTTTATTGAGTACTGACCTGAGTAAGATATTTCACATAAAAGACGTTTACATGTAATCCACAAGAGAAAATAATAGCTGAATTTATAAAAATGACCCTGTTCAAAAGATTACATACACTTATTTCTTAATACTGTGTCATTACCTGAATGACCCACAGCTGTTTTTTAGTGATAGTTGTTTGTGTTTAAACTTCCCACTTTTCTTCAGAAAAATCCACCAGGTCCCACAAATTCGGTTGGTTTTTCAACATTTTTGTGTATTTGAGCCCTTTCCAACAATGACTGTATAATTTTGAGATCCATCTTTTCACACTGAGGACAACTGAGGGACTTATATGCAACTATGAAGGAACAGAAGGTTCAAATGCTCACTGATGCTCCAGAAGGAAACACGATGCACTAAGAGCCGGGTAGTAAAAACTTTTCACCCCTGGCAAAAGGCAAAAGTTTTCACCCCTGGCTCTTAATGCATAGTTTTTCTCTCTGAAGCAAAATAATTAACATTTCACAGATTCTACAAGGTGTATGTAAACGTTTGACCTCAATTATAGTAATTAACCTAATTTCAATGTTGTTTTCACATTGTTAAAAAAAAATAATAATAAAATAAAGCTGGAATAAACTAAATCCTGTATATATTTAGGTACAAAATGAAAACTGAAAATAAATTTAAAATAAATTGAAACTATATTACATATCATACTATAAATATTTAAAAAGGCAGCTACACAAAAATAAATACAAATGTCAAAAATGTAACAGAATTACTAAAATTAAATGAAAATGAAAACAAGGATATAACAAGAAATCTAAAAATAAAATGTAATTCAAATCTAAATAAAACAACACTGCTTTACGTCAATGACATTCATGTATTTTCATTGTGGTGTGTTTCACAGAATGTGTTGACCGATCGGTGCAAATACACAGCTTGACGCTTGTGTTTATTACACAGTTCTCAGGATGAGCTTAACAAGTACTCCACAAGTCACACTCTTTCCTGGAAAATTCCCACAATTCATGCACAAAACCCACACACACAAACACACTCACACACTAATGAATACACCTTCTGTATAATGCCATTGCATGGACACCAACAGTAACATGAGCTATCTGAAAACCAAAAATTCTAGGAAACTGGAGGGATCTGAGGGGGCACATAGCATAATGGGACACTTAAATGTCCATTAACATTAATCAGCTTGTGGTTGTCTGAGGTACTGTGGCCTCAAGTAAATAAATAACAAATTAAACAAATCAACTATAAACAAACATAAATATACACAGCCTTAAAGAGGCATACAATGGTCCAAGTGGTAGATAGCAGTGTAATTATCATGTAAATACAGTATCTTAAGTATGATCAGAAACTAATGTAAATATGTGTAGGCTGTTGTGTACTACAGTAGTGGAGTGGTGCTGATTGGACAGCTCCTCACAGTATGTGTACAGCAAACATACACACTACAGCAATACATTGCAATGAGATTTAACTGAATTACATCTGCTTCTGAATCATTGATATCTAACAGTTTAACAGACCATATTTCCTTCTTGTAGAAAAAAAAGTATGATGACAGCTGTGTTTCAGAATGCTGTGAGCTGCCTTGTTGTCTAAATCAAATGGAGCCTTAAAAGTGAATGCATGCAGTGATAGAGAAATCAATTAGCATTTTTTGTTTTTAAAATTTTAAAGAGTGAACTTTTAGATTTGAAGATCAGGTTAAATGTAACTTATTTTGTCTTCTGGGAAACATGTAAGCATCTTTTGTAGCTTCTGAAGGGCAGTGCTAAATGAAAAAAAAAAAAAAAAAAAATGTAAATATATATATATATATATATATATATATATATTAGGGGTGTAACGGTTCACAAAATTCATGGTTCGGTTCGATACGACACAGTGGTGTCACGGTTCGGTACATTTTCGATACAGCAAAAAGAAAGAAATTTGTACACATTTTTTATTTATTAAAACTAACATCATGAAGTATGCATCTCAGATCAGTGGCAGTGTCACGTATCATGTTGGGAGGACAAGCGAGGAGTTCAAGGTCGAAATCAGGAGCAAAACAAGTCTTTTAATAAACCAAAATCCACAGAAATAATCCACAGGGCGACAGGCAAGGAGACACACACACAACGACGAGAATGGACAACCAAACAATGAACAGAATCCAACTTAAATAGGGTGGTAACGAGACACAGACAGGTGATCGTGATTAACTAATAATGACTTAATTAGGGGAGAGACGGGAACAAAACCAAATAAGGGCAAACAGGAAGTGGAACAAACCAAAGACAAAAAGGACTAAACCAAATCAAAAACACAACAAAAGAGTCTCAAAACCTGACATAACTCCCCCCCTCCTGGAAGGCGCGACCTCGCGCCGAAAACAAAAACATGGGGGGGTTTGGGTGGGGGCTCAGGAGGGGGACGGACATCTGGGAGGAGGAGAACAAAGGGAGTCCAGGGAGGAGATGATGGAGGGAGGAGCCAGGGAGACGACAGGAGTGTCCAGGGTGGATCAGCCGGAGGGAGGAGCCAGGGAGAAGACAGGAGTGTCCAGGGTGGATCAGCCGGAGGGAGGAGCCAGGGAGAAGACAGGAGTGTCCAGGGTGGATCAGCCGGAGGGAGGAGCCACGGAGAAGACAGGAGGGAGCTGAAGCAGGAGGAACCAGGAGGAACCCAGATCCCAGCCGTGACGGTGGCCCACGGCGGAGCCGACGGAGGGAGGAGCCATGGTGGAGGAAGGGCTGACGACTCCATGGGGCCGACCGACGGTGGCGGAGCAGGTGGAGCCCGAGGCGGAGACGGAGAGCCGATGATCCAGGGCGATGCCGAGGATCCGGAGGGCCAAGGCGGAACAGGTGGCACCTGCGACTGAGGCGGAGATCCGGAGAGCCGGAGCGATCGAGGACCGAGGCTGAGCTGGAGGGAAGGAGGAGTCCAGCCGAGCCGGAAGGACAGAGCGACGAGGCGCAGCCGGAGGAGTGGAGTCCAGAGGCGATGGCAGGGTGACGACTGACCGGGGCGGAGCCGTAGGGACGAGGGAGCCCGGTGGAGCTGGTGGATCGACGAGCGACGGTGGAGATGAGGGAGCTAGGTGCCATGGTGTAGCCGCTGGGTCGGAGGGCCGAGGCGGAGTCCAGGACTCAGAGGCTGGAGGCGGAGATGAAAGATCCTCCAGCCACAACGCCGATGGAAGCTGGCAGACCCGCGGCGAATCCACCGCACAGATGGTGGGATGAGGGTGAGCTGAGGGACTGTCAGGAGACAGCGGTGGTGTGGCTGAGACAGGAACAACCACGAGAGGCAAGAGAGGGAGGGTGGGTGGGAAAACTTGATTCTTGTCCATAACAAATTCAGAACAGTCCATAACAAATTCGGAACAGTCCATAGAGTCCCCAGAGTCCTGAGCTTGCTCACCTTCATCGGTGGTGTAGTGGGCGGGGCTTTCCATAGCCCCCTCACACTCCACTGAAACTTCCACCATCCAAAGCTCTGTTGCCGGCTCTCGCACCTGGTCAGACGTTGTAGGCTCTGGCTCCGGGACGATCGTCCGCTCTGTCACCTCCGGTGGTGATGGCTCAACGATCGCAGCAGGCTCTGGCTCTCCGTCTGCGGTGGGCTCAGGCAGCTCCGTCACGGGTGATGGTGGGCTGGGCTCTGGGTCATGAGTGGGACTGGTGTCATCCACGATGTCCATGGTCATCGACGACTGACATGACACCAGTACCCACTCTATAAAGGCAGCAAAGTTCTCTCGAGGACCATCCCCAGACAACTGCCCTCGGGTGATATCGTTCAACCCGGTGAGATAGAAAGCACGGAGGCAGTCGTCTGGGTAATGAGAGTAGTGTGATAATACTAAGAAGTCCTTAGTATGGTCCTCGAGAGATCTTTCCTCCTGCTTCAGGAGGAGGAGGAGGGCGACGGCGGGAATGTTCATAACGAAAGTAAAACAAACACACTGTACAAAACGGGAAACAAAACACGGGGGAAAAAAAGGCGTTTTTTGGTCCGTTCTTTTGTCACGTGTCGTGTTGGGAGGACAAACGAGGAGTTCAAGGTCGAAATCAGGAGCAAAACAAGTCTTTTAATAAACCAAAATCCACCGAAATAATCCACAGGGTGACAGGCAAGGAGACACACACACAACGACGAGAACGGACAACCAAACAATGAACAGAATCCAACTTAAATAGGGTGGTAACGAGACACAGACAGGTGATCGTGATTAACTAATAATGACTTAATTAGGGGAGAGACGGGAACAAAACCAAATAAGGGCAAACAGGAAGTGGAACAAACCAAAGCCAAAAGGGACTAAACCAAATCAAAAACACAACAAAAGAGTCTCAAAACCTGACAGGCAGGAGTCAGATTTCATTTATCACATGAAGAGAGTGAGGCCTATAGCCTAAAAGCTAAGCAAATAAGCATTGGTTTGTTAATACATTAATCATTCTATGTTTAATATAAGTGAGTTTGCCGTACTGTTTTGTTGTTGTCAATTCAATCAATTGACGTGGAATTGGCGCTAATTCAAAAGTGAAACTAAAACAGGCATTTACAAGCTGTTTAAAAGTGAATAAAAGCGAGGAAAATAATTAAAATTCTAACGAACTACCTCCCCATCACAACCCTATTGGAGTAGGGCTGTGCCGATATTCGGACGCAAATTATCATGCCTAGGGGAGACCGGGTATGGTTGTAACATGGGGAGGGTTGTAACACTAACAGTTCCACCAATCAGGGATAAGATAGTGGTCACATGAACATTTCAGTTTGTCCACCCATACCCCCAGATCCTCACAGATAATTATCTAGCCTAGAAATAGACCTCCTGCAATAAAAAAAAAACAGATTTTGAGGTAAGAACATATTTTTTTGACAAAATCATTATTTTGTGTAGTACTTATGTTGTTCAACTTATATTAGATGAAACTGCAGTTTCTCTTGCAAAATGTGCCGCAGTTTTCATGTGCTAATTTCAAACCATTATGCTAATACTTTGAGCTAAACCATGGCTGACAGGGTTGAGGTGGGTTGTAACACTTCTTTAAAAAGTGTTACAGCCATCCTCTTATATTGAACTAATTTTTTAAATAACAATTTTTTGTGTTATTTTACAGAATGCCTAGACAGTGGATCAGGAAGACAGATAGGGGTGTGCCTGTCAGTGTTTTACAAAAAGGGTCCGATATTTTCAGTTTTTTTTCCCCTGTTAATAAAATTTCTTAATTACAAATGTTTATCTGTTTTAAACTGTTTAAAACATTATTGTATTGGGTTCTACTTTTTTTTTGCTTATTTCAGTAAACCTGTTTTGGAGTATATTGCATAGTGTGGCTTATTTTTTTTCTTTAGGTGACTAATTGTTACAACTTACCCCACCATGTGTTACAACCTACCCCGATAGGTAACATAGGCACTACATGTATTTAATGTCAATTTATAAGGAGGTTGATTTTCTTGCAGAAGTTTCAATGGGTGCTTTTTGTAGTAAACAAATGTGTTTACTATGTATAAAATTTTGAGTACTCTAGCATGAAAATTCAGTGAGTTACAGATGCTGAAGCAAAAAGTGTTACAACCATACCCGGTCTCCCCTATCTCGTCAGTAATGCCGGTTCTGTGATTAGTCGTAAATCTCATTCACGTGTTCATTCATACAGCCGCGTTTACTACACAGAGCCGTAGTTCACTGATAAGCTACGCAAATATCGCCTTCATTATCGCAGGCGACAAAAGAGTATATATATATATATATATATATATATATATATATATATATTTAGGCAAAATAAGAAAAATGTACACATCCTTATTCTGTTCAAAAGACCCCCGGCCCCTGGCTTTTAGTGCATCGTTTTTTCTTTTTGAAGCATCAGTGAGCGTTTAAACCTTCTGTAATATTTGCATATGAGTCCCTCAGTTGTCCTCAGTGTAAAAAGATGGATCTCAAAATCATACAGTTATTGTTGGAAAGGGTTCAAATCCATAAAAATGCTGAAAAACCAAAGAATTTTTCTGAAGAACAGCAGGACGTTTAACTGATCAGGACAAACAAGAGACTCATGAACAACTATCACCAAACAAAACAAAACAACATCAACACAGTATTAAGAAAGTGTATGTAAACTTTTGAACATGGTCATTTTTATAAATTCAACTATTATTTTATTTTGTGTACTATATGTAAATGTCTTTTATGTGAAACATCTTATTCAGGTCAGTACTAAATATAAAATAACATGCATTTTGTATGATCCCTTATTTTGGTAAAATAATTAACATTTTGCAGATTCTGCAAGGTGTATGTAAACTTTTGACCTCAACTGTGTATTCCAGTGTAGAATGAATTGTATTTAAAAAAAAAAAAAGCATTTCTCTTGATTCATCTTAGATCAATTTTGAGGCTGTTTGCAATGCAATCTGTGATTGTCTTCTCCATTAAGAATACATGCAATTAAAAACGAGGTATGCCTGATTTTGGTTCATTACGGTTCATCACACAGCTTTACAACAGTTTACATGCACATATTGATTTGTTCACAACATGTTTCATGCATGTGACTTGAGTGATCAATAACATCACATATGTTGGATCGCATCAGTCCAGCTCTCATTTGAAAGCAACGGTGATGTAAAACAGCCAAGACAACAAAAAATAGGGCGTTTTTTTAAACGCGTTGATTTGTGCAACTTTAACCCCCTCCCTCTCTCACTGTCTGTCTGGGTCTCTCATCCCGTCGCTCTCTTTTTGGACACACCCTATCTAAGGGACCATTGTGGATTATTTTTAGAGCCATACAGGTTGATCAATGGCAGCCAATGAGAGATGAGTATTCGCCGTCAGCTGACCGGGTGACTGTCACACCAGTTCAGTGTCAGAGTGAGGATGTGTAATCCCGCCTTCTGTAAAACACACACACAAATTGCTCTATTTCTCTCTCTAGCTCAATAATCCTTATGGAAAATCCCCATGTGGAAGTGTGTACACAGCTGAGTGGGCTAAAGGTGAATTAACAACAACATTTACTATTCTGCTAAACAGCCAATCGGTGGCAGCACTCATTAACACATTCTGAGCACATTAGGCACAAGATCAGACAGCAGATTTGTTAAAGAGCGATGCGAGAGAGATGGGCAGGATGAGTGAGTGTCTGTGGCCTTTTGAGCAGCTGTGTGTCTGTGTGGCATTTCAACATCAGTGGGAGCTCCAGCAGCTCAGAGAGCAGAGACGGACTCCAGGATCTCAGTTCAATGAAATGCCACTACGACCAGAATTCATTACAGCTCTTGTTAAAGATTCAGATTGCTGTTGGTATTGCTCATTCTAAGTGATTTGAACTTACACTTCATGACTGATGCCTCAAACTAAATGGTTTTGCTAATGAATCTAACTGGAACCTGAAAAAGCTCTTTTACCGTAACATACTGGTGATCAGTTAATATAAATATTTTTTCATTTATCATAATTTAGCATATTAGATGTAAGTGTCCATGCTCATTTGACCTGTTTTTACATTTAGACTGCTGTTCAAAAGGTTAAAGTCAGTAAGTCTTCTGCTTACCAAGGCTACATTTTCTATTTGAATATATTTTCAAATTCAATTTATGATGAATCAAAGATGATCAAAACTGATTTTTCAGCATCATTACACTTCAGTCTTCAGTGTCACATGATCCTTCAGAAATCATTCTAATATGCTGCTCAAGAAACATTTATAGGGGTTCAAGCCTGTAGCGCTTTAGGCTCAAGTGTCTTATGTCGTTGGAATCTTTGGCTCACGCTGGACAAAACATATGGCTCAGATTCAACTGTGACACTGGTGAAATTTTCGGGTATTTCGGATTTTGTGCAAAACCTACTTTTGCAAACTAGTCCTAGGTTTTTCACCTGATCGGAACCAACCCAGTGCAGAAGGATTCTTTGAAGAGCAAATATCAATAATTATCAAAAAAAGTCTTTCAACAACAAAAATCAAGAAGCTTGGCCACTTGGTGGTGCTATAAGAGGTAAAAACTTAAAAATTGCTATTACCATTTGTCCTATCAACATGAAAATCGCTGCCCATGGTCTTGGTCCATAGTGTCACAAGTGTTTATAAAAACATTTGCACATTTAAAAAAAAACAAAAAAACATGGCCACCACTGGCCGATGAAATTTGAGCACCTGTTAGACATGGTTAACAGAGGTTGATCGGAACGAAACTCTGTGGGCCTGTTTGACTCATGGTCCCAAAGGTCTGAGAGAAATTTGAAAGAAATTGGCCACTGGGGTACATTATTGCGTTTCAAGGGGCGTAAATGAGTGTTGCAGGTTTTTTTGCACATTTTTTCACGATATACATGTCATAGTATAGACATACTATAGTAATTTCCAAAAATGTGCGCAAAATTTGCGATGTTTTTTTTTTTAAAATAATGATAATAGCACATTTATCAGATTGTATATTCACAATAGTCTTAAATGACACAAAGAACAAACTAAATGTATGATGTTTGTTTATTTTGCTAAGAAACAAATGACAACAGGACAAATAAGTACAATAAACAGGTAGATAAAAACAATTATTTTTGCTGCTGCTGCAACTGTTGTTTCATGAATTTTAAGAAAGAGTAGGCTATAGCAGTGGTCTTCACATTTTTTACACCACGGACTGGTTACGGTTTGAAAAACCGAAAAATATTCTTGCGGACCGGGGGGTAATACAGGCCTGAAATTCTAATTATTAAGAGTAAGTAAGTAACGAATTGAGTTCTGTTTCGTTTCTTCTTGTTGTGGTTTTAAATAGCTTGAATGTTTAAATTGGCAAATTAATATGCGAATCACATGCCGAACAGTGTGGTCTTGACCTCGTCTGTACATATCACGGATCAACTGCAATCTGTTTAAACTAATACACTACTGCTTCAGTAAAATTTGGTATATTTCAGTTAATAATTATAATTTAGTATTGTATTATTTTTTTTTTGTGAGACCTTTATTTTTTAGATTATTTTGCTGTGAAATGGCAAATTATGCAGGATCACAAAAACTGCGACATATTGCTGATTTTGCATTGGATTCAGCTATCACGGAAACCCGAAAAATGGAGGGCCTGGATAGAACTCCTCATTCCAAACAACTCTGCCTCTAGAACCACTGCTGTCAATCAAATTTTTTGTCAAATGATTGAAACGATGTACAAAACCTACTTTCGCAAATTAGTCCTAGATGGAAAAAAAACACTGCAGTACAAGTCTCTGGACTCTCTAGGTCAATAATTATAAAAGAAAAATGTTGACATTTACCCTTTGGGAGGCTATAACAGGGCCGTTTAGTAATGGGGCCTGTCTAAATTTACCCAAAATCCTATAAAGCCTAAAGGAAAACTTCACAAAACCTGCTGAGCACATGTGACAGGTGATTCTAAACAAATGTAATGGAGGCCAGTGGTAAGTGCTGTGCAAGTAAACCTCCCTCCCCTCATCTGAGGAGATGCACTAGCGACTGATGCTAGAGGCTGCAGTCTTTATAGTGCGCCCGCCTCCCAAGCTGGAGACCCGCTCGGAACGGGTGCGAGTAGGACCCGGGTGTAGGGGTTACATTGGTGCCGTGACCCGGATGGGAGTGAGGTTTAGGGGGGTGAGTGTAACGGAGGCCAGCGGTAGGTGCTGTGCAGGTAAACCTCACTCCCCTGATATGGAGAGGTGAACTAGATATCTGACCACAGACTTCTTTCATATGTGCTGAAATGCCCTAGAGCACTTGAACCCCGGGAATCGCTGCTTGCAGCTGTATTTATTCTTTTTATCAAAACCAATGTTGAAAATAGTTGTGCTGCTTAAATTTCCTCTGGAAAATGTGATATTTTTTCCAGGATAAACTAAAAGTACAAAAGAACATAATTTATTTCACATAGAAATCTTCTGTAACATTATAAATGTGTTTTATAAATGTCACTTTTGATCAGTTTGTTAAAAATAGTGAAGTATTGATTTATTTCAGTCAATCAATCAACCAATCAATATTACTGACCTTAAACTTTTGATTGGTAGTGCATTTGATTTTTTTAGTCTTCACTCACTGAGTAAATCAGTAAATTTAACACTACTGATTTATTAACACAGTACTAAATCTAAACTACTGTTTTAATTTAAAATATTTAAAAGTTTAAAGGGATAGTTCATCCAAAAAATTTCAATTCTGTAATTAATTACTCACACTCATGTCGCTCCAAACCTGATCTTAAAAAACAAAAATAATAACTTTGCTGGATGCGTCATGGTACTCTGGTGAATGCGTGGGTGGCAGAGACTGACATAGAAGAGAAGAAATTAATTGTTGAATAAATTAATTATTTTTGTTTTCTTTGCACACAAAAAGTATTCTCATAGCTTCATAACATTATGGTTGAACCACTGATGCCACAAGGACAATATTATCGATGTCCTTACTACTTTTCTGGGCCTTGAACGTGTCAGTTGCACTGCTGTCTATGCAGGGTCAGAAAGCTCTCGGATTTCATCAAAAATATCTTGATTTGTGTTCCAAAGATGAACAAAGGTCTTACGGGTTTGGAACAACATGAGGGTGAGTAATTAATGACAGAATTTTAATTTTTGAGTGAACTATCCCTTTAACACTGGTGCATCCCTAAATCAAACTAACAAAGTACTCTCATTTTCCTTTCCCCAAGCTTGAGTTGCTATTTGTTTCCAGACATAATGCATTTTAAACCTCAGAGACTGTGACTCGGTGTGAATCAGCCCTCCTCCTCTTCCTCGCCTCCTCATGTCAGTGCTCTCCTCCTCTCAACACTGTCTGTGTAACGTGTTGCCTTCATTTACATTCACAAGGTTAAACTGACTGCTGTATAGAAAAATGAACTAGTAAAAGAGGCTGTGATTCGTCTAACACACAAACAGATGCTCTCATACTTGCACAGACATAGAGGACTGAATCAAAATACAGCCAGTATATAAAAGCTGTATTAAAACGTCATTACTCTTTCGACAAGACAAAATTGCCAAAAAAAGAGGACTAATGAATTCCACTCACTTCTTGCCTCTTAACTATAATAACGTGACATGGCATTTTCAATGTTTTTTCAACATTTATTTGTCCTACGTGGACCTGTCGTTATAAAAGCTGCTGTGTTATTTTTTTTTTTTTTGAGCCAAATATCAAAATTGTCATATGGTGTGACTGTCTCAAGCATGGTTCAATAAATTATAACTTTAATTAGTTGAAGGACTCCATTCATGATCATGTTACTGAAGCCCCTGTCAAGCCCATGACATGTGCACATGGTATTTTTCTCCTCAGAATTGTTCAAATATTTAACTATTTTGGAGCCACTATAAAAAGTAGTACGTTTTGTTGTCCTTTGGTGTGACACCCCTAGATTAAAAAAAAAAAAATAAAAAAAAAATATATATATATATATATTAAAATTATGTTATATATTAAAATCATATATAATAATATATATATTAAAATTAAATATTAAAATCATGTTAGCTCGGAATATATATATAGAATTTAGGGGTGTCACACCAAAGGACAACAAAACGTACCACTTTTTATAGTGGCTCCAAAAAAGTTAAATATTTAAATATTTATATTTAATTTTGATGTCAAAGTAGAAAAAAAGTATATATATATATATATATATATATATATATAAATTATGTTATATATTAAAATCATATCTATTAATATAAATTAAAACTAAATATTAAAATCGTGTTAGCTCGGAATAGCAAGGTCATTAATTGACACAAAAGGCTGAAACGTCCTTTGGTGCGACAGAAAATGTCCACCGGTGTGACCCCTGTACTGTCACACCACAGGACAAAGATGTCACATATGTCACAAAGATATATTGTATGTATAAAAATGTAACTTTTTTTTTCTACTTTGACATCAAAATTAAATATAAATACTTTGATAGCTACCATTTCTGTCCTTTAGTGTAATGAATGTCCTATGGTGTGACACACATAAAAGAATCACAGATTTGTTTTTCTCAAAATGTCTTAAAAAAAAACTGCTGAGTATTGCAATGGGGGAGATATACGCATATCACGCATCCAAAAATGTTTTTAATTATTAGGAATTTTGAACGCATTACAGCAAAGTTGTCTTGAAATTGTCCAAGTCATGGGGAAAAAACAATGATAATTATAATTGTATTTTAAATAAATAACACTATATGAAAGTAAGTGTCTAACAGTGAAGATAAATCTCATGCTATTTGTATATTAATAAGATTTATTTACTTTTTCTTAATTTTGGACATGTCATACCATAGGACAAATTTATGGTACAATTCAGTAAAAATGTTAAAAACAAAACAATGAAAGAATTGATGAAGTTAGTGACTCTTTATATTTTCTCAAAGATCAGATTTCACACTACATAAATATATGCATTTCTTCTTCATAAATTGTCTTTTACAAAATAAGCACTTTTTACTGCCTATTTGTCAACTACCCATACAAAAATCCACAAGAAACTTCATTTTGTCAGTTAAAATATATTTATGACATTCAAAGACGTGAGAGACCCTATATGAATCTTGTTTTTTGACAGCATGGCGAGTTTCCATAGAGACTAATGGGCCCCGAAAGTGCTTGTGTCCCAGGTCCCATGACAGCCACTTCAAGGCCTCATGCAGGGGCTGATTATATCATGACAACATGCGGCAGTGTGTGGTGTGAGGCTATTCTAAGCTGATTTTTGTCACTCACTCATCAGTGGTAATGAACACACACACACACACACACTGTGAGGATCTGTGACGTCATGTTTCCTGTGATTATATCATGTGCGACAGGTACATCATGTTCCCGAGTCTGGGTAACACAAGTGTGTGTCTGAAAATGACCAAACTGTACTGAATGGGAGAGGTCAATCATGCAGAATGTGCCCTCTGGTGGTGCACATGGGTAACAAAAGAAAAAATACATGTTAACAGTTTTTGTGCTGTCCTTGAGGTTATATGGATTGCTACATACAGTTAGATGGGTTCTTATTGGGCAATCAAATTAATTTTTGTATTTTATTTTTAATGACTATATATATATATATATATATATATATATATGCTTAAACATTAAGATTACTACTCATTGAAATTACTAAAGTAGCCAAACCTGTTCATTAGAAGGTGATGTCCCAATACTTTTGGTAATATAGTGTGTGTGTGTGTGTGTGTGTGTGTATTATATAAGTTCCATGATTGTTTTTAAAAGTAATAATAGTCATTTATTAAATTATATAATTATAATTTTTAGTAATTTTATCATCTGACTCATAACAGTAAACGAATAAAATAATTTAATAACAGCATGAACAATTAATTACCAACTGTCTTATTTCATTTCTATTTATTAATTAATTAATTCATTCTTGTTTTTTCCATTTTTAAGTTTGTTGGTAGATCACTCAACAATGGCTTTTTTTAAAAGATAATGATAAAAATGAAATAAATAGATAAATACTAAAAAATATTAATTATTTAATGAAAGTATTTATTTAATTAAATATTTATTTAATAACAACTTTGCGTAATTTGGCACTCCACTTATTGTGAATTGCCCCAGTATAAATAAATATGAGAACAAATGAAAAATGAGATATACAAAATGCACAAAAGTCCTCAAATATTTTAAATAATTGTCACATATTTAATAAAAATGCACTGGAATTTTCAAAACAGAAAATGTTTATGAACTGTTGAAAAAAGTTGAAATAACATCATAAGCAACGTCAGGGAATAGAAGTTTGTGAGCAAAATTCACAAAGCAAATTTGACCCTGGACCACAAAACCAGTCAAGATTTCCATTGATATATGGTTTGTTAGGATAGGACAAAATTTTGCTGAGATACAACTATTTGAAAATCTGGAATCTGAGGGTGCAAAAAAAGAATAATAAATAAATAAATAAAAATAAATAAATAAATGCGACCCTGGACCACAAAACCAGTCATAAGTCGCTGGGGTATATTTGTAGCAATAGCCAAAAATACACTGTATGGGTCAAAATTAGTGATTTTTAATTTTTAAGATATTAAGTAAAGATCATGTTACATGAGGATATTTTATACATTTCCTACCGTAAACATGTCAAAACTTTTTGAAAATTAATATGCATTGCTAAGAACTTCATTTGGACAACTTTAAAGGTGATTTTTCTCAATATCTTTTTATTTTTTTGCACCCTCAGATTCCAGATTTTCAAATAGTTGTATCTCAATCAGATATTGTCCTATCATAACAGACCATATATCAATGGAAAGTTTATTTATTCAGCTTTCAGATGATGTATAAATCTACATTTTGAAAAATTGACCCTTATGACTGGTTTTCACAAATATTGAAAAAAAATCACCTTTAAATTTGTCCAAATGAAGTTATCAGCAATGCATATTACTAATTAAATTGAAGTTTTGATATATTGACGGAAAGAAATTGACAAAATATCGTCATGAAACATGATACTTAATATCATAATGGTTTTTGGCATAAAAGAAAAATCAATAATTTTGACCCATACAGTGTATTACTGGCTACTGCTGCAAATATACAGTTAGATGAGACACGGATGAAGCAACTGCAAAACTTACAAACTCACTGCAGAGAGCGTTTGACTGAACATTTCAGCGCTCAGCATTAGAATCAGCAAGGAACTGAACATCTTAGTCACTGTCCTGCCTATCTGCCTATCTGTCTCCATATTATATCTCTTTGTTGACCTGCAAAACGCAGACAGAATTGGTGGGCAACAAACGGGGAGAAGCAGTACGTGTGCCAGACGTCTTTTAGTGACCTCACTGAGACTGAATCACAGGAACAGAGCTCTTCAGCACCCACATGTGCCTTGAGTCACAGACGAGCAGAACATGCGCACATTCATCACTAGTGTTCTCCTCGCTCTGACTTATGTCACTGTAATTGGGCTTCGCTGCCATTGCAATGATTTGCTGCTGCGAGCTGACGGCTGCTCTCAAGAGGCTTCCATCTTTTCCATTCACAATTCACAACAATCCTCTCACACTCGCTAACGCTGCCTGTTATGAGAGGGATTGAGCTGCTCTCAAATGCAGCTCAATGCATGTAAGTGCAACTCCCTCATTCTGCTCTCAGCCTAAGGTGTTTGTGAAAGGGTTGAGACGATGTGCCTGCCTCAGCCAACTTTATAAATAACATGCTACATGGTTTTATCAAGGGAGAGAGAGCGAGAGTGTTTGGTGTTTCTCTGATCCTGAGGATAAAACAGGCTATTTTGCTTCTGTGCCTTCAAGATGCTGCATGTGAAATGAATAACTGTGCTTGTAGGCTGTGCAGATATAGTTTGAAAAACAGTTTACAGGGATTAAATGCAATAAATTGCGACTGGTTCACAGCAATCTGTGGCAAAATGTGTTGCATAAATAATTGAAGTCTAAACTGATCAGGGAATAAGGGATGTGCCAGTATTCTGATACCAATAAATGGCTGATGTTACATTTCTAAGGTATTTCTACAATCAATTCAAGTCAAAAGTTTACATACACCTTGCAGAATCTGCTAAATGTTAATTATTTGACCAAAGTAAGAGGGATTATACAAAATGCATGTTATTTTTTATTTAATACTTATCTGAATAAGATATTTCACATAAAAGACATTTACATATAGTGCACAAGAGAAAATAATAGTTGAATTTATAAAATTATCTTGTTCAAAAGTTTACATCCCCTTGATTCCTAATACTGTGTTCTTACCTGAATGATCCACAACTGTTTTTTTTTTGTCTTTCTTTTTTTTGTGATAGTTGTTCATGAGTCCCTTGTTTGTCCTGAACAGGTAAACTGCCCAATGTTCTTTTAGAAAAAATACTTCAGGTCTCACAAATCCTTTGGTTTTTCAGCATTTTTGTGTATTTGAACCCTTTCCAACAATGACCGCATGATTTTGAGATCCATCTTTTCACACTGAGGACAACTGAGGGACTCAAATGCAACTATTACAGAAGGTTCAAATGCTCACTGATGCTCCAGAAGGAAACTTGATGCAAAAGTTCAAAATAATAGAAAAATAAGTTAAATTTATCAAATTCAAAAGTTTTCACCCCCAGCTCTTAATGCAAAAAATCAAAGAATTTGTGGTGCTTGAAGGATTTTTCTGAAGAACAGCGGGCAGTTTAACTGTTCAGGACAAACAAGGGACTTATGAACAACTATCACTAAACAAAAAAAACAGCTGTGGGTCATTCAGGTAAGAACACAGTATTAAGAATCAAGTGTATGTAAACTTTTGAACAGTGTAATTTTTATAATTTCAACTATTATTTTCTCTTGTGAAATGTTTGTAAACGTCTTTTATGTGTAATATCTTATTTAGGTCAGCACTAAATAAAAAATAACATGCATTTTGTATGATCTCTTTTATTGTGGTAAAATAATTAACATTTTTGCAGATTCTGCAAGGTGTATGTAGACTTCAACTAAGGATTTTTATCATTTTTATCATTGTTTTATCATTCCAATCAGTGGTTATTTTACACATCCTTCTACTAGATTAATATTAGCTCCATCATTTAGATTTATGCATTAGGCAGACACTTTTATGCAAAGCGACTTATATTGCATTCGTTGTACACATTTATATTTTAGCAGTTTCTGCTTTCCCTGGGAATCAAACCCTCAAACTTGGTGTTGAAAGTACCATGCTCTACTGTTTGAGACTCAGCATCAGACATAATGAATCTCTGGGCGACCCTCAAATCACTGGTGTCAAATCCACTTACTCAGGATCCAGCTAACCCTCAGTTTTGCTCTCTACTGAGACTGCATTTCATTACCAACATATTGCTCTCAGACCGACGTGAGGAACTGAACCGTGATAATGTGCAAAAGAGCAGACCGCAGCAAAAGCCGTAATAAAAGAGGAACAAGATGATGAACCACAGTAATGAGAGGGCATGACATGTGCTCCATCAGAACACTGCTGTAAAAAATATTTCACACGGTTTTATTTATCTTTGAAAAGATTCACAGTATTGTGTTGCTGCAGTTAACCTGGAGAGGGACATTTTTACAATTACATACCCCTTCATTTTTATTTTCACGTTTTGTTATGTTGCTGCCTTATGTTAAACTGCTTTAAATTACTTTTTTCCACATCAATCTACACTCCATAGACCATACTGACAAGGTAAAAACAGAATTGTCACAACTTTGTAAATGTATTAAAAATAAAAAAAAACTGTAATACATTGCATAAGTATTCATACCCTTAACTAAGAATAGTACTTAGCTGAAGCACCTTTAAAGCCCATCAACATTTGGCAATTATTTGCCATTCTTCTCGCCATCTCTTCACCTCTGAAGCTCTGTCAGCTTGGATGGGGTCTGGTAGATATTTTTTTGGTGCACTGAGCTTTTCTTCTACTCTGACGAGCCCTTCAGTCTTTGCCACTGAAAAACATGAGGTATAAAAACTTTCGCAAGGCACTGTGTACTAAAAGGCATTTTACATGCTGGAAAAAACAACCAATCAGATGACAGAAGGTATGTATTAGATTGTGTACAACAGGAGGTTTAGAGGTTTTAGAAATGTGTGTATAAAATATGATACAGCAGGCTTTATAGGGTTAAAAGCGATAGAGGATGAGGTTCATAAATCTCCCACAGTCCTCAGCTCAGAGCTTGTGTAGGTCATTACTGGGCTGTGAATAATAGTCAGAGGTGAGCAATCTTCACCAGGGAGAGCGAGTCTGATTTCAGCTCTAACAAATGACCCAAATGAGAACCACAAAGTCTTAGAAATCCCTCAGTGACAGGACACATAAATCTAGCCAGAGAAAAGCACAAACATACACTTTGCTTCCATCTTTTTTCCAGCATTCACGAGAGTACCACAGACTGACACAGAAGATAAAAAATAGTTGAATAAATTCGTTATTTTTGTTTTCTTTGCACACAAAAAACGTATTTGTCCTTAATGTCCTTAATACCTTTCTGGGCCTTGAACATGTCAGTTGCATTGTTGTCTATGGAGGGTCAGAAAGCTCTCGGATTTCATCAAAAAATATCTTAATTTGTGTTCCGAAGATGAACGTAGGTCTTACAAGTTTGGAACGACATGAGGGTGAGTAATTAATGACAGAATTTTCCTTTTTGTGTGAACTCACTCTTTAATTCATTCATTGGTGTGTAATTTGTGAACTTTACTAGCAATTTTTGTGTGAAAATGTTCAGTGTAGGCTAAACTATTTTTATTTTGTACTTTAAAAGGTAAACATAGGAAACAATTTGGTGATTCAAAGAGCTTTAGTTTTAGAGAGAGCTTCTGTTTTCAGAAGTAATCAATAAACTTGTCTAAGGAATCTAAAACCCAGCAAAGGTCTGTGTGCAAATGTTCTGCAGAGGTCTCTACTTGATATCTTAAAATAGTCTTGATAATTAATGACGCATTATAATCTTTCCGATCTCCAACCCAACAGCTGACAGCAAACACTCCACAAGGGGGTTTTCACAGTGATGCAACAGAACCCTTTTTCTACCATAAAGAACCTTTTGTGGATTGGAAAGGTTCCATGGATGTTAAAGGTTCTTCATGGAACCATAGCTACCTTTATTTTTAAGACCACAAGATGATCATGTAATATAATTTACAGACTATAATCAATGCAAACATTTCCAAAAGCAAAGCATGATTCCACCTAACAATGCTTACCTGGCATTTTCATAAAACAACAAAGAACCTCAAAGTTTCCATTGAAGAAACCATTGAAAAGAAGCATGAAAAGATGTACACTGCATTTCCCTCACCTTTTCTCTCTCTCAGCTTACGATTCCCTTTCTCGTCTCTCGTAAATTGAGTTTGCCTAGTAGAGAAGCCATGCTGAAGTGTGCTAGGTTCAGTTGTGCTGTAGATAGTGAGGAGGAAAGAGGGTGAGGGTGACAGAGTTTTGTAAATGGCAGAACCGCTGTGGCTGAGAGTAATCTGAGGCTAATTCTGGCCACGGCTGGGAGACACCATGATGGAGGGATTTGCACTCCTCCGCTGCTCTGCCTCTTCAGCTACAGAGAGAATAAGAGAGCCTGCGGCTGATGTCCTCATCCGGAGTCACACACTTCACCTGGGCTGACCCTCTTCAGAGCAACACTCATATGCTTTCATACACAGATCACTGGACATACTAAAGCACTCATATTCAAACTCATGTAAGAGACTGCTTCAGCCCTATCTCACTAAACTGACATTATTTCAATTACATACCAACATTAAAGGTCACTCATTTGATGCTTTTTCTATGGATGTACACTATTATATGTACAAAAAGAAGCCAGAAATGAGGAGGTCAGCAGCATGTAAATAACAATGTGAGACACAAGAGAGCTGTCCTTTGCAGAGAGCCAAAGGCTCGGTTAAATCTTGTATTGACATGAGACAATGAGTTAAAGCCACACTTTTACACAGCACCCATTGTGAGGGGTTTTACAGGCTTTTCTAAATCCACAGGCGGCCAATGACATGAAACAAAAGAGATGGGCTGTGCCTCTTTTCACTGGTTAAACTGGCATGTGGTGGTGGTCAGACAACAGTCTTCTTGACCACTCAGGACAGAAGACCAGCCTCTGTTCAGCATCAGGACAGAAAATTTGACCTCCAAATCAAAGTAGGAATTGGTCACAACAACAAACCAGCACTACACCTCTTCTTGCGCTGTCCACAATCAGCTAATCTAATCCGTACAACATTCTTGAATGTAACTGTGGCTTTGACGTTGCGCAGAAAAACTTATCTTATCGCCAATGTGAAAGGGACTTTAGACCTACTAAAGTTTCAAACACTTAAGTTTAAAGGGATAGTCCAGCCAAAAATGAAAATTCTGTCAACATTTACGCAACCTTAAGTTTTTCTTTTGAGCACAAAAGAAGATAGCCATTGAGCCATTCCATAGTATGGAAAACTTTCACAGTATGGAAAAAAAAAATACTATTGGGAGTCAATGGCTACCGGTAATCAAACATTCGACGGTAACTACTGGCTTCCACAGCATTTAAATAAATACTATCTAAGTAAGTGGCTACTGATAGCCAAACAGTTGATGTTAGCCACTGACATCCACAACATGGGAAAAAAAATACTATGGAAGTAAATGGCTACTAATAGCCAAACAGTTGAGGGTAGCCATTGACTTTCACAGTATGGAAAAAATACTATAGAAGTAAATGGCTACTGCAAACAGCTGATGGTAGCCTTTGACTTTCACAGCATGAAATAAATACAATAAGAGTCAATGGCTACTGGTAACCAAACAGTTGAGGGTAGTCATCGACTTCCACAACATGGGGAAAAAAAAAACTATAGAAGTCAATGGCTACCAGTAACCAAACAGTTGACGGTAGCCATGACTTTCACAGTATGGAAAAAAATACTATAGACATCATTGGCTACTGATAACCAAACAGTTGATGGTAGCCTTTGACATCCACACCATAGGGATAAAATACTATGAAACTCAATGGCTACTGGTAACCAAACAGTTGATGGTAGCCACTGACTTTAACAGTATGAAAAAAATACTATCGGAAGTTAATAGCTTCTGGTAACCAAATAGTTGAGGGTAGTCACTGACTTCCACAACATGGGGAAAAAAAAAAAAACTATAGAAGTCAATGGCTACCAGTAACCAAACAGTTGATGGTAGCCACTGACATTCAAAACATGGAAAAAAAATGCTATGAAACTCAATGGCTACCGGTAACCAAACAGTTGATGGTAGCCATCGACTTCCATAGCATGGAAGTCAATGGCTACCTGCAGCCAAACAGTCAACTGTAGACATTGGCTTCCACGGCATGGAAAAAAAAAAAAAATACTATGGAAGTCAATGGCTACCGGTAACAAAACAGTTTACGGTAGCCACTGACTTCCACAGCATTGAAAAAATACTATGGAAGTCAATAGCTACCTGTAACTAAATAGTTGACGGTAGACCATCGACTTCCACGATATGGAAAAATATACATTGGAAGTCAATGGCTACCGGTGACTGAACAGTTGGTGGTAGTTATTGACTTTCACAGTATGTAAAAAAATACTATGGGAGTCAATGGCTACAGGTAACCAAACAGTTAATGGTAGCCATCGACTTCCACGGCATGGAAAAAATACTATGGAAGTCAATGGCTAAATGGCTACCGGAAAATAAACAGTTGATGGTAGCCATTGACCTTCACAGTATGGAAAAAAATACTATGGCAGTCAATTGTTACTTGTAACCAAACAGTCAATGGCAGCCATTGACTTCCACAGCATGGAAAAAAATACTACGGAAGTCAATGGCTACAGGTAACCAAATAGTTGATGGTAGCCATCGACTTTCACAACATCGAAAAAAATACTGCCAGTAACCAGCCAGAAGCAACTTGGTTCATTCTTTGAAACATTCTTTAAGACATTCTTTAAAATATTCATTCATTCTTCATTTATGTTCAACAGAAGTAAGAAACTTCTTCATACGTAAAAAACTGTTTTGGTATGAATTTTATTTTTGAGTTACCTATCCCTTTAAGTCCTACTTTATGCCTCAGGCATATTCCTAAACCTTCACCACATAAAAGCATCAGAATCATGCAGCACTTGTCTACAGGTGCTAATGTAGGAAAACTCCAGTGAACAAAACTTTGTTCAGAAACAACTTAAATGCAGTCATCAACTGATGAAACATTTGTAAGGAGAGTTTTACAGAGATGTTTTGACCATTTTCATTCACAAACACACCAAAACAGCTTAAAAACATTAGTTTTCCTGACTCATCCCAAGATCTAATCTATGTTTGGCCTTCACTTACCTTCTGTTCCTGGACAATTACAGAAGCTTATCTCTAATCCCACAATTGCAGGTCAGATGTTTGGCCTTCAGTATTTATTTGGAGGTCAAATACCAAAATCAAGAGAGAGCGAAACAGCTGAAGCCCCAGACATGCTAGTCTGAGCACGGTGCTCTGTTTGCTCCCAGGCATTGTGATCGGAGCTGTTTGTCCAATAAAAAGACAAACAATGACATTCCGTAGCTTGCAACTGTATTCAGGGCTCAACCTCACAAAAGTACAGCAGGGCTCCGAGATATCTCACCTCAAACATAACAGCCTGCGGTTTGCAGTGATATGTGGATCAATTTTACTATATCTACCACACACACACACACACACACACACACACACACACACACATTGTTTTGCTACTGATGTGGTTTTGATTCTTACCTACACTTGTCTGCCCCACTGTCAGCCCTGTGAAAAATAAGTCAGTTTAAGATGCATGTTAAAACTAGTATACACTACAGAACTCTTCACCAGATTTTTGTTCCAAACTTCAGTCAAAAAGTAAAAAATCACTTAGTGTATGATGCGCACAAACTTTTTAGCTTCAGACTTTGATTCCATCCAGTTCCAGGATATCAAATGTACAAAATGTTGATATTTAGAGCAGATTTTACAATGCTATCTTTATTTGTCATGTCTCCTAGAAGGAGGTTTTTGTTTGGAACGACCTGGGGGGTGTTCCATAAAACAATTCTACCAAATAAACACTGCAAAAAATGCTTTCCTAGCTTAGATTTTTTGTCTTGTTTCCAGCCAAAATATCTAAAAATTCTTAAATCAAGAAGGATTTTCTAGACAAGCAAAAATTATTGTCTTGTTTTCAGAAAAAAGAAGTCAAAATTAAGTGAGTTTTTGCTTAGAACAAGCAAAATAATCTGCCAATGGGGTAAGCAAAATAATCTTGTTTTCGGCTTGAAATAAGATTATTTATAAGATTATTTTGCTTACCCCATTGGCAGATTATTTTGCTTGTTCTAAGCACACACTAAGCACACACTCACTTAATTTTGACTTCTTTTTTCTGAAAACAAGACAATAATTTTTGCTAGTCTAGAAAATCCTTCTTGATTTAAGAATTTTTAGATATTTTGTCTAGAAACAAGACAAAAAATCTTAGCTAGAAAAACATTTTTTGCAGTGAACCAGGCTTATTTCAGTTAGTCTGACTTATTGTCACTTGATTTAGCTCAAAATAAGTCAGACTAACTGAAATAATCCTGACTTATTTGGGAAACTTGTTTTATGGAACACCTCCCTGAAAGCGTGGATAAAGAAAAATAAAGAGAGCATGACTGATATCTAAATGAATGAAATGAAAGGTTTAAGCTCCTGTTCTGAAAGGCATGGCAGAGCAGATATTTGAATCAGGATGTTCAAGATGTTTTTCCATTCAGCCAGCCACCTTAAAACTCCCTTTATTTTCATCAAATCAACCCTGACTCTTTAATCCATTTTTATGTCGTTCATGCTTGTTAAAGCTGCTGAGTTGAACATTAGAGGAAAGCATTATGTAAGGATGTTCTCTTTGCACCCTGAGCTCGCTGGTGTTCTGATCGGCTGAGCAGCTCTGCACATCAATTCATTTATTAAAACTGACCTTAACTATTGATGTTTCTGTTAAGTATGGTACATGCAGACGCACAGTGTACTCACCTGTCCTCACGGATGGAGGGAGTCAGGAAGCGGCTGGAATCATCATCATGGCTGCTCTGTTGGCTGCTCTGTTGACTGCTCTGTTGACTACTCTGCTGACTGCTGGAAAACAGTCATATAGATAAATGTCAATCAACATGTCGTGACAAGATTAAACACATGTCTGTGTAACTACTTTGGTGTCCGTTTTTTAAAGAAGTCTCTTATGGTCACCAGGGCAGCATTTATGTGATCAAAGACACATCAAAAACAGCAATGTTGTTAAATATTATTAGAAAATATACTTTATTCAGTTTGAATACATTTTAAAATGTAATTTATTCCTGTGATGTGAAAAAAGGTTCAAACGCTCGATGCTCCAGATGGAAAAACAATGCATTAAGTGCCAGGGGTGAAAACTTTTGAACAGAATGAGGATGTGAACATAAATTCATTTGACTTATTTTGCCTAAATGAAAAACATATTTTTCATTTAGTACTGCCCTTCAGAAGCTACAGAAGATACATAGATGTTTTTCAGAAGACAAAATCAGTTAAATTTACCCTGATCTTCAAATTAAAAAAGTTTTCACCCCCGACTCTTAATGCATAATTTTTCCTTCTGAATCATCAGTGAGGGTTTGAACCTTCTGTAATAGTTACATATGAGTCCCTCATTGTCCTCAGTGTGAAAAGATGGATTTCAAAATCATACAGTCATTGTTGGAAAGGGCTCAAATACACAAACATGCTGAAAAACCAAAGAATTTGTGGGACTTGAAGGATATTTCAGAAGAACAGTGAGCAGTTTAACTGTTAATGACAAACAAAGGAATCATGAACAACTATCGCTAAATGAAAATAAATAAATAAATAAATAAATAAAACACAGTATTAAGAATGAAGTGTATGCAAACTTTTGAACTATTATTTTCTCTTGTGGACTATTCGTAAACTTATTTTATGTGAAATAACTTATTCAGGTCAGTACTAAATAAAAAATAACATGCATTTTATATGATCCCTCTTATTTTGGTAAATCAAGTAACATTTTTGTATAATCTTCAAGGTGTATATAAACTTTTGACCTCAGCTATATACACTCAAAATAATATGTAAAAGTAGGGCACAATGTACTTCAGGAATTTGATTATTGATTTTTTATTTATTTATTTTTTTTTTTAAAAAAAGGTGCTTTACCTTTGCTTTACCTTTAGAGTTACCAGAAATGTATGAGTGTACAGTTCAAAGTTTGCAGAATCTGCAAAATGTTATTTCTTTTAGCAAAATAAGAGCGATCATACAAAATGCATGTTATTTTTTTATTTAGTACTGACCTGAATAATATATTTCACATAAAAGATGTTTACATATAGTCCACAAGAGAAAATAATAGTTGAATTTATAAAAATCACCCCGTTCAAAAGTTTACATACACTTGATTCTTAATACTGTGTTGTTACCTGAATGATCCACAGCTGTCTTTTTTGTTTAGTGATAGTTGTTCATGAGTCCCTTGTTTGTCCTGAACAGTTAAACTGCCTGCTGTTCATCAGAAAAATCCTTCAGGTCCCACAAATTCTTTGGTTTTTCATCATCTTTGTGTATTTTAACCCTTTCCAACAATAACTGTATGATTTTGAGATCAATCTTTTCACACTGAGGACAACTGAGGGACTCATATACAACTATTACAGAAGGTTCAAATGCTCACTGATGCTTCAGAAGGAAAAAACTATGCATTATGAGCTGGGGGTATAAACTTTTGAACAGAATGAAGTTGTGTGCATTTTTATTTTGCCTAAATATATATTTTTTTTTCATTTAGTACTGCCCATCAGAAGCTACAGAAGATACTTGCATGTTTCCAAGAAGACAATATTAGTTAAATTTACCATGATCTTCAAATTCCAAATGTTTTCACCCCCTGGCTCTTAATGCATGTTTTTTTTTCCTTTTGGTGCATCAGCGAGCGTTTGAACTTTCTCTAATAGTTGCAGTAGTTGCATATGAGTCTCACAGTTGTCCTCAGTGTAAACAGATGCATCTCAAAATCATACAGTCATTTTTGGAAAGGGTTCAAATACACAAAAATGCTGAAAAACCAAAGAATTTGTGGGATCTGAATGATTTTTTCTGAAGAACAGCAGGCAGTTTAACTGTTCAGGACAAACAAGGGACTCATGAACATCTATCACTAAACAACAACAAAAAAACAAAACAAACAAACAAAACAAAACAAAAAAACAGCTGTGGGTCATTCAGGTAACAACAAAGTATTAAGAATCAAGTGTATGTAAACTTTTGAACATGGTAATTTTTATAAATTTAACTATTATATTTTCTTGTGGACTATATGTGAACGTCTTTTACTTGAAATATCTTATTCAGGTCACTACTAAATAAAAATAACATGCATTTTGAATGATCCCTCTTATTTTGCTAAAAGAAATAACAGATTCTACAAATTTTATGTAAACTTTTGAGTTCAACTGTAGTAAATATCCAGGCAGAAAATCACTACTACATTTTTACAAGTGTATGTAGCAGTTTTAATACACTTATACTATTTTTGGAATGATACATTTTTCTTTTTTTTTTTCTAACGATACTTAATGAATATAAAGTGTTCTTTTGTAACATTATAAATGTCTTTAATGTCACTTTTGATCAATTTAATGCATCCTTGCTTAATAAAAGTGTTAAGAAAAATAAATTATACTGACCCTACCCTTTTGGTAGTTTTGCCTAGAGTTTAAAATACAAATTATTACAAATTGTAATATGTGTTATACAATTAGATGAGTAGTGTTCAGTTGCAAGTGGTATTTTTTCTTCGATAAATGTCTCCCTATGATTTGACCACAAGAGGGTGCAGTCACACACAGACAGCATTAAAAGCACACACTCTCACTAATAAATGAAACCTCCATAGTCACACATGTGCTCTAACTAGTGAAGAACACAAACCGTGCTTTAAGGTTTCTGAAAGCATCTAATTTCAAATTATAAATCTCCACAGATTAATCATTAATTTCTAATTTCTAATGTATGTGTTATTCTCATTTGCTTTAAAAAAAAAACAGCTCAGCTGTTCTTTTACATTAATATTGCTCCCTCACTTTAAATAAAATACCAATATTTCCCATTTTGGTCATTAATACTTCAATATTGCTCCTTCTTCTTAAATAAAATAGACACATTTCCCATTTATAGTAAATGTAATTAAACCAGCATCACGTCGCATAGTTTTTTTCCTCTGTATTAGAGTTTCTGTTATCACATTTGTCTGCCTTTTCTTCTCCTGGTCCCAAAATTTCAGTGCAACTGATTGTCTATTCCAGTATGAAGCACAAAAAGATCCCACTGGGCATGCTGGATCTCCTCGTTCCATCAGCTGCAGAGATTTATTGTTGAGCGACACGCTCAGGTGCACGCAGGTATTTGCTTGTGGTGACTAGGGGCTGCATACCCGACAGGAAACTCATATCTGCTATTCAAACTCTGCAGGCAAATTTCTTATTTATGGTCAATTGGCCTGACAGCATATGACCCGTGTGGGCGAATCTTGTTTGTTTAAAACACTGGCGATTTAGCCTTCGTATGAATGCGAGTTTATGCTCACATGCCTGAGGGTCTGGACTTTGCTCAGAACGGGTCCCTACATATAACTTCCCCACTAAGAGTGGATTGAGGCTTGCGTGGCCTAGAAAGCTTCTGAATCATTCATGACAGTTGCCTGTCTGATGCTTTGTGTGTGTTTTAACTGCTGCTGAAACAAAACCCCAGCGCTTTCAGGCCAACAGCACAGGCTGACGTCAGACTAGGAACCCGCTGATCTACAGTGCTTGTTAAAAAGACAGCCCATGAGCCAAATTCAGTTCATTTGATGATGAAAATATATCATTTTTATACATGCACTACACGTTTGAAAAAATCCTGCATGTTTTTGACCATTTCACTTGCTTCTTTGGCTGTGACTCACACATGTATGGCATTCTAAAACTACATCATTCAAGTTTAAAGAAGTTCGACTTAATTGGTCAAGGAAATACTTTATTTATCAAAACAATGTAATATAAACAGTTTGAACATGTGTTCCCTTAATCAGTTTGACCCTTGTACACATCTGACCCCTTAACCAACCCTTAAACCTACCCATACCACATGATTCACATGAAAGATCTGTTAATCATTAGGTAATGTTTCATAAGTACATTAGTAAATATTAACAAGCGCATTATCTCATATTTCTAGTTATGTGATTATATATGACCTAATGACTAAGCATTATATAATGCTTGTTAATTATTTGTGACCCTGGACCACGAAACCAGTCATAAGAGTCAGATTTCTGAAACTGAGATTAATAAATAAGCTTTCCATTGATGTATGGCCGACAATATTTGGACGAAATGCAACTATTTGAAAATCTGAAATCTAAGGGTGCAAAAAAATCGTAATATTGAGAAAACTCCCTTTCAAAGTTTTCCAAATAAAGTTCTTAGTAATGCATAATACTAATCAAAAATTTATTTTTGATATATTTACGGTAGGAAATTTATTACAAATCTTCATGGAACACAATCTTTACCTAATATCATAATGATTTTTGGCATAAAAGAAAAATCAATCATTTTGGCTATTGCTACAAATATACCCATGCTATTTGGTTTTGTGGGCCAGGATCACATTTGTGGTGCATAATCATTGCATAAGAAGTGAATAATCATATAAATGAAAAGTTTAATGACAGTTGTAAGCATTTTAAAGTACATGAAATGATGATTTGTTAATCACTAGGTAATGTTTCAAAGGTATATTAGTAAAGATTAACAATTGCATTATGAATACACGAATACATATGACCTAATGACTTAAACATTACATAATGTTTGTTAATGATTTACTAAGGGAAATTATTATAAAGTGTTACATAATTGTCAGTGTAACAGTGATTACTTGATTAAAAACAAATACAATCATGGCAAAACATGGCACTGAGTAATTGATCAAATCAGGAAAATACAGTCCAACAACTAATATAAAATAAAAAAAAATTAGAAAAAGTTCAAATGCCTGTTACAAATAATCATAAAAAAGCGCAAACATAATTCTACAATTTGATCATCTTTCTTTTTGTTTATTTGTAATGAGTATTTTAACCTTTCCTTTTTCTCATTTTGAATTATTTTGCATGTTTGTAAGCCTGAGGAAATTTGATTGGCCAAACTGTTGCTAAGCTAATAACATTTCATAAAGATGCAAGTTTAAATAGTGTGCTGAATTTAAACATTGTTTTGTTTGTTTTATATGGCCTTATATGTGACGCACATACTGTATTATTGATCCAGGTGTGTGAAGCACTGCATTTTGTTACACATACACTATAAATTGCTCTACTGTGTTACTCTAACACCCACCTCGCTCTTTGGTGTGCTTCAATTGTCAGTCACTCTGTTTTTACACCAGTATGTCACTGTTACACTGCCATCATGACATTCCCTAAGCCAATAATACACAATGAAAACTGTCAGTTCCAGCTAAAATGGAATGACAAGTATTGTTGTGCCACAAGCACGTACTGTAGTTGTAGAAAAATGTACAGTGAAATAGCACAAAAAGCTCTCAAATCAAGTTCTCAGCACTAAAAAGCAGGTGTGAACAGGATACAAAATGTTTTGTGATCGAATGGGCACACTGCATTTGGCATCCGTACTGTAAATCAAATGATGTAGGTGATGTAGACTGTAGATCAAATGACACCTACTCACCCGTCAACCAACCACTGTGCAAAAAGCTTTGCTGTTTACATGCTTTAATAGAAAATGTAGGCATTTTGGAAAGAGCACATCATCCTATAACTCTGTCCCTAACTCTTACCCAGTGATAAGGATTAAATGAACATGAAGTGAATGCAACTGCAAATGAAATAGCCAAGAGATAACAGAACAATGAATGGAAGTCATCTCCTTTTAGCTTTATTAGCGTCTCTCCATCACTGTTTCCTTTGTCAACACTGCTGAACCACTGTAAGCACAGGAAACCAGGAATGCCAATGGGTTCATGCCTCTACTTAATCACAAAACCCTCATTCAAAGACTTGCCAATGTAAGTCTGCAATCACCTGAAAATGAGCACAAGCTTGCTCCATCTTATAATCAGCAGCAAGGTTTTGAATTATTCAAAAATATGAAAATAACATGACAATAACAGACATTTAGAATGCTTACATTTCTATTTCAAATAAGTTATTTTCTTATGACTTTTCCATTTGTCCAAAAATCGTCAAAAATATGATCACGTTTTTCATGTGACACTGGAGACAGGAGTAATGATGATGAAAAATTCAGCTTTTCCATCACAAATTGAGTACACCCCTCACATTTCAGCAACCATTTTAGTATATCTTCTCAAGGGACAATACTATAAAAATCAAACTTGGATATATTTTAAAATAGTCAATGTGCAGCTTGTATAGCAGTATAGGTTTACTGTCCTTTTACTTGTCCTTTGTGATAACATCAGTATGTTGTTTAACCATGCAAAGCCACATGTCCTATTTATCATGTTTATGTTTTGTCTGCTTGACAGGACCATACAAAGTTGTGTATCTTGTATTAGAGCAGTTAAAATTTGGTGATTTAAGTACAATTCTCTCATACTGACCACTGGATGCTCAACATGGCACCTCATGGCAAAGAACTGAGGATCTGAGAATTAGAATTGTTGCTCTCCACAAAGATAGCCAAGGTTATCAGAGGTTCTGAGTTACTGAGTTACACTAAAGTGGTCAGGGCCATACAAAGGTTTTCCAAGATGGGTTAGATTCAGAACAGGCCTTGCCAGCGTCGATCAACGAAGTTGAGTACTCGTTCTGTACTTCAGGTGCAGATGCTGGCTTTAAACAACAGATGCATGCTTTAAAGGTTGCAGTAGTAGAAGGTCAGCTTGTCAGTGCTCAGACCATACGCCACACACTGCAACAAGTTGGTTTGCATGGGCGTCGTTCCAGGAGGAAGCCTTTTCTGAAGACCGCAAACAGTTTGCTGAAGACAACCTTTCCAAGAGCATGAATTACTGGAACCATGTCCTGTGGTCTGATGAGACTAAGATAAACTAGTTTGGCTCAGATGGTGTCCAGCATGTGTGGCGATGGTGAGGAGTACCAAGAAAACTGTGTCTTGCCTACAGTCAAGCATGGTGGCGGTAGCAACATGGTCTGGGGCTGCATGAGTGCTGCTGGTACTGGGGAGCTGCAGTTCATTAAGGGAAACATGGATTCCATTATGTACTGTACATTCTGAAGCAGAACATAATGCCTTCCCTCTAGAAACAAGGCAGAACGGCAGTTTTTTTCCAACATGATAATGACCCCAAACACACCACCAAGATGACAACTGCCTTGCTGAGGAAGCTGAAGGTGATGGGGTGGCCAAGTATGTCTCCAGACTTGAACCCTATTAAGTACCTGTGGGACATCGTCAATAGAAAGGTGGAGAAGCACCATGTGTCTAACATCCAGCAGCTCTGTGATGTCATTATAGAGGAGTGGAAGAGGATCCCAGCAACAGCCTGTGCAGCTCTGGTGCTAACACAAAATACTGACACTTTGGACAAGTTCACTTAGGCTGTACTCACTTTTGTTGCCCGCTATTCTGACAATAATGGCTGTATGTTGAGTAATTTTCAGGGGACGGCAAATCTATACTTCTATACAAGCTGCACATTGACTAATCTAAAATATCTCCAAGTTTCATTTCTAAAGTATTGTCCCTTGAGAAGATATATTAAAATGGTTGCTGAAATGTGAGAGGTGTACTTACTTTTGTGAGATACTGTAAATTATATTTCAAAACATATTCACATAGAAAACGGTTATTTTAAATTGTAATAATATTGCACAATTTTACAGTTTTTACTGTATTTTTAATCAACTAAACACAGCCTTGGTAAGCAAAAGTGACATCTTTGAAAAAAATCGTACAGACTCAAAACTTTGAACAATAGCGTATTTTATATACATATTTATAGTCCATCATCCAGCTCTTCCAATCAGATGCTTCCTAAGCACATTTAGACTACCCCGTATAGGGCTTTCCCACAGACTTTAACCTTGCATTATGAGAACAACTTTACACCTACTCCCATCATGCAGAGAAAAAACAACTCCAATGTCTGAAATATTAACAACATCCACAGAGTCTCTCAGCTGGAAGGTGCACACTTATAAGTTCCCCGTGTCTTAAAATAGCCCCAGAAGCTCTTATCAGAGAAAGGCAGACTGTGAAAGGTCTGGATACATCTCAGCAGCACGAGAAACCCTACCAGATGAGACATCGCACACACAAGCCCAGATAAGAGACCTTATGAACCCAGACTCAGAACACCACACAAAGAGGAGGAAAGCAAGAGAGATACAAGAAGGAATAACTTCACTACTGTGCCAATATATTGGCTGTAAAACAAGCGTAAATTCTGTCATTGTTCCAAAAGATTTTTTTCAACTACTTTTTCATGCTATTACAATAAATGTGGACAGAAGCCATCAAGCTTTAAAATAGATGCAAAAGCAAAGTGGTAAATGTTGCAGAATCTGAGTTTAAATGGCTACTTTTTGCATGCTGATCTGAACTACCAGCTGCTAAACATCAAGTCTCAGTCACCGACAAACAAAATCTTAGACACTTCAAAAACACCAAATTCAGCCTTTGTTCCCACCTTTCTGCTGGATGGATAATGAATGCTGTCTTATTTGGCATCACGGCAGCTTCTGAGTTTCTTAAGCATGGCTGACACTTCAAAGAAGTGTCAGTATACATAGCAAACTGTTTAACTATTAATCTGCCGCCTATGTTCAACATTAAGCTACACAACAAATTCACCACAGGCTTTGCAAAGTGAAAGAATAGAGGTCTTGCCACGTTACAGTTTCGATTTAGACAGGTGAACTACTTGGGAATTGCTTAATTGCTGTGGCTAAAAATCTAGCGAGCGTTCACAGATGCTTTCAGCATGGGTGCAATAAAATCTGTCATTGACAGAGCAATGCAGTGTTGTCTTAAAGGGAGACCTCACCCAAAAATGAAAAATCTGTCTTTTTCTATTTTCAGTTGGAAGTAGCCATTGATCTATAGAAAAAAAAAAATACTATAGAAGTCAATGGCTACTGGCAACTACTACCTACATTCTTCAAAATACCTTCTTTTGTGTTTAACAAAGAAATTGTTCTCTCTAAATGTAATCCAGGCCTTGACTTGCTGCATCAAACTGCAAAATCTGTGCATGAAAAACTGTAGATCCACCGTAGTGAGATAAATGAAGCATTTATTAAGGTACAAAACTTAAAAATCTGTGTGAAAATGCATACACTGCAAAAAATGCTTTTCCTGCTTAGATTTTGTGTCTTGTTTCCAGCCAAAATATCTAAAAATTCTTAAATCAAGAAGGATTTTCTAGACAAATAAAAAAATATTGTCTTGTTTTCAGAAAAAAATAAATAAATAAAAAATAAAAATAAAAATAAGAAAGTTTTTGCTTGAAACAAGCTAAATAATCTGCCAATGGGGTAAGCAAAATAATCATAATCATTGAATCTGCCAATGGGGTAAGCATAAAAATAATAATAGTTTTCGGCTTAAAATAAAATAAATGATTGTGCTTGTTTTAAGCAAAAACTCACTTAATGATGACTTCTTTTTTCTGAAAACAGGAAAACAGCAAATTTTTAGATATTTTGGCTGGAAACAAGACAAAAAAAAATATTTTTTTTTGCAGTGTAAAAATGAAACACTGATGTTGATATAAAAAAATTATGAGTAATACCATATTTGCTAAAAACAACAATAACAACACCATATGGAAAAAGGAACAACTGACATTAACAGGACAAACCTGTTATTTGAACTGTTATTTATGTATCACTTTGTGTGTTACAGTGTGATTTTCTCAGATTTCAAGAACAAACTGTGTGTGTGTGTGTGTTTTGCTCCAACCCAATGATTTACATTGCCTTTATGCATTTGGCAGACACTTTTATCTGAAGCAGCATACAGTGCATTTATGAAATGTATTTTAGCACTTCATGCATTTCCTGTGCACAGCGGTGTGCTACAGGAACTCCGAAATTAAAAAGAATATATTCAACTCATCAAATCAGTCTTAAAACCTCTATGTGTAATAACTAGCATTTTGCTTCATCAATAATTAACAGAAGAGATTAAAAACGAGCATGTATTATATAACCGTACAGCTGTGCATCTGCTATTCAGCCTCTTTCAAATCATGGGTCTATGTCCCATCTCTACAAAAGGAATAAAGCATTGATGATACTTTCATCAATTTATAAATATTATCATCAAAAGTGATATTATATGTCTTAATGATCATATTTAATGTACTACTGATTCTAGTAAATCACTACCTGGGTAACAAAAGCTGAATGTTTCAATTCTTTACTAGCTGCCAGGATGTTGGAGACACTCTCAACACATTCCTGTAAATCCACATTGCTGAAAAATAACAGAACACTTTACTGTAAGAAGCCAGTCTGGCGTAACATTCATGTACAAACGGTGCAAGGTGAGATGATATGTCTCTAAAAGTGATGTCTATTTGAGCCTGTTTCACACAAAAAAGGAAAAGATATAATGAACAAATACATAAAACTGAAATAAGAATAACGGGTTGTTGATGTAGTTTTCTTCTGGCTTCACAGTCTAAAGGTCAGTGAGCACAAAGCAGGGTCTCGTGTTTCCAGTGTTCAACCACATTAACATGATCATGATCTTACATCATGTGGTTAATATGAAACCGTGAGGGCCTGTCTGGTGGTCTTGACTTGAACTTTGCACAAATCTGCTATAATTAACAAACACAAACATAAAAAAGAACAACAAATGTACATACAGTTGAAGTCAAACGTTCACATACACCTTACAGAATCTGCAAAATATTAACTGTTTAACCAAAATAAAAGGGATCATACAAAATGCACGTTAGTTTTTATTTAGTACTGACCTGAATAAAGATATTTCATATAAAAGGTGTTTACATATAGTTCACAAACAGAACATAATAGTTACATTTATAAAAATTACCCTGATTAAAAGTTTACACACACTTGATTCTTAATACTGTGTTGTTACCTGAATGATCCACATTTTTTTTTTTTTTTTTTTTTTTTAAACTGACTGCTTTTCTTTAAAAAATCCTTTAAGTCCCACACACAAATTTTTTGGTTTTCAGCATTTTTGTGTATTTAAACCATCTTTGCACACTGAGGACAACTGAGGGACTGCAACTATTACAATAGGTACAAGCGCAGCCAGGGGTGTAAACTTTTTAAATTTGAAGATCAGGTTAAATTTCATTTATTTAGTTTTCTGGGAAACATGTAAGTATCTTCTGTAGCTTCTGAAAGGCAGTACTAAATGGTAAAAAAAAGATAAATGTATTTAGGCAAAACAAAAAACATTTATACATCTTTATTCTGTTCAAATGTTTACACCCCTGGCTCTTAATGCATTGTGTTTCCTTCTGGAGCATCAGTGAGCATTTGAACCTTCTGTAATAGTTGCATACGAGTCCCTCAGTTGTCCTCAGTGTGAAAAGATGGATCTCAAAATTATACAGTCATTGACCTGAATAGAATATTTCACATAAAAGATGTTTACATATAGTCCACAAGAGAAAATAATAGTTGAATTTCTAAAAATTACCCTGATCAAAAGTTTACATCCCCTTGATTCTTAATACTGTGTTGTTACCTGAATGATCCACAGCTGTGTTTTTTTTAGTGATAGTTGTTCATGAGTCCCTTGTTTGTCCTGAAAAGTTAAATTGCCCGCTGTTCTTCAGAAATATCCTTCAGGTCCCACAAATTATTATTATTATTATTTTTTTTTTTAAGTGTGTAAAAGTGTGAAGTTGTAAAAAGAATATGGATAGTAGAGTTATTTTATTATGGGTAAGGTGTGTTTTTGGAATGCTAAATTTATTAACTCAACTTATTTTGTTAAAAAATATACAGTATATGTCAAAAGTTTACATACACCTTGTAGAAACAGCAAACTGTTAATTATTTTACCAAAATAAGAGTTATCATACAAAATGCAGACTCATATACAACTATTACAGAAGGTTCAAATGCTCACTGAAACTCCAGAACGAAAAAACTTAATTAATTTTGTCTTCTGGGAAACATGTAAGTATCTTCTGTAGCCTCTGAAGGGCAGTAGTAACTGAAAAAATATGATATATAGGCAAAAAAAAAAAAATCTCCATTCTGTTCTGTCCATTCTTAATGGATTGTTTTTCCTTCTAAAGCATCAGTGAGCGTTTGAACCTTCTGTAATAGCTGCATGTAAGTCCCTCAGTTGTCCTTAGTGTGAAAAGATGGATCACAAAATCACACAGTCATTGCAGGAAAGGATTCAAATACACAAAAATGCTGGAAAACTAAAGAATTTGTGGGACCTGAAGGATTTTTCTGAAGAACAGTGGGCAGTTTAACTGTTCAGGACAAACAAGGGACCCATGAACAACTATCACTAAACAAAAAAAAAAAAACAGCTGTGGATCATTCAGGTAACAACACAGTATTAGGAATCAAGTTTTGAATGGGGTCATTTTTATAAATCCAACTATTATTTTCTCTTGTGGACTATATGTAAACATCTTTCATGTGAAATATCATATTCAGATCAGTACTAAATAAAAAATAACATGCATTTTGTATGATCTCTATTATTTTGGTAAAATAATTAACATTTTGCAGATTCTACAAGGTGTATGTAAATTTTTGACTTCAACTGTAACCAAATAACAGCTTATATAAAATAAAATTAGTTTTAGCTGTAGATGGGGTGACAAATGAAAATTGAAATTGTGATACTAATTCAAAATAATAAAGACTGCATAATAACTGACGACATTGTAAATTAATCAAGGTATGCAGAGGCGTGCATCTGTCTTTGTGACTGGACATCAGTTGGATTCTAAATTTAATGCACTAAGTTTCACCGCACTTACATTTTACGCATGGCACATCACAAAGAAATTGCTTCTATTATAATCAGCAAATCTGTCTGCACTGAAATTGACCAACTGCAACGGCGAGTACTGCTAGTACCTTCTTTAAAACATACTTTCTCTGACTCCCTTCTCTCACATTTTCTTCTATATTTAAAGAAGACCTGGTCTGAAATCGTATGAGCTAAAGGTTGTAAAGGTACAACTCCTTCACACAGACAACGCAGACTTTGTAATTCAATTTATTTTTCTCTTATTGTTTTAAATGAGCCACAAATTTCAATTCATTCCACTAAATTACATTACAGGCTCTCCTGTAAAGAAACATTTATTAGTTTCTGTTCAACAGTGAACAGAACTGTTTTTGTTCAAAACAATGTAGAGCACAATGTACCAGCGACCCTGGATGTAATTGCTCAAAGACATTTTCTGCCTAGAGCTGAAGCTACAATGTTGAGCTATGGCACACAGCCTGCATATGAAATCTCATACGAAATGATGCAAATCATCAGAGGCAAATATTGATTTTATTATCTAAGCCAAATCAGTTGCACCAAGCGAGGTAGAGACTCAGGTACTGTCTTTTTCCCAGCTGATGCAATTTGTATGCTGTTTGAGTTATCACTATCAGTGCATACTATATAAGACTGTTAAAGATAACTGGCCCTATACCTAGTACCCTATCCTGCCTTAATGCTTCTCATGAGCCCCCAAAATTAATCTCACTGATGTTGCTTTCTCATTTGGGCAGGCATTGCAGGTTATTTGGTTTATTATCTATTTTTAGTGAGCAGCCATTTAATGAGACAGATAATCTACTGTCGGCTGCTCATTATCATTAATAAACCACAACAAGGTGACCTAGAACTGCCACTGGCCAAAACTTTATTGCATTTAGCAAGTTAAACTTTCAGTTCAACAGTCATTGTGCTCTCTGCAGCAACTTAACAAGATAATTCATCCCTAAACCACAAAATAAAATCAATAAATAAAGTTGCATGGTACAAAAAGATGATTTTAAATAAACACTTAAAAAAGCATAACATATTTTTTTTTAAATGACCCTGTTCACTTGATTCTTAATACTGTGCTCTTACTTGAATGATCCACAGGTGTTTTTTGTTTAGTGATAGTTGTTCATGAGTCCCTTGTTTGCCCACTGTTCTTCAGAAAAATCCTTCAGGTCCCACAAATTCTTTAGTTTTCCAGCATTTTTGTGTATTTGAACCCTTTCCAACAATGACTGTATGATTTTGAGATCTATCTTTTCACACTGAGGGCAACTGAGGGACTCATATGCAACTATTACAGAAGGTTCAAACGCTCACTGATGCTTCAGAAGGAATAAAACGATGCATTAGAAGCCAGGGGGTGAAAACTTTTGAACAAAATGGAGATGTGTACATTTTTCTTATTTTGCCTAAATATCATATTTTTTCAGTTAGTACTGCCCTTTAGAGGTTACATATGATAATTACATGTTTCCCAGAAAAAAAAATAAGTTAAATTTACCCTGATCTTCAAATTTAAAAAGATTTCACTCCAATATGATCCCTTTTATTTTGGTAAAATAATTAACATTTTGCAGATTCTGAAAGGTGTATGTAAACTTTTGACTTAAACTGTATATTGTTCAACAAAACAAATTGAGTTAATAAATGTAGTATGCCAAAAACACACTTTACCCATAATAAAGTAACTCTACTATCCATATCCTTTGCTGGAAAAGCTGAAAACCAAATAATTTGTGGGACCTGAAGGATTTTTCTGAAGAACAGCGGGCAGTTTAACTGTTCAGGACAAACAAGGGACTGATGAACAACTATCACTAAACAAGCAAACAAACAAACAAAAAAACAGCTGTGGATAATTCAGGTAACGACACAGTATTAAAAATCAAGGGGATGTAAACTTTTGAACAGGGTCAGTTTTTTTATTTTCTCTTGTGGACTATATGTAAACGTTCACATAAACGTCTTTTATGTGAAACATCTTATTTAGGTCAGTACTAAATAAACAATAATTTGCATTTTGTATGATCCCTCTTTTGGTAAAATAATTAACATTTTGCAGATTCTAAAAGGGGGATGTAAACTTTTGACCTCAACAACTGCACATTAGTAATACCCACTACTTTTAAAGCTTTTACTTGAAAAAAGAGGTTGCTAACAAATGGCAAAATGGGAATACAGAGGTTGGTGACATTAAACGTCATCATGCAAACAGATGAACTCATCTTCTCACCAGTCACTAGCCTTATTGTGTTTATGTAATATAATCTCGTTTTACCAACTATTCTAAGGGGCTGTTCACACAGAACACATTTTCCATTACTTTTCTATTGTTTTTCTATGTAAACACACACTAGGCAGATGTGTTTGACCATTGGGTAATATTACGCAGCACCTCACATTGTACAGAATTCTATAAATATGATAAATAATTAAGTTAAAAATAAGTTAAATAAATAACTAAAAAAAAATTGTCTTGAGACCTACTGTTTTTTACCCCCATTCCATTGGTCATATCTCACATTTTTCAAAGCAAAAAAGTCTGCAGCTAGTCTGTGTGAATGGCCCCTAACTCAAACTTTCAGTGTAAATGTTTTATATAAAGACTAAATGACTAAACTAAGTGGTGTTGAAGTGATGTGACCATGGTGTAGCGTGTTTATAGCCTACGTTTGGCTTTTTACGTCTGCCAATTGTTTTTACCCTTACGAAAAAGAAGTTTATTCAAGTGTGCTATTAGTATAATTCTTTTAAACTAAAAATAGGAGCGCATATTCAGTATACTTTTTATGTACTTCTCAGAAATGTGCTTTATATGCTTTTCAGAAATATACATTTAAGTAGGGGTGCAACGGATTGCAGTTGATCTGTGATCCATGTGGATCAAGACCCACGGTTTGGCACGCACGTGACCTAACTAATTTTTTAAACTTGTAGATAGTCCTAAATTTAATTCTAAAATTTTAACAATCGCAGAGAAAAAGACAGTTTTTTCTGCTGCTATTGTTTTTTTAAGTAATTAATTACACAGAGAAGTCATGTTCACGTAAACAGGGCATGTTAATCAGTAAACAATGGCTAGCGGAGGAACAGAAGAACTCGAAAAGCCTCCCGCGTCATTCAAATCGCATGTATGGGAGCATTTTGGCTTCCTTGTAAAATATAATGATGATTAAAAAAGAAGGTGGTGGACAAAACTGTTACAGTGTGTAGGCACCGTGGCACGAGAAAGCCGTAGCAAAGACAGCGATAGCAAAGATGCGTTCCCTATGTTTCTTCTTCTGGCGTATTTTGAGTTTCCGCGTGAGAATGAGAGCGCCCTCTGGCCTTCGGATGAAGATTTACTGATCACGGACCGCGCTTTACTAAAAGCTACGCACGACAATCGCAGCTTTTGATTAATCGCGATTTCGATTTCACTTTGATTAATCGAGCAGCCCTAAGTGCACCCCATAACCGCAGTACTCTATTAGAGTGAAGCTAACTCTTACAGAATTAACTACACAAAGCTAGCTAGTATCTTTTAAACACTTAATGTCAGTCAATTTTGGGCAAACTATCCCATAAGAACTAAGAACTCCTGCTGCTAGAAATCACCAATTTTGACATACTGAACCGCATGTCTGAAACACCAACCTGCTCTCACTGCCTTGCTCCTTCCTCTCTCGCACCTTTAGCCACTTGCGAAGCAGGAAGCGTTTGCGCCTCGGTGAGGCACTCGGGGTGGAGCTGTTGGACCAGGCCACATCCTCATCGCTGGATGGCGTGATTTCGATGGAGGGCAGCTGAAGGTACTCTTTGGAAGCCGAGCGTGATCCGGGGTGCCGCAGTAACCCATTCTCAAGCCGTTCCCGCTCACTAGGCAGCTTTTTCATTCGTCTCATCTTAAACCGTCGGCGCCGCAGGGTGGGGGTGGATGAGCTGGACCAAACAAGGCTGTCGTGACCGCCTCCGCTCCCGTCGCCATCCTCCTCTCCATTGCTGGGCTCGTCCCGTAGGACGTGCACCTGGAGGGACGGCAGACGAAGGGTGTCCGTCATGCTCCGGGCTCACCACCCCTGCCGCTGTGATCACCGTTAAGATGCTAAACGGAGACGCTACAGTTACTTCCCTGAAACCAGGGAAGGTGAAAGGCTAACAGCGGAGCTCTCTGGGTTAAAGATTCAAGAGGAAACTGAGGTGTTAAGTTGATCCTGAGTCCTCCAAGACTTCGATTAAAAATCGATCATCCACTCCTGTGCTGAATAACAGTTTGAATTCCTCACAGAGTCCTTTCTTGACGATCGATTGAGTGCTTTCTTCTTGTTATAGCTGCACAGTTACCCAACAAAGGGCACCTGATGGTGTTTGGGTGGACAAACTGGTGGAGCTGAGTCAAAATGATGGGAGTGTGTGTGGCCTACAGTCGTATTAGATGACAAAGGAAGGCTCTTTTCTCCTCCCAGCAGATGAAACATGCATAAGGGGCGGTTATCGTTGTAACAGTACTCCTGGACTTCCCGTAGGTCTGAGACGCTCTCACACACACATACACAAGCATAAACACTAAGACTATAGAAATAACCTATGTGTTTTTTTTTTGCTAAAGATGCTGGGAAGTCTCTCCTGAGTACAGTCTGGTTATCCAACAGCAAGTTTGAAGATGATTGGTAATGTCTGGAGCAGGAAGTGTGGGTTGGTCACGTTCCTGAGGTTGCTGTTCCCACAATGCTCTGCATCTCAGTTCTTCCGGCACGTACAGCTGCCCTCAGCCTAAAGATTAGAGTAAGGTGATAGGATGCCAGGTAACTAGGACACCGGTGATTGAAGTTGTAAAGTTGTTTAACACAAAGGTATTGTTAAAAATGCATACAAAGCCACAAAAAGTCACAAAGCCACATTTATATGCAAAATGCACCACCAAACACAGATGAATCAGCAAACAAAAAAAAAAATGAAACACAATAATTGTGAGTACACACACACACACACACACACATACTTCTCTGAATTTGCACTGAAACTACACTCTGATCTGGCATGTCTGAGTTGCATTGCTTACTACTTCTTCACTGTAAAAAAACCAAACAAACAAAAAAAACAATTTGTTGAGTCAACTTAAAATAATTTGTTACCCTGCTGCCTTAAAATTTTAAGTTCAGTCAACTCAAATAAGTTCATTCAAGTTGAAATGTGAAGTTGTACTAAGTGACAACTTAGACATTTGAGTTGACTAAACAAAAAAAATTGTTTGTTAAACTTAACAGTTTGTTACTCGGAAGATCAATAATGGAAGATCAATTCCATTATATCGCATGGAATTGATCTTACTGATATAGATATCGTACCTCAAAGCGATGATGTTACTGACCATTTCCTTGTATCATGCACGCTGCGTATGACTGATATTAACTATATCGCTCCGCGCTATCGTTTGGGCAGAACCATTGTTCCAGCCACCAAACATTTATTCACAAGTAACCTGCCTGATTTATCTCAACTGCTCTGTGCACCCAGTAATACACAGGATCTAGACAAATTAACTAGCAACATGGACACTATCTTCTCTAATACATTAGAAGCTGTTGCCCCCATCAAATTGAAAAAAGTTAGAGAAAAATGTACTGCGCCATGGTACAACAGTACTACCCATTCTCTCAAGAAAGAAACTCGTAATCTTGAGCGCAAATGGAGAAAAACTAATTTGGAAGTTTTAAGAATTGCGTGGAAAAACAGTATGTCCAGCTATAGACAGGCTCTAAAAGCTGCCAGGGTCGAGCACATCCGCAAACTCATAGAAAATAACCAAAACAATCCAAGGTTTTTATTTAGCACAGTGGCCAGATTAACAAATAATCAGATGCCGCCCGACCTAAATATTCCTTTACAGTTTAATAGTAATGACTTTATGAACTTTTTCACTGATAAAAGAGATAACATCAGAAATACAATAACCAATGTAGATTCTACAGTGTCTAATACGTCAATTTCCTTTGTCACACCCAAAGAAAACCTGCAGTGCTTTACCACTATAGGACAGGAAGAGCTAAATAAACTTATCAGTACGTCTAAACCAACAACATGCCTATTAGATCCTGTACCCACTAAATTACTGAAAGAGTTGTTACCTGTAGCAGAAGAACCGCTCCTCAATATTATTAACTCATCGTTATCTTTAGGTCATGTCCCAAAACCATTCAAGTTAGCGGTTATTAAGCCTCTTATTAAGAAACCACAACTAGACCCTAATGAACTAGGAAATTACAGACCCATTTCTAATCTTCCGTTTATGTCTAAAATTTTATAATAATAATAATAATACTAAAAATAAATAAATAAAATAAAACCTTAAAAGTGTGCTTAACTGTATTGAATGCACCTGTAGTGTACTTCGAAACTTAAAAGTATATGTAGAAAGGTTTGTAGTCAAACTTGAGAAAGAGATTTAAGTGGACTTAAATTTCAGTCTGTTTCTCACACTAAACTATCATATTACAAATTAATAAAATATCATATTTAAAAAAAAATAGGAGCATTTTAGTATATCTATTCACTTCATTATCTGGCAATGAACTGTGTGAACATTTTGCTAAATATCTCCTTTTGTGTTCCACAGAAAAGAGTCATATGGACTGAATCGACTTGAGGGTTAGAAAATAAAAAAGGAGTGTTTCATTGTGCTTTGTAAAAGTACTTTAGGAATAACCTCAAACTGAAAAAAAGTACTTCGTAGCTTTGTGGTTTTACTATAAATCATTATAGTTGTTTATTCATCACAAACTGCAAAATGATTTTAAATACTACAGGGGCAGCATTTAGCTGAACCAGAATAAAGCCAAGAGCGATAAAGGACCAGATAGTGCAAACACCAGCCTGACTTGAGTAAACAGCCCAATGAGAGTCATATAAAGAGGCCGTGGGCCAAACACTCTGACCGCTGACCCAGTACTGAGAAACGCAAATACAATCCTGTTGACATCCAATATTTAAACAATCACTTCCACTAAACCGCTTTGGCCTACTGAATACAAAACCAGAGGCTATACTCCAAATTAAGATCAACCAACAACAGTATCTATTATTTTTTTTTTTATAGGGCAACTATATCAGTATACAAAGTGCAAATGAGAAGCGAAAAGGTATAATGTTGAACAATACTGTTCCACATTTCTCATCTGTGGAACAGCAGGAAGCCGCTGTCAGGTTGCGAGCAAGCTGTTATGTTGACAGATAGTGACAGGATTGGGTTACTCTGAAATGAGAGGCTGTGTCATTGTGTCAAGACAGACACTCAAGGCTATCGCCGCTACACAACCTTGCTTCTCTTCCTTGCTCTAATTAAAAGATTGACACACGTAATTCTCATTATCATAAAATGTGTGAACTAGAGGTGAGGTTGTCTTCTCAAAGCATATTCAAATCATGTAAACCTGGTGGTAGATTCCAAAAGAGCTATATAAGGTTTGTGAACAAAAAAAGCAGGTCATAAAACTAACCAAAGGATACATTCAAAGCACTAAAAACTGTGAAAAACATTTTTGGTACTTCAAATAGAATAAATGTTGAAGTTGAACAGTTGAAGTCAAAAGTTTACATACACCTTGAGAAGGATCACACAAAATGCATGTAATTGTTTTTATTTAGTACTGACCTGAATAAGATATTTCACATAAAAGACGTTTACAAGAGAAAATAAAAGTTGAATTTATAAAAAAGACCACTTTCAAAAGTTTACATACACTTGATTCTTAATACTCTTTTGTCTTGTTTGTTTTGTTGTTTTGTTTAGTGATAGTTGTTCATGAGTCCCTTGTTCCCGTTGTTCTTCAGAAAAATCCTTTAGGTCCCACAAATTCTTTGTTTTTTCAGCATTTTTGTGTATTTGAACCCTTTTCCATCAATGACTGTATGATTTTGAGATCCATCTTCTCACACTGAAGACAACTGAGGGACTTATATGCAGCTATTACAAAAAGTTCAAATGCTCACTGATGCTCCAGAAGGAAACACAATGCATTAAGAACTTTTTGAATTTGAAGATCAGGGTAAATGTAACTTATTTTGTCTTCTGGGAAACATGTAAGTTTCTGTAGCTCTGTAGCCTCTGAAGGGCAGTATTAAACGAAAAAAAAAAGAGACAAATGTAAAATCTTTATTTTGTTCAAAAGTTTACACACCTGACTCGTAATGCATTGTGTTTCCTTCTGGAGCATCAGTGAGCATTTGAACCTTCTGTAATAGTTGCATTTGAGTCCCTCAGTTGTCCTCAGTGTTGTAAAGGTGGTTCTCAAAACATAGTCATTGTTGGAAAGGGTTCAAATACACAAAAATGCTGAAAAACCAAAGAATTCGTGAGACCTGAAAGATTTTTTTTGAAGAACAGCGGGCAGTTTAACTGTTTAGGACAAACTTGTTTTTGGGACATTTGATCCCTCTTATTTTGGTAAAATAATTTATATTTTGCAGATTCTGCAAGCTGTATATAAACATTTACTTCAACTGCATATAACTATAAGCATATGTACACTATATTGCCAAAAGTATTCCAATGAACAGGTTTGACTACTTTAGTAATATCCATGAGTACAACTCTTAATGTTAAAGGGGGTGAGTGAATACTTTTGGCAATACAGCATATATTATAAAGAAGCACAACTGTTTATAACACTGATAATAATCAGAAATGTTTCTTAAAAATCAAATCAGCATATTAGAATGATTTCTGAAGGATCATGTGACACTGAAGCCTGGAGTAATGATGCTGGAAATTCAACTTTAAATTAATTACAGATATAAATTTTGCATGCTAGTATGCATGTTAAACATGAAGTACTTGTAAAGAGATCTCCTGAACTTCCTTAAATCGAAAGATTACATCCTGTCAGTTAAGCCCAGTGAAAATTATTGTGTATTACAGGCTTCCAACGTAAGGAGAGAAGATCCTCCTGCTTGGATCAGAGATATATCAAGAGTGCTGTTAATTATAATATGAAGGCACAATCTCACATTACAGGCGTCCTTCATCAGAGAGTAATAACTTCAACAGCTTTACATAACCAAGGTCATGTGGACTAAGAAAAATAATATTCCACAATAATATCGTATCTAACCTAAGTAAAGTGCTGCCCCACATGATTATAATCATTCAGAAGCACAGCTATTTGTCTTATGACCAGAAATGTTATATTACTGAAGTATTAATGGAAATTTCTGATGCTGTCATATGTCTTTTAAATATATCTGTCTTTGAAAAAAGAGATTTATCTCATCAAGCTTTCAAATGTACAATGATATCCATCTGATCATCTGAACAGTTCATTTTCATTTTACCTTTCGCTCTCTAAATTCTAGTGGAATCATAGGTTCAGATCAAACCCTGTGCCTGAAGTATTTAAGCTCCATTAATGCATTCGGCCACATGAGGAGCGATTTAGTTTTGTTTCATAACCAGCACGTGTGTTTCTCACAGCAGTGTGTGGAGACTCACAGCAGGAGTCTGAGGAAGATTTCCCCCTGATTGCTGCGTGATGAAAGGCTGGAGAGAATCCACATTCTGACTGATGTGCTGTAACACCCACAGACAAGTGCCTATAGTCTTGGCTAGATCCCAACACTTCCAGACCAGAGGTCCAGGATTCCCCTACCCTCCACTGACTGAGGGCAACTGCTGTATGATACCAAGGGCTACTCATCCTCACTAATTTGACATGCTATAATTAGTAAGTGTTTGATGTAAGATGAGACACCAAGTATACAGACACAAGGGACATGTGCCAGAACCTGAAACAGGCAGAGAATATGAACCAGAAAGCATAAAACAAAATTTTGAACAGAAAACCCTTCAAATAAAATCCAGAGCATTCACCCGAGGATAAATTGCAAGAAGATGAGATGCTGAAGAAACTGACAGAACTGAGGTGAAATACTTACATAACCTACACTACATCAGTCATTGTGTCATTGTGACCCTTTGGATTGTTTGTTATATCTGCCGATGATACTTTGTGGGGAGAATCTTGTGTACAGGTATCTAAATGTTCATTGAAAAATAATTTGTATTGCATTGTAAAATCTTTTTCACTTAAGCACATTGCAAAATGTAATATTGCAAAATGTTATTACAATATAAAACAATGTTTTTTATTTTAATATGCTTTACAATATAATTTATTCCTGTGATGCAAAGCTGAATTTTCATCAGCTGTTACTCCAGTCTTAAGTGTCACGTGATCCTTCAGAAATCATTCTAATATGCTGATTTATTATTAGAATTATCAATGTTGGAAACAGTTGTGCTGCCAATTTTTTTTTTTTTTTTGCAACCTGTGATTTTTTTTTTCAGGATTCTTTGATGAATAACAAGTTAAAAAGAACAGCATTTATTTAAAATATAATTCTTTTCTACCAATGTAAATCTATGCTATCACTTTTTATTAATTTAACACATCCTTGGTGAATAAAAGTATTAATTTATTTAAAAAAAAAGAAAGAACAAAAATTTACTGACCCCAAACGTTTGACCAGTAGTGTATATTGTTAGAAACTCTTTCAATTTTAAATAAATGCTGTTCTTTTTTTAACCTTTTATTGATCAGAAAATCCTGAAAAAAGTATCACAGGTTCCAAAAAAAATATTAAGCAGCATAACTGATTCCAGCACTGATAATAAATCAGCATATTAGAATGACTTTTGAAGAGTCATGTGACACTGAAGACTGGAGTAAAGATTCTGGAAATTCAACTTTAATTACAGATATAAATTAAATTGTAATGTATATTAATACAGGAAAACATTGATTTACATCGTAATAATATTTCACAATATTACATTTTTTTCTGTATTTTTGATCAAGTGAAAACAGCCTTGAAAAGCATAAGACACTTTAAAAAACAATAAATGAGAGGGTGTGTCCAAACTTTTGACTGGTAGTGTATTATAATATAATGTAAATTATATAACTATTATACTTCCATCATTTTAATGCAAAAAAGTAATAGAATTTGTAAATTATAATATTTGATCAATAATGTGGAATCAGTCATAAATGTAATGCAAAAAATATACTGTCATAATAGCAATGCAAAAAATAATCTAAAAATATAATATGTACACTACCAGTCAAAAGTACGATTTTAAATGTTTTTTTAAAGACGTCTCTTCTGCTCACCAAGCCTGCATTTTTTTGATCCAAAATACAGCAAAAACAGCAATATTGTGAAATATTTTTACTATTTAAAATAACTGCTTTCTATTTGAATGTAGTTTAAAACATAATTTATTCCTGTGATCAAAGCTAAAATTATAGCATCATTACCCCAGGCTTCAATGTCACATGATCTTTCAGAAATCATTCTAATATGCTAATTTGCTATTCAAGAGACTTTTTTTTTTTATTATCATCAATATTTAAAACAGTTCAGTACATTTTATTTTATCTTTGATGAATAGAAAGATCAGCATTTATCTGGGGAAAAAAAAAAAACCTTTTGTAACGCTATACACTATATACTATTCAATAGCTTGAAGTCAGTTAAATTTTGTCGCAAAATCTTTTTTGGAAAGAAATTATAGAAATTAATACTTTAGTAAGGATGCTTTAAATCACAGTGATGATAAAGACATTTGTAATGTTACAAAATATTTCTATTTCAGATAAATAGTGTTGTTCTGAACTTTCTATTCATCAAAGGAACCTGAAAAAAATCTTCTTTCAAAATAATAAATGCTTTTTGAGCAGCAAATCTGAATATTAGAATGATTTCTGAAGGATCATGTGACTGAAGTAATGATGCTAAAAATTCAGCTTTGAAACTGTAATGCAAAAACAAAAACAAAAAATATAATATAATTTAATATAATATAATACAATAGCTCCAATGACAAAATTGATGAGTTCAATTAATCACACTAAATTAATGTGCTAAACTGACAGCCACATATGTAACATAAATATTAAATGATGTCTAAATTGTGGGTATGAAAGAAAAAAGAACATTCACACTTTTGTTCATGTTCCCTTGTTTGATTTACAGTGTTTGTTTCTCCAAAGTTCAATATATCTTTTCAATAATGTATACAGGAAAGAGGTTTCCAGATTCCCATTCCTCCATTCCCCTCCAAGCTAGTTTCATTTCTGTTTTTCTGTAATGTTATGTCATCTGCCGTGTGTAGAAATTTCAACAAGATGGCCTGGAAAACCTCCCAGCAGGACACAGACGCTCAGACGAGAACACAAGCCAGCGTTTCATTTGCTCCTTTATTCAGGTTACCATTGTGTGTGAGCGGACGGGTGGATGAAACGGTCGATTTGCTCTTACAGTAGAGTCCCAGATGCAACAAATCATCACAAGATCACAAATAACAAACCTGGTGGTGTATTTAAATCCAGCATCCTGTGCAGTTTATCAAGAGTGCAAACTATCCTAACCATACGTATTTTCCATGCACGTTTGTACAATAATAAACACCCAAGTGGTCTGTGCATGTTCACAGTCACTTATAAACTGTCAGGTCACACTCTTAATGGATAGTATGCCTCTTACTAACATACTTCCTCCACTCTTGTGGAGTGTGACCTTTGATCTTTGGCTTGACAGTGAAGAGGTGCTACCAACAAAACAGATGGATTTCTGCCTCTTACTCAAGACAATAACCCTAAAAAAATAGCATATACAGTCATGGCCAAAAATATCGGCACACTTGCAATTCTGTCAGAAAAGACAAGAAAAGAGGTGTAAGAAACTCATTCATGGTTACAGGAAACAATTGATTTTTTCCAAAGGGGGTGCTACCAAATATTAAGTTAAGAGGTTCTGTGTGGAACTGTATCAGATTTTACTTTTCTTTTCTATTTTTTTTTTTGTGTTGTTCCAATGCAAAAAAAAACATTTCATTGTTTTTATCTATCTATCCAGGGTCCTCCACTAATATTGGTACCCTTGGTAAATATGAACAAAAGGGACTGTGAAAATAAATCTGCATTGTTTATCTTTTTGATCTTTTATTTAAAAACTGAACACAATTCTAACCTTTCATTGAAGTAAAACAATTGACTCACATTATGAAATAAGTTTTTTTTCTCCAAAGCATGTTGGCCACAATCACTGGCACCCCTATAAATTCTTATGAGTAAAATATCTTTGAAGAATATTCATATTTACTTTTTTTTTAGCACACCAGGGTGACTAGGAGCATGAAGCAGTCCAGCCATGACTTCCTGTTTCACAGGATTATAAATATGAGAAACACAGAGGCCAAATTCCTTTAATCATCCATCACAAGCAGTAAAACCAAAGAATATGGTTCTGATGTGCAGAACAAGATTGTTGAGCTTCACAAAACACAAAGTGGCTGCAAGTAAAGAGCTAAAGGACTGAAAAGTCTTATTTCCACCATCAGGGCAATAATTAAGAAGCTCTAATCAGCTAAAGATCAGCCTAAAGAGGACATGTGTCTATCATCCTAATGGCAATGAGGAGGAGAGTTTAAGTGGCCAAAGAGTTTTTAAGGATCACAGCTTGAGAATTGCAGAGATTAGTTGAGTCTGGGGGTCAGAAAGCCTAAAAAAACAACAAAGAGCCCCTACATCACCACATGCTGTTCAGGAGGGTTTCAAGAAAAATCCTCCTCGCTAATCCAAAAATAAACCCCAGCATATTTGTTTTTTTTAGACACAACTGGAGCATCAAACAGGACTGGCTTCTAGGGTCAGAGCAAACCCCACAGATAACCCAACTTTTTTTGGTGGAGGTCCTGGATATCTTGTTCAGATACATGGCATCATGGATTCTATCAAATACAAACAGAAAAAAATCAAAAGAATGTTAGAAATCTTATAATGAGTTGTGGTTGGATCTTCCATCAGGACAATGATCCAAAACAAACAACAGAATCAACACAAAAGAGTGTAACTGAGCACAAAATAAAGCTTCTGCCATGGTCGTCCCAGTTCCCTGACCTAAACACTGTAAAAAATGAGCGGGGTGAACTGAAAAGAAGAAGCACCAACATGGAGCTGGGAATCTAAAGGATCTGGAGAGATTCTGTATGGGTCTCTAATCTCTTGTTCAGAGACCCTCCAGTCGTTGCAATAACTGGGTGCCAATGATTGCTTTGCTTCAATGAAAAGTTAGAATTAAGTGAAGCAAAAACAATGCTGATTTATTTTCACAGCCACCTCATATTTAGCAAAAGTGCCAATATTAATTGAGGGCACTTTGTGCTATGACTGGACATGATTGGCTAAGACTGAATATGATTCAGGGGCGTAGCCATCATTTCAGAAGTGAGGGGGACAGAAATTTAATTTTTATATATATTTTAATATATTTCTGCAATATATACACTACCAGTTAAAAGTTTTTTTTTTTTTTTTATAATTCTCTACTGCTCACCAAGCCAGCATTTATTTGATCCAAAATACAGCAATTTATTGAAAGTAATTCATTTTTTTTTAGCAAGGATGCTTTACAAAAGGATTTAAATGCTGTTCTTCTGAACATTCTATTCATCAAAGAAACTTGAACAAAATCTACTCAGCTGTTTCCAACCTAATAATAATAATAGATTTTTTTTGAAGAGCAATCAGAATATTAGAATGATTTCTACACTCAAGACTGGAGTAATGATGCTAAAAATTTAGCTTTGAAATCACAGGAATAAATTACATTTTGAAATAAGATATTCAAATAGAAAACACTTATTTTAAAAAGTAAATACATTTTACAATATTACTGCTTTTGCTGTATTTTGGATCACATAAATGCTGGCTTGGTGAGCAGAAAATACTTCTATAAAAAAAATAAAAAAAATCTTACTGTTAAAAAACTTGCTGGTAGTGTATATAGGCAACTTTTATTTATTTATTTTTTTCTAGCTTTTTAATTGGCTAAGAAATAAGATACACTGCTGGACAATAACCAATAATAATGATTTATTTATATACTACAAACACATTTTTCCATTTTATCACATAAGGCAGAATATTTTCTATACTGTAATAAATGCTATGTCAGTTAGCACCGCATTGTTTATATGCTTTATTTATTACCTGAAGAACAAAACAAAAAACATATATTGTCGCAATTGTGTGTTTAATGTCTTCATGCTTCCAAACGTTTCTGTTTTTCTGTAAAAACAACTGTTTTCATACAGGGATAGCTGGACGCTTTTGACCATATTAGGGATTTCCTTGTACGACTTTCTGCACGAGAGCGCCCTCTGGCTTCAAGTATGAATGAAACACACTGCATGGAGTGTTTAGCTCTCCCTGATGTTCATATTGCGTCATTCTGTGTACGAATAAAACAACAGGTCATGCACAGACTATCCTGTCTCTTTGACTTTAAATCTATATTTATTCACACCGGTCCTTGAAAGCCTCTACACGAACACACTTGCCTGAAAAAGTGTGGGGGGCAAATATACGTGATATTAAAAGTCGTCCACCCGCGTAATCTACGCCCCTGATATGATTGGTTCATGTTACTACTATAATACTATGATGTAGTTTTTGTTTTTTTGAACTTTGTGTCATGTTTTAATGTCAATGTGCTCCTCTTGTTTTTTTTGGGTTTTTTTTATATAGCTTATGTAACTATATTATATAATTAGTTTCGTTTATCTTTTCAACCTGTTTATGCAATGCAATTCCATACAGTGATAAGCAATTATCAGCAACTAAAGTGACGTGAATATATGATACTTCCTATGCATAACAACAACAACATGAAGGCCAAAGATGTGTTTAATTTATATATCATCATCTTGCTGCTACAGAAACGAATGCTTCATAAATACATAAAAATGTGTATTTTTCGGCTATATTTTAACTATTCTTCATCAATAGTACACCACATATGTACAAGCTAGTTAACACTCAAAATAAAAAGTGCTGTAAGTGATTTTTATGGAAGAGCACACAGAAAATGCCTCTATCTGACAGATATCATTCTAATACTGTAGGTGTCCTAAGAAATCCTGTCAGTGATTTTCAGCTTTTGTTGAGATGTCTATGTCCAGTGGGATTTTGAAAAGAAAGGTCTCTGTAAATCAGTGGCTAAGTGTGGCGGAAGTTACGGCACTGTGGACTCATTCATGCGTACTCATCCTGTAAATACAGCAGGCTGCAGTGTTTTGATTGACACACGTGATTCATCCACAGACATTTCCTGTGGTGTAAAGATGGCCACATGCTTCCAATACTGTATTATAAAACAGATTTACTTCAAAACTGTCCTGCATTTCTTGAATATGTCATCCTTTCACACCCACTGAATCAAATAACATGCTGATGGAGGATCATTTAGCATCTAGCTGCATAACAGAGACAAATCCAACAAGTGAAATCTTTATATTAGATTGGACACCTGTTCACACACAAACACATGCATACTGCAACACACACACACACACACACACACACACACACATGCGCCCACACAGCTTTGCTCTGTAACTGTGAGTGAAACACAGAGAGATTACCATGTGCCAGTCGACAGCTGGGAAGAGCTAGTGTTACAAAAGCAACAATAGTTTGAGTGTTTGTGTGAATATCTGAGAGAGAGAAGAAGCCCAGCTGAGATTGAGACATTCTGATACATTCTGATAAACAACCCTGGCTGTTTTTAAAAGGCAAATGAAAATGTATTCATCTACAAAATGGATAATGAAATATACAGTCAAACCAAAATTTATTCGGACACCTTCAACATTTGTCACATTATCACAGTTTATTCGCTATAGTTTAGAAAGTGGTAATAAAATATTACAATAACTAAAGATTTAAACTGTACTATATGGACTATAGTGTCATGCACCCCACTAGTAAGAAAACAGCAAAAAAATTATATCTGGTGTCTGAATACTTTTTGGTTTGACTGTATTTAGGGCTCCTCAGCATCTGGGTGCTCCAGAATAACATTGACAACTGTGATGTACAAGACTGCTGCAAAACAAATGAGACTGTACAAAACTACTGTATTTAACTATATTTAATCTACATTTACCCTTGTGAAAATAAAGGGTGCTTAACTGTATTGAAAGTTACCTTCTAGTGTGCTTCAAATCATTAAAGCACCTTATTGCAGATAATATAACATTAATGAAATAAAAGGCCACTTTTGTGTGTTTCAAATGTTTCTTAACACATTTAAGCACACTTTTGAAATAATGTCATATTAAAAGTTTTACTTTCAGGTGCATTTTTAAAGTGCAATCATTGTTTTAATGATGTGCTTTAAAAGACATACACTTTTTCCAAACTTATTCTTACTAAATCACATGCAATACTTGATTGTAATTTTAACTGTAGTGTGTTATTCAATATTACACTTAATTTATTTTGCATTTATCGAAATAACACTGCCCTCCAAAAGTTTGGAAACACCCCTGTGAAAAAAGACAGGCAAAGTGTGGTTTTGGACAATATCAGCATAAATCCTTATCATTTTTTGGTGCAAATACATTAAAGTAACTTGACATTATCATTGAAGGCCATCATGTCTGTCATGGAATGGCCTCCCCAATCACCCGACCTCAACCCAACTGAGCTACTATGGGAGGAACTCGACTGTGATGTCCGTAAGAAGTGTCCAACCAGTGTGAATCATCTTTGGACAATCCTTCAGGAGGCTTGGAGTAATATATCAAGTCAATGTTTGAATAAACTGACAGCTCGGATGCCCAGATTATGCAGAGCTGTAATAGCTGCTAATGGTGGATATTTTGATGAATCGAAGAAAAAAAATTCTTTGTATAAACTGTAAGTTTACGTAGTTTGTGTTGTCCCTTATCAGTGCAAAATTATCACAAATTAAAAAGAATTCATACCATTTTTGTCCAAAACCCCACTTTTCGGGCATTTCCAAACTTTTGGAGGGAGGTGTACCTGACATACAAGTTTCAACAGAAATGACACTAGCATATATTTTAGTTTATCATAAATGCTTGTCAATACACTCAGCAGTACATTTAACCATATTTCAAAGACAATTGAAACAATTATAAAAATTACATATAAATATGTACTTAAAGTTCTACTTAGGTGGGTCATAAAAGCACTGCTAAGTTCAACTAATTGCATTTAATATAATTGTAAACTTTACTTAATTTTCATTTAATTGTAAATAGCATGCAAGTGTTTGAAAATCATTACATTAAGTTCACATGCAATACAGTATATTCTTTTGAAGTGTATCATCTCCATAAAGTTGATTTTTAAAAGTATGCTGTGTTGTGCTTCACAAGGGCATAAATCAACTGCTACACATTTTATGTGATAAATATTTAAATAACTTCTAAACACTGCATCAAAATCAGCTTGTTAGGACAAAAACACTATATAAGTTTGACAGTTTGTAATTCAATGCATGATCCCAAAATACTGGTTTAAGCTAAATTTATGAATTATTATCTTAGAGACCACAAAGAAACAGAACAAGTTTCCCTTTCTATATGGTCATTAATCACAAATATTTGACTGATGAATGCTGCAACCAATCAATCAGTATCAAGTAATCTAGTGGAACTGCTAAATGCACAGATATATGCAAATAAAATAAAATAACATTTCTACAATACAATACATTTCTTGCTCCTTTTCAGTGCACAGACTTGACGTCACAGAGGACTGACAGTGCATGTGAGTCTGAAGTCTGCAGCCAGACTGTGGCCCCATCTGACTTTTGTTATCACTGTTACCATCTGTTTGACTCACTCTCATGTAACCCATGGCAACTGAAACTTTCACTGTCCACAATTTTCTTATATTAGTTTTCACATATCCACAACAGTAACTGTTTCGGCTTAGTTTTGCGTTTTAAATCTCGCGTGCTTAAGTACGTACTAATAGGCTTTCTAGTGATTTATTCAAAAGCATCATGTGCAAAACTGATGGGTAAACCCACGACCATCGTGAAGAAAATAAAGTGACTCGCTCTTACCTGCCGGGAAGCCCAGTGCGCACACTTTCCAGATGTTATGATTGACAGCTCGCGTGGTAAAAACAATCGCAACATATTAAAACTCACTGAAAGTCAGTTTCTTCATATCAAACCGATTCAGACAGCTGGCAGACTGTGAAAACTGAAAATCTGTCTGCGCCGGGGTTAAAGTACGCAGTTTTAATGCTCTGCGATAAGTCCGCAACTTTAGACTCAACACATCGCGCATTCATTACATTATTAACTCCCGTTTGTCGGTCCGTCACTGCCGCGGAGGAGGGAACTTACGCAGGCAAGCAATCACTGCTACTCGGAGGAGGAGCTGAGGCGAGCCGTTAGCAGACCACCGTACAGTGACCTATCAGTACCGAGCGCGTGCTAAGCACAACACCGCTGACACTGCCCTCCGTTAACCCTTACCGACAGACACCAGAAGTGTCAGACTGATGTTTTATGAGTTTAATCAACTTTATGAGAGATAATGAGCTAGACTAAAGCTTTATAGCATGTATCAAAAGTCGAAGATGTTACATGATCTTTAGAGGCACAAGTCTACAAGTTGTATTTGGGTTGGTTTTATTGTACTTTTCAAACTGGTTCTTGCTTGAAACAAACAACAATGCACACTTATTTCTTTGCAAGCTTATTTCAGCCATATACAGATAGACACAGTTAAAGTCAAAAATATACATGCACCTTGCAGAATCTGCAAAATGTTAATTATTTTACCAAAATAAGAGGAATCATACAAAATGCATGCTATTTTTTATTTAGTACTGACCTGAATGTAATATTTAACATAAAAGACATTTACATATAGCTAGTTGACAAAAAAAAGTAATAGCTGAATTTATACAAATTCAAAAGTTTACATCCACTTGATTTGTAATACTGTTGTTACCTGAATGATCCACAGCTGTAGTTGTAATAGTTGTGCATGAATCCCTTGTTTGTCCTGAACAGTTAAACTGCCCACTGTTTTCAAGAAAAATCGAAAATCATAGTCATTGATCCATCTTTTTACACTGAGGACAACTGAGGGACTCATGTACAACTATTACAGAAGGTTCAAACACTCACTGATGCTTCAGAAGGAAACACGATGCATTAAGAAGTGGGGGGTGCAAACATTTTAAATGTGAAGATCAGTAAATTTAACTGATTTTGTTTTCTGGGAAACGTAAGTGTCTTCTGTAGCTTCTGAAGGGGAGTACTAAATAAAAAAAAATAATTCCTCTGGCTCTTAATGCATTGTGTTTTATGTGAAACAATTTTATGTGAAATATCTTATTCAGGTCAATAATAAATAATATATAGATATAGATATATAGAATAATAGATCATTGTGTATGATCCCTCTTATTTTGGTAAAATAATCAACATTTCGCAGATTCTCCAAGGTGTATGTAAACTTTTGACTTGAACTTGAAATGTTAAATTACATTTATAGTTACACTGTTGACCCATCCCTTACACCTTAACCCACCCTTAAACCTATCCATACCACCAAACCACACTGCAAAAAATGCTTTTCTTAGATTTTTTTGTCTTGTTTCCAGCCAAAATATCTAAAAATTCTTAAATAAAGAAGGATTTTCTAGACAAGTAAAAATTGTTGTCTTTTTTTCAGAAGAAAGAAGTTAAAATTAAGAGAGTTTTTGCTTGAAACAAGCAAAATAATCTGCCAATGGGCAGATTAATCTAGTTTTAGATAATAATCTAGTTTTCTGCTTGAAATAAGATTATTTTGTTTACCCCACTGGCAGATTATTTTGCTTGTTTTAAGCAAAAACTCAATTATGACTTATTTTTTTCGATTATTTTGAAAGAGCACAGCCTTATTTGTTTTAACCGGAGTAATGTTACATCAACCAGGAACTCATGAACGCACATACGGCCGTTGCCGGAAGTCAGTAATTTGAATTTATAATTTTAAAAATAGAAATATGGATCCAGTTCAGAAGACATGTGTTAGTTGGGTTAGTTTTATGAAGGATATATGTGCTTTTTGGAGCTTCAAAATAATAGCCACTATCCACCACCATTATAAAGCTTGGAAGAGCCAGGATAAATTTTAAAACAACTCTGACTGTGTTCGTCTAGAAGAAGAAAGTCATATACACCTAGGATGGCTTGAGGGTGAGTAAATAATGGGGAAATTTTCATTTTTGGCTGAACTATTCCTTTAAATGTTTTAAATGGTTAAATATAACCTTGAGTATAAATTATATAGGCTAATTCACCCTGCATATCCTCCAGAGCTGTGGGTTAAAGAACAAAATGTGAGCAATATTCCATAATTGTAACTTGTCTCAGCAGTGACAGAGCACCATGTACCAGAGTCCTGCACGCGGGCGGGTACCCGACGGGTGAACCGCAAAAATGGACGTAACGGGTGGAATAATATTGACGTGTCGGGTGCGGTGCGGGTGCGGGTCGGACTGGAGACAGGCACGGGCGGGTTGCGGGTACAATTATAACCAAGACTATTTCCACTTAATCCGGTACACGCTGATAGGCAGCTCCTTTCAAATGGTCCCGTGCTTGTGTTCGCGCTCTGTCTGAAGACCGGGCTTCTACAGCGGGATTTGCAAACACCGAGCACTGTAGCCAATCGACAGCTGTATTGACATTGATTGACAGCTGTAGGTCTAGTGATTATATTAAAGGGAGTGCTCTTTGCTCGCGTTCTGTATTTAATCTATAGATTAGGCTATGTTTTTATGCAGAATAAAGTTGACTGTTTTATATATATATATATATATATATATATATATATATATAATTTATGATGGAAAAGTTCATATTTGGCTATATTTTTAATCTAATCCTTTTAGTTTAAAATAGATTGTTCACATGTAAGCACGTAGCCTATAATGTTGTTGGATGTTGCGCGCGCGCGCTCTCTCTCTCTCTCGACTCCGCTGCCAGTTCTACATATTTTTATGCAGCCTAGTAAAGTTGATTGTTTTTTGTTTTTTTTATTTATTTATTTATTTATTTATGAAGGAAAAGCTCATATTTGGCTTCTTAAGCCATTTAGACCTGTTTACAATAGATCGTTCACATGTACGCAATAGTTTTATATTGTTTACACGTTGGATGTTGCTTTCTCTCTCTCTTGTTGGGTTGCGTGTGTTAATTTTAAACGCATAAACGCATCAACTCAGAATGACTTGTGCTTGTTACATTAAAAAAATAAAGGTGTTTTGTCTGCCTCATGTCACTCGGAGATTTAATGCGGGTGCGGTTCGGGTCGCGGTTTTAAGGTCAAACGGGTCGGGTCGGGTTCGGATTTAAGTTAGTTTTGCTGACGGATAACGGGTCGGGTATTCTCTTAACTACTGCGGGTGCGGGGCGGGTGCGGGTTTATCAAACAGGACCCGTGCAGGACTCTGCCATGTACTACGCTGCTGCACAGTAAATGAGCATGTACCAGTGAACCACAACGCGTCAGTGTGTGTTTGAGATTCGCCAGGTCATGGCATGATGCCCGAAGTACAGAAAGAAGTCACAAAGAGCTTTTCTAAAAGAACACCGTGACCTGATACACGACACAAGACAAGAAGTAGGAGACAGCTTCATTTAACTCCCATTGTCATATATAACAATATCATACCTGTCAACATTTGAGTTCCAAAATACGGGAAAACGGGGGAGGATATAGGGGATATAGGGGGCGGAGTCAAAAGTATAAATTATTATATTATTATTATTATTATTATTTATATTGATTTAAACAATTATTATCAAACAATTACATTCATTTAGTAACATATAAATATATCTTAGTGTAGGCTATATCTTTATAGTTTTATAATTAATTATCTTCTTGTGAATCCACCGGTTCACATTTACAACGTGGTGTTTTCTGCGTAAAAATAAGGGTTAGTTCCCCGTCAGTCCACTTCGAGCTGCGTCGAAACGCTTGGGGAACGCCCTCGGCGAGCCACCGTACTGAAGCGTGTGTAGAACCAAACCAATGAGGAAGTGCCACGTCATGAGCGGGATGACGTAGTCGATCAGGAAGCATAAGACACGCCGGCAACACGCTCATTTTAGCTTTTGCTCTTCAGCGAGCGTGTCTGTTGTGTGTGTGTGTGTGTGCTTTCAGCTTAACAAAACTCTGTTAGCCAGCCAAACAATCTGTAAAACATGTCTAAATGTAAAAGTAAAGTGGCGAGCAAACGACGTTTCAGACGTTGTGTTCCTCCCTGCCCGCGTTACATTGCAGGCGAGGACACACACGATCTGTGCGTCGTTTGTTTGGGTGCGGAGCATGCAGTTAGCCCTCGAGCGGGCTGACTGTCACGATTGCGAGCTTCTCCCGCTCCGCGTGCTCCGCTCCCGCCTGGCCGTCTTTGATGAGGGCGGTCAGGTGCGAGCTCCCGCGGGCAGCGGTCCCGCTGCGGCCGAGGCCCAGCGTAGACTGCTCTCGTGGGGCTCGCAGGTGGATTTAGTGGAAGGATCTGAGACGGGCTCGTCCTTATCTCAGTCCTTAACCGCTAGATCCACGGTCCCCTCTCAGGGTTCGGAAGCCCGCGCTGCGGTTTCTTCCCCCCCGAGAGAGGACCCGGCGCTTCATCTGTCTTCCTCTGAGGAGGTTGACGTGATGAGCGTCGACACAGAAGAGACTGTGAGCTCGCCACCACAGTCTTTGGCATATGAGGAGCTCGTGGAGGTTGTAACTCGGGCGGTTTCAAAATTAAAACTGGATTGGCCGTCCGAGAAGCAGGACGTTCGTCCAAAGAGTAAATTGGACGAGCGGTTCCTGCGTGTACGATCGCAACCTTCACGAAGGGGTCTTCCGTTTTTAGCCGACCTTCACACCGAGGTGTCTAGGTCGTGGGGAAAGCCATATTCCTCTCGCATTTTCAGCCCCGATGTATCTACATATTCCAATGTGTTGGGGCTGAGTGAGAGGGGATATGGGGCGATGCCAGCAGTGGAGCAGGCGCTTGCGAGCTATCTCTCCCCTGCTTCGGCATCGTCTCTGAAGGCCCCTAAGCTTCCCACCAAGGCTCTTAAACAAACATCTTCCTTGGTGGGAAAAGCTTATACGGCGGCAGGTCAGGCTGGTGCTTGCTTGCACACCATGGCGGTGTTGCAGGCATATCAGGCTGACCTGCTTAGGGACCTGGATGCTGGGGAGGAAAGGGAATCCGACACAGTTGCTGAACTGCGTCGGGCCACAGATCTGTCTCTCCGTGCCACTAAAGAGACGGCCCGTGCTATCGGCCGCTCTATGTCTGCCCTTGTGGCCGCGGAGAGGCATCTGTGGTTGAACCTGTCCACTATGGAAGATAAGGACAGGTTCTTCCTGCTGGACGCCCCGCTTTCGCCTTCTGGCCTCTTCAGCGACGCAGTAAATACTGTCGTCGAGAGGTTTCAGGAGGCGAAAAAGCAAGCGGCGGCTTTCCAGCGCTTCCTCCCTCGGCGCCAGGTCCCCGGGGCTGCTGAGCGAGAGCAGCCCCCACTGGGGTAGAAGGGTGTTTACCTCAGTATACGGTACCCCTTCTACCTCAGCGCTCTCGGGGAGTGTTGTTGCAGTCCCTGCCACCTCGTGTGTTTCAGGGCTCAACGAGCTCCGGCGAACGGGCTACCCAGTTGCCGCCCGGTCTCGGTACGGCACGGGGATGCTCGCTCCCCCCAGGAGGGACCCACCCCGAGGGGTTGGTCCTTCCAACTCCTATTACACCAGAGACCAGCCTCGAGCGGCTGGTTCCCTTAGTAGACTTTCTGGCAGCGTGGAAGCTTCTGCCGAACGTCTCATCATGGGTTCTGCGGATAATAGAACAGGGGTATGCAATCCAGTTTGGGTTGCGCCCACCCCGGTTTTCGGGGGTCCTCCACACTCTGGTGGCCCCCCAGCAGGCTCTGGTGCTAGAACAAGAAGTAGCTACTCTCCTGAGGAAGGAAGCCATCGAGGTGGTTCCTCCTCTCGAGAGGGAACTTGGGTTCTACAGCCGCTACTTCATTGTTCCGAAGAAGGATGGGGGGTTGCGTCCCATTATAGATCTGCGTCTTTTGAACCGCGCCATCAAACGGCTTCGGTTCAAGATGCTCACTATTTCTCAGATCGTTACACAGATCAGGTCCGAGGACTGGTTTGTCACTATCGATCTGAAGGACGCATACTTCCACATATCCATCCTTCCTCGTCACAGGAAGTTCCTGAGGTTTGCTTTCGGGGGCGAAGCCTACCAATATCGGGTTCTTCCTTTCGGCTTATCACTCTCTCCCCGCACTTTCACCAAGTGTGTGGATGCTGCCCTGGCTCCTCTTCGACTCCAGGGCATCCGCATACTCAATTATATCGACGACTGGCTGATTTTGGCTCAGTCGCGTCAGGAGGCGGTTCGGCATCGAGATGCCGTCCTCGCCCACATGAAAGTGCTGGGGTTAAGACTAAACGCCAAGAAAAGTGTGCTTTCTCCATCTCAGAGGACCACTTATCTGGGCGTGGTGTGGGATTCGACGACGATGCAGGCACGTCTGTCTCCTGCTCGTATCGAGTCGATCCTCACAGCAGTCAAGAGCGTGAAAGAAGGCCAGTCACTCACTGTCAAACAGTTTCAGAGACTGTTGGGTCTGATGGCAGCTGCGTCCAACGTAATACCTTTTGGCCTGCTGTACATGAGACCTCTGCAGTGGTGGCTCGGGACCAAAGGGTTTTCCCCGAGAGGAAACCCGTTTCGCATGATCAAGGTCACGCAGCGTTGCTTACGTGCCCTGGACATGTGGAAGAAACCTTGGTTCCTATCTCAAGGCCCGGTGTTGGGGGCTCCTTGTCGTCGCGTAACGCTAACGACGGACGCCTCCCTCACGGGTTGGGGGGCGGTCATGAGTGGCCGCTCAGCCCATGGTCTGTGGGAAGACCGCCATCTCACTTGGCACATCAATTGCCTGGAGATGTTGGCGGTGTTTCGTGCTTTGAAACATTTCCTCCCAGACCTCAGGGGACATCACGTGCTTGTCCGCACAGACAACACATCGGTGGTCTCCTATATCAACCGGCAGGGGGGTCTGAGGTCGCGCCCCCTTTACAGGCTGGCACACCAGATCCTCCTCTGGGCTCAGGGGAAGTTCCTCTCACTGAGAGCGACCTTCATTCCTGGGCATCTCAATCGGGGAGCGGACATCCTGTCGAGACAGGGGCTGAGGCCCGGGGAATGGAGACTCCACCCACATTCGGTGGAGCTCCTATGGAGGGAATTCGGCCTAGCAGAAGTGGATCTGTTTGCGTCTCAGGACACGACGCACTGCCCACTTTGGTTTTCCCTCACGCATCCAGCTCCACTGGGGCTGGATGCTATGGTACAGCCATGGCCGAGGCTGCGGCTGTATGCATTCCCCCCGATTGCTCTGCTGAGGCCAGCACAACGCACTAAGGTGCCCTCGTGGGACCTGGCAGTGGTTCTGGAGGGCCTCTGCGGAGCTCCCTTCGAACCTATCGAGGAGGTCCCAGTCAAGTTCCTGACACTTAAGACTGTGTTCCTCCTCGCCATCTCCTCCCTCAAGCGGGTGGGAGACCTTCAGGCGCTCGCCTTGTCATGCCTTGAGTTCGCTCCCGGTATGGTTAGGGCGTTTCTCTACCCCAGGCCGGGGTATGTTCCTAAGGTGCCTACTTCTGTGCCAGGTCCCATTGTGCTTCAGGCCTTTTGCCCTCCCCCCTTTCAGGAGGCGGGTCAGGAGCATCTCAATCTGTTGTGTCCAGTTCGAGCACTGGACACATACGTCCACACCACTTCCCTGTGGCGTAATGCAGATCAGCTCTTTGTGTGCTTTGGTGGTCCGAAGAAGGGCACTCCGGCCACCAAGCAGACCATAAGCAGGTGGGTGGTCGAGGCCATCTCACTTGCCTATGAGTCCTCGGGCCTCCGGTCTCCTCTGGGGGTCCGGGCACATTCGACCCGGAGTATGGCGGCCTCTAAAGCCCTTTCCCTGGGTTTGGCCTTGAGCGACATCTGTGATGCGGCGGGCTGGTCCTCTCCGCACACATTTGTTCGTTTTTATAACTTGGACCTTCCGATTACTCCAGGTTCTCGAGTCCTCTCCTCCTGACCTAACACACACTCAGGTAGGGGTGGGCTCACTCGTATGGCGCAGTGGGTATTCTCGTTCCCCAAGCGTTTCGACGCAGCTCGAAGTGGACTGACGGGGAACGTCCAGGTTACGTCTGTAACCATGGTTCCCCTAAGGGAACGAGACGCTGCGTCTACGTGCCATACTCCTGACACCCCCACACGCTCGCTTCGCTTCAAGCTAAAATGAGCGTGTTGCCGGCGTGTCTTATGCTTCCTGATCGACTACGTCATCCCGCTCATGACGTGGCACTTCCTCATTGGTTTGGTTCTACACACGCTTCAGTACGGTGGCTCGCCGAGGGCGTTCCCCAAGCGTTTCGACGCAGCGTCTCGTTCCCTTAGGGGAACCATGGTTACAGACGTAACCTGGACGTTTTTGGCCTTTAATTCTCCGCCAGCAGGTGGCGCTTTTTGTCATAAATATTGCCGTTTCCTCGGTAACCACGGAAAACACAGCAGAGCACCTGACTTTGAAACTTGCGCTGATATTTAATCAATGAAGCAATATTCGACCTTGAAACATTTTGACGTGATTATTCGTATAATGGGGTTTGGGCCATACAAATTAGTTTTACCAGAGGCGAATGTAGGAAACATATAAAATACGCCCAGTGTTTTTTTATAGAAAGATTAAAAATACGGGAGAAATACGGGAAAATATTTAAACGGGATGATAGCGGGATAGAATGGTAAAATACGGGAGAATCCCGGAAAAAACGGGAGGGTTGACAGGTGTGCAATGTTAGCTAATTGTAAAAGACAAAGATTTATGTAATATTAAGGCGAGACAATGCAGGCATTGTCAAATTTGAGATTTTGAGCTTTTTGGTTTTCTCATAAAGTGTGTTTTCAGACTAGTGGAAGGAAAACATACAAAAGACACTGTTAAGTGTTTCTTTTGTGTCAATAGATGTAAATTACAAAACCTATTTTTAAACCCATTTTCTCAAAATGAGTTTTTCTCCTACACTAAGCCATAAATCTCCACTTCAGTAGCATTTACACACACCAAACTTTACATTTTTATTCCTGTCTATATCCTGAAAGTTTTTACAGAGGGATTTGTTCATATGTAATTTGCTTTATTATATACAACATCAACATCAACATTCTTAAAAAAAATAAATTTTTTTTGTCTGTTCAAAGTATTTTCTAAATCACAGAGTGACAAAATGACATATGCAAAATTCCCTTTGTAAAAACATTTGACTCTAATATGCCAAACAAATTAAACAAGAATTTTGAATCTGACTTAATCCAGTGTTTAGATTTTTGTACTAGAAATGTATGCAAATTAGTGCATATTTCAATAAACAATGCCTCGTTTGCATATTTAAACCTAACATTTTAGAAAACTTGATAAGTAAGGTAATAACTATTAGTTATTTTTTTACCCTATTCACCTGCAGTGTCTCCCCTTAAGTATTCCTACTAAATACCCCAAATAATACTCTATTTTCTTTTAATTTGTTTTTGTCTGAGACTGATTTGTATCCCTTCTATTTCTGACTTTGTTTAGAACAACTTAAACTATGTCTAATAAATAAATAGGTTTTCTGTGCTGAATTCTATCTACAGGCATGAATTTTAGCAAATAATCAGCTATGTGTTAGGTCTTTTGTGTCATTGCTCAGCAATCGCTGTACTTAATCATTGTAATTAGCTTCACATTTTTCACTAAAAAAAACATTTTGCTGCTTGGCAACAGGCATATAATTAGTGTTTTGCTAGTACACATGCTTTTCCAAGTATGAAAAGAGCCAACCCAAGATTCAGTTTGTTCATTGCTATTGCATATTCCTATTTCTGCCTATTTGATTTATGTGCTAATGTTGTGGGAAAAGAAAATTCTTTGTATGCTCATTATGTAAGGGAAATTCAAATACGAGTGCTAAAAATGTAAGATTTTGTGGAAAATAAAACTTTCTTACAGAAAGTTTAAAAAGTCTGTGCCTATGTGCACTTTTTCAGCTACACAAAAATGAATTTTAACTTCATAAGGCATACATTAATACATTTACTCATCTAGAACAATGTGGATTATATATTTATAATTTATTATCTGAAGAGCCTGCATTGTGCTGTATGTTTGGAAGCATAACCGTATGTCTTTAACACACTGTTCATCATTGATCTTCAGCAGCCTCCTTGTCTCCCAGTTGACCTCGTACAGCTGTATTGATCGCATTGACTGCTGTTGCAGAGGCTTTCTATTTAAAGCTATCACACTCAGCACAACCTATGATAGACGCCGAAGGTCAAGCTTGTAATCTTTGAACAAGGAATACAAATCTAATTTATTTATAGGAATAGTTCACCTAAAAATGTAATTTGCTGAAATTTACTCACCTTCAGGCCATCCAAGATGTAGAAGAGTTTGTTTCTTCATCAGAACAGATTTAGAAAAAATATAGCATCACTTACTCACAAATGGATCCTTTGCAGTGAATGGGTGCCGTCAGAATGAGAGTTCAAACAGCTGATAAAAACATCACAATAATCCACAATTAATCCACACCACTCCAGTCCACGCATTAACAGTTTGTGAAGCGAGAAGTTTTGTGTTTGTAAGAAACAAATTCATCATTAAAACATTTGTAACTTTTTCAAACCATTGCTAAAATACGCCTTTTTTGACGACTAAGTGAAAAAAAAGTAATCTTGTTTAAATCAGCAGAGAAATATGCACAAATTAAGCACCCTTTAGAAACAAAAACAGTCCAAAACAGCTCTAAACAAATATGTCTGTGGATTTTAATGCGAAAGGACTACAGACGATTGATTTTTTATTCACTTAAGGAAGTGTTATTATTGATTATGAAGTTATATTTTGGCAAGATTTTTTTTGTTAACACACAGCTTTTCACTTTACAAGATGTTAACTGATTAACTGGAGTGGTGTGGATTACTTGAGGATTATTGTGATGTATTTATCAGATGTTTGGACTCTTATTCTGACGGCACCCATTCACTATAGAGGATCCATTGGTGAGCAAGTGATGTAATGCTAAATTATTTACAAATCTGTTCTCATGAAGAAAGAAACTCATCTACATCTTGGATAGCCTGAGGGTGAGTATTTTTTTTTTTAAACTGCTGAATAAAGCAGACTAATGAAACGAGAAAAGCACAAAGTTTCAAAGTATATTTCCTGTGGAAAAGGCCAAAGTGTTACAATAGCACAGCAAATTAAACTTGAAGGTCACAAACCTGTTGACATCTCTTGAAATGTCATGAGCATTCTTACAAAAAGAAGGGTTCAGTGTATATATATATATATATATATATATATATATATACTATATAGTCCGCATTTAATATATTATATATATATATTTTGTTCGGAGATAACTTCTCATTTACCCACGTGTTTGCATAATTTCCTTGGGTCCTTTTACATTTATTTATATGCTGTATTTATCTGTGATTATTGCAAGCATCTGTTTCTCTCGCTAAAAAGCTATTTTGTTGAGAGAAATGAATAAAGCCATAATGGCAGTCTAATCACATATTTCCTGTTAAAACACAGATGAGCTGATTAAGATTAAATGAATACAAGAGAACATGATTAAATTAAATGGCAATTCTAAACAGATCAATGAGCCATCAAAACAATCAAAGACTAATCATCGTAAATCAAGATGATTTCTGTAGTCACGCATCAGTGGATTGGTTTTTCTCATTAATTGACTGTCAGAATCATAATAGCAACATCAATTTTAAATGCAGAGCAACAAATCTCATGATTAATCTTAAATTCTGCTTATTAAAACAGACTTTAGAAATAAATCAATTTCCTGTTGCAAACCTGCCAGCTGCCAGAGTGATTTATGACTGATGAAAGAATGCCAAAAAATACTGAGCTACTACATTTTTCCTCTTCAGTGTCCCACAATAAATTTGTCAACTTTTATTGCACTTCATTCACAGGGTGAAATTTATGTGAATTATACAACATCCAAGTTCACCAACCAGAACTCTCATTCCCTTAACAATGAGTTTGCATAATTATTTACAACAAAACACTAAAAAAAACACAAACTATTATTCTATACCAGCCATGACTAATTATAATAGTGCTGCAAGTGGGAAAAATGAGTAGAATATTTGAATAAAAATTGAAAATGAAAATTAGTTGAAAAATGTACTCACCTACATGCGAACCAAGATGTAGATGAACCAGTGGATCCTCTGCAGTGAATGGGTGCCGTCAGAAGGAGAGTCTAAATGCTTTCCATTGGAAAAAGTCTATCTCCTAAAGTCTTATCTTCCCACATATTTGTTTAGAGCTGTTTTTGCTTGTAAAAGTTGCTTGATCTGTGGATATTTCTCTCCTGATTCAGACAAGATGACTTTTTCACTGGAGGATGCACTATTATGTATATGTTAGCCGGAAACAATGGTTTAAAGTTAAAAATGTCTTAATGATGGATTTGTTTCTTACAAACACAGCTTTTGCCTTCACAAGATGTTAATTGATGGACTAGAGTGGTGTGGATCACTTGTGAATTATTCTGATGTTTTTTTATCAGTTGTTTGGACTCTCATTCTGATGGCACCCATTCACTGCAGAGGATCCATTGATGAGATGTAAGAAACAAACTCATCTACGCCTAATGGTGAGTACATTAAAATATTTGGGGTGAACTATTCCTTTAAGTCTAGCCATCAGTGATTAAACTGAGCACACTCAACAGCCTACATTCACAGTATTTTTTTTTTCTATTTTTCTACATTAGATTTGTTAGTTCAGTCAGATTTGTTTACAGTTCAGAGACAAATGGATATTGATTGTGCAGCTCAAATAAACAGTGAGCAACCGTGCAATGTTTTCACAAGTGGATTAGACTGAGGTGAGAGACATCATATACCCAAATAAAACCAGTGCAACTAGTTCACACAGCGATGGGAAAATGATCAGTGAATTAAATTTTGCTAAGCTATATTGTACACACTTAAAAATAACGGCTCCAAAGGGGTGTTTTGTGGTGATGCCATAGAAGAACCATTTTTGATTCCCAAAGAACCTTTCAGTGAACAGTTCTTAAAAGAACCATTTCAAAGAACCTTTTCCACTATAAAGAACCTTTTCTGCATTTGAAATGTTCCATGGTTGTTCAAAGTTCTTCATGGAACTATTATTGTCAATAAAGAAAAAACATTTTTAAGAGTGTATGGCTTCAGAAAACCTAAACTGATCTGGCAAATGTTGCCAGTTTTTAACTGAAAAGATTATAATATGTAAAAGATGAAAAAGATTACAGTATCTCACAAAAGTGAGTACACCCCTCACATTTCAGCAACCATTTTAGTATATCTTGTCAAGGGAAAATACTACAGAAATGAAACTTGGATAAGTAATCAATGTGCAGCTTCTATAGCAGTATAGATATACTGTCCTCTGAAAATAACTCAACATACAGCCATTATTATCAAAATAGCTGGCAACAAAAGTGATAACAGCAGTATGTTGTGTGCAAAGGCACATGTCCTTTTCATCATGTCATGTTTTTGTCTGCTTGACAGAACCATATAATTTGTGTATCTTATATTAGAGCAGTTAAAATGTGGTGCTTTGGGTACAATTCTCTCATACAGACCATTGGATGTTCAACATGGCACTTCATGGCAAAGAACTCTCTGAGGATTTGAGAATTAGAATTGTTGCTCTGCACAAAGATAGCTTAGGCTATAAGAGGTTCAGTAACACCCTGAAACAGAGTTACACTACAGTGGTCAGGGTCATACAGAGGTTTTCCAAGATGGATTTTACTCAGAATAGGCCTCGCAAGAGTCGATCAACGAAGTACTTGTTCTGTGCTTCAGGTGCAGAACCTGGCTTCAAAAAAAAGATGCATAACTGCTGCCAGCATTGCTTTAGAGGTTGCAGAAGTAGAAGTTCAGCTTGTAATTTCTCAGACCATACGTCACACACTGCAACAAGTCAGTTTGCATGGGCGCCAACCCAGAAGTAAACCCTGTTCTGAAGCTAGTTCACAAGAAAGCCTGCAAACAGTTTGCTGAAGACAACCTCTCCAAGAGCATGAATTACTAGAACCATGTCCTGTGGTCTGATGAGACATGCTAGATGGTGTCTAGCATGTGTGGCGATGCCCTGGTGAGGAGTACCAAGAAAATGGTCTTGCCTACAGTCAAGCATTGTGCTGGTAGCATGATAGTCTGGGGCTGCATGAGTGCTGTTGGTACTGCTGTGCTGCAGTTCATTGAGGGAAACATGGATTCTATTAAGTACTGTACATTCTGAACCAAAATATGATGCCTTCCCTTCAGAAACTGGTCCAAATGGCAGTTTTCCAACATGATAACGACCCCAAACACATTTATGTAATAAATTACAGTTATTTTAAATTGTAATAATATTTCACAATTTTACTGTTTTACTGTATTTTTGACCAAATGAGCATAAGAGACTTCTTACTAGCTACAATTTTTTGAATGGTCATGTGCATACATTTTATGTTTGAATATATTTAAACAAACTAAATTAAAAAGTTAAATTAAAGGTTCTATTTTTTTAAGGCTGTCCAAATGTGTGTAATGAGATCTTTCTCACAGTATGCAGGCCACCAGAGACTGAATGACCTTGTTGTTGCTGAAGCTGGATGTTTGGCACAATCAGACGGCTTTCACAGGACGAACAGAAAGTGGCTTCTGCTGTAACAGTAAAGCTGGTTAATTATAGCATGCGTCTTACACACAGTCATATCGGAGACGGCAGCGGGGGGGTTTCTCTGAATAGACTCTTTCACACTCCACATGTTTGGAGTGTGACAGTGTGGTGAATAAATGCACAAAACACGTGAGAGGAGGGAAACTGACAAGCCAACTCAGTTTCCAAGGAAACAACAAAAGTTCACAGCGCTCCGAGTATCAGATCCCTTGAGTCCCCCATATACAGTCTATTTTAGACATGAAAGGTCGGATTCCAGCTGATGACATCAAAACAATCTGTATTTTGTAATTATTAAAAATAAATACGATCAAATCTGCAAGCAAAAGTGCAGAATCATTATACAATATGATTTTTTTTTTATTATTTAACAGGTGCTTTTAAACATTTTTCATAAATTGAATAGCATTTTTCTATGTAGAGGTCAAGGGTGACCTGGTGTTTTCCTGCCATATGATGTGGCCACAACAATTCATGAAGCTGACTTTGGTTTTGTGATCAGTGGTGAAGTAGAGCCTGGAATGACAGACCTCTGGAGTGAACTCTTTATAGTCTGTGAGGCTCGCCTCTATAAGATTGTGATAGAGGCAGTGTAGTTTGATATAGGTTTCATACATATGGAATGGAGAATTTGGTGAAATTCAAAGAAGTTGAGCTATTCATGTTTGAGCACTATTTGTGCAGCTTCTTGCTTAAAGCATTAGTTCACCAAAAATGAAATTTAGCCCATTATTTACTCACCCTCAAGACATCCTAGGTGTATGTGACTTCCTTCTTTCAGTCGAATGCAATCAGAGTTATATTAAAAATTGTTCTTGCTCCTCCAAGCTTTATAATCATCTGAAAGAAGGAAGTCATATACATCTAGAATGCCTGGAGGGTGAATAAATAATCGGCTAATTTTCATTTTTGGGTGAACTAACCCTTAAAAAAAGTATTTTGCATTTAAATCTAAATGATTTAAGTATTTTTTTTTAACTATTATAAAAAATAGCATACTTTAAAATAATATACTTAAGTGCAAACTAAATGTAGTTGTCAGACATTTAATTGCATATTATTACAATTATTAAATTAAAGTATACATTTTAAGTAAATGCAACTCCCTTTTTACATACTTACGAATGACTTTAGTACGTCTTTATATGTAATTTCATGATTACTTCTATTTGAAATATAGTTCAATTGTACTACAATGCATTTGAAGTTAATACATTATTAATGTAATATCGAATAACCCATTACAGTTAAAATCAAAATCAAATCAAATAGTTTTTATGCAATTTAGTATGTTAGTCAATACATCAAAGTAAGTGTACTTCTTTAAAGCATGACAAAAGATTATTAAAACAGAATAACTGAACATGTACTTTAAAGTAAACTTTTATTTTAACAAAACAGCAAAGTGCAATTTTATAAATTTTTTACACAGATAGTTGATAAGTAGATGATAATTTGCTGTTCATCTGCTTACCCCCAGGGTATCCAAGATGTAGGTGACTATGTATATAAATTTTTGGTTGAACTATCCCTTTAAGTGTTTTAAAAACAGTCATAAAATTTAGATTACTGTTATATCTGCAAGTAAGTATGCACTTTTAATATCTGAAGTGAACTACAAGTGCACATATAATACAAATATGCATTTATTATTTCTTTCCATGTAACAACACTGAAGAAATGACACTTTTGTGAGTGTACAGCTTGTATAACAGTGTAAATTTGCTGTCCCCTCAAAATAGTTCAACACACAGCCATTAATGTTTAAACCACTGGCCACAAAAGTCAGATCCTTATCTTGTCATTACTTCCTGTTTTTGGTTCGTTTAGAAGTATTTGGTCCGTGTTGCGTTCATATGTCATTCGAACCGCACCAGAGTTTTTTTGAAAGCGTACCGAGAGCCTTCTTTTTAGCGGTCTCTGTCCGCTTGTTTGGTGCGCACCAGGGTTCGGAAGGCAGCGTTCACACTTACTCAAACGAACCGCACTAACAGAGCAATCGCACCAACATGACAAGTGTGAACACTTGTCAAAAAACATAAATAACAAACAAAATAAAAACATGTTTTATAAAATAAAAACTAAACTGTATATCAAAAACCTTTTAAAATGATGACATAGAGCAAGACTTGGTGAAGAAGAGCATGCGGATGGATCAGACTGAAGTGTGTGTGCTCTGAAACTCAGTGTCATGCTGTAGATGGAGTCAGTAAAGCCTGTCATGGATGTGGACATGTTCATGCATTTGCAATTCTAAACAGTGGCTCCAGTGCTGTGCACCAAATGTATCGCTGCTGTAATAGCAAAGGTCCATTCAATGCCTCTCTTTCCTACACATTCCACACACAGCTCAAAACGATAAAAGTCTGAATAAAAAAAAAACAGGAATACGAAATCTGAATATGAAAGAATATAAAACCTGTCTCAGCATATCTGATGTAATGTTATGAAGATAATATCTAATCATCTAGCTATGAGGGTAATGAACTGGGCTGAAATAATGAACATTTCATCTGATTGGAGGTAAAATGCTCTTCCTCACAATCTGCCATGATTACAGATTTCAGGAGTGAGTAGTGGTCTGTGATCATGACCTGCTTGGAAATCACAGACTAGCCTCAGACTAGCATTATCCTCCAGGCTGATTTATGCTGGTTACGTCAGACAATTTTATTGCTCTGATGTAATGGCTGACTTATATTCCTAAAATACCTAGGAGAAATAAATACAAAGTCAATTGCTGACGTAGAGTTCATATTGCGACTGTACAGTACATCAATTCTTTTATATTAGAAAGACTTCTTAGGATATTATACCTTGGTTTGCTATTTTGCTATCTAATGCAGTCACATTCATAGAGTAAAAAAGCCATCTCATCCACATCTCATACACACAAAAACGCAGCAGTTGCCGCATTAACACCCTGCTGGTTTGTCTCTGTTCTTGTCTGTTGAGATGAAGATCAGGCTAAACGCTCCTGACAGCTACCTGCAATCTACGCTCTCAGAAAAAAAGGGACAAAGCTGTCATTGAGTCAGAAAAAGGAGCTATTATGTATCATTTAGATACTAATATGTACTTTTAGGGTACTAATGTGCACCCTTTAAGGGTGACAACTTTTGTACATTGTTATGCAGCATTACTTCTGAAATGGTATTATGTATAACAGAATTCTTTTATATTTAACTTTACATTGGCACTATCAACGGCCCCCGTATAAGAAAGAAAGAAGGATAAACTGTGGCCATGACTGTTACAATGAGGTAAAAATGTTAAGTAATTTATAAAACATGGCCATAAACAGTGTTGGGGGTAACGCATTACAAGTAATGCAAGTTACGTAATAAGATTACTTTTTTCCAAGAAACTAGTAAAGTAACACATTTCTTTTTAATTGACAGTTACTTTTTCAGACAAGTAACGGCAGTTTCCCCCATTTATTAATTATAAGCTCTCCTGCCCCTATGTTAAGAGAAATTGGGAGTAAGATGTTACTTTAGTTCTAGAATAAATGTGAACAGGCATTAATTCATCTTACTCACAAAAAAACTGATTCAGTATCCCTCGAATTGAATAAAAACATTGAATTTCAACTCAGAATGCAATAATTAACCATGTTAAATAATACAAATATCCTTTATGTATTTAATCCCATTTTATTAAACACCGTCTTTGCTGCCGACCTTTGATGATCCAATTCATCTGTATTAATAAGAAAAAATTACTCAAGATAATCTAACATTTGTTTTCCTTTTTTAAATTTCTGAATTTAGTTTTCTCTAAGCTGGAGGCTTTTGGTGTGAAAAGGCTTTTCCATTTGCCAAAAATAGAACTTTTTATATTAAAAACAAACAGGCAAGCCCTGCCCAGATTTAAAAAGTAACGCAAAAGTAATGTAACGCATTACTTTCCATAAAAAAGTAACATAATTAGTTACTTTTTTGGGGGAGTAACTCAATATTGTAATGCTTTTAAAAGTAACCTTCCCCACTGGCCATAAATTACGAAAATGTATTTGCAGTCACAGTATCTATTTTGAATTAAAACATTCAAAATATTAATTAAAACTAAAATAGTCTCAGAAATTGCTGTCTGAAAAAAAACCTGACAACAATCAGTCAATACTTCGACTATATAGTCAAAAGTATATTAATTTATATACTTTTTACAATTTATGCGCTTAATGTTATTGCAATATTTCACTGTGGTATCTAAAATGGTATCAAATATCCGTAATTGTCAATGTATTGTACTTAAGTTAGACATTATAGTATTGTGACAATAATACTGCAAGACCTCTTCTGTTAGGTTAAAAAAAAAAAATAAATCACACTAACCAGAGATGGTCTCAAAAGATAAAATAGAGAATTACACTTGATAGCAAGAGCTAAATGGTCTGTGCTGGGAAATGGCACTTAATTTAGTTTAAAGACACCAATTCAAAAGTGACAAATTAACAACGACCAAACAGCACTGAAGTGTGTGATAATACGTGACGGTGTCACGGTGCCACAAGGATGTAAACATGATGAATGAATGCAAAACCATTCAGACACAGTCTGAGTTCTAACATTACTACAGCTTCAACCTTCCACTGCTTTTGTCTTCGCAAACTAAATGTACATTAGCTTTATTCCTCAACAGCTCAAGGTCAATGGTGTGGGTCAGGAATGATTCGGTCAATGTGATGAAAGAACGAGAGGAGAGAGAGAAGCAGAAAAAGGAAGAGAGAAAGTCAGAGTTATTAGGCTCACAGCAAACACGGTTATCAGCGGAACAGGGTTAAACAGCGGGAGCAACAAACCACCTACAAATCACATCACCTGCACTTCAGAGCTTCTGCTGATAAAAACAGATAGGAACAGCACCCTGCATTCACCTCTGCAAGCTCTATGTACATATAACACAGTATTGCTCGGTAATTACCCCTAAACATTATCATGCACACAATCACATTCCCAGAAACTTTACAATGTTACAGTTTTTCTCAATCGCTTACACATTAAAAGAACCTCTACTAACATTTTCATCTCTTTGCACACATATTCCAATTTTCTGAACCTTTCCCTCACAGAAATAACCTTGTGAAGCATATTTTGCACAATACACCCAATCAGAGGATTCACTCTGAAATAACACACTTCTCTATGAGTGGGAATACTAAACTAAAATCGTTCACATACCAATCAGCATCTCAGAATACAAATAATTTGGGGCACAGATGAGGTCTTTTCAATCTTCATCAAAAGTGAATCCTATGCTTTCCATAAAAATATTAAGAAGCACAAATGTTGTCATCATGTTTCTTGAGCAAATCAGTATTTTAGAATGATTTCTGATGACATGAAGGATCAGAAAACACTGAGACAGAGTAAATCCAGAACTATGGTACGACTGCGTTTTATTGCCATGTAAAAAAATAAAAACAATATAAATTGCAAGATTAAAGTTGTAATATTTTGTAAATAAAGTAGAAATATTTTGAGAATAAAGTCGAAATCACGGTAATAAAGTCAAAATGTTTTGGGGATAAACTCGAAATTACAATAAGTCTTAATGTTTCGATAATAAATCAAAATTACGAGAATAAATCTAAATGTTTACAAAATAAAGTCAAAATGTTTCTAGAATAAAGTCGAAATTACGAGAATAAAGTCTAAATGTTTCGGAATAAAGTCAAAATTATGAGAATAAAGTCGAAATCATGAGAATAAAGTTGAAACGCTTCGGGAATAAAGTAAATATTTCAAGAATAAAATTAAAGTTACGAGAATAAATTCGAAATGCTTCAAGAATAAAGTCGAAATTCCAAGAAAAAAGTTGAAATTACGAGAATAAAGTGGAAATATTTTGAGAATAAAGTCTAAATTACGAGAATAAAGTCTAAATGTTTAGGAAATAAAGTAAAAATCACGAGAATAAAGTAGAAATGTTTCAGGAATAAAGTCGCAATATTTCAAGAATAAAGTTGAAATTAGGTGAATAAAGCCGAAATGCTTTGATAATAAAGTCGAAATTCCGAGAATAAAATTGAAATGTTTTGGAAATAAAGTCGAAATTATGAGAATAAAGTCGAAATCACGAGAAAAAAGACAAAATAAAGTTACGAGAATTAATTCTAAATGTTTCAAGAATAAAGTCAAAATGTTTCGATAATAAAGTCAAAATTTCGATAATACAGTTGAAATTATGAGAAAAAAAGTCCAAATGTTTCTAGAATAAAGTTGAAATTATGAGAATAAAGTCGAATTTATGAGAATAAAGTGGAAAGGTTTTGAAAATAAAGTCTAAATTTCGAGAATAAAGTCTAAATGTTTTGGAATAAAGTTGAAATTTTGAGAATAAAATCAAAATTACGAGAATAAAGTCTAAATATTTTGAAAATAAAGTCGAAATTATGAGAATAAAGATGAAATCACAAGGATAAAGCAGAAATGCTTTAGGAATAAAGTCCAAATTATGAGAATAAAGTCAAAATGTTTCAAGAATAATGTTTAAATTACAACAATAAAGTTGAAAGTACGAGAATTAAGTGGAAATGTTAATTTTCAAAACTACGAGAAAAATTGGAAATGTTTTCAGAATAAAATCGAAATGACAAGAATAAAGTCAAAATGTTCAGAGAATAGAGTCAAATGTTTCAAGAATAAAGTTTAAATTACAAGAATAAAGTCGAAATTACGAGAATAAAGTGGAAATGTTAATTTTCAAAATTACGAGAAAAAATTGGAAGTTCAGAATAAAGTCGAAATGATGAGAATAAAGTCAAAAGGTTTCAATAATAATGTCGAAATTACAAGAAAAAAGTCGAAATGTTCAGAGAATAAAGTCAAATGTTTCAAGAATAAAGTTTAAAATACAAGAATAAAGTCGAAATTACGAGAATAAAGTGGAAATGTTTTGAGAATAAAGTTGAAATGAGAATAAAGTCAAAATGTTTTGAGAATAAAGTCAAAATTATGAGAAGTTCAATGTTTCAAGAATAAAGTCGAAATGTTTCAAGAATAAAGTCAAAATGTTTCGAAAATAAAGTCGAGAATAAAGTTAAAAAATAAAGTTGAAATGTCTTAAAAATAAAGTTTAGATTCTCGTAATTTTGACTTTATATTCAAAACATTTCAACTTAATTCTCATAATTTTTTACTTTATTGTCAAAATATTTCAACTTTATTCTTGTAATTTCGACTTTATTTTTGAAATACTAAGACTTTAAATTGCGTAATCTTAGATTTTTTAACGTGGCACTAAAACGCTAAAGAAACCCACCTCTAAAGCTACAATACAGTAGGTTTTAGGCGCTTGTGTAAAAATGCTGTAAAGTAAGGATGCTTTCAAAAATATTGTCATCAGTAGATATTATATATCAGTTAACTTCTATTAACTAAATCAAACCAACATTTGGTGTGACAACACGTTTAAACAGCTTTTGTCCTTGGTACACTTTGTTCACAGTTTTTCAAGTAGCCTAGCAGGTAGGTTTTTCAAGAGTCTTGGAGACGTTGCCACAGTTCTTTTGGAATTAGTCTGTCTCCGTTTTTTTCTGTTTCTTCATGACAGTTTCTTCCTGACAGCTTTTCATTCACCTGTTCCCATGTTCCCTTTGAGAAAGCATTTTACAGTCCTAGCCTATTTTAAGAGAGTCTCCATATGGTGGATAATTTCTGTACACTGCTGTGTGAAGCTGTGAGTAGATTTGTGAATAATGCAATAAATTATCGTGGGTACTCCTGGTCATGTAATAAATAAGAAGCATGTGAATACAAACACAGCACTACATCCTTCTTGCTAAGAATAGAAAAAGCCTGTGTGGAATAATTCCTCATGAAATCGCAGAATGGCAGAATGAGGTGCTGTGCAGCAAACAAGCAAAATACACAGAGTCATCATTTCTAACCACTCAAAACTGGAGCAGCATGGATGTGGGACTTTTATTCTTTTAGTCATGTAGTCTGTGCTGTTTTGTGATATCAAATTTACCACTAATTGCATAAGTAAATGCACACGTCACAGATATATCACCAAGTGGTGACCCAACATGGTGGCAAAATTACATATAAACAGCTTTCCTTCAGTCGAAAAGAAAAAGAAAAGTTTGCGAAGAATCTTATATTTTCCCCTGCACTCTACAGTGATATAAACCTTTCTGCAGGGAGTCTTCCATTAAACTGAAAGTGAGATTGAAATCGTCCATCTCCGAAGTGAGAAATTCAGGGCCTTAATGACAGAGAATTTAAATTCTATTAACTTGCAGATAAAAGCCTGACACGAAATTGCATCTATATTTCATGAGGGAACAAGTACCTTAATGAGCAATTACCACCTACTGCCTTCAGCCACTTCAAAGATGCTACAGTGATAAAACCACCACGCTTTAAAATTGGTGTTTTAGCTAATAGACCTTATAATTATGGTTGAACAGATTTGACCTATAATATGTAACCTCATTAAATGAGTCATATGGGTTGAACATGGGAAACATGTTGTTTGATTGTGGTTAAGTTTTACAGGAGACTCACATCTGGAGCACTGAAACACCTGTTTTTCTCACTTACAAGAGTGAGACTGTGCAAAATAAACAGGTTTGTTGTTAACCTACAGTTAATGATTCATTATTCCCTGAGTCCTAGTTTACAACCAGGTGCTTATTTAGCTGCTTACAAGAAAAAGAGGACTTTTAACCCAATAAAACCTGTACCATATTTGATACACAAATTTAAATGCATCTAAATTATCAACATGATCAAAATTTTGCAGAAAACCCTGTTGTACCCGATCTACTACATGTCTTCTGCTATCTGAGTGACTAAGTAATTTTAAGCTACATTCACACTGCAGGCAAATGCGTCCCAAATCTGTTTTTGTCGAAACCCATGGAATCTGATCTTTCCAGTATCTCACAGAAGTGAGTACACCCCTCACATTTTCGTAAATATTTTATTATATCTTTTCATGTGACAACACTGAAGAAATGGCACTTTGCTACAATGTAAAGTAGTGAGTGTACAGCTTGTATAACAGTGTAAATTTGCCGTCCCCTCAAAATAACTCAACACACAGTCATTAATGTCTAAACTGCTGGGCATAAAAGTGTGTACACCCCTAAGTGAAAATGTCCAAATTGGGTTTAAAGTGTCATAATTTTGTGTGGCCACCATTATTTTTCAGCACTGCCTCAACCCACTTGGGCATGGAGTTCACCAGAGCTTCACAGGTTGCCACTGGAGTCCTCTTTCATTCCTCCATGACCACATCATGGAGCTGGTGGATTGAGGATACTCCACATATGCTCAATAGGGTTTAGGTCTGGAAACATGCTTGGCAAGCACTCATGCAGCCCCAGACCACGACAGTCCCACCACCATGCTTGACTGTAGGCAAGACACACTTGTTTTTGTACTCCTCACCTGGTTGCCGCCACACACGCTTGACACCATCTGAACCAAATAAGTTTATCTTGTTCTCATCAAACCACAGGACATGATTACTGTAATCCATGTCCTTAATCTGCTTGTCTTCAGCAAACTGTTTGCGGGCTTTCTTGTGCATCATCTCTAGAAGAGGCTTCCTTCTGGGACCACAGCCATGGAGACCAATTTGATGCAGTGTGCGGCGTATAGTCTGAGCACTGACAGGCTGACACCCCACCCCTACAATCTCTGCACCAATGCTGGCAGCACTCATATGTCTATTCCCCAAACACAAAACCTCTGGATATGATGCTGAGCACATGCACTCAACAACTTTGGTCGGCCATGGCGAGGGCTGTTGTTCAAAAGGCTTCTTGAACATTCTTAATGTGACCAATCAACATCAGCAACGTCAGCAGCATGTGGATCACGTGCGGTCGGGAAGTGGAGCAGGTGCGCTGAGCAGACTGGTAGAATGCAAACTCTGTCCATGAGCAATCTGTTTCATCTCCCGTTCGTCTGCAGTAGCCCGAACTGACTGATGTAATAGAGTTGTGCGTGCATTTAAAGTAATAGTATTTGTTGTTCATTTAAATCTGCCGAATGTTTTCATGTGCGAGTAAACCGCATTAAGTGCTATTGCGTCATATGTATGTGTTGACGACATTATATAGTTGATTTATCACGGTTAGTCCAGTATTTACCATGATATATGTTAATGTTTTAACGAGTTATTTCGTGACAAATGTCTCACTGTTTACCATATCATAAATATGTGCGTCATTCACGTCTAGTGTAGTAATGACGCCCTCTTGTGGGCTGTTATAGAATGACTGCACTAATTATTTGCACAAATAGGTTAAAATGTCTAATTTGTGTGTTAAGTTTTTACTTGTGAGGATTGTTATTGCATGATAATGGTGTGTACAAGTTATTTAATAATTTACTCATATAAGATTATTTTTGTATTCTGTTCTAGAACCACAATTTTGCCATCAGTAAATGCCTTTTCGGATGCAGAAGTCTGGGGTGAATTAATCCAGTTAGATGTCATTATACATGTCTGACTGACTGTCTGCAGGGGTTCGAATCCACCCGAATCAGTGCTAAAATGTAAACTCTCAATAACACCTGTTCTGAGAGGAACCTGTCCAGTTAAACCGCTGTATGGTCTTGGCCACCGTGTTGCACCTCAGTTTCAGGGTCTTGGCAATCTTCTCATAGCCTACGCCATCTTCATGTAGAGCAACAATCCTTTTTTTCAGATCCTTAGAGAGTTCTTTGCCATGAGGTACCATGTTGAACTTCCAGTGACCAGTATGAGAGAGTGAGAGCAATAATATCAAATTTAACACACCTGCTCCCCATTCACAACTGAGACCTTGTAACACTAACAAGTTACATGACACTGGGGAGAGAAAATGTCTAATTGGGCCCAATTTGGACATTTTCACTTAGGGGTGTAACTCACTTTTAGATATTAATGGCTGTGTGTTGAGTTATTTTGAGGGGACAGCAAATTTACACTGTTATACAAGCTGTACACTCACTACTTTATTGTAGCAATGTGTAATTTCTTCAGTGTTGTCACATGAAAAGATATAACAAAATATTTACAAAAATGTAAGGGGTGTACTCACTTCTGTGAGATATTGTATATTTGTCTGAAGGCTTTGCAGGGTTAAGTATCAACTGAAGACCAGCTTTCCAGGCTGGAAGGACAGATTAAACCAGCTAAGACCATCGAACTAACCTTGAAGCATTTATTTTTGCTCAGCTGGATGATGTGTAATTTGATTAATTTGAAGAAAATTGATCCAAGTTAAAATCAGCTGTGTGGAGAAACAGTTATTGATAAAAGAGTCATTTTAAGAAATGTACTTAAGAAAAGAACATCTTATTACAGTATATCAAATTGCATAATTACGGAAAATCGACAGTGATTATCTATTGGAAAGAAATGCATGCAAGGAAAAAAAATATGTTTGGAGAATTGCAGGGAAAAAAGAAAAAACTGGTATTAAGAAGTTTTAGTGTTATTTTTTCATCATTTTCATCAACAGTATGTCATTAAATTCATCAATGAACACTTTTAGTCAGTAATTCTGTTGATTGATTATCACTGGTGCTAAATGAATAATGAGATTAAAATGGAATAGATATTGATTTATAGTTTTCCAGCTGATGAGGGGAGAGATCAGAGGCAGTGAAACGGCAGGACAGCACTGATGGATGCCTGATCAGCACTCACCAACTCTTATATCTGTAGGACAGGCCTCTAGAAACATCAGACACAGAACCACTAAGTCATCAGCCACACAAAGTCCTATCAACCAATCCATCCATCTAGAACCAGATGCAATGAGAGTTTGGTCAGCTGGTTACACATGACAGTACTGGAACCGAAACCTCAACTCTCCAATGAATGGAGAGAGCAAATCTGATTTAGAATGAATATTTATGACTGAATGCCAGTCTTACATTATTAAAACAAATATCACACAGAAATGTACAAAAAATAAACTACATTAACAGCAGACTTCATTAGCAGAAATTGCCATTTATAAATACCACCATGAGCCAATGCGATGGTCTGTAATAAATTCAATAGTCTATTCAAAAGGAGTCACAGAAGAGGACATGAAAATATATATATATAAATAAAATAAAATAAAAAACAGACCATTGTGTGTGTTTCCAGGGAGTGGAACCTATATAATGCTAAATGCCATCATAAATGCCAGGATCAATCTATTCAGCACAAAAAATCAATGAAAAACAGATTCTCCTTGCCTGCAGTATGTCAAGATGGTCAGCTTCCAGTTTCAGATAGAAAAGCAGAAATCAGAAATTATCATACAAATAGGAGAAACAGAAATAATAAAAGCACATACAAACACATTTGCCCAAACGTGCATCACCTCAGTGTAAGCCAGTAAAGTAAATAAATGTGAAAAACAGGTTATTCCCACATTGTTCAATCTCTCATTGGGCTTTGAACAACCATAATGGGCAATTGGCAAATTTATTGTATCCCATTTGTTGCAAAATTGCTATAAAAGGCTATCAACGGCTAACAATTTCTTTAAATTTAATGGAAGGTCCAAATCATTCTATGAGGCCTGTGAGGATGCCAGATCTGGTACAATTACTCTTAAAATGTTCTTTCATCAGATGCCCTGCTGCATTTCTAGAAATTGTTTACAAATGATTTGAAGCCATTTAGGCTTAAGTGACTGCAAACAGATCAAATACAGAATTCAATTTGACCTAGTGATAACAATTCTGAGAGTTGTGGGTCTGTAAAATACATGATGAAAACCCTGAATTTGAATCTGAACACTAGGGTACTAAAATGTTTTATTTTTGCAAAAAAATACAAAATCTTGCAAAAATATTCACACCCCTTCATTTTTTCTACATTTTGGTATGTTGCTGCTTTTTGTTAAACTGCTTTAAATCATCTACACTCCATACACCATAATGACAAAGCAAAGAACATGCTTTTAACATCTTTGCAAATTTATTAAAAAATAAAAAAAAAACTAAATAATTCCATTGCTGTCCCGTAACTGGGACAGTTGAAGTTTACCTCAGGAGCATTGATATTGCAAAATATCAGAGCAAAAACCAAGCCCTGAGGTTAAAAAAAAAAAAAAAAAAGTAAAAAAACTGGATTGCATCAAGCCACACATCTGAAGAAAAGTTCAGAAAAAAAGTGCTGCATTGAAGGCTCACAGAAGCTTGTAGTCTCCGTTATTTTTAATGGAAGACGTTTGAAACAACCAGGACCTTTCCTAGAGCTGGCCTCCTGGTCAAACTGAGCAATTAATGCTGAAGGGCTTTGGATAGACTAGTGACCAAGAACCTGATGGTCACTCTAGTTGAGCTCTATGATCATATGTGAAAATAGGAGAAACCTACAGAAGGACAAACATCACTGTAACACTCCACCAATCTGGACTTTACGGCAGTGTGGCAATACTCTCCTCAGTGAAGACACATGAAAACACACTTGAAATTTGCAAAAAAGCACCTAAAGGACCCTCAGACTATGAGAAACAAGATGCTCTTGTCTGATGAACCTCAATTCCAATCACCATGTTTGAAGGAAACCGTGCACTGCTCATCACCTGTGAAGTACCATCCCATCCCATCCCATCCCAGTAAAGTGTGCTGGTAGCAGCCTCATGCAGTTTTATTATTCAATTTACAAAGTTGTGGCAATGCTGTTTTTGTTTTGCCATTATGGTGTATGAATGGAGTGTACATTGATGTGGAACAAAATAATTAAAAGCAGTTTAACATGAGGCAGGAACAAAACAAAGTGTGAAAAAAATAAGGGGTATGAATACTTTCGCAAGGCACTGTAAATCACATGTTCCTGGCATTGTAAATGATATCCAGTTAAACACTGTGAACTCTTTTTTTTTTCAGCACATAAAAGCTTGTAAAAGCTTTATTGTAAAGTAATAGGGCAGAAAATACTGTCTACTGCATATGAATTGAATTTGATGATTCTCATTATACCGGGATCGTTTTTTTTCTTCTGCGACACATCTTGCTGAACAAGTGAAGACTAATTTTTTTTTTTTCAGTGTTTTTTCTGTTACGATTTGCCCCATTCTTTCTGAGGGAGTTCTCAGTGAAAAAGAAAAGCATACTGACACTTATAACAAACCTATGAGCTATACAGTCCTGATTTACAGGAACCTGTCAATGACAGCGCATAAGTGAAGGAAACTGAGAAGTGGCATCATTAAATGTAAGAATAGTGCTAACTTCACTTGTAAAACGCTAGCTAGGGAAATGTAAGCTATTTTTAGACGAGACTATTTATGTCCCCTATAGCTGAGCAGGTTGGTAGTGCTCATTAAACAGTTCAGCCTTTCAGCTGAGTTCATCTTCATTACCTGCTGAAACTCACTGCCGTGTGACAGGAATTTTACCGAAGTTTCCCAAACACTTTCGGCATTCAGTAAAGCATGATACTCTTCAGCAAGACGAGTCATTGTTTTACATCATCACTGTCATGATGTTGTATATTCATGCCTCCAGGATGGGCCTTGCTTCCATTTAATACCATTCAGCTAACATGTCAACAGCATGTCATCTCAACAACAGTGACCACATCCAAAAAGACACCATGAAATCACCACTTCACACTATATTTCAAGCTATATTTTCAAAAAACAGGCCAAATTTATTAATTGATGATGTTTCTAACTAATCATTTCAAACCCAATGGCTAAAGTTGACACAGATGGCAAAGGGGAAGTGTTTCTGAAGTCTTGGAATACACTTTATATAAGTAAAATCAACCACTTAGCTTTTTAACATATAACATATAAACATGAATTAGATGAAAACTATGATGTATTGTGGATATGATTTTTTAATTTACTATCACAGATAGTAAATTAAACACAGTTTTTAAATGTATTTTTTAAACATTTTATTTATTTCAAATAATTAAAATGCTTTTTTGATGTTTTTTTGTTTTAGTTAACTATAACAACTCTGCTTACAACTGAAAAAGACACCTCTAAATCTTTGTTTTTGAGATCATTTGGAAGCAGCTTCCAAACACAGAACATACTGAGGAATCATTGTTTGACTCCACAACAAGCTTGTTTTCTAAATGACATTTATTTGTTTGGTTGAGAAGGGGTTTTAGTGGCAAAGTGCTGTTCAGCTCCTCCTAGGGCCCTGTGGGGGCAGGGGTAAGAGGCTTCCCCAGCTGAGAGGTAGGATATTATTAGGTATGCCTGTCTTTGGGGACTCGTTGCCATAACAACCCCAGGTTTCAATATAGCCTTAATAGGTATGTACTCATGACCTCTTCTTGAAAACTCAAATGAGACCCTATACTATCTTAGGCTCTCAGATCTCTTCTGAAGATACGCCAAGATAAGCCAAGCTTTTATGTTCATAACAATAATGTAGTACATAGGAATATGAATGACATTCCTTCTGTAGCCCCTTGTGGAGCTCCATAAAAAAAAAAGCTAATTTAATGGGCATTGTGCTTTATGGCCAAATATATGGCCTACATATTTCTACATTAAATAATTTAAAATCATCCTACAAAGCGGTTTTACCTTTGTAAAGGGTGTTTGATCTTCTTTGTATGTCCACTTTGTAAACAACGGGTTGGTACTTCTGCAACAATGTAGGACGATTTTGAAGTTTGGGAAGAAAAGGATGGGAGTTTTTCCCATAACTGTATTGACCCGGATCACACAGACCATGCATGCACATTGCAGACGAGACAAGACAAGCATTTGAGGTTAAAAAGTATATAAATTGTCAATTTGTTTCGAAAATGACCGATCATTTCGCTAGATAAGACCCTTCTTCATTGGCTGGGGTCATTTAGAGTCCTTTGAAGCTGCATTTAAACAGCATTATGGAAGTTCAAACTTTGAGGCACCATACATATCCATTATATGGAGAGAAATCGTGAAATGTTTTCCTCAAAAAACATAATTTCTTTACAATTGAAGTAAGAAAGACATGAATATCTTGGATGACAAGGGGGTGAGTACATTATCTGTAAATGACTACTCCTTTAAGACCTTTCAGTTTCTGTGTGTATCTGATTATACATAAAAAGAAATCATAAAATGCCAGTGAAGTGACTCTAAGAGCAGCTTTAGAGATTAAATTCATGTGTTTATGTCCTCATATAGTGAGGCAGGAGATGCTGAAAACTCCACAAACATCATGCATTCTTCAGTAGTAGACCGTCATATTTCAATAGCAGTCTTTTTATGATTTAATACTCACAAATAGAACTGTCACGATTTGGCTGACGATTAATAGTCTAAGAAATAATTGCGATTATGTCAATTAATTGTCTGGTTTAGGGCATTGACGATTATAGCAATTAATTGTCTGTTTTATAACTTTATACATTTTTATGCACATTGTTCATTAAATTGTTACAAAGGATTGTGATTAACTGAACGCTTTCTAAGTTGTTACTTTGCACCTTTCAGTACTGAATTATATATATTTATATGAAGAGTTCAGATGCAAAAGCCTCTAACTCCACCTGACATCTTCCTTTAAAAAATGCATTTTTATCAGGCTCCGATGTATGGGTTTCTATGTAAGAACTGGTACTTCTGATTGGGCTGAGTGTGGGATTATAGCGAGTTTGAAGTAAAATATTTGATGGAGGTATAATATGTGTCAAGAGCATTCGCTCAGTATCATAATCTCATTTTTGACCAAGACGGCTTTTAGCTGGTTTTGCTTCTGAACTCTTCATATACAAATCAGTGCTGTGCTTTTAAACACTACTTTAATATGCATTATGTACGGGGGAATAGGAACAAAAATAACATTGAAATGTTTCTGAAAACCAGAGTTACCTTCAGAGACACATTCATATAAACCCACACTTCAATATTTACAGTTTTCTTTTAATATTTAGAGAATCGTGAACAGTGAATTTGCTGTGCCCACACAATATTTTCTGCTATTACGTCTATTATGTCCTCTCTGTGACCGTTCTGGCCACATACACACTGCAGCTAAATTTGGTTGTCTGTTCACCTTTTTATTCCTTAATCACGTTCTGCACACACATCATTCACTCAAATATGGGAGTGACAACCGCATTCGACAACCACATTAAAGGTTATTGCACATTGAGTCCGAAATTTTCGCACGTTTAAAAAAAAATTTGACGTCATGTTGTGTCGATTACGTTTACACACTGTCTCCGAAACTTTCGTCCGTCATAAAAAAGTTTGGATCAGGTTCGATTTTTTGCATTCTCGCATCAAGCATTTTGATAGAAAAGGATGACGAATATAAAAAATCGCATACGAAAATGAACTCCCGAAAAATACAGGTAACGTTTTACAGAAATGCTATGCAGTGTTAATGCTATGCAGCTGTTAGTGAGTTTTTTAATGTGCATAGATGTGTCTGTCTTCTGTATGTGTGGTGAATCCATTAGTGAATCACAGGGAAAGCAGTACCAGATCTTGCTAGAGAAATCAGCAAACAAGAACAAAACCATAAAAAATGAAGTAAATCCAAATGATTTATGCAAATAATAATACCAAAATATAGCGACTCGTGTCTGCTCACTTTGATAACTCCATAAACCCGATCGCTTTTTGATCCAAGCTTAAACAACAAGCCCAAAAAGTGCTTGTAATAAGTGATCATGGCAACACAGACAGCACGCACTCTTTGAAGTAGCCTGAACATGCATAAATTAAACACAATGCCTCCGTCCACTGCTTCTCAGCTAATCTGCTGAAAATAATGAGCACTTTGTCACTATAATATTACTTTTGCCACAATAACAGATAATTAAACGTTGGTATGGTTTCCAAGCTGCCAAACATCGCAGTTTCGTAAGTGAGTCTTGTTCCGTACATATGCCTTCATGTAACGATAATTTAGGGGATATCACTTCCGCATTTAAATGCTGCTGTCACTCCTGAAACTTACCGCGTGTTACCAAAGACTATAGAATACCCAAGACGTGTCACTTGTATAGTTTGAATGGGGAAATATGCAACACTCATTATGGCCACAAAGTCCCGCCTTCTTAATGAAAGAGCCAATCATTGATTAGTAAAGTCAGCGTCTAGTCCCGGTTGCTATAGAAACAATCAGCATTTTAAGGCCCCGATCACACAGAACGCGTATACAAATCAGTTTTCATTTTTATTTTATTTTCAGTTTTTATGCCTGAAAATGCGAAGCGCACAGCACTGCCTTTTTTGGTGACTTTAAAAAAAAGAGCAGTGCGCAGCGTAATGATGTTGAGCGCTTTTCTGCACAGGCAAAAACGCGCGGCGCAGCAGGCGGTTAAAACGTGAGGTGCTGGGGGCGCATAAACGGTATGCAGAACGCTCACTGCCAACCGAAAACAATTCAAAAAAGGTGCGACGCACTGCAAAAAACGTGTTCTGTCTGATCGGGACCTAAGGGCCCGATCAGACCGAACATGCTTTTTATGTATGAAAACGCGAAGCGCACAGCACTGTCTTTTTATGGTGACTTTTAAAAAAAGAGCAGTGCGCAGCGGTTTTTTATGTTGCTAGGAAAACATCAAACCATCAAAACATTCGATTGGACAATGGAAAAAATGCGATGACGTCGAGCGCTTTTCTGCACAGCGTTGCTTTTTTTTTCAACTTCAGGCGCTTGGAGCGCTCCTGCAAAAAAGCGAGGCGCAGCAGGCGGTTAAAACGCGAGGCGCCGGGGGCGCATGAACAGTGCGCAGAACGCTCACTGCCAACCGAAAACAATTAAAAAAAGGCACGTTGCACTGCACAAAACGTGTTCTGTCTGATCGGGGCCTAAGGCCGCGTGTCCACCAAAGCGTTTTTAGCTGGCTGAAAATGCTAGGCGCTCTGCTGAAAATGCCGAGCTGTGAGCGCTTGAGAGCGCAGAGCATTTTTATCCGTTGAGACGCTGTGGTTGCTATGATACAAAATATCCGTTGAAGTAATGACAAACGCATCGCTAATGAAATGTTTCTCCAAGCATTATTTTTCATAACAATATTATATTAGTCCGGCAATTCCATCTTATAAAGACATAAATACTCGAGGACAAGCAATATTAACTTATGCAATTGGGGTGGTCGGTAAGTTTTACTCAAAGTTGAACATTCTTCAACTCTCTGCGCCAAGGAAAAAACGCCCGAACGCTCAGCGCGAAAAAGACGCTCAGCGCTCGGCACGCTTCTGGCGTTCTAAAAAACGCGGCGCTCCCATTGAGAACAATTGAAAAAATACGCTAGCAGCGGGGAAAAACGCCTTGGTGTACAAGCAGCCGGCCCCGATCACACAGAATGCGTTTTTTATGTCTGAAAACGTGAGGCGCACAGCACTACCTTTTTCTGGTGACTTTTAAAAAAAGAGCAGTGCGCAGCGGTTTTTTATGTTGCTAGGAAACCGTCTAACAATCAAAACATTCGATTGGACAATGGAAAAAACGCAATGACGTCGAGCGCTTTTCTGCACAGAGTTGCTGTTTTTTCAACCGGCAAAAACGCGAGGCGCAGCAGGCGGTGAAAACGCGAGGCGCCAGGGGCACATAAACAGCGTGCAGAACGCTCACTGCCAACCGAAAACCATTCAAAAAAGGCGTGTTGCACTGCACAAAACGCGTTCTGTATGATCGGGGCCTAAGGGGCCGTTCACACAGAACGCGTTTTTCTATTCCAATGCGCTACTTTTCCATTGTTTTTCTATGTAAACACGCGCTTCACGGACGTGCATGCCGGTTACGCTCGCGTCTTTTGCAGCGTCGCGCACAAGAGCGCCGCGTTTTTAAGACGCCGTGTCAAGATAAAAAGAATTTCAACTTTTAAAGAGAGCGCCGCTCATCAATGTCAGTTCCAAAGCAGTTGACCAATCAGAAGAACTCGAAGGCGGGCCAAGCGTTGCGAGCTTCTGTTTACATTAGCAAGTTGGCATGACAACTGACTGCAACATGGCGGAGGAGGCGCTCATAGTCGCTTTTTTAAAAGCCATTCCAGAACGCTGCGTCTCGCGTTTTTAGACGCGAAGACGCGTTCTGTGTGAATGGCCCCTAAGACGTGTGCTTAGTACTGTGCATACACACTGGCTGATCTAGCCTGAATAATAAGCATTGCCTTTTTCGGAGTGTCTATTTACACTAAGTGCAAAAAGCCCGTCTTGTTGGCAGTAGCTATTTACACTATCTCCGCCTACCAATGTGTAATGGGGCTAGTCAACACTACAAATGATAGCTTTCAATCATCAGACCCAGTGGTGAAGTGGTTAAAGCGTGCAGATAAATCTTTTCGACATCGACGACCCTGGGTCAAGTCCACCTTATAGCGATCTTTTTTTTCCCATCCTTTTTAAATCTCATATACTATCGGAAACAGCATTGATTTTCAATAGGGATTAGGGTAGGTGTGTAGGGAGGGCTTATTGTCCCACTAAGGCTGCATCCATTTAATAAATTGAATTAAAACAATAATTTACACTCAATGCATAATTACTGAATACTGTTTTAATATAATACAATAGTAATAACTGCATCTGTTTGCAATAAGTATTATAAATAGCAGAAAATCCTTAAGTGTAAATAGAACCCATTGCTATTTGCAATTAGTGTAAATAGTATCTATCTTTCAGAAAATATGCTATTTTCACTTAGTGTAAATAGCATCTAACGTTATTTGCACTTAGTGTAAATAGCATCTCTCGCTAAGAAAATACGCTATTTTCACTTAGTGTAAATAGCATCGAATTGCTATTTACACTAATTGCTATTAGCATGAGCACCATATTTATGAGGCAGTTCTTGTCAGATTTTATTGGTGATTTCAAATATGAAATTGGATCATAAACTTGATGAACAGTTTTGGAGAATTTGATGTTTCACCATTCAAAGAGATAGGAGATGCACTTGCTTACCTGAGAGGTGTTTCAAAGATGGTCGCCGAGTGGAATGACTTGCCTTAAAGGGACTTTGATGTAACGTTGCCTATATGAACGCACTGCCTTTTTTGGCTGCTAAAGGAGCACAATAATCGTGGTTGTCTGAATTGACCGCGGTTAGATGAAATAATAATAATAATATTTAACAATTGTGACAGGCCTAATCACAAACACCACTAGTTTACATTGGGATTTGGTTAAGTGCAGCCCTACTTTTGATTTATTCTTCAAAATGTTACCAAATTCTGTAACATTCATTATTTATGCATTATAAAATAAATTACAGTTTTATGACTGGATTCCACAATTCTGTCTGGATTTTCTCATAGCAACATCAGGTCCTAAATGTGTTAATTATATGGGGTTTATAAAATTAGTCATGCAGTGTAAGTCATAAATTGTGTTTTTGAAATACTTACTATTTGATATCTAATTATTTGTTGTGGAATGGATTCTACTTAGCTGTTGCTAAAGCAACTAATGTTCACTCTGGAATGAACACAAGATTCAGAAAATCTAATGTGAATACATTTCCCTTGAGCATACATCTTCTCCTGACCAGGCTTCTACATTTAAAGAACTTTTAATTATCCCATTACTGCCCAGGACATGCATTGAACTCATTTAGTCAGGCGTAGCATCACATCCAAGTGGCTCTTTGATTGATAAGGCAAAAATTTACAGATGCTTGAACTACTGCTGAACTGTTTTATCCTATTCCAGCAGGACATGACAGAGAGCTGTATTTAATGCTAAAACATTTCCATGAAAGTTATTTTTAAATGGAACATTCATGGATTCGATTCTTTTATTCTCTATATAGATTCTCAGAACCCAATGATCTGATAAACACACAGCAGTAGATTGGGTTGTGAGTTGGTAGGGAAGAGAAAACATTTAAAGCAGAAATTCTGTTAGCCAGAGAACATGTTGACATGCAATAGCTAAACATGATTGCCCAGCAGGGGTCCTTTAATACTAATCTTTCCTTTAATCATGCCACTAATCACAGCAAAGCCTGACAAACATGCTTCCGTTTCACTAGGGAAATGGTCTCACAACCAGTTTCAATGTTGTAGACCATGAAATAGCTAATACTTAAATATTCTATACACTACCAGTCAAAAGTTTTTGAACAGTAAGATTTCTAATGTTTTTGTTTTTTAAGAAGTTTCTTCTGCTCACCAAGCCTGCATTTATTTGACCCAAAATACAGCAAAAACTTTTTTTATTTTATTTTATTTTTACAATTTAAAATAACGGCTTTCTATTTTAATATTTTTTTAAAACGTAATTTATTCCTGTGATCAAAGCTAAAATTTCAGCATCATTACTCCAGTCGTCAGTGTCACATGATCTTTCAGAAATCATTCTAATATGCTGATTTGCTGCTTTTTTAGCATTATTAGTATTATTAGTCAATATTTAAAAGTTGAGTACATTTTTTAGGACTCTTTGATGAATAAAGATCCAACTTTTTTTTTCCCCAAAAGCTTTTGTAACAGTATACACTACTACACCATTCAAAAGCTTGAAGAAATTGTAGAAATTAATATTTTTATTTAGTATGGATGCTTTAAATTGATCAAAAGTGATGATAAAGACATGCAATGTTACAAAATGCTGCTCTTCTGAACTTTCTATTTATCAAAGAAAATTCTACTAGGCTATTTTCAACATAATAATACTGTAATAACAAATGTATTTTGAGCAACAAATCAGAATATTAAAATTATTTTTGAAGGATCATGTGACTGGAGTAAAGATGCTAAAAATTCAGCACTGAAATCACAGGAATAAATTACATTTTAAAAATTATATTCAAATTAAAAACAGTTATTTTAAATAGTAAACATATTTCAAAAAATGTAATGTTTTTGCTGTACTTTGGATCAAACAAATGAAGGGTTTGTGAGCAAAATAGATATTACAAAAAGAAAAAAGAAAAAACTTTTGACTGGTAGTGTATCTTTAGTCAGGATATACTGGTATAAAAAATTGCTGATATCGATAAGACAGTAAATATTATTATGTTAGGATTAATAACTGAAAAATTCTAAGAAAGCTGTATAGTATTTAATCTAAATTAATCTAAATAAATAAATAAATACACATTAAAACAATAAAACATTTCAAACATAAATTTACCATTTTAACTACTGGAAGGAAACTTAAGCACAACATTATTCTAATATATATTAAAGAAAATAATTCTAGACTGAAAAAATACAATTTCAGTCAGAAATTGCAGGCAAATTTCCTAAATAATTAAAAATAAATGAATAATAAAAATCCTAATATTAGACAATTATCAGTATGGTACTGTTATATCATACATTTCTAGGATTTCTCAACTAAAAGCAAAGCATAAAGGGTTTATATCTTATTATATCATATACTACTTATTTTTTATGAGGTCAGTGTAAGGTTAGTTGTATTTTTTTTGCAATCAATCAAATTTTCTTTAAATTACCATTTTCTACCCTCTCTTGACTCTCAGAAGTAATCTATCTATTTTTATTGCCCTTTTCTTCGCTTCCCAACAAACTGCTTTTTTTTTGAGTGACTTGCAGTGTTTTTTACATAGTACATCAAACACACTTATTTCTAAGGATAACAACAATATGATTACTCATAATATGACCCCTTTAATTAGAGTTTAAACACACACACACACATTAACACTCATAACATTTTTATTTAGATGATAATATCTATTTGATGTTTTGCTAAAACATTTGCACTGTAAACAAACAAAAAAAATCTGTCTGTCAATCATCTGAAGCAGCATTTGACAACACCAGGGGAGTCGCCTGTATTTGTGTTTTGAGATTGCTGGCAGTCCACTGCTCACAGCAGGAAGCATAAAAACAATAATAGTCAGCAAGAGAGACCTGAGAGAGGAGTGACGTTGTATATAGCAGCGCTGAGCTGTAGCTTTTTCAGCTGCATTCATACTAAAGGCAGCACATTATATTGAGATCACTGCATCTGGTCCCTCTCTTAATCTGATTAAAGAAGCATTTACACAACATTGTTGTCAACTAAAAATAACAACAGGGTTTTGGGGGCCTGAAAATTCAAACTGCCAGGACCAGTGTTGGGGGTAACGCATTACAAGTAACACAAATTATATAAAAATTAGTGGTGTCAATCGATAAAAAAAAAAATAAATAAAATAAAAATTTGTCCACATTTGTCCTGAAATTAATCGCGATTAAACACAATTAATCCTACACGACATTAACGTTTTTAATTATACTTTTATATTGCAATCATTTCACATTCATTCTTCAAATGAATGTAGAAACAACATGAAGAATGTATATTTTTAATATGTGTTTAATGTCATCTTTTTTATGACTGAAGGCAAGTACAACTGATTCCAAATGATGTATCTATGATTTTCCCCCCTAATATTTAACCATTGAATATAACCATTCAACATTACAGTATAATTGAGCTATCATTTTAACATTTATGAGACATACTTCTAATTTAAGTGAACTTGAAACAATCTTCACATAAACCCATTATAATAAATGCCATATAGGCTTGTGCCCGTCAGCAAAGAAAATATAGCCTAAACTCATCAAACACTAAATTATATAAAATTAGAAATTATATAAAGCTTAAAACTACAGAAGTTATTAATTTCCTCTTAATTTTTTGTTTATGTGAATCTGACACTACTTTAAATGTGACTTATAAATAATAAATACTTCCATGCACGTTTTTAAGGCAGCTTTGATCGCCTTTTTATGTAAATACATGTCTTAACTGATGACATAAGTACGACATTGCATACTCGCAGTTTCATTTGGATTTGAATATGATACAGCGCTTTAATATAGGCTAATACAGAGCGTGCCGGCACATTTGTGTGTGCACTTGAAGAGCGCGCGCTACGAGCACAGAATAACGGCTGACGACAGTAAATTTGTTTTTACCGACATATGGCCTGACAACATCTCATCTGAACACAGTTCACTGATGTTCTACTGAAGCTCCTCGTCACCGGTGCCGTTTCTGCACTTGTTTGACTCGCGTCTGTTGCTGAAGTGAGGTTGGAGCGTGCGTCTGAAAAGTCTCCCGTTTGATATGCTCATAAAGACACTCTGTGCATCTAAATAAACGCAATTCTTCAGCAGTTGTGAGTGGGTGGCCAAATTTAGCCCCGCCCATGCATTAATTGCGTTAAATATTTTTAACGCATTAAAATGAAAAAATTAATCAACTTCATTAGTGCACTAATTTTGACACCACTAGTAATAATATTACTTTTTTTCAAGTAACTAGTAAAGTAACGCATTACTTTTTAATTGACAAGAAAATATCTGACTTACCTTTTCAAATAAGTAACACCAATTACTTTTCCCCCATTTATTGATTAAAAGCTCTCCTGTCCCCATGTTAAGAGAAATAGGGATGTTATTTTAGCTCTAGAATAAATGTGAACGTAAAAAAACTCACAAAAAAAATGATTCAGTACTGAATAAAAATGAATAAAAACAGTGAAATTCAACTCAGAATATGACGCAAAATCTGCTATAATTAAATATGTGAAATAATACAAATTTCTAATCACATTTTATTAACCAGTGTCTTTGCTGCCAACCTTCGATGATCCAATTCATCCATACGAATAAGCAAAAATTTCTCAAGATACTCTCATTTGTTTTCCTTTTTTTTTATTGCTGAAGAGTTGAAGAATTTACTTGTCTCTAAGCCTAAGGCTTTTGGTGTAAAAAGTCTTTTACATTTGGCAAAAATGTAACTTTTAATTTTAAAAACAAACATGCAAACCCTGTCCAGATTAAAAAGTAACGCAAAAGTAACGTAGCACATTGCTTTCCATAAAAAGTAACTAAGTAATGTAATTAGTTACTTTTTTAGGGAGTAACTCAATACTGTAATGCATTACTTTTAAAAGTAACTTTCCCCAACACTGCTGAGGATGCAGGTTAGTTGGAAGCAGTTTTATTTTTGATGGTAACGTGCCACCATATACACAAAAAAATGGAAGAAAGGGGTGAAGTGAGCATTAGCTCATGATTTAAAGAGACATGCAACAAAACCTGTTGCTGTAAACAGAGCTGTTTTTGACAATGAAAAAATAGTTTTGTTGACATTTCGTGAAGACCCTTAAGAATCATAGCAGCTTGTGGAAAATGGGCATCTGATGTTTCCTTTAAAATCATGTGCACTCACATGGGATGAGTAGTCTAAGAGATTCTGCTTGTGTCCCACAGACGTCTCAAAACACAGAGCGGGGTATATGATGAAATATTTATCTTTGTGGGGAAGCATAAACTTGACTTAGATAATAAACATTAATGAACTTTGTTTTGTTTCTATTTTAATGCACTTCTAAAGTCTGAACCACATTAAAAGCATCATTTATTTAAAAAACTATCACCGTCACAGTCTTGCTACTTCCTTTATCTTGGTAACTCCCAGATTCTAGACATTTTCAATCATGGACTAAATTTAACCACACCACTGGGTGCATAAGTCCAAGATGACTGCTATCAGCCAGCGCAATATAAAATGGTAAGTAAATCTTAATGAAAGAACACCACTTAATAACAATAATTTAATATAGAATTAATAATAATAAAAAAAGGTTATAATAATAATAATCCACAAAAACCTTTTGATCTCTGAGCATGCTTTCTTATTATCTGGACATCAGCTGTTTATTATACAGTCCATTATGCTGTAGGTCATGAGGGACATTTAATAAGAAGTAATAAACTGACTATGGAATCAATTACAGCTCCCTAGGCTGATGGCAATGATATCATTCCCTTTCTGTTAATGTGTCTCTCACACTAGCCATACTCTGAATGCTAACAGGAAACCGGTCGCTACATTCTGTGATACAAAAACAGTACTGTTTATAAAATTACAGTGGGTTTGGGCATCTGCTATGACACTATGCGTGAGAAACAGGGTTGCCAGATTTTCACAACAAAACACACCCAAATGCTACTCAAAACTAGCCCAATTGCATTTTGAGGGGGGTCCCCCAGTAAAAATGGTGTTCCGGGGGGTAAAACCAAACAGTGATACAGTACCCATGGCGAAATTGGATTAATGGAAAGACCTTTCGCCCAATCAGATTCGAGAACCACGAAGAGATTGTTGTACTAATATATATATATATATATATATATCAATTTTATATTCAGTTTAGCATATTATTTTCTGAATATTCCTAAGCGCTGCGTCTCGTGTTTTTAAATGCGAAGACACATTCTGTGTGAACAGCCCTTAAGTTCTGAGTGCTCAAAATATGTTTATATTTAGCAAAAAAGTAAACAACATTATTTAATTAATTTCAATATCATAAAATATTCTTTTCTGCATAAATTTGCTCTCTACACAGTAAGTTGTGAGTGCTCAAAATAAAATTATTTTTTAGTGTCCTCACATGAGGGAATGTCAACTCTGCGGATAAATGCTGGAGTCAGATAATAATGTCAATACTGGCATGATTGTCCAGACATAAGCATTGTACTGTATATGTGAGGGGTTCTGGTTTCAAGGACTATATACAGATTGAATAAACTGCAGACTTTTCCTGTTTTCAGCAAAAGAAAGGTTTACTGAATTACTTGATGTCAGCTTTATGTACTTCTGATTCTTTTCAGTGATAACAGATATTTACCCAGGTCTATTATGAATAATTCAAATACAGATTTACATTCTCAATTATTCAAATTAGTTTTTTACCAAATAGCCCTCTTTTACTTTTGGACTTTCTTGGGCTTGTAAACGATGCTGTGACAGAACCAAGGGTCACATTTTGCTCCCAAGGAACGTCAGGGGAAATTTTGAAACTTCCCATTTCATCTCTCTATTCTTTAATACATATTTTGTCACTTCACCAGGAAGGTGAGGAGAAGAAATAAGGAGAGAGCTAAGTGAGGAGACAAGTAACAGGCAAGCCATTTATCTCTGTCTCTGGTTAGCAGAAGGTGTTCTTTCTATCCTTGTCATTCTCTAAAAATGTTCAAATGCCATTCAGCATATGTTCAAGGGCTGGCAAAGGACAAATACATTGTGCCAATGCGCCCTCTTTTATTGCCAAAGCCTGATTGGTTTGGCCAAAAACAACATGATCCAGTCAAACAGATGGAGAAAAGAACATACTAATGCATATGAATGCATGACTAACTATGTTCCTGGAAAAGCACATATGATAAGTAGCCAATGCTGAGTGCTGAAATCTCTCTGGAAATTCAGTTTCAGTTTGCCCAAAAATGAAAAATGTGCTAAACTCACACTTAGGCCTTCCTCTGCAGTGAATGGGTGCCATCAGAATGAGAGTTCAAACAGCTGATTAAAAACATCACAATAACAAATGTCCATAATCTATAATAACGCCTCCTGCTGTAAAAAAAAGTCCATCATCTGTTGTCCTCTCATATCAAAATCGACCCACAAATTTGTTTAGAACTGTTTTCTCTTGTAAACAGTGCTTGATCTGTGCATATTTCTCTCCTGATTCAAACTAGACTACTTTTTCACTGGCAAAAACAATATTATGGATCGGAGACATAATTTCAAAGACGGTCACGTATTCAGAATAAAACATTAGTTTGAATGTCCACTTAGGAAAGCGATATCGCTGTTGTGTTATCCTTTCATCTGTTAAGGGTGATTTCCAATGACAGTGCTGCTCAGTGCATTTGTTGGCTGTGTTTTACAAGTTGTTGTTGAAAGTAAAAATAACTTCCTTGTTTACAACCCTGTTTCGGTCTCTTTCAATATAAAAGTCTTTACTGCTTACTCACTCATAAAAACAGTCTCTTGTCAATGCCGTAACAATGTAACTAAACACAGACGGCTTCCCAATACCAATCAGTATTATTTATTTAAAATATTATATTATTTATTGAATAATATTATTTAATAAGCAACAATAGCCATCATAAACGTTTCTAGGCAATTCAGTCAAAAGTACAAAGGCAGCGCTCTGACATACAGCATTGAAGTTACATAAAATATAATGTTTTGAGATTTAGCCCTCAGCCAAATCTATTTGCTTTGGGACAAACAATAGATTAATGAGACCAAAGACTGGCTATTAGATTTACCCAACACAAATCATATCTCATGTTTAACCACTACAGAGACATCAGAGCAAGTGGCAATTTTCAGAAGATCTGGCCGAGGTAAGGTAAGGCTAGCGGGTTCATGAGCCCTGAATGGCTGCTGATGCACTGGAGCTCACATCTCCAAAAACATCAAAGCAAATTATTTAACAACCCATGTATTTGAAGTTTAAACATTCTCACCTAACTCCTAAAACTACATTCTGAGACACAAAAACAGTACTGTTTATAAAATTACAGTGGATTTGGGCATCTGCCATGACACTATCTGTGAGAAACAGGGTTGCCAGATTTTCACAACAAAACACACCCAATTTCTTCTCAAAATGAATTTTGAGGTGGGTCCCCCGGGGGAAAAAAAAGTGTTTTCCGTGGGGTGAAATACACATTTTTACCAAACAGTGAAATGGTACCTGTGGCGAAATTGGATTAATGAAATACCTTTTAGCCAATCAGATTCGAGAACCACAATATATATATATATATATATATAACAGAGAAATTGGGCCAAAAATTACCTTTACATTTCACCATTTAATAATTTAGCAGCTTGTTAAAAAGCTGACATTTCCTTACAATAAGTGACCCTCCTAAAAGTTCCCACCCAAATCTTACGTCATTAGTAGAGCCAATATTGCTGTCAGGCAAGCATGTGCTTATATCACAGTTGTCTGCACATTTCTCTTCAACAGAATAACATAGTTTAGACAAATCAGCTTTAAGTACCACTTTACAAGAGGAACACAATTACTACAAAAACTGTGCTGATTGACTGTTACTAAAAAAAAATAGCAATCATGCACCAGAGAGACATGCGTTGACCTGTGTAACCTCTATCTGTCTTAGTAACGTCATTCAGATTCACAACATAGATGCAGCAAAAAAATCAATAGGGAAACGTCACACTCTCTTTGTCCTGTTAAGTGAACAATCTGCACCAAGACAAGCAATGAGTGGTACAGTTTATGTGTTTCAATCTGCCATCTGCTTACAGGGGCATAAAGCAGACCCCATTATACACCTGAGACACCCTTCAGTCCAACAGAGATAGAGAGAGAGAGAGAGAGAGAGAGAGAGAGAGAGAGGGAAAAGGTGAGCAAGGAGACACTATAAAAAGAGCAAGCATAGGAACATTACAGACATAAAGAGATGTTGCTGGGAGAAGGAAAATGGCAGAGGAAGAGCGAAAACAGGATGGAACAGAAAACCAACAAACACCAGATTCACATCCACTGCACAATAAATGGATGCAGAATCTCTCTAGTGACCAATGACATTAGAAAGAGACAATGGTTTAGAAATAAAGCACAAGAACACTTCAAGATAACAATATCCAAAGTTACAAAACATTTTCTTCTCTCAGTGAACATTCTTGGATACAGAGAAAAAAAGCTTCTTTTTTCACTGATTTCCCCGTTTCACTCAAATATACAATAAATTACGAAAGCCACTGACTGAATTTCACATTGACTTCAAAGGAGAATCCCTTCTAATCATGCACTATTAAAAACTCTCAATGGTACAAGTAGACCTATGTGATCAACTATATATATATATATATAAGATATGCAGAGTTAATAAGTCAAATCAGTGTACTGTATTTTCCAAAATATAAATAGTTTTATACAACAGTTCTTTTTGGTCCTCGAATCTTATTGGCTGATAAGAGTGTTATGTTATATCACTCCGCTTGCATCATTTCTCACAGCGTGTGACATGGTGGATGCCTAAATCCACTATAATTTTAAAAATATTACTGTTTTTGTGTCATGGAAAGAAGTTTTACGAGGTTTTCAGGTGAGAATATACTTGTTTAGACTTCAAATATGCAGTATGTTAATAAAGATAACATCTATTTGAAAATTATTTGCCTCAACGTTTTCGGGGACGTGAGCTCTTCTTCTTCTTTCTTCTTTCTTTTTGCTGGCTCTGATGTCTGTATAGTGATTCAACTTGCGACAAAGATATTGCCTATCACATTTCTCAGTGGACATTCAAACTAACATTTTATTGTGAATATGAGATTGAACTGAAGAATGAATGCTGTATCAGATGCAGGTAATCACACTCGCTCAGTCCTCATGTCTCATAATACTCTACTCTGCACAATACACAGAACAAATAAGCTTTTAATGAAGCAACTCAACATTCCTTCATTATTAGTTGTAAAGTGACATTTTGAAATTATTAATGGAGGTTTGGGCTCAGCTGTTAAACTGTAAGATTTGAATCCGTGGCAGAGGGAAGTAGTTCTGCACAAAATAGGGTTTTTTAAGACACCCTGTTGTTGTTTATTATCTATTTACACAGTAGTGCCGTCAAACTGTTGTATAAACGAAATATCATCACAACCGTGCCGATATACAGTTATATCTCACGGCTATGAGTGTGATATTGCTCATTTTATTTTTAATATTTTCAATCATCTGAAATGTGCTGCAACTTCTAATTTTATGATTAGTTGTGGAGTAAAGGGAACTAAAACACTTTTTTATATTATTGTTTGATTTTATTGTCCAGTATTTTATTTTGTTTTTTTATATAATAATACAATACACTGATTTGGATTTTTGTACACTCTTAAAAGTAAAGGTGCTTTAAAAAGTTCTTCACAACGATGCCATAGAAGAACCATTTTTGGTTCCACAAAGAATCATTCAGTCAGTCAGTTAATTAAAGAACTATCACTTTTTTACCTTTCTATAACCGTAAGAACGTTCTTTCGCCACAATAACCTTTTGTGAAACCTTTTGCATCTTTACTTTTAAGAGTGTATCTAGGCTTTTTTTTTCTCTCAACAATGATATTTTGAGTCAGTGTGACTAATTTTCTGTAAATAATGATAATTGTGTTTTTGATTGAAGTGTATATGATATTATTAAGCGTAAGACGAATGTAAACGCTCTCAAATCAAGATGAATATGTTATATTTAGAATGTTCTGGTACAAAAGAGAACAACACTAATCAGCATCATCATGACTTGAGTATTTTGAAGTGCTTTGAATGTCTTACAGTACTCAAATGTTAATGAATAAGGAGTCCACCTTTGTTATTTTATCATAGAGAAATCACCTTTTGTTTGCATTACAATGTAGAAACCTTAATCCTAACACCACCTTCCTTATTTCTGACTGGATACAGCTTGGAAACTACAGACAAACAACATTTTCCGTTACTGTAAATTATGAATGAGGCTTCAGACGGCTGTTTCTGTTGTGGAACGAAACCATCCCAGTAGTGTAAATCTCTGTGGATAAACGCTATAGCATTAAAGCGTGAAAAAAAGAGGCTTGCTATTAATTGATCTCATGGAATAAGCAATACACAGGATTGCAGAGCATTGTGTTCTTGTATTTAACGGCACACAGAAAGACGGGTTGCTAGGAAAGAGGGTGTGCTTTCCTGGTTATTAAAGACTTGCTAATGGCTGCTTAGTCCCAGGAGGAGTATTTCTTCCAACCGCTTCAGGTCTTTATGAGTGTGAACAGCACTTTTCCCATGTGAAATTACTGATTAAGGGACAACCACCTTCCCAAATTAATTAGCACTTTACCTTGTTTATCAGAGTAACCACGATAAAGTCACCAAGAAATCTAAACTAACCGTTTGCTTCCTTAATACGTTTATGGTTTCATTATGAACACCACAATACATAAATAAATGAATAAACAAATTAAAGAATAAATGAATACATGGATAAATACAGAAATGAATGAATAGATAATTTTTTCAAAGTGCAACAAGTTTGTTTCCCCCCCCTCACTGATAAATCACAATACATCACAAAACTTAATTAAAATTGGTTGCAAACACATTTCTTGTAGACTTTATTAGCTTGTTCCCAGTTCTAGTCAATATCATGGCTGCCCCCCACATTCTTTCCATGATTATAATGCTGGTGTGGAAAAGTGGGTGGATTATTTCTTAATAACTACTCATGTCAGACATGACATTCATGCTGAGCTAAGAGAATGATCACAAAGGTGTGCAATCTGAGACGCTTAGTTCGCACATCACATTTCATCTCCTCAGGCGAACGGCCAGTGTGTGTTTCTGACGTAACTGAATGGAAACTGTAATGTCTTTCAGAATCAAAACACGCTCTGCCTTTGGGGAATAACTTCCATTTAATACTTCTGACCTCATCTGTGAAACTGATAGATAGGTTTTTGTTCCTTAAGGCATTTCTGCTGACCTTGTTTCGCACTACAATAAAGCATTCATTTAGTCATTTTATTAGTACCACTCCAAAGCAATTTGGCTGTGCCCTGAGCTCAGGCCACTATCCACAGAGTTTATTTACATAGACGCGGCGCTAACACAGTTGAGTTATGATTGCTCTGGGGGCGGAAAGTGAAGGAAGATGACTCTTAGACCGTCCCCACTGCAGGAGCCTTAACCCTAATGGATTTTTCCTCTCTGCATCCATCTATTACCCTCTCAGTGTTCATTACAGCCCTGCTCACTGCACACAAGATAGATGCAATCAGTATTACAAACGTCTCACGCATTCTTCATGATGAGTTTTTATCAACATGCAGATGTCTTTTCTTCTTTTCAAACCCTTAACAATACAAGTAATCCATCTCAGATTCAGAAAATATGTGACAATGGTCCACAAAACCAGTCTTAAGTAGCATAGGTATATTTGTGGCAATAGCCAAAAATACATTGTATGGGTCAAAATGATCGTTTTTTCTTTTATGCCACAAATCATTAGGATATTAAGTAAAGATCATGCTCCATGAAGATATTTTGAAAATTTCCTACCATAAATTTATCAAAATTAGTAATATGCATTGATAATAACTTCATGTGGACTTTAAAGGCGGTTTTCTCAATATTTAGATTTTTTTTTTTTTTGGCACCCTTAAATTCCAGATTTTTAAATGATTGTATCTCTGCCAAATATTGTCCTATCCCAAACCATACGTCAATGGAAAGCTTATTTATTCAGCTTATAAAATGATGTATAAATCTCAATTGTGAAAAACTGACACTTATGACTGGTTTTGTCTGGTTTGGTTTATAGGACGATTTTAACAAATAAAATGGAATTTAAAGTACACAGCAAAATGTCAAGGAATTTGGCAAAATTTGGACAGATAAAGTAGGACTACGCTTAATTATATTGCAATATGCACTAGTGTCTGTGAATATTACTGCTGAAAAAGACGGCTATTTAATAAGAAAAAAGCATGTTCTGTTAACTTCATCTCCAGAGTGGCTCTGAGAGTCACTTCATCTGCACAAAACAAAAACTCAAAATTGTTCACTACAACCCACCAAAATAAAAGTTAGATTCAAATTATGAAAAAAAAATTACGATTGTACAGTAGGGTGTACTTCTCAAAGTAATAACACTACATTTTTTAAAACAGTTTTAAGGAATATCACATAATCGTTCATGTTTTAATTTAAACAGCAAACCCCTGTTGTGCAGCACTTTGTTTGCCAAAATATAAAAGGAATTCTTCAAATTTAATTTGATTCGCTTTTACAAGATTAAAGGAATTAAAATAATCATAAAATAATCACAATATATGACAGAAAACAGAATCCAGAGCAATTAAAACAAACAACACAGAAGTTCCAATAAATAAATAAATAAATAAATATGCATTTTCATAAGGCACTATTACTGTTAAAATGTGTGACCCTGGATCACAAAACCAGTCTTAACTAGCACAGGTATATTTGAAGCAATAGTCAAAAATACATTGCATGGGTCAAAATTATTGATTTTTCTTTTATGCCAAAAATTATTAGGATATTAAGTAAAGATCATGTTCCATAAAGATATTTTTTTTTGTAAATTTACGATTAGTAATATGCATTGCATTCCAAACTTCATTTGAACAACTTTAAAGGTGATTTTCTCAATATTTAGATTTTTTTGCACAGTCAGATTCCAGATTTTCTCGGCCAAATAACAAATCATACATCAATGGAAAGATGATGATGATGTATAAATCTCAATTTCAAACAATTGGCCCTTATAACTGGTTTTGTGGTCCAGAGTCACATGTTTGTAATTATTAAATTTGTTCAAGTTTTAATCAATTCAATGCATTAGACATCCTTACTGATTATTAAAATGTATTAAAAGAGAATCCGGAAAAAATTCAAATGGAAAACACAGAGATTGGTGTACTAAAAATGGCATAAGAATAAGTGTGAGAATTGGAGGTCTAGAAAAAAAGAGAACTACTACAGAACCTTTAGCCTTAGGAGTGAATATATTAAGACTTTCGATCAAAACAAACAGCTAAAAAATAGCACAGAACCAGAAACCTGTCTCAGATGTAAAATAGATAGCTGTGGGGTATAGGCCAGTGATATGTTCAAAGATGTGGAAATAAAACAAACATTGATTTCTAAAGCCAGGTTTTGTCTAGCCAATAATTTACCCATCAACCACAACAATGTAATTTGTCATTTCAAAGGGGTATTTTTAGACAGTGTTGACTGATACAAATTCTGCAATTCAAAATGAATCAACATATAGTCCTAATATATAAACATACACTGTAAATGACTGTGAATTTAAAAGTATAAAAACTGTATAGTTAACAGTAAAAGACGGTAAAACATTACATTAAGGTGAATAACCAATAAAAATGACATTCCTAGAATTCCCTGTTACACTTTTTACAAATTTTCTTAGCAGTTTTGTAAATTAGGTTTGTATGCTATATCTAATGTTGATAAATGAATGTTTATTGCATTATTTCAGTTTCATGTGTGTTTCCATGATGGTGGTTAGTGTTTGTGTGAATGACACTGTGCACCTTCTATATATGTTAATATTTAAAAGCTGCTTGTGATGGGCTTTGGTTCATCATGTGACTTTATCATCACCACCTGCTTTTGGTGTTTATCAGTGTATTGCAAAGGTACAAAACAGATTTCAGTACTTCAATAGGTTGGTACATTAACATTATATCAGTAAATGAAATTACAGTATTAACCTGTAAATTTACATGAAAACTGTAAAACGGCACTACTGTTTTTTTTTCTTTTTCTTTTTACGATAATATTTCAAGCAACCACAGCTGCCATTTTTCTACTGTAAATCTTTCGGGGTTTTTTTACAGTGTACAGTACATATAAACCACATTCTATACTACATACAATGTCTTATGCACTACACTGATTATTTGTACGATACTGCCATTTAAATCCCAATGTTTGCACTTCTGGTCAAATGTATTTCATTGGCTCTTTACACAACGGCAGTTGATTAAATTACAATTAAGCTAAATTAATTAGCTTTTGCAAATGAGATACGAGTTCGACAGTGTAACATGCTGTACTCCATCTAAATCTACTTTAAACAGCACCTTTTCTAATGGGTTTTTAATACTAATCATGTGGCTTTTACGAGCTCAAATTAATTGGAATAACTGAACTTCATTTCTCACACTGCGAGACCACTATAATAATAATAAGCCAGTGAAGGCAAAAAAGTGATTAAAAACATAGGAAAACAAAAAAAACAAAAAACAAAACATACACTTCCCCTCAAATTCAAATGCATCTGAATTTAAATATCACATAAAAAAAAAAATCTCATAGAGCATAAAGCCAGAATAAGTAATGTAAAGCTTTAATGGTTATTTAATAAGAGAGCCTTTACTGTCAGACAGCTCTGTTCCTCACTTACGTATACATGTGTACACACACACACACACACACACACACACACACACACACACACACACACAAAGCATGCGCAAGAAAAACAGTGCAAAATAAAACAGGCAGAGTGGCAAACACATACAAAGCTAGACAAAAGCTTTATCTACACATTGATTTAGTGTGTGTGAGAGAGAGCGATGGTCCGTTACCTTGCAGCAGCTGAAGAAAACACACTACGAGAGCGCTGCCATCTGCTCCGAGCGCAGGGTGCAAAGACCAGGACCAACTCTGTCTTCCAACTCTGACGTTCCTGTGCTCTCTCTCTCACACCTTCAGTGGATAGACTGCTCCTGTAGGATTTGTCTGAGGAAGGGAGCTACTGTACACCTCTCTCTGTCTCTCCACCTTCGTTCCCCTCCTGCTGTCTTTCTTCACAGTCTTACTCTAGATCTGCTTCAGCTCATCGTAGCGCTCTCTGTCTCGCTCTCCTTCTGTATACTCTCTCTCTCTCTCTCTCTCTCTCTCGCTTTCTCTCACCCTCATTAGATCACTGGATTGACTACTTCTCACTGTATGTTTGTTTATGGGAAAACAAGTGAGTGAGAGCACATGTGCACTACTGGTTTTCCATATTAACCCTCTGATGCATTAATTGTTAATCACAAAGGAACAAAATCTTGTGTTATTTTTATTTATTTATTTTTTTTTACGATTGAACTTTAAATATTTTATTTTAAACTAGGGTTCGCTACTATACAGGTCCTTCTCAAAAAATTAGCATATTGTGATAAAGTTCATTATTTTCTGTAATGTACTGATAAACATTAGACTTTCATATATTTTAGATTCATTACACACAACTGAAGTAGTTCAAGTCGTTTTTTTTTTGTTTTAATATTGATGATTTTGGCATACAGCGCATGAAAACCCAAAATTCCTATCTTAAAAAATTAGCATATCATGAAAAGGTTCTCTAAACGAGCTATTAACCTAATCATCTGAATCAACTAATTAACTCTAAATACCTGCAAAAGATTCCTGAGGCTTTTAAAAACTCCCAGCCTGGTTCATTACTCAAAACCGCAATCATGGGTAAGACTGCCGACCTGACTGCTGTCCAGAAGGCCATCACTGACACCCTCAAGCAAGAGGGTAAGACACAGAAAGAAATTTCTGAAAGAATAGGCTGTTCCCAGAGTGCTGTATCAAGGCACCTCAGTGGGAAGTCTGTGGGAAGGAAAAAGTGTGGCAGAAAACGCTGCACAACGAGAGGGGGACCTGCGGAAGCAGTGGACTGAGTCTGGAGTAGAAACATCCAGAGCCACCGTGTACAGGCGTGTGCAGGAAATGGGCTACAGGTGCCGCATTCCCCAGGTCAAGCCACTTTTGAACCAGAAACAGCGGCAGAAGCGCCTGACCTGGGCTACAGAGAAGCAGCACTGGACTGTTGCTCAGTGGTCCAAAGTACTTTTTTCGGATGAAAGCAAATTTTGCATGTCATTCGGAAATCAAGGTGCCAGAGTCTGGAGGAAGACTGGGGAGAGGGAAATGCCAAAATGCCTGAAGTCCAGTGTCAAGTACCCACAGTCAGTGATGGTCTGGGGTGCCATGTCAGCTGCTGGTGTTGGTCCACTGTGTTTTATCAAGGGCAGGGTCAATGCAGCTAGCTATCAGGAGATTTTGGAGCACTTCATGCTTCCATCTGCTGAAAAGCTTTATGGAGATGAAGATTTCATTTTTCGGCACGACCTGGCACCTGCTCACAGTGCCAAAACCACTGGTAAATGGTTTACTGACCATGGTATTACTGTGCTCAATTGGCCTGCCAACTCTCCTGACCTGAACCCCATAGAGAATCTGTGGGATATTGTGAAGAGAAAGTTGAGAGACGCAAGACCCAACACTCTGGATGAGCTTAAGGCCGCTATCGAAGCATCCTGGGCCTCCATAACACCTCAGCAGTGCCACAGGCTGATTGCCTCCATGCCACGCCGCATTGAAGCAGTCATTTCTGCAAAAGGATTCCCGACCAAGTATTGAGTGCATAACTGAACATAATTATTTGAAGGTTGACTTTTTTTGTATTAAAAACACTTTTCTTTTATTGGTCGGATGAAATATGCTAATTTTTTGAGATAGGAATTTTGGGTTTTCATGAGCTGTATGCCAAAATCATCAATATTAAAACAAAAAAAAGGCTTGAACTACTTCAGTTGTGTGTAATGAATCTAAAATATATGAAAGTCTAATGTTTATCAGTACATTACAGAAAATAATGAACTTTATCACAATATGCTAATTTTTTGAGAAGGACCTGTATATCCAGTTTGCCACTACTGTATGTTGTAATGTCTTATACATTTCATATTCACAACCTTGTCTTCATTTGATAAAATATAAAATATGATTCCCAGTGAGTACAGACTTATGCCATTGTGCATCATTGGTTACAGTATTTAATTCTTATTTTTTGTCTATTTTAACAAAAATGTATTTTATAAAGTTCTAATTATTTTTGTTCACATTTATTTTCAAAAGATTTATTTAGAAAAAAAGGAAATTAGGTAACTTTTTACATAAATCTTTTTGAGTTTAACTTCTAATGAAATATGTTCAACCAACAAACTACACTGAGTTAGAAAAATGTAATAATTGTAGCATAAACACAAATTTTAAGTTGATTAGTCATAAAAATTAAGCTGTTCCAACTAGTTTCAACATAACTCATCAATGGAGTCATGGCCCTGGAATTAAAAGTTACTAAAACAGTTTGATGTTTACTATTTACAAACTCCTTTTAAATATAAAAATATCAATGCAAATTTTCAAATAATTGTTTGCACGATCAAAGACGTGAGTAATGAATTCCTGAATCATTTTCTGGCAATGCTGTCAAAAAGTTATTAAAAGACTTCCAATATGCCAAACCATTCTCGTAAAGCAAATTTATGAATTTAACGCAGTTTGTTCAAAAATGGACATGAGGCTATATCTTTGCAATGCTTCAGCTGATTCTGACAAAACTTGGTAGGTGTTATACCAAGCACAACCTGAGGGCACAAGAGTAGTTTCGGCCCAGCTCCACCTACTGGTCAAATGATATACAAATTTATATATATTTCTGAACAGTTCGACCAAAAATCATAAGATCTTCTTAGATTCAGAGCAGCATACTGAATCAGACGATACCCCATTTTCATTTACACTGTAAAAAAAACTATTTGTTGAGTCAACTTAAAATAATTTGTTACCTGGCTGCCTTAAAATTAAAAATATGAGAAAGTTTAGTCAACTTGAAATGTTACATTTTACTAAATGACAACTTAGTTGATTCAACTTAAAATTTTAAGGCAGCCGAGTAACAAACACAGCTGTTGCGTTTTTTTTAGTTTAGTTAACTTGAATATCTAAGTTGTCACTTAGTACAACTTAACATTTGAACTTAAATAAACTTATTTGAGTTGACTGAACTTAAAATTTTAAGGCAGTAGGGTAACAAATTATCTTTAGTTGACTCAACAAATTGGGCATGTTGTTTTTTACAGTGTATCAGTCATTTTGTACGTGGATCATTTTGAATTTTGTAGTGAAATGCTATTCTTTACGAACACTTTAGCATATAGTTATGAATCTTAAGAACCTTATAGAACCACTTGCAGTAAAGTTATAAAATGTTGCATAAAGATAAAGGATAGTATCATCACTAAGCAAATTCTCTAACTCAAACTCGCTAGCGCCACCAACAGGCCACATTTGCACTCATGTTTTGGTTAATACAAAATATGAATGTAAAATAAAGTGTAATTTATGTAAAAAAAAAAATAAATAAATAACAGAATCAATTTTAACAACTTAAAATAAGATGATAAACATGTAGGGTATATGGGGATTTCAGTTTGTGTGTGAGATGATGTCTTATCATCTGGCACTCAGTGCAGTGACAGCATTGCGCTCATGTCTCATTATGAACACATGCAGCATGAAGAGAGAACTATGAGATTTGTTATGAATTATTGCTCCAGTGAGAGAATAAGAATAGAGAGAGAGATTAGATATCTGTTGCTTTACTATGAGGTCTGCTTCTCATAAACCATTTCAGACAATTTTTAAAAGACTAGATTGTTAATACACAATAGGATGAATAGGGCATCTCAAAATCATAAATCAAAAGGAACTGGGCTTGCATATAAATTCCATACATATAGACTGTAAAGTCTCTATGAATCAGCCACATTCAAAGCTAAAATAATACCTGATAAGCACTGAGTCTGTGTGAAGGCTGATAAACTGAGAGCTGATATACTTTAATGCTTGTGCTTCTGATAAAACGCCCCGAAGTCTCTTGTAATACAAACACTTTGTTATTATAGTCATATTCTGACATATCTGTCACAGAACGAATAAAATGTGCATGAACCATGTAATGCATAGTTTGCATGATATAAGTTCTTACATAAGTGATCGTTCAGTTCATTTTAGAAGCCGTCCATATAGTATGTTGACATTGCATGTACATTATGTGTCCTCAAAATATAAAGAAATGTATGTGTACTACAAAATACAACCACCTGAGAATATGGGATCTCATTGGGCAGTGTTCAAATATAACTATTTCATCTAAAAACCCAAGATGTGGAAGCATGGGGACAGATCTTGTAGGTTATCCTAAATGGTCAGAGAATCTCTGATTGCAATTGCTATGGATACCAGTGGAAATTAGTCCATGTGTCTCTGTAAGAGCTCTTACAGTAATAATCACATCATGGACAATTTGAGCATGTTTACATGCACACGACTATACTGATAACTACTAAGAATAATACTGTTGAATTATTCCATTTTGCCAGTTTACTTCCCAACCAAAAATCCAGCAATTGAAGAAAAACACATTTTATTAAAGGAAAAAAAAAAAAAAAAATCATGTATTCTACTCAGAGTACTCTATTGATTATGTGAATTAATGTTAAATATAGCATGCAGGAAACCTGTACAGACTCTTGTTCTCATGCAGCTATGGATACAGTATTTCTGTAGCACTTCTACTTTAGTTGCAGGAGATGAGAAAAAATCTTTATAATTTATTGGCTCAAGAAAGAGTTGGAGTGTACAATATATTTCCTCTGGCTGTGTGCACTTAAATCTCAAGCAAGGGAAATTTCCTGTCTCATATCACACATGCACACTTACATTCTGCAGTGACCTTCACTCACTGTAATTATTGTGTTTCAGTTCAGAGTACAGACTGACTTCTGCAAGTAAGATTCAGAGGTCAAGGTCATCCTCACCCTGTGATTTATCCATTTATCTAAATGAGCCACCCTCACACATCCTTCTACTGTATGTGAACACGTAATGCATGAGATAAAAAAAAAAAAGATTTCATTTTCTTTGTGTCAATTGCTTGGTTATCTATGATGGTAAAATTTTATTATTCAGTAACGTTTATTACACAGAAAGGTCTAGATGCTTACCCATTGTTAAAATATAACAGACAAAAGAGTCTAGACATAGCCTAAAATAAAAATAATACTATCTGTCATAATGAAGTATTGTGTGGCTATCTATCTATCTATCCATGTCTCTATATGTCCATCTATACATAAATACATTAAAAAAAGGGTGTTGAAATAAAAACATAGATACTAACATTATCAATAATTATTGTTTATTTTTACATTTTTAAATTTAGGTTAACTTGAATTTTATTTTTCAGATAAGTCACTAATTCCCTCTTCAGCTGCTGCTCTGAGTCTATGGCAGCCCAAAGAACTGTTTGTGAGATTGTTATGAAAGTTATTTGGCACACAGATAGAAGATGGTCTCAATGTTAGCCATAGCAAATGTGGACTCTCTATCCCAAACTCTCTAGCGCCACCAACAGGCCCAATTTGGACTCATGCTTATTTGAATAACGTCTAAACCGTAAGGTCTAGTAGCAAGATTTTGCGCAGTTTTGATTTTTGTGACATCTTCAGACAATGCTGGCAAAAAGTTATCAAAAAATTTCCAAAAGGCTAAACCATTCTCATAAAGCATATTAATGAATTTGACAAAATTTGCGCAAAAATGGACACAAGGCTAAATCTTAGCAGTACTTCTAAAGAGAGGATTCTGACCAAACTTGGTACATGTATTAGCAAGCATGACCTGAGGGTACATGAGTACATTTCATCCACCTACTGGTCAAAAGATATATATATATATATATAAATGCTGTTTTTGTTTATAATTTCTAAACGGTTTGATCTTATTAGATGCTGAGTGGTATACTGAATCAACTGATAGAGAATTTTCCAACGTTAGCCATTTTGGGCATGGACCATTTAGAATTTTGTACTAACATGCTCTATTTTATGAACGCTTTAGCGTACTGTTATTAATCTTAAGAATCTTGTAGAACCGCTTATAGGAAAATTATGAAATTTGGCAAACAGATAGAACAGTCTCATTATTAAGCAAATTTGGCATTTCTAACTCAAACTCTCTAGAGCCACCAACAGGACAAATTTGCTCTCATGTTTCTATTAATATCTTTTGAACCGTAAGGTCTAGTATTCAGAGTCAAATGCATACCATGCATACCAATTTTACATTTCTTCACATTTTTGAATCATCTAAAAATCTTCTGTTTCAAATTCGTCCTAGATGTTTTTCCCAATTTTCATCAAAACTGGCTCAAATCATCTTCAGAGCATTCTGGCAAAAATATACTACATTTTTTGATATACTAAACTTTTTTGTAAAAGCGCGTTAACAAATTAGACTAAGTTTGTGCAAAATGAAACATCTTTGCAACACTGACCAAACTTGGTATTATACAAGTCATGAAGGCACCTGAGTGGTTTTGGCACAGTGCCACCTACTCCAGTTTGGTTCCTGTTTTTCCTTATTTGGTCATGTTCCTGAGTTGCCCTGAGTAGTTATTCTGTTTTACCTGGTCCCAGTTAATTATCCTCATTAGTTCCTCATTGGTTTAGTATTTCCCTCTGTTTTTTTGGTAGGTGAAGCATTCTTCAGAGTCCACACCTCCAGTGCCTACTCCTCCAGAGTCCATCCTAGCCTGTGGACCCCTGAATTCCCCCCAGAAAATTTGCATATACCATATTCCCGTGGACATAGTGGCTGGGCCAGAGGTTGAGGCCAAGGCCACAAAGGCTATCCAGCCATGGCTCCCTGAACTATCTGCTCCGCCATGGTCTATTGAACTCCCTGACCCACCATGGCTCCCCGAACTGCCTGATCCGCCATGGCCTCCTGAACTACCTGCTCAGCCCCCCGGTGGCCTTCCATGTCTCCTTCAGTTACCAGTCTCCAGGGCGCCCACACCCCCCTCCCTGGTGGATATGTTATGGCACGGGACGCGCCTTCCGGGAGGAGGGAGTAATGTCAGTGTTATGAACTTGTTTTGCCTTGTGTTTCCCCTGTCTTTGTTCCTGTTTGGTTCCTGTTTTTCCTTATTTGGTCATGTTCCTGAGTTGCCCTGATTAGTTATTGTTTCACCTGGTCCCAGTTAATCGCCCTCATTAGTTCCTCATTTGTTTAGTATTTATAGCCCGCCTTTCCTCTTTTTCTTCTTGGTCCTGTCTAACGTTGTATCAAGAGGTTGTGTTTTCCTTGTTTTCCTTATGCTCCTCACACCAACAACCCAAATTCAGCTCATCATGTACATTCCTGTGGGCTGTTTGATGACAAAGCAGTCTGTGGAGGAATCCACAATGACCATGTTTACTGTAACATTGTCACCACCATCACCCATCCTGATTTATCACTTATTCACTTGCTTCATATTTGACCAGTAATGTTTAACTAGCAGACATCTTTGCGGTCTTTGAGTCCTATCACTTCTTCGATATGCAAAGAAAACCTCATTCAATGTTGAGAAAGTGCAATTCTGTTAGACAATTTCCAGTAAAATGAAGGATAAAGAGAATATTCACTACTTCCTGTCAGAAAAGATTGTTTTAGAAAAAAGTCTGGATGATAAGAAAGTTCATCCAGTCATTTCAGAGTCCTTTAACGTTTCTTCCATTCCCCTTTTGAAATGATACACTAACTCCTGTGATCTGACTAAGCAACTGAGATCATGCAGTACAGGAATATCTCAAGAAAGCTGACAGGGTGAAAGACACATTTTCACACATACACAGCACAGAAAGATGCATTAATGCATTCATCTCCGCTGATACTTTTTACAGCCTGTTTGCAGCATATGCAATGCAAACACATTGTTTTCTGTGCCAGATTTCAAAGAATGTGAAAAGTGATTTTAAAATGAATGCCAAATAACATGTGCATTCCACACTGATGAGCATACCTGAGATTGTTTGCTCAAGCCAACAAGAGCATATCAAGAATAATGCTATTTATTATATTGCACAAAGAATACAGAAGAAAATGAAAACTAAACGAGTAAAAAGAGAAAGCACAATATTACACAATAATAGTTACTTAGTAAAAACATGCCAGGTCATTATGCGGTTATAGGGTGTTCTGGCTGATTGGCAGGTCATTATGTAGTTGCTAGGGTGTTTAGGAAGGTTGCTAGGTGGTTGCTTCCTGGCTTGAGTAAGCTTAAATCTCTATGACATACTGGTCACCTCAATTTAAGTTTATAGCAATCCTGTTTATGACATGTCAGGTGAGAGCTTGTAAGTCTGTTTGTTTTGAAAAGCAAGTACACACCTCTTGGATTAATGGGAATTTGAGGTATCATTCATGTTTGTAGCAAAAACAGAGCAGAAAAAAAGTTGCACGCTAATATTTAGATACAAAATAGGTTGTCGAGCATATGTGCTTTTAGTCATAAATAGGGTTTTGTGCCTACACTCTTAAACCTCTGGTGCTGTTTGACCAAGAAATTATACATATATATATATATATATATGGTAAAGGTTTTGTCACTTCCTATGTGAACACATTTAGCACTTATATTGTTGTCAAATGGTAGAATGGAGACATGTGCTTTCTTTGGCACCACTGGATTTGCATATCAAATGAAAAATCCACAAGTTGTCATGAATGTGATTTGTGAAAGGCTAATGTTGAGAGACAATGATGAATCTACTTCAGTCCTGCTTTCCATCTCATTCTTCAGTTGTATTGTAAATCAATTTATTCAACACATCCAGTGCAGTTTCAGTGGGTGAGTGTTTTTTCTCATTATCAGTAACAAAGTGGTTTAATATCCCCCTTTACCAAAAATATTACTGGCTTTGTATTTGACAAAAATCATTAATCCAGAAATGTCTCACAATGCACCTTGATTATGGAACGCAAATGAAAATATAATATTAATTACATTTTATTTCAATAAAAGTGCACTTTAAAATGTTTTACTTTAAAGTACATTTTAATTCATTGTTTTAATAATCTTTTGTCATGTTTAAAAGTACACTTATATTGATGTTGACATTTTAACTGTAGTGTTTTTCGATATTACTTTTAAACTTGTAAAAATATACAGTATGTAATGCATGGCATACAAGTTTTAGTAAAAATAAAATAGATTTTTTTGGTTTACCATAAGTACTTGTTACATTACAGCAGTATACTTTAGATTACATTACATTCAGTTCTCACTAAAGTATAATATGTTAAAGTATTTCTGCATTGTAATAAGTGCTCTTTTAAAGAGAATTAAAAACAAAACAAAAAACATTAAAATACATACTTTAAACTTCCAATACACTTACTTAAACATTTCTAAGCAATGGTGCATGATGCTGATTTAATGGAAATTTGTGGATTTGAAAAGACTTCTAAGAAGGGATCTAATATATTATTAAAGTTAGCTGTCATGGCAGTAAAAAAAAAAAAAAGAAATCATGCATATATATGTTTGCTCTCGAGTCACTTAAATAATTATGAACACAATGAGTGTACACATCGCCTGTGTACATAACAACAAGAAAAAATTCACCTTGAATGTTTTGTATGGGATGTGAATGAATGGCTCAAGGTGACAGAAAATCTATTTTAATCTGTTTTTTAGGAAAAAAGGGTAATGGGGTTTACAGAGTTTCCCCTTCCACCTACTACAGTATGCATAAAATCAATAGAATACAAGATCACGTCTGTTGTTAAAATCAACAGAACGGTTATGAGAACAAAGTGAACATAAGAGCTGTTAATTTTTGGTGGAGAATGAAATAATAGCATTGTCAGCTGCTGACATCATCAAAAAGTCACACAAGAGCTTATAAACCACTGTGACTGAGAATCAACCTCTTGTGGCCTTTCAATATCAAGGGTGGGTGATTCTGGCAAGAAATGAAGGGCTATTATGAAAGAATAAAACTACTCTTCAGATGAAAAGGATAGAAAGTTATTAATCATGAATCATGGTTGGCCACAAAAGTGAATCTTATGAATCATACCCATCGTGATGTTCCGTCTGTGTTGATCAGGAAGACGGTTGGAGATGAGGGAGTATTTGTCATTAATGTTTCAAAGCAGCCGTCAGCTACTGCTACATTAATGTGGAAAGAGCCTGTGCAAATAAAATAAGGAATGTTTGTGCACAAATCCCAGAACAACCTATACGAGAATAGCTTGACTGTTACAGTCACAAGCAAAAACACATATCTTTGTCTGCATATTCAACTTAGCCACATAAAGAATATATACTTATATACATACAGTTGAAGTCAAAAGTTTACATACACCTTGCAGAATCTGCTAAATGTTAATTATTTTTACCACAATAAGAGGGATCATACAAAATGCATGTTATTTTTTATTTAATACTGACCTGAATAAGATATTTCACATAAAATATGTTCACATAACATATTTTATAATAGTTCAATCTATAAAAATTATCCTGTTCAATAGTTTACATACAGTTGATTCTTAATACTGAATGATCCACAGCTGTGTTTTTTTTGTTTAGTGACAGTTGTTAATGAGTCCCTTGTTTGTCCTGAACATGTACATGTGTACATCAATATAACAGAAGGAACAGGAACAAAAACTTAATTATTGCACTTTTACAATAGAGTTCACCATCAAGCCATCTGTTGCCATGCCAACAAAACCCAATTATACTTTCCCAGATAAATCCATAGAAACAAGCAATGTCTCTGGATCAAAGAGTCACCAACCCTTCCTTATTTAGACCCAGCGGGACACAGTGGCTCACCACCCACTAAATCAGACCTGATACAGTAAAATGAACTGCTGTAAAATAAACCTGTCTGCATAGCATACTGTATGCGTTCAATGAGAAAAATAATGGTGTATGTTTAGTAAATTACTGCCTCAATCTTTACACTATACTGTATGTGTTTAAAAACTATATTTATATTTTGAATACTGGAATATGCAGTGGAGACATTTTTGAACACATTTAATAAAGTATGAATTATTTAAAAAACAGTAAGTACAGGTAAAACATTTCCAAAATTACAGTAGATATACACTGCCATTTAAATGTTTTAAGAATACTAATATTAAGAAAACAATACAATGATTCAGCACATACACATTAAATGAACAGTAACAGTTAAGCCATTTATAAATGTTACAAAATTTCTAATTTAAATAAAGTGTTTTCAAACTTTTATTCATCAAGGAACCCTAAAAAAGCGTATCGCGGCTTCTACAAAAATACGAAGCAGCACAGCTGTTTTCAACATTGATAATAATAATAATAATAATAATAATAATAATAATAATAATAATAATCAAAAGTGTATATTCTGCATATTAAAATGATTTCTGAAGGATCATGTGGCACTGAATACTGGAGTAAAAATGCTGAAAATTCTGCTTTGATCACATGAATAAATTACATTTGAAAAAAAAAAACAGTTATAACAGTTTCATTTGTAATAATATTTCACAATGATTACAGTTTTTATTTAAATTAAAAAAATAAAAAAATAACAGTAAAATAACAGAACTTGTGGAGAACTGACATCATACATCCACACAAAAAAAAAAGAAAAAAAAAAAAAGAAGATAACAAGTGCAATGATTCAGAGAAAAAAAAAAGTTCTGTGGTTTGATACTTTAATGCAAAGAACATGTTTTCTAATCTGTCCCCTTTTTCTGCATTTCTCTACTGTGTCTACAGTTTTCTTTGTGCAAGTATGACACCATGTGGCTAAATGGCTTAGTTGCAGAATGGCAAAGTATACTCTTTGTACCAGCTAGTATCCAAGATACTGGTTTCTTAAAAAAAAAAAAAAGCTCCCACTGCTTAAATTATCACTCATGAAAGACATTGGAGTGATAGTACAGAGAGAAAGAGATGACAGATGGATGAATACAGAAGCAAATACAGAGGTTTCATATTCTGTATGTATTATCATTTAACGCTGTGAATCCCAGCTGGAACCGTTTGCTCCAGGCCATGAGACTATCACCAGCACAACCAGAAGACTTCTAGAAAAGAAGATCTAAGTCAATGGCCTCCTCTCATCTTTTGCTCGCTCTCTCTCTCTCTCTCTCTCTCTCTTTCTCTCTCTCTCTCTCTTAAGCTGCCATGAAAAGGTAATCCTGTAGTGCACAGAGCTCTCGCACTGAGAGGACCTCAGAGAAGGAGAGTTAGAAATTTAAAATTCACAGTTGTGGTGCTTTGAAGTCGGCACAGCCAAAAGCTAATCAGAGAAAGCTGGCACGCTAGATTTGGCAGGATAAAGGTTTGTGATTATGTTTACTGAAACCCAGCGCTAGGTCTTGTAGCTCTAGGGCTTTAATTGAGTTCTCACAGCAGGCTGCCAACAGCAGAAGATATGAAACAGAAAAATGAGGCTTGCAGAAGAGATCTGTTTGGGTAGAATATGTCTCCTGAGGTATACTGGCATATTAGCGCCTCATGACTCTTCTCTTGTTACCACATCATGCCTTCTCGTTTGACTGTTCAAAGACTTTGCGTAACTCCCACTGAGCATTACACAAGTCTGTTTATAAAGTTATAACTGTAATTTTTTTTTTCAAAAATGAAGTAACTTACATCTAAAAGTGACTGGATGTCAAAATCCCAGATAAAAGCATTTACAGTATAGAGTGCATTAGTGCACTTTTGTTAGTGGCCTTGATTCTGGAAGTATTTTTTCATCAGAAGTCTTTGATAAAGAGTTGTAAGCCATGAAACGAACTAATCAGATAAAGGTGAATCAAAAGGCTAGAAACATTGACGTGAAGCTAAAAAGTCTTTTAAAAATTGACAAAAACAAAAGACTGCGCACATAACGGCTTCAGCAAGAACTACAATAATCTACAGTCATGGCCAAAAGTTTTGGCAGTGACATAAATTGTGTTTTGCAAAGTTTACTTCTTCAGCATTTGTAGATTATTTTCCACGTTTCTATGGTATACTGAAAAACAATGATAAGAATATTATATGTTATAAAGGATTTTATTGGCAAAAAATTATAATGAGTCAACATTTACAGTGTTGACCCTTGTTCTTCATAACCTTTGTAATTCGCTCTGGCATGCTGGATATTAGCTTCTGGGCAAATCCTGACTGATGTCGATCCATTCTTGCCATATTAGTTCTCGGAGTTGACCACAATTTGTGGGCTTCTGCTTGTTCACTTTTGAGGACTGACCACAGGTTCTCAATGGGGTTGAGATCCGGGGAGTTCCCTGGCCAAGGATCCAAAATTTCAATGTCATGATCTTCGAGCCACTTCTTTATCACTCTTGCTTTGTGACATGGTGCTCCATCATGCTGAAAAATGCATGGATCATTACCAAATTGCTCATGGATCATTGGAAGAAGCTCCTGCAGGACGTTTTGATACCATTCTTTATTCATGGAAGTGCTTTTTGGCAGAATTATGAGAGAGCCCACTCCCTTGGTTAAAAAGCAACCCCACACATGGATGGTCTCAGGATGTTTCACTGTTGGCACAATGCAGGACTCATGGTAGCATTCACCTTTTCTTCTCCGGACAATCGATTTTCCAGACGTCCAAAACAGTCGGATGAGAGCTTCATCAGAGAAAATAACTTTGCGCCAGTCTTCTGCTGTCCAAGCCTTGTACTTCCTGCAGAATTTTAGTCTGTCCTTTATGTTTTTCTTGGAGAGAAGTGGCTTCTTTGCTGCCCTTCTTGACACCAGTCTTGGCCTCACTGTGCGTGCAGATGCTCTCAAACCCACCTGTTGCCATTCTTGAGCTAGCTCTGCACTGGTTGTGGCACGATTCCGTAACTGACTCCTCAAGAGGAGACGGTCCCGGTGCTTGCTGGACACCCTGGGACACCCTGAAGACTTTTTCACTGCAGTTGAACCTCTTTCCTTAAAGTTTTTGATGATCCGGTAAACGGTTATTTCAGGTGCAATATTCTTTGTAGCAATTCCCTTGCATGTGAGGCCATTTTGATGCAAAGCAATGATTCTTTGGAGGTAACCATTGCTAACAAGGACACAATGATTGGAAGCTCTTCTTCCCTTCTTTTATAGCAATCAGTCTGCTGTTACAATCTAATTGGCATGATAGTGATTTCACCTGACTAGTGCTCATTCACACTTTCACATGTGCTGCTGATATTAGTCAACTGGTGTTTGCAGATCATTTTGTGTCAGGATCAAAAAACAGTGAAATTAGTTTTTTTAGCAATTATATAAAATGCATCTGATCACTCTACACAATAATCTAGAAACAATGTGAATGAACACCACAACAGTTTAAGCAGCAAACCTTTCAAAACACAAAATTAATGTCACTGCCAAAACTTTTGGCCATGACTGTACAATGCCATGAAGCACTGCAAAGACTCAAGCTAAACACAATGGTGAGATCATTTATGGATAAAATTATTGATTTAAACATCTAGCAAAAAAAAAAAAAAAAAAAAATTAAAGTATATATACAGTCATGGACAAAAATATCAGCACCCTTGCTGTTCCAATTGCAGATGTTTTCACATTCACATGCTTTTTGTTTTTGTTTGCACTGGAACAACACACACAAAACAAACAAACAAACAAAAAAAAAACAGAGAAGAAAAGTCAAACTTTTTATAAACTTTAACAAAAATTATTGGCACCTTGTCAAAATTGTATGAAATAATTGCTTTTCAAGCATGTGATGCTCCTGTAATTTGTATTTAGACACACCTGTGACAAGTAACAGCTGTGGGCAATATAGTAATCATACCTTGCAACCAGTTAAAATGGAGAAAAGTTGACTCAACCTTTGTGTTGTGTGTCACACTGAGCATGGAGAAAAGAAAGAATTGTAAAGAGCTGTCTGTGGATTTGAGAGAAAAAACTGTGGAAAAACATGAACAATCTCAAGGCTACAAGTCTATCTCCAAAAGCCTTAATGTTCGTGTGTCCACTGTACGCAATAACATCAAGAGGTTTACAGCCCATGGCACTGTAGCTAATAGTGGACATGGACGGAAGTGAAAATGAATGAAAAATTAGAACAAAGGATTGTTCGAATGGTGGACAAAAACCCAGATTAACTTCCAAACAAATTCAAGCTGATCTGCAGACACAGTACAACAGCACTTTCCTTCGCCATCTGAATAAAAAGGGACGGTAGGTCACCACTGCTGACACAAAAGCAAAAAAGCAAGACTGGAGTTTGCCAAAATGTATGTGAAAAAAACACAATCCTTCTGGGAGAACGTACTGTGGACGGATGAGACAAAAGTAAAGCTTTTTGGTAAAGGACATCATGACACTGTCTACATAAAAATAAATAAGGCCTTCAAAGAAAAGAACACAATCCCTACAGTCAAACATGGTGGAGGTTCAAAGATGTTTTGGGATTGCTTTGCTGCTTTTGGCACTGGATGCCTTGATTGTGTGAACGCTCTCATGAAATCTGATGATTACCCAAGAATTTTGGGGCACAACGTAGTGGCCAGTGTCAGAAAGCTACGTCTCCACCAAAGGTCATGGGTCTTCCAGCTGGACAATGACCCGAAACAAACTTCAAAAAGCACTCAGAAATGGTTACAAATAAAACACTGGAGAGTTCTGATGTGAAGTCCAGATCTGAATCCCATAGAACACCTGTGGAGAGATCTTAAAACAGCAGTTAGGAGAATTCACAATTATTGGTTTCTAAAGTAACTAATACTAATTCTAAATACTTTCTAAAGTATATTACCATTCATATTTATCACACCAACATAACAATAAACATGAAATTGCCCAGCCATGATTTGAGTATAAATATGAGGATACACAAAAGCCAGATTTCCTTAATTATCCATCAAAACAATAATAATAAAAAAAACCCAAAGAATATAGTTCTGATGGTGCAGCAAAAGATCGTTGAGCTTCACAAATTAGAAACTGGCTGTAAGAAAAGAGCTGAAGCACTGAAAATTCCTATTTCCACCATGATGGCAATAATTAAGAAGTTCCAATCAACTGGAAATATTACAAATCTGTCTGGGAGAGGATGTGTGTTTATATTATTAAAGCAAGGCAAGGAGGACAGTTTGAGCGGCCAAAGACTCTCCAAAGATCACACCTGGAGAACTGCAGTCTCAGGGTCAAAAACACTCACGAAAAAAGAAAATGTCCCCGCAAGTATAGTAATACCAGTCAGTTCTGACCTTGTGAGAACCTTTTTTTGGTCCCCATGAGGAAACAGCCACATAAATCATATTTTTGAAAATCTAAATATCCCTGTAGTTTTGTGTGAGATGTAGGTTTGGGTGTAGAGTTAGTGTAAGGGGATAGAAAATGCAGTTTGTATACTATAAAGACCATTACACCTATGGAATGTTCTAATAGGAATACCTTTGTGTGTGTGTGCATCCTTTTTCTGTATTTTTTTTCTTACTTGCCACTGGTAATATCATTTTCCCTTTGTTATATAGAGTTTTACATGTACTTTTAATAAGCTGCTTGATTGATCAAGTTTAGCAACATGTTTTAAAAAGATTAAAGAAGAACTTTATACTCATCTTGCAAGTAAAGAAAAAAAAGGGTCCAAAAAGACAACCAAAATCCACCCACTAAATATTATATTTCCCTCAAGTACTTTATACTGAAAAAATACATTAAAAATCCCAGCACATCCATAAATAATATTGTCCTTATTGGATCAGTGCACAAAGCAGTCAAGACAATTCAATCAAAGCATATATCAGTGAGAACAGAGCTAACGTTATTTTAGCCCAGTGCTGGCTAGAGAAGACCAGTTCGTGTTCGCTGCTCTCTCATACAGTATAAACTCATTTATTCTGGAGGGAAGACAGCATGCACTGTTCCAGGCTTTTCAGAGTGAGTGATGAGCTCAGCTGAAAACAATCATCAATCTGCCTGTATAGCAATCTGAAGTTACAGCATCATGAGAGCACTGAAGAAAGAGTCAGTTTTGTGTGAAAACTGTGATTATTATGCATCCAAGCTGAACTTTCAAGACAAATTCAGTTCAGCCTAATATATGCATATTTATATGAATACAGGGAGTATTTGTTTTCTTATTCCAGTAACAATTCTGCTAATGATGAACAATTCTTTTAGTACTTTTGAGGGGAAAAAAAAATCAGTAAGAGAATTGCTTCATAAGAGTCATTAATTTGGGACTAAGACTGCATTGGTTTCAGAGTAGAGTGGATTTTGATTTATAAAATTTATAAATTTTTTTATAAAAAAATGCCTCAAAACTAGTTGCACTCTATGGTTTTTAATCAACAAAGAACGTCTCATAAGTGTCATTTGTTTAGTAATTGGACTACACTAGTTTTACTATGTGGCTTTTGATTCACAAAAATGAACCGTTTTGTAAAAGCCATTTGTTGAGGAATCAGCCTACAGTAGTTGCATTGTACTGCATTGAGTTTGATTCACAAAAAAAGAATAATCTCATAAGAGTCATTTGTTCAGGAATCAAACTACACTAGTACTGTATGGTTCTGATACACACACACACACACACACACACACACACACACACACACACACACACACACACACACACACACACAAAATACACAAAATGTATACACTCTTATGATACACAAAAATTGTATCATAAGGGACATTTGTTAATGAATCAGGCTACACTAGTTGCAGTTTACAGTTTTGATTCATGAAAAAAAGAACTGTCTCATTAGAGTCAATTGTTCAGGAATCAGACTACACTAGTTGCACTGTATGGTTTTGATTCATTAAAAAGAACTGTCTTGTAGGAGTCATTTGATCAGAAATCAGACTACAAATGTCTTGTAAGGGTAATTTGTTCAGTAATCGGACTACACTAACTGCACTATAGATTTGAATCATGAAAAGAACTGTCTCATAAGAGTCATTTGTTTGAGAATCGACTAGTTGCACTGTATGATTTCGGTTAATCAAAAACAACCGTTTCATAAGACTAATTTGTTCAGGAATCAGACTGCACTAGTTGCACTGTATGGTTCTGACTCACGAAAAATAAATCTCTTGAAAGATTCATTTGTTCGGAAATCTCACTACACTAGTTGCACTGTACGTTATTAATTCATGAAAAAAAAAATCTTGTAAAAGTCATTTGTTACAAAATCAAACTACACTAGTTGCACAGTATTGTTCTGATTCACAAAATAAATAACTGTCTCATAAGAGTTGTTTGTTCAGGAATCAGACTACACTAGTTGCACTGAGGCGAGGCGATGCGCACCGCACTGCCTTTTTTTGTTACTTTTTTTATGTTGCTAGGAAACTATCAAAACAGCAGCCCTGTCAGTCTAGTCAAAGGATTACAGCATGAACGCTCTAAAATCTTTGGTTTTTGCTGTTAAGTAAGCTGTTATATTAGCTAAAACCTTAAAAAATACAGCTCTGGGTAACCCACGGCAGACACCAAAAGTTGCTCCTCCATCATTGCAGTCTCCGGACTTTCTAAGCAATGGTAAACTTTCGTCAAAGCAACGGAAAGGCCCGCCTCTCCATTCATTAGATTGGACAATGGAAAAAAACGCAATGACGTTGAGTGCTTTTCTGTTCAGAGTTTTTTTTTTTCAACTTCAGGTGCTCAGAGTGCTCCTGCAAAAACAGCCTATAGAAAACAATAAAAAAAAGGCACCTGTCACTGCAAAAAAACACGTTCTGTCTGATTAGGGCCTTAAAAGAGTCATTTGTTCAGAAATCTGAGTAACCTAGTTGCATTGTATGTAATTTAAAGTAATTTGTTACAGAATCAAATTACACTAGTTGCACTGTATGCTTTTGAACCATCTTTTAAGAGTGATTTGTTTAGGAATCAGACTAGCTGCACTGTATGGTTTTGACTTACTAAAAAGAGTTGCCTCAAAGAGTCTTTGTTCAGGAATTAGACTACACTATATGCTGTACATTTCTGATTTAAACTCAAAATCATTTGGTTCAGTAACCTGGAAAAGTTTGGCAAGACTTTATACTCAGAAGTGCTCACTGTGTCAACCCAATACATCAGAACAATGCCTTCATTTCCAGGCCGTGCAGACAATCTGATGAATCTGATGATTTCTGTCAATGCTTAACTTTTTTGTATCAAAAAAAACTGACAAGAACAGACTGTGGGCATGTCATCTACTGTAAGACTAACATATCATTAACCCAGTGATAAAAACTTACTTTTTAAGGTTCGCCTGGAGCTTTTGCTTTAGGATTAGAACCAATTACTGTAAGGCAGAACAAATTAAATGCAAAATGTCACTATACCTTTAAAGCAAATACAACTGAGTATGAGTGAAGAGTACAGGAGCTGTTTCAGGCTCAGAAGGACCTGGAACAGAAATGAAAATAACTACGCGTACTGATGAGCTAAAGCGTCTCTAAAGAATTCTCTTCTCTATTACGGGAACTGCAATGGCAAAGAGGCTTAACAATATTGGTTACAGGATTTTAAGTGATCTAGGGACAGGCATGAGGAGGGAGTTATTAGTCTCTTAATATCTCTCTTCTCTGTGCTTCGACAAAGGTGCCCTTTAAAATCTAAAGCCGTTGGCTAAGAAATCTATTTCTGTACATGTCCAGCTATACATGTTTACCTGGAATTTACATCCTGAAACAGCTGCTTGTGCAATCTTTAGATCATATTTAGTTAACATCACACCATTGGTCTCTCTCAACTATCCGTTCGCATCAAATTCAAAGTCCTGATGTTATAGGACCACCTAAACACTCCCAAATTTTACACAAACAGATTTATTCAGCCCTGTAATCTCGAGCTGAGACTCAAATTGGATAATTATAGAGCCCTGCAGCAGATGACAGGAATCATGTATCATTATTAGGGATTCAGAGAGTATAATGCACCATACAGCCAAAACAACATAATTACAACATGGATTTCAGAAGAATTGAATCTGATAACTCATTAACAACAATTCCCATGGGTATTTAAAGATGGCATAGTCAAGATGGACATATGGATACACACAAAGCGCTACCAAAGTTGCATTACAACTTGTGTTGAAGCGTTAGCTGACCAAAAATGAAACTTCTGTCTTCTGCAGTAACCTAAATCTCATTCATATACAGAAATGCGCAATCTGGAGAAGATATGACAACTACAAAAACAAAAAACACAATTTGTTGAGTCAACTTAAAATTAATTTGTTACCCTGCTGCCTTAAAATTTTAAGTTCAGTCAACTCAAATAAGTTTATTCAAGTTGAAATGTTAAGTTGTACTAAGTGACAACTTAGATATTCAAGTTGACTAAACTAAAAAATTGTTTGTTAAACTTAACAGCTGTGTTTGTTACACGGATGCCTTCAAATTTTAAGTTGAGTCAACTCAAATATCTAAGTTGTCATTTAGTAAAACGTAACATTTCAAGTTGACTAAACTTTTTTTTAAGTTGACTCAAAAAATGCATTATAAAAATTTTACTGAATAATGGCTTCAATTTTGGTGCCTGATGCCAACATTTTGATCAAAATATTTCCCCATTTACAAAATACAATTAAAGAAAAACATTTTTAAAACTGTTCTTCAAACAAAGCTATTGTATGGCTTTATAAAACATGTAAGCAATTTTTACGGTGTTTTTTTATGGTGAAATTTGGGGCTTAACAGTTTCTCAATCAGCATTCTGCTAGACATCTATAGATTCAGTCACAAATTTATGTGAAATCTAACAACAAAAACAGACAAAAAAGGTCTAGTGATGTATAAAGCACACAAAAAAGCTGATATTTTGCAAAGTGCATGATTAAATGAAAATAAATGGGGTTTAGTGTTTTTTTTTTTCTCCGATCCAACTTTCATTACATGGACAAAAACATATTAAACATTCTTGAAAATATATTTTCTATTTTCTTTGTGTTCTGCAAAAGAAATAAAAATCATACTGGTTTGGAACAACATAAGGTGATGTAAATAATTACAGAATTTTGATGTTTGCTTGAACTATCCCTTTAAGTCCGGTAGTATCTCTGGATAATACAGTCACAATAGCTTTGTTGACTGGGATAAGAATCCTTGAGGTGACCTTTGCTTTTTACAGTCCAAAAAGTCCAAACAAGCAGTTCAAGAGAGCCAGAGTCAAACAGAACAGTTTAAAACGATGGGCTAAAGAAACACACAACAGCCACATTGCTGCAAAATTCTTTAGTTCAGGACACAGCCACCGAAGGGGACAAGATAGTGGTTGTCCATCCAGTGGCCATCCGTCCAGGTTTAGGTTGGACAGTCTGGTTTTGAAATACCATATCCACCACAAACTTGAGCCAGAAGCTCATTTGTCTAGATCATTATTTTATATGTTACCAATGGTTTTCAAACTTTTTTAAGAGCGACCAAGAGCACAATATCTGAGGGAGCGCAGAGCCATGATCTCCATATATAGGAGAGCAAGCCTGCTGCACACCGAGAGATTCGTGCCGGCACCCTCTCGTATTACAATAATGCACTCTTGACATTTTCCATTATAATAACACCAAAACCTGCCTCAAATAAACTATGAAAATGAGAATAAAGTCATACAAGCTATAATCCACTTCTTATTGGTTAAAATGAACCGAGAATATCTCATGTTTTTCCGTGGGTGCGCTGTCATTTTCGCGGGGATCAGCGCCTATGAATATATATATATATATATATATATATATATAAAGAAAGAAAGAAAGAAAGAAAGAAAAAGAGATTTTGAGTGAATCCCCCATTTATATGCGAAAATATGCGTCACTCCAGAAACTTGCAGCAAGTATGCCACTTTGGTCCTCTAAGCAGCATCAAAAACATCTTGTATTCAAATTTTTATTGGACTATATATAGACTGGAAAGCGGACAAAGCTTAATCACTAAAAAGTGGACACTCATTTCAGTTTATCGCGATCTCAGAAAATTCTGCTTTGATCCACGAATCTCGTTACACAGCACAATGAAATCTCTTATTTACATTGCGTCTGCATTTGGTTATAATGTGAGGATCCGTGAGTTTCCAGAACTCAGGACTGAACTCCAAATTTGACGAGTGCATTCTGACTAACTGAAACGCCATTGACTAACTGATTGGCCATTGCGTTTCAGAAATCAACAGATATGTCTGTGATTGGCTACAATGTTCAACACTGCAAAACAGAGCGCAAAATACATGTTGGATTCCGCACGAGGCAGCTGCCGCTTACTTTCGTTTTGATTTTTATGTTTATTTAGTTATTTAAGTTAATTTAAATCTTCCTTCCTACTCGAATCTTGAACTTTGCACACACAAACATACATACATAGGCTATACAATTTCCTCAGATCATCCTGGCGACCCATTTTTTGGGTTGTGACCCAGGGTTTGAAAACCACTGGTATATTATAACAAAATCAAAATATTAATAATATGTTCTAGTTAACATTTGGATACATACATTTTAGACAAAATGTTGTCATTATATAAACTCTATTTCGCCAACCATTGAGTCTCCGATAAACATGGTGGCGTTTCGTTCCTTGATGATTCAGCGTATTTGAATAAATCAAATGAGTCAATGATTCAATAAGCCATTTATAAATGCAGTTGCTAAAGTGAAATTGCATACTAGTATACTACTTTTACTGTTTTTGTTTATCTTTTTAAGTATGTGACTGCAAAATCACCAAGTCAGTTGCTTTATTCCTGAATGAATCAGCCATTTTGTACGAATCAGTTGAATTAGTAAATCAGTAATCCGCTTTCTAAGAAAGTGATTTGCTGACACCTACTCTCAGTTTTAGATTTGTATTTAAAGTATCATTTGACAAGTATTTTACAAGTATTGGCTTCCTGTTCTGATTTAAAATGACATGTTTTGTGGTTTTTTAAAAAAAGTAATAACAGTTAGTGATGAGTAAAACCCCATTTTGTAACAAAAGACAGCAAGAAAAGGTCTAAAGCAGAGAGAGAGAGAGAGAGAGAGAGAGAGAGAGAGAGAGAGAGACTGCATGAACAGCAAACTAAACTTTGGTTTTAAGTAATTAGTTAAAGCAAAAATGGCAAAGCAGTGGTGTATGTGTGTGTGTGTGTGTGTGTGTTAACCTCATTTTCAAAGCTACATTACTCTACAAAGTCAGTGCCTGTAAATGTTAGTATGAAAGCTGCCACGCTGGCACTAAAGATCAATCAATAACTACACATAATGTAAATAACAGTCACATAAATGCACTGTGTAGCGTATCAGTGTATAATAGCGTAATGTTAACTCTCTTCCACATTCAGTTATTATCAACATAGTGTAGTATTATTTACTATATTGAGTGATAATATGGGGTGATGAGACACATTCTCAAAGAAATAGTTTACCGAAAATCATTTACTTGCCCTCATGTTGAATTCCTTTCTTCTGTGGAACAAAAAAGCAGATTCCTTTAAAAATGTACAATGAAATAAAAGTCAGTGGGGTTAAATGTTTTTTGGGAATTTTGGAACCATTTGACTTTCATTATATGTACAAAACAGTTCATAAATTATACAAGATGCATACTTTTGTGTTCCACAGAGAAAAGAAAGTGATAGAGGTTTGGAACAACATTAAGGGGGAGTAAACGTGGCAACATTTTGATGTTTGCGTGAAGTATCCCTTTAAGTTCAGTTGTGTGAGACTCTGGGTAATACTGTTTCTGTCACAATGGCTTTGTTGACCAGTATAACAATCTCTGAGGTGACCTTTGCTTTTACAGTCTATATTTCGAATCACAAGCTCATGGAAAACCTTCAGATAAACACCAAGGCCAGGTATGAAATTGCCATTAGTCCTTGAAAGATCAGACTGGGTCCTAGTTATTGCTTTCTATGGACAAACATATAAAATGTCCTAAAGAGGCCTGAAAGCAGCGCTCCATTAAACTGGAATGGATGATCACATCTAATGTTACAACCTCTTGAAGAATCGATACCGTAGCGTGTGAGTCTCTAAAAGGATCTTTTTTAAACATGCCTCACATGAGTGCTGCTCTTCAGGATCAATGGCACAGCTCAAAATGTAATTTGTGATCCCCAACACGGACAAGATGAGATTATCAGGGCAAATTGATTTTCTTGTTGGACATGACTCTGTCTGGGAAGAGCTTCAAGAAATGTGATGAAATTTTCAGACAGCTTTCCCTAATCTGAGCACATTCCTGAGGTGCTCATGGAATGAGAATATTGCCTTTTCTACAGCATGGTTCATTGACTAAAATCATGTGCAGGGGAGTAGAAACTAAGCTAGTACGACAACAACACCAATGTCTGTGTCCTAATTTCTATTTTCATTCATAAATCGGACAAATTACTTGCTAATACCTGACCATGTATGGTTAAATCCTGGTGCATCTTAAATAGCACATCTTTTTATATTTTGGGAATATTAATCTCTTATTTAACATAATAATAATAATAATAATAATAATAATATGAACTTACAAAAAAATTACAATTATTATTATTCAATTTAATAATACAAATGGTTAAAATAATTACAAATTATTGTATTATATTTAAATATGTGTAAATGTATTTAATAACAATAATGCTAATACTAATAATATATATTTGCATATATAATTGTATTAATAATTTATAATTAAAACATTAATTATTATATCTATTCTGTTAATTACATTTATGGCTACTACTACAACGTTATTTGATATTACTTACTAAATCTTTAGCTAATATTAAAGTTTTATTCACGGTAATGTTTTTTTTTTTTTTTTCTGGGTCTCCGGATGTTTTATTACATAAAATATCGATTCTACAGGAGTGTAAGACTCATTTGTGTATTACCTGTGCTGATTTCTGCTCTTCCCAGGTGAGCTGCTGTGTTTCTGGAGATGTGCGAAGGGTCTCAGAGTGTTCTTCAGTAAACTGTCCTCAGACGCCTCCTCCAGCCTCAGCTGCGGTATAATGTGTCCAAACGCCATCTATCCGAAACTCTTGTCTTTCCTTTCAGTCTCTCCTCTTCTCCTTTCAATCCTCAGATCGAGAATGGAGTGGGCAGTAAACCGAGTTAGTTTCAAGCAGCCCAGCTGTCATTCAGAGTTATAGCTCTTTAGCGCTTGCGCTGCACAGAGGTAACAGCACATATTTAACGTCCAAGTGATGAAACGGTGGTGTGATGCTTTGCCGACGTCTTCATCAGCAACAAGAGGAGAGCACTCCATCGGTCGTTCTCTTGATTACCGGGAAAATTAAAGGAGGGTGTCATTCGTTGAGCTCACCGACGCGCATGCGCGTCTGCTTCAGGTGACAAAATTTACTTTTAGCAGGTTTGAAATGTACAAGCTTTTTCTTCAGTGAAAATGAATTAAAATACTGACCAGGCTTCTTGCATTATATGCAGATTTTTGTTCAAACAGCTGTTTTCTACAATCCTAATTAAAGTGTTTAAGCAATTCAGGTTGTTAAAAGTCAAATTGTAAAACAAACCCCATAAACTAGCATGACTTATCAATTAATGCTATTCATGACCAGATGTTATATAATAAAAAATAAAAAATAAATATATTTATATTTTATATATATACATACATTCATGGCCAAAAATATCAGCACCCTTGCAGTTTTGACAGAAAATGCAACACTTCTCTCAAATTTTAAAATTGTTCCAATTGCAAATGTTTTGGTATTCACATGCTTATTGTTTTGGTTTGCACTGAAGCAACACACACACACACACACACACACACACACACACACACACACACACACACACAGAAAAAAAAAGAAGAAGAAAAAGTCATACTTGATAAAAATTCAAAAATGGACTAGACAAAATTATTGGCATCTTGTCGAATTTGTAAGAAATAACTGCTTTTCAAGCATGTGATGCTCCTGTAATTGGTATTTAGACAGCTGTGGCAAGTAACAGGTGTGGACAATATAGTAATCATACTTGTAACCAGTTAGAATAGACAAAAGTTGACCCAACCTATGTGTTGTGTGTCACACTGAGCATGGAGAAAATTGTGGAATGTGGAAAAACATGGACAATCTCAAGGCTACAAGTCCATCTCCAGAGATCTTAAAGTTCCTGTTAACTTCTAAACAAAATCAAGCTGATCTGCAGACACAGGGTACAACAGTGTCACCTCGTACTGTTCATCGCTATCTGAATGAAAAGAGATGCTATTGTAGGAGACCCAGGAGGACAAGACTGGAAGACTGGCAAGACTGGAGTTTTCCAAAACTTATGTGACAAAACCACAATCCTTCTGGGAGAATGTACTGTGGACGATGAGACAAAATTAAAGGACATCACGTCACACATTCCCTGCAGTCAAACATGGTGGAGGTTCAAAGATGTTTTGGGGTTGCTTTGCTGCTTCTGGCACTGTATGCCTTGACTGTGTGAACTGTATTATGAAATCTGATGATTACCAAAGAATTTTGGGATGCATCGTAGTGGCCAGTGTCAGAAAGCTCCATCTCCACCAGAGGTAATGGGTCCTCCAGCAGGACAATGGCCCGAAACACACTTCAAAAAGCACTCAGAAATAGTTACAAACAAAGCGCTGGAGAGTTCTGAAATGGTCAGCAATGAGTCCGGATCTGAATCCCACAGAACAACTGTGGAGAGATCTCAAAACAGCAGTTGGGAGAAGGCATCCTTCAAATCTGAATGACCTGGAGCAGTTTGCAAAAAAGAAGAGTGGTCCAAAATTCTAGTAGAGAGGTGAAGAAACTCATTCATGCATTTTTTCCAGAGGGCGTGCTACCAAATATTAAGTTAAGGGTTCCAATAATTTTGTCCAGTGCATTTTTGGGTTCTGTGTGAAATTGTATGTTTGACAATGGAGATGGTGTTCTTCTGCATAGAAGCTTTGCCTTTTTTTGCAACAGACATACTGCTGATCCATGGTTCGAAAAAGTTCCAGTTTGGTCACTTCACTCCATAAAACACTCTTCCAGATCTCCTCAGGTCTATCCAAATTAATTTTAGCATCTTCAAGTTGGCCTTTTTTGTTTTTCTTGGTCAAAATTGGCATTCAGCAAGATGCCTCAATGTGAAGGCCATGCTTGTGTTCTTCTTATACACTGCATTGAACTGTTTTCCCTCCTTTTATCGGCTCATCATATATATATATATATATATATATATATATATATATAAGCTTTCCTTCCACATGATTTCCTCTCCTGTACATCACTAACCTCAAAAAGTATAATTAGGGTGAAATTTTCGATGTACTTTCCACAAATGGGCCACAGGTCTCTGGTGACAGCTCACTAAAACTGAGCCATTAATCTTTGGAAATGTAAGACTCTGAAAGAAGCCGACCCACTGATCTCAATGAGCAACTGGATTTCCTTCATCTGACAGAACTGCATTCATTTGTTGTCGACAAGCCACAGATGAACATGGCTGTGAGGTGAGCGGCCAGAACGCTGCTTTGTTGGTGCGTAGATTTTTAAAAGGAGGGTCTTGCAGAAAAGCTGTTAAATATAACATCCCATTAACTTCTCCATTTGACTTTATGGCTGTTGCGTAATTAGGTGGCTCTACAGACGGTGAAATGTGTTTTAATTTGGGTCACAAAATGTGATCTTCATCATCCGTAGTGTCACAGGAGACAAAAGAAAAGAAACTGGGAGATGGAAGTGTGAAAAAATTAGACATGAGCTATGTGAAGATGAAACAAATAGAAAGGAGAGAAATAAAGTCATAGTCAATAATGTTTCATAACTTTGATTCTTACATGGCTCATCGGTTATTTTATCAGCTATTTTACAGTTTTTGTTTTGTTGGTTACAAAAAAGTGTCATTTGTTAACATTAGTTAATGTATTAAATAACATGAATGAACAATCAATAACACATTTATTACACTATTTATTAATCTTTCTTAATGCTAGTTAAAAATACAGTTCTTCATTGTTTGTTCATGTTAGTTCACAGTGCATAAACTAATGCTAACAACTTTTGTTTTTAATAATGCATTAGTAAAGGCTGAAATTAACATGAACTAAGATTAATAAATGCTGTAGAAGTATTGTTCATTCTTAGTTCATGTTAACTAATGTAGTTCACTAATGCATCTTTGTTTTAGTTACACTAAGAAACAAACAAACAAACAAACAAACAAACAAATAGATAAATAAATAAATAAATAAATAAATAAATAAGGAAGGTAGAAAGGAAAGAAATTTACACTTAATTTTTTTACCAGATGAATGAATAAATAAATAAATAAATAAATACAGTGACTTAAGAACAAAATTGCATGTATTAAGCTTTCATGTTGTAAAGAATAATGTATATGACTATTGTTCATCAGTACTCATATATGCTTATATATATATATATATATATATATATGATCCCACAGGACTGGGGAAATATTATAATTTTAACTAAAATAAGCTTACTTACACAAGTCAACCACCACAATATATTTACAGTATTGATTTATTAAATAAATTATTTAAAGTATTATTGCTTTTACATACTTGCTGGTTTATTTGCTGTTTAACATTTTGGTTGAAAAATAATTTTTTTTTACTCCAAATGGTCCGGAAATAGCCTGTAGTGTGTAAAAGTGGACTCACTCTGACATTTCAAACACTAGGGAGCAGGATTTGACAAGAAATGTGCAGCTGAGCGTGTGGCTAACAGGCCAGAGAGTTGTATGTGTCTATCTGTCTGTCATGTTTTCTTTGGAGCGTGAGAGATCTATTTTAGCAGTTTGAAAAATATCATATGCTAAATATATTTTTAACATTACATAAAGTTGAAATGACATTTGCTGTTCTTGTAACAACATACTGAAGATAAAAATTCAACTTTACTGTCCAAAGCATGTTTGGGGTTTCAAAAGCTTTTAAAAGTAAGGTATTACAATAATGCATTACTCCCTACAAAAGTAACTACTTAGTTACTTTTTATTGAAAGTAATGTGTTACATTACTTTTGCGTTACTTTTTAAATCTGAGTAGGGCTTGCTTGTTTATTTTTAATATAAAAGTTTTATTTTTTAGCAAATGTAAAAGACATTTTACACCAGAAAGTGAAATAAATAAGAAGCCGTCTGAAGGAGCTTGAAAAAAGTAATCTGATTACATAACTCGTGTTACTTGTAATGCGTTAACCCCAACACTGCAAATCAGTGCAATGCATTTTCACATGGTAATATTTTCTGAAACAATATAACAGTTGTGTAGCTTTTTGTTTTTAGATTTTTCTAATATGGGGTCAGGTTGAACAGATTCATATTTGTATGTGTGCAACATTACTTTTATAAAACAAAAGTAACTTTTTGGCAACATCAGAGAAACTTTCTAAAAATAATTCATAGCCAACTTTTTATTTTTGCACATACCTCACCAGAACCTCTGGGACCATAAACATAAATATAGCAAAATCGATCTCAACAGAACATGAGGGCAATTTATCTATAAAAATGTACTACTTTTTCCTAGTGCTGCATTTGCTTCAGGAACCAGAGTTTGCATTAGAGATTTGGACACTTAAAACTGAAACTGTTTATCATGCAAATATAAACACGAATGCATGTACAATCAAACATTAATCAACAGGATATATTAACATTCTAAATTTCTGATTTGAATAACACACAAAAGCATTCTTGTTGGCACAAACCATATTTAACTTAACCTGATAATTTTAATGTAGTCCAGAAAAAAAAAAAAAGTTTTCTTGTGTAGTTCATACTTTTCAGTGGCATCTCACACAACCCTTAATTTTACATAACTTTCATGAGAGATTGTTGTTTTATATGTTTCTTTTGCTGCAAATAGGTTTATAATGTTTTATAATGTGACATTTTAGCAGTTTAAAAATATAATAAACTAAATATATATTTAAATGGAACAATGAATGCACATTTTCATCATACTGGTATAGTTTTTAGGGTCTAATTAAATGTCTGCAACATACTTTGGTTAAATGGTTGGGTAAAACAACACCCTTTTTACATGATCAAAAACAGCTCAGTTCACAGCACTCCATTTCGGTGCATGTCTCTTTAAATGATAATGAGCTACTGGTAACTCCACCCCTCTCTAAAACTAAACTTATGCGTCCTTAGCGTCTCTGGTGTCAGAGAAAATTAATACTTTCAACTACAAAACACCTGCATTGGGCCTCATTTATGAAACGTACGTACGATTTGGGCGCGGTCGTTTCTACGCAAAACTTGGAATTTATCAATATGGACGTGAGCAGTGGCTACGATAAAATCTTACGTCAGGTCTAAGCTCGTATATGCATGTTTTTGAGTTAGCCTGAATTTGCATGCAGTCTAAAATATTTCGCTGAATTGTATAATGACAGAATTTAGTTTATTTAGATTATTTTCCTGGCTGACAAACAAAACTTTTTTTTTTTCATTCTTTTAGGGCGTTAGATTTATATGCGCAAATAGTAGCATAAACAACAGACCGTGAGGATTCACACTTCCTCGCATCACCCACCTGCCGCACTTTGGTGAATGGCGAAAAACAGAAATTATAAAAAGAGTAAATAAAAAAAAAAAGAACTCTGCAACAAATATAGGCCACTTTCGTTTTGTGCACTCTTTACTTTATTACATGTAACTGATCGCGCAGGCGCCGCACACGCACATACACAACATTTTAGCATTGCTAACTTGACATTTTAGCCAATAATCAAACTAAAATGCAGTCAACCAAAGATTAAAGTTTCCGCTATAAAATGTGCAGTGCCAAAATAAACATTTTTGCGCACGTGAAGAATGTTTTACGTGGATATTGGAACACAAGTGAAGTACAAAGACATGTTTAAATCATGGATAAGTTTAGCAACCAAATGTTACATGGCAAAATCTCGATGAGAGAGGATTGTGAGCCCAATGCCGTTTAGTTTTGCTTTACTCATTTATTCATTTTAGCTCACGTTTGTATTCTGTATTCACTATAGCCTAATTTGTGTTTTACGTTTAATATACAATTGTATAGCTACTAATGTTTCATTCTTGTTCTGTAATACCTTTAAATTTAAAGGGTTTGTTGTTGATTAAGGAGAACTAAATAGGCTATAATGTTTATAAATGTTTCGTTTGCAAATATAAGGTTAAAGGGTGTTTTTAGAGTGACATAAATTTTTCTTTCATGAGTTTACTTCCTCTTTTTGGCAGGGTTTTGGTTCTCCATGTCGTAAACTCTAGGGGCAAGGCTTCTAAACCGGGATGTTTTTAGGGGCGTGATATTTAAATGACAATCTTTTTCAGCCACCAAATTTTTCAACGTGCGATTATTCATACGATGGGATTGGCAGCATATGAATGTTGAATGTCATGAACACACATGAACTCTGTTGTAAGTTGATTTGTACACTCGAATCTGTGCTCATTTCTACGTTAGATTGATAAATGAGGCCCATTGTCACTACAGCTGAGCGCAGAGAAAATGGCGGACTGCTCATACTGTGGAAATATGCTAATACTGCTAATAGTCCATTAGTGGTTGTGGATTGAGCTTGAGCAATATGATGTCATACTGCTCAGATTTTTTATTTTTTTTTAAAGGGCATGTGGCCTTTGTCAAAATATGTCTACCTCCCTACTATATAGAAGGAAAATGGCACGTGAGAAGATGAGAAGAGTAGTACGTCCAAAATCATAGTATTCATTTATACCTAAACAAGCTAACCAAGATCTTTAGGACTACTAGAAAGTGACAGGTGAGTTTGCTCAAACTTAAGTGGAGTTTAAGGACCAGAGATGAAAAACCCTGCCCTAAATTACTAGCAGAAGGTCTTAAAAGTTTCAGATAAAACTGGAGAATGGTGTGTTTGAAAAAGTCAACAATGCAAATGTCATCTTCATTTAAATGATAATTTGCTGAATCGAGGATGCATGAAACTAGAGTGTGGGGACATTATCGCTGTCTAATGATATCACTTGTTTCACTCATTTCACTCTGTCTACATAATAGCTCAAATCAAATTATAATATTTTTGAATAATATTTGAATTATGCCTCTTTGGTTTTCAGCATCATTTCCACAGGTGAACTCCATCACAAATATTCTTTCTCTTTACACACACACTCGCATGTGGACTAACCAAATAACGGGCTGCCAAATAGCTTGTCATTGAATATTTTATTTGCAAATGAAGTATTAATAACTCAGAGTCCGTAAAAATATACAATTTTTTACTTGTAGAGGGACATATTTACAAGAATGGATCTTCTTCAAAATGAACAAACTGGTTTACAAAACTCAAAATGTGTGCAACAGCAAAGAGAAATAAAGACCATGAGTATATTCCCTTCAGTCTCACCAGACGAGAATTCTAGGGCCAATACAGGCCTGAGTTCCCACATTCACAAACAAAACAAGAACAACAAAAAACCCTCAAGATAACAGAGGAAAACACAGTAAATGTTAAAACAAAGTAATGTGAATTAAAATAATAATAAAAAAAGACAGAGAAGATGTTGGTCATATTTACACTTACATATTCAGCCGAATACAGGTATGAACACAGAAGCAAAGCATTCCCAATATCTGACCTGTAGGCCATAACATGCAATCCCTTTGCTTTTCCAATGGAAAAGAATTCCCTTTTTACACCCCTCGAAGTAACACATACTGCTACAGTTTCTAAGAGGAGTCGAAGGAGCCTTTTTAGACATCCAACATTATTTTAATAACAACCATGTTGGGTAACAATGATCGGTTAGAGGCTACATAGACAGTCAAGTATGTCTCTTAAATAGAGTGTTATCTCAAAAATACATCGCAGATGGACCTTAACTCATTCCCTGGATAGAACTCCCATTCAACACTGAATGTCCTCATGCAAGGTGAGCATTACTTCAGATGCTTTGGCGGCTCTATGGAAGAGTGTACATACACTGATGGTTTCTAAACACCATGCCGGCTCTTTAACAGCGTTGAAATAAAAGCCACTAAAGATTAATTGTCTGAGGAAATAGACCGGTTCTTCTTTCTGGGAGACGCTGGGGAGGGCTCATAAAGGAATAAAAATCACCTTAAGTGCCTGAATGTAAGAACAGAACTGCTGGAAGGCAAGCTTTCAATCAGCTTTCCTCGTAATAAAGTGGGCAGATCTTGGCTAGTTTGGTGCTGTGATGTCCTTAAATGAAAAAGGGACATAAACTAAAATATAAACTATAAACATATAACAACGGCTCTGTTCCAAAACCTACAGAGCTGCCTATGTAGGCAGCATTTAAGCATCTATGATGCAATCACCTGATGAATTTCAAACAGAAAAAAATCCATCCAAGATGGTGGACAAAGAGGGAAACATGATAACTAGAGTATGCCATTAGCTTGGCAACACTATCTCACAACCAATTTGTATGTATTTTACAAGGTGGCTTAGGGATGTCCTTCATTTGAATTCCTACAAATGTGCCAACTCGAAAGCAAGATTTTAACAAAGCATATAAATATGTACAAGTAAAGTCATACATATTTGTAAGAATTATCCACCTTGTAAAATATGTACGAATTGAAATTAAAACACTTTAAATCATGGCCTAATGGTTAGAGGTCCGGCAGTGATTGTAGGTGGGGGGAGTGAATAACTAGCACTCTCTTCCACCCTCAATACAATGACTGAGGTAAGACCCTTGCCTTGAGCAATGCGCCAAACCCCCAACTGCTCCCTGGGTGCTTTCAATCTGCTTCCCTTGTAATAAAATAGGCAGATCTTGGCTAGTTTGGTGCTGTAATGTCCTAAAACAACATTTACTTGGCCACGTCCTTTCCTTTTTTCCTTCCTTTAAATGACCTTTATCCTTTGTAGACGGTTTCACATCCATCTTGTGCAACATTGACTTCCAGAAGTAAACATTTCACAGGGGAACTGTATCTTAACAAGTTACAGATCCTACAGGTCAATGGTATATGATTTTGTTGAAGACATTAGCTTGCATTATTTCAAATAATTTTTAAAATGACCACATTATCAGTGGAGAAATTATGTTATCCATGATTCTGCTAAGAAATAAGGAATATGCTTCATCATCGCACCAGCTCTTGGTGACTCATGAAGCACAAAACAAAAAATAGATTGTCTAAATATGTATTTATATATGAAGAGTTCAGATGCAAAAGCCTCTAAATCCATCTGACGTCTTTCTTTTAAAAAAGCATTTTTATCAGGCTCCGATGTATAGGTTTCTACCTAAGTACCGGTATTTCTGATTGGGCTGAGGCTGGGATTTTAGTGAGTTTGAAGTAAAAGTATTTGATGGACGAGAAAAGTATAAAATGTGTCGAGAGCATTCACTCAGTATCATTATCTGTTTTTTATGGGATTTTGCATCTGAACTCTTCATATGTAGTTCCCTAGTTAATGTTGTCCTGTACCTTTGTCTTATCGTACGATTTTACACTTCAAATCAAAGTTTTTCATTTTGCCTCATAGCTGGTTGAAGTGGTTCATGGCTTATAACGCTTAAATAAAGACTTTTTAAAAAAATCTCTATGGGAAAATACTTCAGGAACTAAGGCCACTGAAAGTATTGGCGTTTTTCAATTGTGTGGTAAGACTTGGCTTGGCTCGGCTCGGCTTATTTTGGCTTGGTTTGCTTTTCTACTGCCGTTCAGTACCATTGAACAATCGTTAAATTGCACCGCCACCTCGTTTACTGACACAATTTCTTTTTTTAAGTTGCATGCAATGATCGTTTAAAGCGAGTTGTTTAAAAAAGTCATTTGAACAAATGCTGTTAAATCTAGCGTGTTTGGTATCTCATGTTGACGATTCTCTCTGACAATCAGTGATCTGCACTGTCACATTTTAGTATTAGTACGGCTCGCTTGAACCTCAACTGAGGTGGTACTAAAAAACAGTTCCAGGTACTAGGTACTGTACATAGTGGAAAGCCCCCAAAAGTGAGCTGTACCGAGCCGTACCATGAGAGGAAAGCGCCATAAACGGGCACTGTTACACTCTATTAGGATGCTAACCTTTGAGTCAGCTATCTATATAGGCAGTAGACAGTAAGGCAGCTCGCTAGGTTTTGGAACAGAGTAAATATTTTAACACTGACAAGGAGAGTAACTGCCTACTAAAAACAACCATTTTGAGAATGCCCAATCGGATGGGTTTCATCTCTGCTTGGGGGTAAAGGTATTAGAGAACCTCAGTAGGTTTTGGACCCTGTGTTCTCCTTACAATTCCCATCATTCACTCCCCACTCTGCATGACAGCCCATCCATCACACTTACTGACAACAGTTCAGCCAGCAACATCGCCTACACCGCCTCGCAGAGAATGTGGCTCTGGAGAGCGCGTCTCGAGTGTGTCTCTATTTATGAGGTCGTGTTAGGCTGTGTACACTTGGGAAGAAGTGTGTGTGCACACTTGGGAAGAAGTGTATCGGTGTGTATCAAACACAATTGCTGGGGAAGGTAACAGGAAGGCGGCGAATTGGCATAGGCAGCACTCGGCTACATTACAGACTCAACCGTATCCCAAATAAGAATGATGAACAAGGTTGGCACATGCACTTCTGAAAATGAAAGTGGTCCAAAAAAATGTTGTATGCTTGCCTCCTCACGTCTTATGGCTTTTCCTCTGTGGAATATGGAATATTAAGGTCCATCGATGGCAGATATACAAGTAGCCATTAAGAAAGAAATGATTTTACTTATTAAAGGGAGCTTAGCGGGTCAGGGGCTACAATGACCAATTATTACTCTCTGAAAATGCATAATACCTCATCTACATCTTTATTATGGCCTATAACCCCAACCTTCAACCGATAACTTAAAGGATATTGTGTGCGTATATTTATCTGTATGTACAATATAAAACAGCATCATGACTACAGAGTGTACATTATTCGTGGGGCTGCGTTTGGACTGCCTCTTTGTGCCAGAGCGCTCTCTCCCTCCGCTGACGGGGATTGTTTTACACATGGCTTCCTTTTTTTGTCTGGTACATTGCGAAGAACCAAGGACAAAAGCAATCTCGGGGGAAGAATTCACTGTGAAGGCACACAAAACAGGCAACTTGTCCATTTCAAATTTCACAAATGCACCAAGCAAGGTCTTCCCAGGGGCTTCGAGACACCGCTAATGGAGAGGGTTTTGACAGCGCTTGGCGGAGGAAGCTGTGGGGCGGCTGGCACAAAGAGCCAGCCATCTTGAAACAGCCTGTTGTTAGAGGGTCCTAGGAGAGTCCTGGGACGGTCCCGTGGTGCATACATGAACTAGAAGGAGAGTATCGCAAATGCACACACACCATCACACGCACGAATTTCACACACGCTCTGTACATAAGTCCCTGTTACGGCATTCCCTTTCATTTACTTGTCCACAGTACTGTGAGATTATAGTCGAAAGTTACTTGTGCCTCATATACTATTATGTAGTACCGTTGGGTATTCTAGAAAAGAAGGAACAAATAAATAAAAACCAAAACTATCTTTGACTTATACACATTCATAGTATTTGTGACAGATTTTGGTTTCAGTATCATTGGAAATACAGCTGTAACAAATATACCGCGGTTGGTATGTAATACAAACTGAAGTCCATGAAACGGTGAGGGTGACATCCGAAACCAGACCGCAGACTTTCTGTCAAGGACGTACAGTACGCTCCATGTATATACACAGATTTAACTGCAAAAATTCATATCAGTTTGTAGAGAGTACTTGACACACAGGGGGAATTCACTAAGGATCAATTGCACCGCTGACGGCATTATGTCCATACATTGTTTTTTAACACCCAATTGTGCAAATCAGGTAGTGGCAGTAAAAATTTGCACGCCACAATTACACAGGTCAGTTCTGAGAGTGAGGTTGCGAAGGATACAGCAGACGACCACAATCTGCCGTACTTACTGGGAATGTACATACAGCAATGCTAGGCACCTGAAACGGCGGTTAAAATGCGTTTGACCGCATGACACATTGGGATATAATTGCATGTTTTCTACTAGGTAATTTTTCAACATGTTAACTAACTCTCATTTGAGTATTCATAGACTGTTGGGTTAGGGTTAGTGTTATAGACATCTGCTTGCAAAGTTACTCATAGTCAGTAGAATGTCTATTGGGAACCGTCAAAATAGTGTTAGCAAGACATTAAGTAGACAGTCTACTAAAAACGTAATGACTGTGAGTTGACATGTAATTTCAAAGTTACTTGTAGTTAGTAAAATGTCTAAGGTGGACTATCAAAATAAAGTTACTGGACAGAATGCTCTTCCTCCATCGTTTAATGAATTACCGCTGCTACTACATTTATTTTACCGTTTGCGTCTGTGGGCAGTAATAGCAAAACATTAGTAGCACTGATTTTTGATAAAAAAAGATACAACAGCCTAATTTAAATAGAAAAGGGTTTGTGCAAAAACCAATGACAACGGCATCATTTGAATTACGTTAAATGTGTTTTTTTTTGTGAAGTACAGCGTGCTTAGGTAGCAAAACGGTTCAGTGAATTCACCCCACAGTGTGTTTTATGCTAACTGAACTGTTAAAGTCTCTCTGTGCTGCTACATCAATGACATGTCGTCATCCATGTGCTGAAACGTCCATCGGGGGCTGTTCCAATCACGTCACTTCTTCTTAGTGGTTTGTTAAGGTATTAATAAGATTGCCTTCGATTTTGATGTCTGAGCCACGGTCAATGTTTGCATTGCATTCTGGGAAAAATGAATGGGACTTTACGGATGAGATGAACGGTTCGTATTCCCAGAGCCGCCCCCTCGCCTTCGACAGAAACAACAGGTTCTTGGATAATATCCTTCATTTCTCTTCAGAGTCGGCTGGTCCTTTCTTTTGCCATCATGTTTCATAAACCCAGCCCGCCCTTGGTCCTTTAGCCTCTCTGATGCAATAAATAAATAAACTGCACTTGGGGAAATCTTTCCACCCCACCGCCCACAAAGCCTTCAAGAGTTCAAAAAGAGAAAGGAAAACAAATAATGTGAAAAACAAAAGGATCAGAGTGCGCCATGAGATCAAAAGAAGGAGAGAGAACCAAAGAATGAGAATAAAAATTCTTGTTCTTCAGTTCTTCTCTTGTTTTCTTTTAATACTTCAGAAGGGGGCAAGCACTGTGTATTTTCCCTTGTAAATATGCATTCAACTTTTTAGATTTTATATGATTGATTTTATCTATTTTTTTTTATTTATGCTTTTATTTTATATAGTTTTTTTTATTTGTGTGTGTGTGTTTTTTTTTTCCAATCGTAGTTGCAACTTTTGGAAAAGTCACTGTGGGTGTCTTGTACGGACACCCGCACCAGGCCACATTTCTTTCACTCTCTACACTGTCTGAAATGCCTTGCTTTGAGCAGGGACCATGACTCCTGCTGGGATGGCCATGCCCACTGGAGGATTGGGGGGTCTGAATTTTGGGGTGGCAGGGGGTTCTGGGGTTTTAGCCACGACCTGCGTGTAGGACGGGGGAGACTGGGGGAACCCATGGGGCTGTCCGTTCTCCTTAAGAGCGGCGACAGCGGGTGGCCGTGGACGCTGGCTCCGTGGTGCGCTGTTGTGCACCATGGATTGTGTGGAGGAAGCACCAGAGCGGGAACTGCCAGAACGAGATGAGGAGAGGGAGTTGGGCTTCACCAGCTTGGCTTTAGGAGCTTCTGCATCCTCTCTACAAAGGTAATGGAAATATAGACCTTGGTTAGAGACATCAAAAATACTGGTACAATGATTGAAGCTAAGTCAAAAAGCAAGATAATCTGCCAATGGTATAAGCAAAATAATCTTATTTCAAGCAGAAGACTAGATTATTTTGCTTACCCCATTGGCAGATTATTTTGCTTGTTTCAAGCAAAAACTCACTTAATTTTAACTTCTTTTTTTCTGAAAACAAGACATTAACGTGTACTTGTCTAGAAAATAATTCTTGATTTAAGAATTTTTAGATATTTCGGCTGGAAACAAGACAAAAAATCTTAGCTAGAAAAGCATTTTTTTGCAGTGAACAAACAAAGTAATGAATTATTAATTAACAATATCACAACTGCAATTTTAACTTTTTTTATAACGACATTACTACTAGGGATGGGAAGATACACTTACCTCCCAATTTGGTACTACCACGATACTTGGTTGCCAATATGATATGTATTGCATTTTTTTTTTAAGAATTTCGATTCTACAAGTATTGCGATTTGATATTGCTGTTAGGGCTGGGACGATATGCTAATCTGCCAATTCAATATATATTGCGATAATTGAGTATTGCGATTATATAAGTATTGCGATTCGATATTACAATTTTTTTGTGAGTTCTCATAGCATGTTATTTTTTTGGAATATGCACTATAAATCATGATTTTGCACTATTTCTGTAAGGGGTAGGTTTAGGGTCATTCATACGAATTACACCTAGTAAAATATGTTTGAATTACCATGAGATCGGTGTAAAAACTCACATGTCATTTCATGACGTCATATCCAGCGCGACACTGTCATTATTTTTATGCCCGCTTGAGGGCGCACAACTTTAAAACGTAAAAATGGGTCATATAAGGTGAATAAAAAAACTTAAAATTGGGTCGTATTTTCTTTGAGGACAGTCTCCAACTTTACACCTTCATTTTTGGGTATACAGCTAAGAATATAACATCTTTAGAATCTGTAAAGACATTTATTCGTGTAGACTCACAATAACAACTAAATATTGCACTTCTGTAAAATAATGAAAGCAAAAAGGATGCGTTTTCTGTCGTCTCTTTTTCTGTTATGTAATCCATATGAAACACGCATTCAGGCACATCACAACTGCAGAGATGACGAGTCATTGTTAGATGACTTCATCTCTTAAGCCGAAAAACAAAGTGCTATAGTTTAACAATAAATTATTAAAATGTTAATGCAGTTCACTGTTGTTCCCTGACACATTTAGTGTGTCATTAAAGGCTCATTATAATGATTTAAATGGTTTATTAATAAACATGCGACTAATAGTCGACTAATGCTTCAAATGACTACTAGTCGACCAGAAAAATCCTTAGTCGAGGGCAGCCCTAGAAAAAAATGCTTTCTGAAATTAAATAAAGTGCTATGTTACTTTGCAAACTGTTTTAGTCATGTTTTCCCAACAATTTTTTTTTTTACGTTGTTTTCACAAATTATATTTTTGTCATGCCATTAAAAATAACATTCAGATTGTATCAGTTTAGAGCTTTACGTGCTGGAAATAGTTATGTGAAATGCTTGACAGTCATTAAAGAATGCTTGAATTTCTCTCTCAAAAGGTTGTACAAACCTTGAAATGTATAATGTATTATTATTTCTACCACAACACCATGGTTATAGTTACCATTAATATTTCTGGCTTTCTGACGTACATCAGCGCTGTTTATAACAGAGAATTCTGGGCAGAATTCGAATGATTCTCACTAGATCTTGCAACAACCGTTTTCATTGTGCGGCTAATTCAATCACTTCTCACTGGATCTTGCAAAATCGAAAATAAAAGGCTCTCGGACAAGTTTGTTTGCTTTGCGGTCAGAGCTGGTAAATGGTCCGCGCTGCGCAGCTAAAATGTAGCACAGTTTAGTTTTGCTGTTAGATGTTTCTCATATGCAACAGAAACACCGAACACGCTTTTTATGTCTGAAAATGCGAGGCACACAGCACTGCCTTTTTCTGGTGACTTTTAAAAAAAGAGCAGTGCGCAGCGGCTTTTTATGTTGCTAGGAAACCATCAAACCATCAAAACATTCGACTGGACAATGGAAAAAACGCAATGACGTTGAACGCTTTTCTGCACAGAGTTGCTTTTTTTCCAACTTCAGGCGCTCGGAGCGCTCCGGCAAAAACGCGAGGCGCAGCAGGCGGTTAAAACGTGAGGAGGCACGGGGGGCGCATAAACAGCGCGCAGAACGCTCACTGCCAACCGAAAACAATTCAAAAAAGGCACATCGCACTGCACAAAATGGCTTCTGTCTGATCGGGGCCTAAAAGTTGACAACGCAGTGGTGGCGCCAGTGCGACCGCTCACAAAAATTAGTCCCACCGGCAGAAAAAAATGGTCGCAGTCTGGAGCCCTGAGAGAGCAGATGGCTCTGCATGCTTTCAAATCACTCTCACAGTACTTTAATGTCATACGCCAATCGTCTGCGCGGTGTTGCTTAAAGTCCAACGCATTTATACATTTCGCCCTCTGTTGGAATAAAGCAGTATCTTCTCCCCACCACCTCTTATGAAAAGTAAAATAATTAAATATAAATTCATTCTGAGGTAAACCAATCAATTTTTAATTTTTTTAAAAAGAATTGCGATAGTTTGGTGAATCGATTTTTTCTCCCACACCTAATTACTCACGTGTTACAAATCAGTAAAGTTCTGTCACTATAGGCCTAAAAAACAGCTGTCTGATGTATTATGAAGATTGTCCTGGAGACATTATGAAGAGTTTGTCACAAAAACCTGTTCTGAACTCTCATAGCCTACTCAAAAATACAGTCACAGTCTCTGTGCTGCAGGTAGGCCTAATATAAGGAGTTAAAGTAGAACTCTAAACAATAACTAATACTCAGATGTCACCTGATTTCATTAGGTGTCTCCTCCTCCTCATATTTTTTCTTCTCCTTCTTGCGGAAGACCAGCCAGATGATGAGAATGAGGAGCAGGACGCCGAATGACACGCCAACCACAGCACCAGCCACCACTCCCATGCCCCGCACATCTGCACACAGCAGGACATCTCTGTCATGCCTCATTACATCACATCACATTTTCAGATGATGGCAAGTAAAATAAAAATGTACAGTAGGGTGCAAAAACCTGATAACATTCTGCATTTTATTAAAGCTTGTTTCCGCCAGTGAATTAAATTAATAATTGTGACTTTCTATCTCATAATGCTGATTTTTTATTTTTTTTTTTAGAAATATAAACTTGCAGTTGTGAGAAAAAAGCCAGAATTGCAATATATACGTGCAATTCTGAGAAAAAAAAGTCAGAACTGGAAGTTTATATCACGTGATTCTGACTTTAAAATGCTAAATTTTGACCTTATAAATTGCAATTTAGAGTTTATATCCCACAGTTCTGAGGGGGAAAAAAAGTCAGAATTGTGCGAGTCTTAATTTCCTTTTAATGTTTTTTATTTAGTGGTGGAAACTACTGACTGATACTATTAATACTATTATATACTAAAAACATTGTTATTTTTCATTAAAAAAATAAAATAAAAATAATTGATTATCAACAGTTCTCTTTAAAATCACTTCCACTCAAGAGGTAAAAATCCCATATTAAAAGTCTAATAACAGTATTTTTGTTAAAGGAGTAGTTCACTTCCAGATTTTTTTTTTTTTTCAGATTTTTCAGATAATATACTCACTCCCTTGTCTTCCAAGATGTTCATGTCTTTCTTTCTTCAGTCATAAAGAAATTATGTTTTTTGAGGAAAACATTTCAGGATTTCTCTCCATATAATGGATATCTATGGTGCCCCTGAGTTTGAAATTCCCAAATGCAGTTTAAATGCAGCTTCAAAGGGCTCAAATTTATATACTATTTAACCACAAATGCTAGTCTTGGTCTAGCTCTGTGTGAACTGTGTGTATTTCTGTTTATAAAAGTTACTTTGGAAGTACAAACTCAGAAGCATCACAGATATCCATTATATGAAGAGAAATCCTGAAATGTTTTCCTCAAAAAACTATTTCAAAAAAGTACTTTTTTTGCAGGTTGTCATTGCTTACTTTGCTTGATTATTAAATTAATCACGTCTGACCGCTAATGGCACATTTCTACAGTACCTGAAGACTTGAACTTCTAAATTAATGCTGATAAGTGTCAGTAAAAGTCCAAGATCACTGCCATATTGGCCAGCACAACATAAATAAAATTGACTGAGTGCATATTTAATAGCCATTTCTTTTTGTTTGACAAAGAGCTTTTGATTTGTTCATTGTTTAAATGTTATATTAGCAGGGGAGCCCATATGGTAGTTACATTTTATTAGTGTTCTCATGAGATATCTTGCGAGTAAAACTGAATTAGGCAGACCCAAATTAAACTTTGCCAGCCACAACTGCGAAGTGCCTCTTTCACATAAATTCTTTTAATTTCCTTTTGTTGAGGAAGACTAGTGCAAGACAGTTGTCAAGTGTTTATATAACTCTCTCAATCTTTTCCTCTGGTGAGCAGTAAATTCTTCTGCCTCTTCCAAAACCATTACACACAAACACTGAAGGATGGCTATTTGAGCAAGACCGATGACAAATGGCCACACTTTGGCTTTCTGTAGTTCCCACTGCTCAGTAAAAATGTGTGTGTGAGAGAGAGCATGATTTTTTTTTTGCTCCAAGACAACAAATCAGCAAAATTATGAAAACTTGTTTCTGCTATGATATAAAAAGATGACTGCAACTTTTTGTTTTTTTTACATTTCCAACTTCTTTTCAAGATATAAACTCAAAATTGTAAAATGTAAATCAAAATTGAGAGATATAAACACATCGGCAAGAAATAAAAATCTGAATTGTGAGATGAAAAGTTGCAGTTACCTTTTTTATTTTGTGGTGGGGGGAAAAAAACCCTAAAAAGATAAAATGCAAGATGGAAACTCATAATTGAAGAAATACAGTCAGAATTCTGAGTTGTCTATATATATATCCTCAGAATCTGTAAGATAAAAAGTTCCAAGTACTTTTATCATTTTTTTATTTTGTGGTGGGTGGGAAAAAATCTGAATTGTGAGATATAAATTCAGAATTAAAAGATATAAACTCTCTGATAAAAGATAATCAACAAATAATTCAGAGATAAAAAAGTCCCAATTGCCTTTTAAATATTTTTTTTTTAATAAAAAAAATACCCAATATATAAGCTGCTTGCCAACAGTGGTGTCATACCCATGATACCCATAATAAAAGCAAGCTCTCTGCAGTGTAAAAACAGCCTCCATCCATCACACTGAGGCTGTAGCTCCAAGCCAAAACCTCCACCACTGACTGATCCAAGATCAGAGTATCATAACATCCACACTAATTACAGCCGTCTGAGGCCCAGGGCACAGGCTGACCTCAGAGCAGAACTCACATTGCATTGTGACCTCGATGATACAGTTCTCCTCTCCTACATCATTGCTGGCAGTGCATTTGTAGACCCCGGAGCTGTCCTGCGTCAAGTTCCTCAAGGTCACGATCTCTGGGTTCTTCAGATCTGAAAATAGGAAAATATATAAATAAATATATTATATAGCTGTACATGACTGAGGTAACAAGTCTAGTAATAAGAAGTCTATTAATAGCAAAGGAGAAGTTCACTTCCAGAACAAAAATTTACAGATCATTTACTTACCCCCTTGTCATCCAAAATGTTCATGTCTTTCTTTCTACAGTTGTAAATAAATTATGTATTTTTGAGGAAAACATTTCAGGATTTCTCTCTGTATAGTGGAATTCTGTGGTGCTTGTGGGCACCATAAAAGTCCACTATTTGGAGAAAAGACATGAACATCTTGGCAGTTTAAATGCAGCTTCAAAGGGCTCTAAAGAAGAAGGGTCTTATCTAACTAAACGGTCGGTTGTTATTATTTGTTTAATTACAATTTATATACTTCTTAACCTAAAATGCTGGTCTTGTCTAGCTCTGCATGTACTCTGTGTATTCCAGTTCAAGACATTTAGGTTATGTCAAAAAACTCCGATCTCATTTTCTCCTTGAACTTTAAAATCACCCTACATTGCTGTTTTACCTATTTTTTTGTAAAGAGTGTTTGATCTTCTTTGCATGTTCATTTTGTAAACACAGGGTCAGTACTTCTGCAGCGACGTAGGACGATTTTGAAGTTGAAGGAGAAAATGAGATGGGAGTTTTTAGACATACCCTACATGTCTTGAACCGGAATACACAGAGTGCACACAGAGCTAGACGAGACCAGCATTTGAGGTTAAAACGTATATAAATTGTCAATTATTTTAGAAAAGAACAAACCGTTTCACTAGATAAGTCCCTTCTTACATGGCTGGGATTATTTAGAGCCCTTTGAAGCTGCATTTAAACTGCATTTTGGAAGTTTAAACTTGTGGGCACCATAAAAGTCCTCTATTTAAAGAGAAATCCTGAAATGTTTTCCTCAAAAAAACATAATTCTTTACAATTGAAGAAAGAAAGACATGAACATCTTTGATGACAAGGGGGTGAGTAAACGATCTGTGTTTTTTTCTCCTTCAAAGGTTAAAATCAGCCTAAAGTCAGCAGATTTTCATAGCTGCCTCCATCCAATCAACACCTGACACATTGAACCATTTTACTCTGACATACAATACAGAATAAACAATTTGATGCTATTTCCATTACATTGTGATTTTAAAGGGTTAGAATCACCACCTAAAAAGAAAAAAGAATCAGATAATGGTGTATTTTGTCATATATGTATTGTGTTTTGCCCATTGCTCAAGGACACTTTGCTGATGATGCAGGGTTATATTATTAGTAACTCTGCAGTTCCGAACCCACAAAACAGCATAAGCAGGGTTACTCGCCTTTTACTACTTCCTTTACTACACTACTTTACAGGCTTCAATCAAACAGAGTGTTTTAATCAGAGAGCCAAGTGAGAGCGAGCCCAGTGAAGTGAATGAATTAATGTTTGTGTGTGTCAAGGTGATTCACAGTTCTGCTGAACTCCAGCAGATGAAATGAACAGTAAATGTTTTTCCTGTAGCCGGTGAGAAAGCGCTTGTGTCCTAAAAACTGAAAACCTCATGTGTGTCTTCAGCCGAGGAGCATTTGTCAGCCGGAGTGATTTGAGTCGCTGGGATCATTTACTCATCCAGGATCTAATGCTTCCTCTTTCATCCCTGCATCCCTGTCCCATCATCCCTCTCTCTGCAGTGAATTCTGGGGTGGTGGAATGTTTATCGGCCAAAGAAAGCTGATTAGAGTGAGCAGGTGGTCATTGATGAGGGTGGTTAATTGTTGAGTTTGGATGAGGGTACGGCCCGTCTCTCCTGCAGCACTGACTGCGTACGGATAAATAGATTGTAAAACAATATGGTGCTCTGATGATCTGGTGTCAGCAGGAGAAATCGTTCTGAATCAGTGCATTACTCTGTCCCATCTGCAAAGCCATATTACATTCGGATTTGTGTAGTTCTTGCACTTTTGTTGTTTTGTTTTTCCAAGCAGAACACAATGAGATTGAATTCTAATGTAATAACAGCCAACGGCTGTTGAACATCTTCTTTTTCTTTATTTTATTATGTATTCAAGATATTATTCAGTGATTTTTTAGCCTACCAAAGGTCCATATGATGCATTTTAGACGTGGGTGGTGTAACTGAAATCTGTAATTCTAATATCATAGTTTATCACAGTAAAAGCTTATTTTATAATATAGTTTAGCTGGAAAACTACAATTCAAAAGTTAAAGAAAGAAAGAAATTGATACTTTTATTCAGCAAGAATGCATTAAATTGATCAAAAGTGACTATACAAGAATTTCTATTCATCAAGGAATCCTAAACTAATCCTAAACTGTCTGGGATTCAGAGTGCACAGGTTAATTCTACTACAATCAGCACTTTTGTGGAATAACCAATCAATACATTTGCAAGTGTATGAAGTGTAAGGTATCAGATCTTTGAAAGACATTATGAGAAAGCAGCAAGTAACTGTACAAACTCTTCTCTGTCCAGAATAAGGTTGGATAAGCTCTAGTCTCACTTGTGAGGCTTTGGGGTGTTTGACTCACCAATGAGTGCGAGGGGAGGCAGTTTTCCCACGCTCTTGCCCTTATCCAGTACTCTCTCCCACTTGTAGTGAATAGGGTCAGATCCATCTGAAGACTTACAGCTCAGTTTCACATCACTGCCCTCCAGAAGCCGGCCCTCCATCCAGCAGCGGGGTTTAGACGGCTTTACTGTGAACGAGGAAACATGAATGTACATTAATGGTAAGTTTACTAATTAGTCATTTAATGTTTGTATCCAAAGTACCTTACTATAGAAAAAGTCAAATAATAGTAATACTTCAAGGATCTCAACCTGTGTGGTGTTTAAACCAATTACCATTTAGTCACAAGTACAGATTTTTGATGACTAGGTCACACCAACTCGTGGTTAAATGACAGGCATCCAGGCATTGTACTTTTGCATCAGGAATGGTGATTTTTTTTTAGTATGAAACATGAAATAAAGAGTGTGAACTATAATAGCACACACACAAATATATAGTCATGGCCAAAAATATCGGCACCCTTGTGATTTTGTCAGAAAACACTTCTAACTGAATATTTTTCCAATTGCAAATGTTTTGGTATCCACGTGCGTATTGTTTTGCTTGGAACAACACACACAAAAAAAACTTGAACTCAAAAATGGTTTGGACAAAATTATTGGCACCTTGTCGAAATTGTAAGATCATGTCGTGCTCCTGTAATTTGTATTTAGACACAACTGTGGCAAGTAACAGGTGTGGCAAATATAGTAAGCAAACTTGCAACCAGTTAAAATGGAGAAAGTTGACTCAACCTTTGTGTTGTGTGTCACACTTAGCATGGAGTAAAGAAAGAAGTACAAAGAGTCGTCTGTGGATTTGAGAATTTTTTTGGGGAAAAACATGGACAATCTGAAAGCTACAAGTCCATCTCCAGAGATCTTAATGTTCTAGGTCCACTGTGAGCAATATCATCAAGAGGTTTACAGCCCATAGCACTGTAGCTAACCTCCCTGGACGTGGACGGAAGAGCAAAATTAATGAAAAAATTAAAATGAAGGATTGTTCGAATGGTGGATAAAGAACCCAGATTAACTTCAGGACATCATGGCATTGTTTACAGAAAAATAATTAAGGCCTTCAAAGAAAAGAACTCAGTTCCTACAGTCAAACATGGTGGAGGTTCAAAGATGTTTTGGGGTTGCTTTGCTGCTTCTGGCACTGGATGCCTTGAATGTGTGAACGGCATTATTAAATCTGATGATTATCAAATAATTTTGGGCCGCAGCGTAGTGGCCAGTGTCAGAAAGCTGAGTCTCCACCAAAAGTCATGGGTCTTCCAGCAGGACAATGACCGGAAACACACTTCAAAAAGCACTCAGAAACAAACAACAAAACGCTATAGAGTTCTGAAATGGCCAGCAATGAGTCCTGATCTGAATCCAATAGAACACCTGTGGAGAGATCTCCAAACAGCAGTTGGGAGAAGGAATCCTTCAAATCTGAATGACCTGGAGCAGTTTGCAAAAGAAGAGTGGTCCAAAATTCCAGTAGAGAGATGTAAGAAACTCATTCATGGTTACAGGAAGCGACTGATTTCCATTATTTTTCCAAAGGGAAAAATGCTACCAATTATTAAGTTAAGGGTGCCAATAATTTTGTCCAGTGCATTTTTGGGTTCTGTGTGGAATTGTATTAGATTTGACTTTCTTTTCTTTTTTTGTGACTGCAATAAATAAATAAATAAATAAACATGTGAATACCAAAACATTTGCAACTGCAACAATTTTTTGAGAGAAGGGTTGCATTTTCTGACAGAATTGCAAGGGTGCCAATATTTTTGGCCATGACTCTATACTCTGACAGTTTGAATTTTGAAATTTTCGATGAAACTAAAACTTGCAAGCACAGCACACTGGTGGCATTTTTTGGAGGAAAATCAATATCAAAGAGCTCATCAATCTGAATTGTGACATTTGGGAAGGCAGGGGTCATGATTTGTTGTCCTGTGCGTTGACTACTTTGAACTCCCCTCTGACCTTACGCAGCACATCTAAAACAACACAGAAGCCAAATCAAAGATCACACTTCCTCACAACGGTTACCAAGTGACCTCAGACCAGTCCCACTGGCATTATGCTTACTGCAACACTGCTCTAAACTGTTCAGGGGTCAGTTAGACAGGCCTGTCCAGAGGGATTTGTCTGGAGGCTGAACGGCAGTTAAAAGACAGCCTGTAGCCCTCTATGGCCCCTTTTGGCCCTACTGACCCTGTCTATAAACACACAAACACACCAGGACAAAGAAACCACTTCAGCTAAGACGTGCCAGGTTATAGAGTTACTGTTAGTGTATATTTGCATGTCTCGCTCCATAGCCGAACCATAATTTTATACCTGCCTGGACAGTATATGCAGCAGTTAAAAATGTGGAGGTTTAATAGTCAATACAGGCTCTAGTTTTTGTTCTAGTAGTGCAAAACCATTTATAATGGCCAGTTGATTTAGCCACCTCAACAGAAACACGCCATATTTATTCTCTTACAAATGCAAATATTATTAAATCTAGATTTTTTTGAGGCTATTTATTACATTTTACAACCAAAAACAAGGACGGTTCTGAGAAAACAACAAATACATAACATTAAATTCTCATTAACATACATTTTTCACTCAAATTGTTATGCTGATAATATAATTTTCTATAATTTGAAGATTGAGTACAAATGTCAAAAACAACAAATTTACTGAGACTTTAACTAAAAGTAAAATACTAACATTAATAAAATATATAACAGTATCTTAGTGATACACTAATGGAGTGGATGGTGTAATATAATTATGTTGGCTTGTTTTGTTGTATACAAGATAATAAAATAATAATACATGACTCCTGTGGACTGTATGATTGGAAACCATCAATATTTTTGCAGTTCTGTTTGATGCCTGCAATAACTAAACTCTTTTAGCATGCTTTTCTAATCTCAGAAAAAAAAAAAATAATCAAGATTTTTCACAGCTACACCTCCATATTGAAAATCAATGGACATGCAGATGGACTGCGGTTGAAACGATGACCATTCATTTAGCTCTGATTCAAGAAATCTCAAGAAACAAGCAGATCTCAAAGAGAACATTGTTCACAGTTGCAAGCAATTTATTAAAAATTCCCACAGTTTTGGACCCATAGCCTAGTGATTAATGCTTATGTTATTTGCGTAATTTACTGGGGCTGGTTGCACCATAGTATTTATTGCTCCTTACAGGCATATAAATATACTTATTACGCTATTTCCCGATTAAGCATCATATTTCAATGGAAACTTAGTTTCACCATTACTTATGTGGATAAACTGAAATTCACTGACAGCTCCATGAATTTCAAGGCTGCTCTTTGATCACTGAAGGTAAATGTCATTTTGTGCAACTATGCATTACTTGCAACCTACAAGCTACAATCTGCTTTGACAACCAATTAATGGTACAACCATTTACTAGTATTGGGTCCAGGTTGTCAGGTCCGAGTCCAAGTCATAATCCAATTGACTTTGAGTGGGAGACGTTTATTAATTATTTTTTGCTATCTTTATTTTATTTTTGCTACTTATTTTTATTAATTTTTTTTTTTATCTTTTATGTTACACAAGATGTGGTGTTTGTAATGGCAGGGAATTTTTGAAGCTCCAAAAAGTGCATCCATCCATGATAAAAGTAATCCATACGACTTCAGTTGGTTAATAATTGTCTTCTGAGTGGAAGTGATGGGTTTTTAAGAAAAATATCGGTAACGCTTTAAATTACAGCCCGCAAAGAACTATGTAAGTATGCTGAACTTACAGCGTACTTATAAAGAACGTACGTGTAGGTATAAGGGAACAATATGTTAAGTTCGGGTAATAAGGGGGTAATAAAATTAACCCGCAAAGACCTATGTAAGTAAACTGAAGTTACACCGTAACTTTGTTGTAATTACAGTATACCTATTTAATACATCCATGTAGGTATAAGGGAATAGCATGCGATATTTGGGAAATAACGGGGGTAATAACCTGTGAATTTTTTTTTTTTATTATACTGTAGCCTATCATTTATAACTAGGCTATTTAAAACTAAGGGCTACTATAATTAGGCTACATCGTATGGTACAGTGTACTGTATATGGCCTAAACAACAGTCTTATGTTGTGAATATGATTTAAAAAGACGATGTACTTTTCATAATTTTATATTAATGTTTTTTACAGGCTACATATTTAATATTAAAGGATACATGATTGAGATTTCACAACAAAACTAGACATCCAGTGAAATGAGTTGAGTTTATAATTTATCATTCACATGTCTCCTTACCTTATGAAAGCTTATTGATTACCCTCTTGTATCCTTTAATATTAAATATGTAGCTACGCTATAAGAAATAGTCTATCTAGGCCTGTAAAAAACATTAATATAAAATTATGAAAAGTACATCGTCTTTTTAAATCATATTCACAACATAAGACTGTTGTTTAGGCCATATACAGTACACTGTACCATACGATGTAGCCTAATTATAGTAGCCCTTAGTTTTAAATAGCCTAGTTATAAATGATAGGCTACAGTATAAAAAAAAAATTTCACAGGTTATTACCCCCGTTATTTCCCAAATATCGCATGCTATTCCCTTATACCTACATGGATGTATTAAATAGGTATACTGTAATTACAACAAAGTTACGGTGTAACTTCAGTTTACTTACATAGGTCTTTGCGGGTTAATTGTCAGTTTTATTACCCCCTTATTACCCGAACGTAACATATTGTTCCCTTATACCTACACGTACGTTCTTTATAATTACACAGTAAGTACACCGTAAATGCTTTATACTTACATAGTTCTTTGCAGGTTAATTATCAGTCTTATTACCCCCTTATTACCCGAACTTAACATATTGTTCCCTTATACCTACACGTACGTTCTTTATAAGTACGCTGTAAGTTCAGCATACTTACATAGTTCTTTGCGGGCTGTAATTTAAAGCGTTACCAAAATATCTATATTTACACTTTACAACATTTCCTGGAAGCCAGTGATAATAGTTTATAAAGTTTTAAATATGGATATATTTCTTAGAAAAACCCATCACATCACTTCAAAATACATTTATTAATCCACTGGAGTCATATGGATTGCTTTACGATGGATGGATGCACTTTTTGGGGCTTCGAAAACTTGGAAAGTCCAAAATGTCCAGTTTGAGTACAACTCCACCTGAGTGTAACCAATATGAAGTTTATTCATAATTTCTGTCTAAATCCAAGTACCCCAACTCTATTATTAACTAAGCCTCTGGTGTTACATTTTACGTACAAATTTAAAGGAACACTCCACTTTTTTTTGAAAATAGGCTCATTTTCCAACTCCTCTAGAGTTAAACAGATGAGTTTTACCGTTTTTGAATCCATTCAGCCGATCTCCGGGTCTGGCGGTAGCACTTTTAGCATAGCTTAGCATAAATAATTGAATCTGATTAGACTGTTAGCATCTCGCTCAAAAATGACCTACTATACTCTCATTCTGGCGTAATAATCAAGGAACTTTGCTGCCGTACCATGAGTGCAGCAGGCAAAATGATATTAAGCAGCGGCTGAATATAGTCCACTATTTTACTATTAGCTTAGCAGCTTAGTGTTGGTCACGTTGGAAGTTACCTAGCTGGGAACTATTTTCAGGTGCTGCATAATATCATTGTGCCTGCTGAAGCCATGGTACGGCAGCAAAGTTCCTTGATTATTACGCCAGAATGAGAGTATAGTTCCTATCCATATCAGCCTGAAAAATCACAACTTTTTATTTTCTGTCAGTCTTAGTACGCGATGTAACTACAGAAGAGTCAAGTTTTAAATAGGAAAAACATTCAAAATCCTTGGTCATTTTTGAGTGAGATGCTAACGGTCTAATCAGATTGAATTATTTATGCTAAGCTATGCTAAAAGTGCTAACGCCAGACCCGGAGATCGGCTGAATGGATTCAAAAATGGTAAAACTCATCTTTTTAACTCTAGGAGAATTGGAAAATTAGCCTATTTTCAAAAAAAGTGGAGTGTTCCTTTAAGAACGACTGGTACAACCCTACCATGATCATTTCCTGTCCACTCTTAAATGCAAATTTTGACAAAGCGGCAAAATACAGGCTGAAAATAACATAATAATGTGAACACTAGCTTTCTGTAATGTGCTTATAGAGTGCCAAAGAGGAAAGAGAACAGAAGAGTAGCGAGAGAGACAGGAGGTGGAGAAGGGGGATTATGGGAAGGCAGTATTGGGCTAATCTTCTGTGATATGTTAATAAATGAGAGAAACTCTAGGGTGGAGGCCGGATTTACATCAATCCATCCTCCCATTTCTCTCTCTCTTTCTCTTTCTTTCAACTTTACGCCAATATCCTGTCCCTCTGCGGCTAGTGTGCTAATCTGTTAATAAAATGATTTAGGAAATAAAATTAAGACGTGATATACAACTTCAGACTGCTTGGCATAAGCTGCGAGTCCTTGGAAATAGGAGCTATGTACCAAGAGCACAGCATAGAGATGAGGCTAAATAAAAGAAAACATGTTTCTTTACAGTTCTACTCTTGGCTGAGCGCTGTGGCGTCAGAGATACTGTGCTTGAATGACGGCTTGGAAACCCTGCGGTCTAATAACAGAAACCAGACAGCAAAATATCAAATCATAAGAAGCTCATCTGAACCTCATTTGGGATGACAGTAAACTGTTTTGCTAGAAGAACCGAAATCACATAAGCTCCTAATTCTGTCTCTTCTGTGTTTAAGAGATAGAGCTCAATCAGTGTTCCCTCATCCCACCATTTCAAATTAACATCCCCTCCATTTACTATCCAAAGCGAAGTAAACATCACCAGCCACCAGAGTTGAGAGTGTCTGGCCAATCATATTTCTAGATTATGTCAATAATGGCCAAATTTTGTAATCGGGATGATCAAATCGAATCACAGCGAGGCTGGATGATGGAGGAATCAATTGGGCGCTGATTCCAGGAACATGAGTCTTACCCAGCACAATGAGGTTGACTTGGCTCCAGTGGTATTTGCCGCCGGTCTTGACCTTACAATGGTATTCTCCAGAGTCTGTCAGCTGCAGATCGCTGATCAGGAGAGAGGCGTCTCCGTTTAGGTAGTCTCCTGCAAAGGACAGATGACTTGCATGGTTGTCGTTAGTGTAGACCTCATTGTTGAAGAATGTGATGATCTGAAATGAGAGAGACAGAGTTTTTGTATAAATATAGATGAAAGAAATCAGTGAAATCATACCGTATTTTAGTTGACACCAAAGAAAATAGCATGAGTGGGAAAAAAAAAAAAAACACTCAATAAAAAAAGTTACGTCGCTTGCTGATGAAACACTGATCCCCTCACAAATTCCAGTGGAAAAACTCCAAAAAACAAAGCTACTGAAAAGAAAATGTGACGGAAGTACATACTGTATGGTACTTCATGTCAAATGAAATATAACATCTACGCTGACTGAGGTCTATAATGAAAGCAAAAGTGGTCAAACCATAATTATTAAACTGTTGCACGTAATTTGTCTCTCACCATTTGTGAGGTTCATGAGACTTGAAATAATGTGGCTTTTAGAGGAAAGGGACACTATTACTTGATCAGACTTATGGTTTGTGGCCCACCATGGCTTGATAAAAACACTTAGAAACGCATAGCAACTTCTTGACAGCCACCCAAAACACCCTAGTGATGACCTAGCAACGCTAGTAGCCACATAGCAACATGCTAAGAGCATTTCAGAATTCAATAACAGTGACCTAAGAACTGGAGAAGCCACATAGCAACATGCTAAACCTGCTATAGGAATACCTCAGAAACACACCAAAATGTGTAACAGTCAAACTCTCTAAACCCACCCAGAATACACAAATTGTGACATAGCAAAATGCATCATAAACTTATTGTAATGTCCTTAGATATGACTTGGTAGATGCCACATTTGACCATTCCAGACATGTTAACGCGTCCGCCATCTTGAAACGGCCAAAGCTTCATCACTCACAGTAAAATCAAAATCAGTTTTTCAAGATGACACAACATTTTTTTTTGATTATATTTAGATGACCTTTGACCTAAAATATATTTCATTCTTTTTATCAACATCCTGAAGTCTATTAAACATCACATTATGCCAGGGTTTCCCAAAGTGAAGTTTTTAAGTTAAGTTTAAGTAAAATCATATGCATTGGTTTTCCTTCTTGTACTATTCTTGTACCCTTTTTTTTTATGAGTACTTTATGACACACAGATAAGTTGCATTATTGTAGATTGATGTATAAGACACATTTTATCATTTCATTCAGAAATAATGTAAAATAAACAAAATGTTTACAAACATTAGAAACCAGTATTTAATTCCCCTCACTCTACAAAAAAAATAGCGTACATTTAGCAGTGTTCAGAACAGAAAAGAGAACGAAAATATAAGTAAAAAAAAAAAAAAAAATTATAGTGCCATGGATTTTGATGCACCAAAAATATTTACTTGACAATGCTGTCAAATGCCAAGATCATTTATCACCTTCTTCAGTAAATATACACAAATACCTAAAGCATTGAGCATTATTAATGCAATAAATGGACAGATCCTTTATAATGACACACATTTAAATTTGTTTGTTTATGTTTGTAGGATTTGAAAACATCTGGGCCTTCAAAAAATCAAAATCAGTTTTTCAAGATGCCACAACATTGTTCAAACTCGAGTGTAAAAAGCTGCAAAGATTTAAACTACTTTTTGATTATACTTAGATGAGCTTTGACCTAAAATATATTTCATTCTTTTTATCAACATCCAGAAGTCTATTAAACATCACATTATGCCAGGGTTTCCCAAAGTGAGGTTTTTAAGTTAAGTTAAATCATATGCATTGGTTTTCCCTAAAGCAGGGGTGGGCAAATGTTTTGACTCGAGGGCCACATCAAGTTTTCCACATTAAGTGAGGAGGTATAATACGCTTATGACAAATGAAGCTTTGATTTTTTTTTTTTATTCTAAATTAACACTCACAACTGTACTGTATGTACGTATACTTGTACATACATAGCAGTTCTATTCTTGTACCCTTTTTTTATGAGCACTTTATGACACACAGATAAGTTGCATTATTGTAGATTGATGTATAAGACACATTTTATAATTTCATTCAGAAATAATGTAAAATAAAATGTTTAAAAACATTAGAAACCAGTATTTAATTCCCCTCACTCTAAGAAAAAAATAGCCTACATTTAGCAGTGTTCAGAACAAAAAAGGGAACGAAAATATAAGTAAAAAAAACAAACAATTTATAGTGCTCTTTCATTTAGCTCTTTCATTTAGAAAGCGGGACTATTCCACCATATTGCGCGTTGCAGTTTCTCCCATTCATAAATAGGAGATTTGTATAATTTTTTAAAATCCCTTGCGGGCCACCACATGACTGTTAGCGGGCCGTAGATGGCCCGCGGGCCGTAGTTTGGACACCCCTGTTCTAGAGCATCAGTGAGTGTTTGAACCAATAGTTCCAAATGAATCCCTCAGTTGTCTGTCATGTCAAAAGATGGACCTCAAAATCACAGTCATTATTGGAAAGGGTTTGTGGAATTTGTGGGATCTGAAGAATTTTTCTGAAGAACAGTAGGCAGTTTAACTGTTCAGGACAAACAAGGAACTCATGAAAAACTATCATTAAAAAAAGGGCTTTTGAACAGGGTCATTTATCTTATTCAAGTCAGTACTAAATAAAAAAAATAACATGCATTTTCTATGATCCCTCTTATTTTGGTCAAATAATTAATATTTTGCATATTCTGCAAGGTGTATGCAAACTTTTGACAACTTTAATCTTTTTTAAATTTGTCTGTGGTAATACTCTGGAAACCACTCAAAACAATTGAAACATTGAAAAGCACTCTTATTTTCCTCTGAAAATTCACAAATCTAGTTTTTTATTATTAATTTTTGTGTGGTTACTCTGCAACAACTGTACTACCCTGTACAAAAGACAAAAGGGTATTTCTAATATAAGAACCTCTACCTCTGCTGACTGCCATGTAAAAGATGCTAAATGGCTGTCGCACACAAACACAGCTGCCAACATACACTTTCACACACAGTTTGACGGTGACAGCCTCCTGAATGCCTGGGGTAAAGGACTAAACACCGATGCCACTACACATCAGCAGACCTGCGGTCGGGTCCACCTGCCAGAGCCATCTGAATGATTTCTCATCCCCCACACACACACACACACACACACACTACAACACAACAGACTGGAGAAAACTCTGCTGTACTCATTTGCACTTCTGGCAAAACATCTGTGATTCTTATTGTATGCGTTCTGTATCACTGACAGTCATAACATGATGCTCTTTGTCATATTTATTTATTTAGATTACAATTGACAGCAGAATAATCTTCTCTAGCATAATCTTGAATGCAAGTAAAGATTCTGTAATGTTAGTATTAGCCAAAAATGTGTAATATAGCTAGAGAGAGCTATCCGTTGTTGTATGGAAGCTGGCTATGTGAGCTACATGCTTCATGGTACTACATTAACACACAAAGGCAGGAAAAAATGGATGGTTTTCTGGCCTCTCAGTCTGGTATATTACTGTGTGGTCTTCTAAAGCTTCAAAGTTCAAGCTTTAAACTACTTTCAAACTTTCAGCTTCAACTACTTCAGATTTCAGCTCAAACTTTCAGTTAGGCTTTCTCAACCTAAAATCATTGTGTTGAGAATCATTGTTTAAAATCATTTGTTCTTTTAAAATATATTTTTAAACTGCAATATATATATACAGGTCCTTCTCAAAAAATTAGCATATTGTGATAAAGTTCATTATTTTCTGTAATGTACTGATAAACATTAGACTTTCATATATTTTAGATTCATTATACACAACTGAAGTAGTTCAAGCCTTTTTTTTGTTTTAATATTGATGATTTTGGCATACAGCTCATGAAAACCCAAAATTCCTATCTCAAAAAATTAGCATATCATGAAAAGGTTCTCTAAACGAGCTATTAACCTAATCATCTGAATCAACTAATTAACTCTAAATACCTGCAAAAGATTCCTGAGGCTTTTAAAAACTCCCAGCCTGGTTCATTACTCAAAACCGCAATCATGGGTAAGACTGCCGACCTGACTGCTGTCCAGAAGGCCATCATTGACACCCTCAAGCAAGAGGTCTGTGGGAAGGAAAAAGTGTGGCAGAAAACGCTGCACAACGAGAAGAGGTGACCGGACCCTGAGGAAGATTGTGGAGAAGGACCGATTCCAGACCTTGGGGGACCTGCGGAAGCAGCGGACTGAGTCTGGAGTAGAAACATCCAGAGCCACCGTGTACAGGCGTGTGCAGGAAATGGGCTACAGGTGCCGCATTCCCCAGGTCAAGCCACTTTTGAACCAGAAACAGCGGCAGAAGCGCCTGACCTGGGCTACAGAGAAGCAGCACTGGACTGTTGCTCAGTGGTCCAAAGTACTTTTTTCGGTTGAAAGCAAATTTTGCATGTCATTCGGAAATCAAGGTGCCAGAGTCTGGAGGAAGACTGGGGAGAGGGAAATGCCAAAATGCCTGAAGTCCAGTGTCAAGTACCCACAGTCAGTGATGGTCTGGGGTGCCATGTCAGCTGCTGGTGTTGGTCCACTGTGTTTTATCAAGGGCAGGGTCAATGCAGCTAGCTATCAGGAGATTTTGGAGCACTTCATGCTTCCATCTGCTGAAAAGCTTTATGGAGATGAAGATTTCATTTTTCAGCATGACCTGGCACCTGCTCACAGTGCCAAAACCACTGGTAAATGGTTTACTGACCATGGTATTACTGTGCTCAATTGGCCTGCCAACTCTCCTGACCTGAACCCCATAGAGAATCTGTGGGATATTGTGAAGAGAAAGTTGAGAGACGCAAGACCCAACACTCTGGATGAGCTTAAGGCCGCTATCGAAGCATCCTGGGCCTCCATAACACCTCAGCAGTGCCACAGGCTGATTGCCTCCATGCCACGCCGCATTGAAGCAGTCATTTCTGCAAAAGGATTCCCGACCAAGTATTGAGTGCATAACTGAACATAATTATTTGAAGGTTGACTTTTTTTGTATTAAAAACACTTTTCTTTTATTGGTCGGATGAAATATGCTAATTGTTTGAGATAGGAATTTTGGGTTTTCATGAGCTGTATGCCAAAATCATCAATATTAAAACAAAAAAAAGGCTTGAACTACTTCAGTTGTGTATAATGAATCTAAAATATATGAAAGTCTAATGTTTATCAGTACATTACAGAAAATAATGAACTTTATCACAATATGCTAATTTTTTGAGAAGGACCTGTATATAAATACAGCATTGGTGAGTAGACATAATAGTCAAAGTCTCTACTTTCAACTAGGCCAACAAAAAGATGTTGTTGGAAAAAATGTGCAGTTACAGCATCTACCAGCAGGGGTTAACTGGGTCACGCTAACCACGTAAACCCCGACCCACTGTCATTACCAACAGCATTCTTGTGAACAAAACCCCTTTAGAGTCTACAACACATTGCTAAACAAGCAGTGGTTAAATGTTGACAAGCCAAAAACATGCTTTTCAGTGGAACAAAGGAATGACTTATTCATTATGTCAGGGGCTCGGTTTTTATTCCTAAACAAATTTTCAGACATTTGATTTTAATTATTGGCGTCTCAAATGTTATCTTTCCATTAAATAATGCATGTGATGGGCAACCCGTCCCAGAGGTTTCGAAGACTCTGATGCGAGTTTCTTTTTTAGCCGTCTCTGTCTTCTGAAATGAAATCTCAACTGATTACGAGCAGTTCTGTGCTGACTTCCAAACAAAGGAAAAGATCTCCGTCTGTTATGTGGGGGAATAAAAAGCCTTATCGCGATCAGATAATTAAATTAATCTGAAAGTATATCGCCTGACTGACACGTATTGACTTCCCCCTGATGAATCATAGCGCGCTGATACATAACAGATACCTAAACTCAAAGCTGTGTTCAAACAATGTCAGTTTCACAGTGAAAGATTCTCACTTCAGGCAGATAAGACAAAGCTCTTATCTGAATGTGTTTATGCGAGAGCGAGAAGAGAGATGGGTGAAGCGTCTGTTAGGTGTACTGATAGACGCATACCAGATGGGTGTGTATTTCAAAGAGAGACGTGTAGAAAAAGCTGATTTAGACTTGTGAAGGGACGGCAGGAACACAGGAAGAAACACTGTGCTCACAAGCCTTAGACCGTGAAACCATGAAGGCAGGCTTTTGACTGCTGTGTCACTGAAAGAGATGACAGTCAAAACTAGGTGGTTGCTAGGGTGTTTTGATAGATTCCTACATGGTAGCTTGCACGGTTGACATTGTATGATTATCCCCTACTGATAAACACAATAAAATATAAAATAATGAGAGAGATAAATACACTGGCTTTTATCTGTAAGGCTAATATCACCTCACAAACACAAACACCTCAAAACCATCCAAATAGATAAGCACATAGTTAGACCAGGTGGCTGGAAGGAGATCAGGAGGACAGACAAAAGAGTGGATAAGAGGTACAGTTGAAGACAAAATTATTAGCCCCTTATAAAATATTTCATTATTTTTCAAATGACTCCCAAGTGTTGTTTAACAGAAAGACAATTTTATGAACACGGCATTTTTAAACATAATATTTTATTCAGGAAGCTTTTAGGGTTTGTAATACAAAGAGAAATAAATGTACCAAGAATTTTAAAAAGTCTACTGGTCAAAATTATTAGCCCTCTGATGTTAATAGTCAATAGTGTATGCCTTTTGCTTGATAACAGTCTTAAGTCGTTTTCTGTAGTTCTCAACATGTTTCAAGCATGTCTCCTGAAGAATTCTTCCTTAGCAAATCTCTCAAGCTCCTCCAGATTTGTTGGTCTTCTGGCACAAACTCTGGACTTTAGTGTGTCCCACAGATTTTCTATTGGATTCAAGTCTGGGCTTTGTGCAGGCCAGTCAAGTGCACTCACTTTGCTCATTTGGAGGTATTTCTTCACCTGAAGTGAGGTATGCTTTGGGTTGTTCTCATGCTGGAAGACAAAATTCCAAGTTTTCTTGCAGACTGTCTGAGGTTGTTTTTTTAAAATCTTCTTATAGTCTTCCTTTTTCATGTTTCCTTCAACCCTGACGAGATTCCCAGTTCCAAACACACTGAAACATCCCCACAGCATTATACTCCCACCACCATGTTTCACTGTGGGAACGGTGTTCTTGGGGTTGAATGCCTCTCCCTTCTTTCTCCAAGCAAAGTCAACATCTCTATGGCCAAAAAGCTCTAGTTTTGTCTCATCTGACCAAAGGACACGTTTCCAGTATGCATCACATTCCCCCAGGTTATCCTTATCAAACTTCATTCTAGCTTGGAGGTGTCTCTTCTTCTTCTTTAGAAACCTCTCTCACTAGTTTTCTTTCCAAAGTTTTTGAAATCTTTCGCTTCCTGCCTCTTCCCGTCTTGTTCTCCACGGTGTTGGTCTCTTTAAACCTCTTGATAATGCATCTCACTGCAGTTCTTGACACTTGAAAACGCTTTGATAAACATGTGTATCCTCTTTATGAGCATTAACAGTTCTTTCCAAACTAATTTCTTTTGTCTTTGCCATGATGACAGTGCATATTATTTAACTAGTTCTTTCGCAAGATACTAATCCTCAGCTTAAAGAGCAATTTAAATGCTTAACTAGGTTAATTAGGTTAATCAGGCAAATTAGGTTAATTTAGCAAGTCACTGGACAACAGTGGTTTGTTCTATAGCTAATCAAACTAATAATTTCTTAAGGGGGCTAATAATATTGACCTTAGCAGTTTTTTATTTATTTATTTATTTTTTTTTATTCAAGCAACTATAAGAAATCAGACTTTCTCTAGAAGAAAAAAATAATAGGAAATTATGTGAAAACATTATCTTGCTCTGTTAAACATCACTTGGGAAATATTCTAAAAAAAATGTACAATTTCACCGGGGGGCTAATAATTTTGTCTTCAGCTGTATAATGCAAAAACAAAACTCACACTCAGTGATTCTGAGAGGGCGTAAAAAGCAAAAGAACTCTTACCACGCGCTGTTTGACGTTGGGTTTCTGCAGAAGCCATTCAATGTCCAGTGTTTGTCCATTCGACTGCCAGAACTGGTGATGGCAAGGCAATGTGGCATTGTCCCCGACAACCCGCTTCATTTCGGTCTGAGCTCCGGCTGAGAGCAAACTCAACAGCACTGTACAGAAAGACACAAACACAACATGTCTATGAGATCTCGCAATGGTATATATCATAAAATGTTAATGCTACACTAAACTCTAGCCTAAACCTAAGTAATAGTGTTAGCTAAAGCAAACATGAGAAAAAAAAAAAAAACACTCATGCCGAGTGTTCCACATCACAAGATCAATGCTGTACCAGGTGAGCTTCCAAGCAAACATACTACACCAGAAAAGCCAAACATATGGATCTCTCAAAATGTATTTGTTCACAATTCATGTGCTATGGTAAAAGTGTTTAAAGGTTATGCAGTATTGTACAAGGAAACACACAAAAATGTCTTTATTAATCAACAATCTGCTTGCTTCTATGTTAATTTCAGTTGGAAACTGAAGGCAAGTTCTTCTAAACTTTAGGCAGAGGAAAAAAAATCCAGCCTGTGCTCTTTGGTGGATGATTCATTCATGATTGTTATTCTACAAAAAAGTTTTCATAAGACATTAATATCTTACCACACAATTTTTATGGATTATATTGACTTTGAACCTTAGTTCTGCTGATCTAATCATGGCCTTTGTGCTGAGAAAAGTAATCTCAAACAATAATATCATAGCCCATTGTGATCCAATCAAATCCTCCTGGATAAAAAGTCCCTTTCTCACTAAATGTTTCACATGGAAACACAGTTCAAAGCTAAATGTGTTGTGAATGCCATTTCATGTTGTGTTTAAAGTACTAAACATTCATTTGTGACCCTGGACCACAAAACCAGTCATAAGTTGCTGGGGTATATTTGTAGCAATAGCCAAAAATACATTGTATGGGTCAAAATTATCGATTTTTCTTTTATGCCAAAAATCATTAGGATATTAAGTAAACATCATTTTCCATGAAGATATTTTGTACATTTCCTACTGCAAATGTATCAAAATGTAATTTTTGATAAGTAATATGCATTGCTAGAACTTCATTTGGACAACTTTAAAGGTGATTTTCTCAATATTTGTATTTTTTTGCACCCTTAGATTCAAGATTTTCAAATAGTTGTATCTTGGACAAATATTGTCATATCATAACAAACCACACATCATTAGAAAGCTTATTTATTTAGCTGTCAGATTATATATAAATCTCAATTTCCAAAAAAATAGACCCTTATGACTGGCTTTGTGGTTCAGGGTCACATTTTACAGGTTCAATTTATCATTCTGTCAAACAAGACACACTGCAACAACACATGTACTAACTTTGGAGGTTTAGCAAAGTCCAACAATTCCATATTTCACACCCTTCTGATTTATAAATGTACCAAATGCACCACAAAACGGCAAGTCCAAATCAAGTACGCTATTTCAGACAAGGCCTCTATGAACCCATGGTCTTTTCTGCCACAGGGATCCTGGCTAATTTACTGGAGGCTGTCGGACATTGCCGGAGGCTTGAGTAGCATTACAGACAGGCGTCGTGGGGATTTTCAGACTAGTTAGGTCCCATGAGGGACGAATAGGATGAGATGCGCAATTTCTTCCACCTGGTGAGAGGAGCTTGTAATACAAACAATACAGCATACTCACAGCTTCACCAGTCTCATATGTGCAAAACCAACAGATATTTATGGAGCTCTGGCATTAGCATAACATTACACTTAATCTGCTGTCAAATATTGCAAATAGCTGCAGACTCTTCACGTATGCAACAGTTGCTAAAATGATGCCAGCATACACATACATCCTGCTTCTCTAAATATTATGACATTTTCTCATTTTAGCTCTGCAACCCAAAGGAATAGGGAAGAGAATGGTCTTGGGATTGATGGACATGCCATATTAAGTGTGTTTTGTCTGGCTGTGCTCATTTGGCAATCATCTCGTCATGTTAAGAATGCATGTGCCACGTGTCGCTGACAAAGCGCGGCTACTGATTCGTTGACTGACATGCATGAGTGACTGTCCTAAGCCCAGATACACCACCTGTGCCAAAACACTGATCCTACCGCATCTTGATACAGAATCATTGAGATGTAATGCATTCGATTTATGGTTCCTAGAGTTCACCAGGGTACAGCCAGGTGACCACCACATGTCTTATAATAATGATATGCTAATGCAAACACAAACTCAAGAGGAGTTTAAAACTACATTTTTGTGGTTGTCAAGATCCAAATAACATTTGCTTCCAAAATACACTCAGCTGGTAGTGAACATACTCCCTGCTATTGCTTGGGTCTGACACTTTTGTTAGCCTGTTCCAAACAAACATTTTTTGAGCTTGTTGTCAAACTTAACGTTTAATATGCACCAGTACACTGCTTTCCAGAGCCTTGGCCTAATGGTTAGCACTTAAACTACAATACATTGAGCTTGAATGCTATTGCTAATACAGATGACTTGAGTCTGACACTTTAATTAGCATTTTAGATGTTTAATACTCTTTAGTACATTGTGGCCTAACAGTTAGCGCATGAGCTAATGCTAATATGAAAGACTTGGGTCTGACACATTTGAAACCATTTTAGATGTTCAAACATTTTTAGAGTTTGTTGTACTAAATGAAAGTCAAATACACTTTAGTACATTGCTTTTTAGAGCTGCCTAACGTTTTCCTGCTGAAAAAAGGCAGGTTGGCTGGTTTTAGCTGGTTTAAGCTGGTCTCCCAGCCTGGCCAGGCTGGTTTTAGCTGGTAGTTTGGGAAAGTGGCCAAAACCCCTCTAAAACCAGCCTGCTGACCAGCTATGACCAGTTAAAACCAGCCTGGTTGACCAGCTAAAACCAGCCAAACTTGTTTTCCAGAGCTGCCTAACGGTTAGCATATAAATTCTGATACACTGTATCGGAGTGTTAATTTTAAAACTAATGTGGATGACTTGTCTGACACTTTTATCTGCATTTTAGATGTTCAAACAAACATTTTTAGAGCTTGATGTCTAATTAAAAATCCAAATACTCTTCAGTACACTGTTTTTCAGAGTTGTGGCCTAATTTCCTAATTTCTGATTAGTTTTTGGTAAAAAGTGTATAGGGTTGCTAGAGACCCGAGGAGTGTAATAGTGTTCTTGCACAAAAATATGTGAATATTTGATTACTAAATATGCGCAATTCACCTTTATTCCTTGAGGAGGCACTGTTTAATAGACAATAATGACGTGATGTTTCACTCATAACTATCGAAGGCATAATACAAAAGAATATCATCAGCAAAAACTTAACTGGTTTACACGACTTTAATGCAGGGCAATTTCACGTTATTTGATGGTGGATGTGGTGAATAAGCTGCCAGTGAGCAAAATATTGACTTAGATGTCATTGAAAACAATAGCTTTGAGAATATGGTTGAGATCATGAATATTAGCCAGATGCTGAATATACTGCGGAAGTGCATTCTGAGGATGACAGCGATTGTAAAATCATCTGCTCAAATTGAACCCTTCTAAGTTTCAAAAGGTAAAGAAATATGCTTTATTTTATTCTTCTGTAATTGTTCTTAAAATAAGAGAGAGTTTTTTGCTTTTGCAGAAGTTAGAGATCCATCCGTGCTGGATCTATAGGGCCGGGTCGCTAAAGACCTGAATATGTAATAATGATTGGTGAAACATTCATGCATTTAAGGGTTTATGCAGGTCGTACGCTGGTTTATGCTGGTCCTAAACTGGTTTATGCCGGTCCTGAGCAGGAGGGACCAGCTTAGGACCAGCACACGACCAGCTAAGGACCAGCTTAGGACCAGCATAAACCAGCTAAGGACCACCATAGACCAGTTTAGGCCCAGTTTAAACCAAGTAGAACCAGCATCCCAACATCAAAACCTACCTAACCAGCATGCTGTTTTTTTCAACAGGGCTATTAGCACATGAGCTCCAACATGTTGATTTTTAATGCTAATGCTAATATGAAAGACTTGAGTGTAACACATTTGAAACCATTTTAGATGTTCAAACATATTTAGAGTTTGTTGTAGGCTACTAAATGAAAGCCAAATACTCTTCAGTACATTGTTTTCCAGAGATGCCCAATGGTAACGCTAATAACAAACGTACATCTCAGAGACATCTGCAAGACATATTGTTAGTGTTTGCTCATCTGCAATACATCTATAGGATGTTTCCTATCAAATGTCAAACAGACGTTTAAATGTCTTTGCGATGTTTATGATTTAGAATTTATGCTAAACTGACTTCTTAAAGACGTCTATCAGAAGTTGGTACACAGCAAATGCTTTCCAGGTGAACCAATCTTTAACGGACATCTTGCTATCTGGTTTAGCATATAAATTCCAATATACTGAGCGTTAATGTTAAAGCTAATGTCGATGACTTGAGTCTGACACTTTTATCAGCATTTTAGATGTTCAAACAAACATTTTTGCAGCTTGTTATCAAAATGTAAAGCCAAATAATCTTCAGTAAAATTAGGGTGACCATATGTCCATATGTCCAAATGTCCAGGATTCGGCTTTTGCTTTCAACAGTTGCCAGTCATTGTGTGCGTTTTTGTATTAAAGTCTTGCACTGGACTTTTTTCTTTATCCCGCAAACATTTTAATATTGAATATAATTTTCGCGCATCACGGTGTCGCTATCAATATGCAGAGTATATAAATTGTGTTGGATGAATGATTGCCAGATCCACATTTTTCCCACGAAATTGGGCTAATTTTAAAGTATTGTGGTGGGTTGATTTACTCCCGTGGGTTAAAACTTTGAAATATTGCATAAATGGCATTTGACTGAAATGTGATAAAACTGTGGTAGATATAAGTTTTTTGAAGGATGGCCACTGTGGTAGGAAACATTTTAGCTATGTTATGTTATGTTATGTAGTTTTGCTATGGAAATGACATATTTTGATACCAAAACTAGGAACTCAACCTCCCAACACACATTTGAAAGCATTTTAGATGTTCAAAGAAACATTTTATAGTTCAAATTCACAAACAAGTTATTTGTAGTAAGTTATTTGTCAGATTTGTCACCGCATGGTTAACACATTTGAGCCTTGATGCTAATATGAGTGGATTGAGTTTGAGTCTAGCAAATGATGTTTCCCCATCTTCTGTTCATATAAATAAAAATGTATGGTTCATTTATTCTACAGCATATTGCACCTACACATTATCCTTCAAACAGTAAGAACTAAATTAGCATAATGTGGAAATGTTGATATATAAGTAGTACCTGCACACAGTCTGAGTTTTACTGAGAGGACACAGATGACATCTGCATGGGTCTCTTCAGGGTACATCCTGAAGTCATTCTCATTAAGGGTGAGTTTCTGATTCAGCTCTATAGTCTCAAAGGGCTCAATAGGCTGCAGGCAGTGAGAAGAATTACAGAAATTACTGTGCTGCTATGGCTCTTTGTCTCTATGCGTGAACTGCCAAACTAAAACAATGAGTCAGCAAAAAAGCAGCATGGAGCTCCCCTGCAGTCAGCCCTGCTCATGATTTTTTAATGCGTTGCTTGCATCCTCCATCATCTGGTGTGATCTCCATAGTCAGGTGTGTGAGTCCTGTGTCTCAACAATTTCACTAGAAATAGTATGGTTTGGGAATGTAGAAGGAACAAAAACAAGTGTTTGCGAAAGTGACATTATTTTCATTTGATTTTAAACTTAAAAGCTATTTTCTTACTGTGTAAATGCTTTCACGTCTGTGTTGAGAAAACGCAGACACAATAGTGGTTCATTTGGAGCGTGTTAGGCCAGATTGGGTCTCCTGGGACATTCACACTGGTCTAGCTCTGTGCTGATGAATGCAAAATGCCCTTATTCTCTCTCACCCACGTCTGAATTCAGAAATTTGTGATTAAATCTATGCTATAACCATCGTTCCTGTACTCTTTGCACATCCAGGCCTTGAGGTGAGAGGTGTATCTATATGCTCACACCACTGACTGCATATTTCCTCAGACACTTTCTAGCTCAGCTTGCTGAGTCATTCCTCGCCTGCTCCCGGTTACGGATGGACATAATAATGTGTTGGAACAAGCTGGCAAGAAATCAAAGCACAGAATGAAAGCTGTTTTAATTTCATCCTCCTTCAAGGAAAGTACAGCTCAGCAGCAAAAATATCCAGCGTACTGACAGCCAGGTGGTTTAATATCACCGCTTCACACGTTGGTTTGCTTTATACTTCAGCTCAGGCTGAAATGAAGAGATGATGTGATGTTGGATTTTGGAAACATTTGATTTATTCTTTAAAAGAAGCTTTATTCTTTTCACAGTGCAACAAAACAATTGAATTTCAAATGAGGTATCATTGAAAATGGCATCATCAACAAGAACATAAATATCAAACAATATTTTTGTAAAAAGTCAAACTTTGCAAGCACCCTCAGGACATGCTGATGATGGTATCCACCAAATTTAGTCTGAACATGTCAAAGCATTTAAAAATATTACACTTTAAGAGTTTAAAATGGCAGACAGATAATTATTATTTTTTTTTTCGGATCCTGACAAAATCAGTATTGACAGATTTGTCATGATCAATGTAATCTGAATTTTTCTGTTTCGGTTTCAAATTGCATTTTGAATCATTTATTTGTGCATATGGTAGTACAAAAAAAAGTTGTTGCAACTCTGAAATGACTTTTTAACTCACAAGTTTAAATCTTGCAATTCAGACTTTTATATATATATATATATATATATACTATTATATAAACTTACAATTGTGTTACAAAGTCAGAATTGCAAATTTTATCATACAATTCTGACTATTTCATGCAATTGCGCATTCATATCTCGCAATTATGACTTTTCTCATCAGAATTGTGTGATATAAAGTCAAAATTGTGTGTTATAAAGTCAGAATTGTGAGAAATAAACTCACAATTGTAAGAAAATAGCTTTGTCTTGAAAATTCAGTTTTGTTTTTCCTCAGAATTGGACATTGTAGACCACAATTGCAATTTTGTATCTCACAATTCTCAGAAAATAAGTCAGAATTGCAATAAAAAAGTCAGAATTGTGAGATATGAACTCACAATTTCAAGAAAAAAAGGGTCAGAATTATATCTTGCAATTCTGACTTTTTATATCCCATAATATATAATTTATATCATGTAATTTTGAGAAAAAAAAATCTGAATTATGAGACTGTAAATTCACAATTGCAAGAAAAAAGCCAGAATTTTAAGATTAAAAAGTCACAATTACTTTTTTTTTTTTTTTTTTTTTTTTAAATTTTATATTCAGTGGTGAAAATGGCTTTCCATAGTAGTGTCTTTCACAATTCAAGAATTTCCCAATGGATCCAAATGGATCCAATCAAGCCCAAGCTACATTTTCTTCCTTGTTAAATATCCTACTTAACTCTGAGATACATCACATTATGGAAGAAAAATGAGTTGAGAAAAGGGTTTAAGCCAACTTTACTTTTTTTTTTTTAACAACCTAGCAAAATTCTGCAACATTTATCATGTGGAATTTAAACAACATGCATTAAGTGGTTTGTTGAAGGTCTGATGTGAGCAAAAAAGTTTGCAGAGCAAGTACAGTCAGTTCCTGGTTTCATTGGTTCTTTTTCCACTTTTGCTGCAGGTGTTTAATTGTGTTTCAATTGCCCTTTAGAATCAACTACTTCTTAAGAGGAAATGTAAATGAAATGGATAAATGACAGAGAGTTCTGTGAAAATGCCCTAGGGGGAGTTGTGCTCCAGTAAATTCACCCCTCTTTCACACTCAATAGAGAGCATCTCCTTTGTTAGTCACAACACTGTATCAACCAATACCTCGAAACCTCTCTTAAACATCTTTAAACTCCATAAGCCTTCGACCCAAATGACTGCAAATCTAACGTACAACCCTGGATTACATTCAGAGCACAAAAGCAGCAAAGGAGATTCCCAACTAGCCAAAACAATGACTGCTAATAAGCAATAATCTCATAATTCAATCTGTAGCACTAGCCAACACATCAGCTTCTGAACTCGATTCAGTACAGAACAATCCCTCTTTAACCCACATGTGATAAGAAATGTACCGTCCCCATGAACTGGCACAAAAGCAAATCAGGCTTGTGGTGGCATGTCTGACTTTCTTTTGTCCAGCATATGGCTTTCTACATTAGCAATGGTCTAAACTCAAAACCTTTGACTTTTAAGAGCCTTACTTTAAGAACAAGATCAAGAAGAGCTTAGATGTCTTAATGCTGCTTGTCTAGTTATCTGTGATCTCTTGTGAGCTTTCTGTCTGTGGTGGACAATGGCTGGCATGTAAAGTAACACTGAACACTGAAACTGACTTCCTGGCGAATTTAACACAATAATCAATATGTGCTGTTAACTAACAGGCTGTTAAGCAAGGCTTTGTTTAAGCATGCTGTACCTTTACAGCATGTACTAAACAGCTCAGATAGAAAAAATATGGTTGGCGATCCTATGTTATTGACATCTGGTTACTTTTATACACAACAAACATTGTTTAAAAGTTTGGGGGTTGGTAAGATTTTTAAATGGAATATTTTCACCTTTACTTAAGTTAGTTAAGGAACATTTCTTATTATCATCAGTGTTGAAAATCATGACATATATGAGTGAAAGACGGGACGTCCCATTTAGGTGTCTGCAAATTACATTTACAGAAGTGTTTTTTATGGAAGCCTGTTTCTGCCGCTGGACAAAATAAAAATAAAAAAAGGTTATTGCGACTTGTTACCTCACAATTCTTAATTTTTTCTCAAATTTGCAAGTTATTAAGTCAGAATTGTGAGATGTAAACTCGCAATTCTGTAAACATTCGCAATTCTTTTTTTCCCTCCTCAGAACTGGACTTTATAGCTCGCAATTGTGAGATTATATCTCAAAATTCTGAGAAAAAAGTCAGAATTGCATGATATAAACTCACAATTGCAAGATTTCTGTGATATAAACTTGCAATTGCGAGTTATTAATTCAGAATTTTGAGATGTAAACTCGCAATTCTGTAAACATTCGCAATTATTTTTTTCCCTCCTCAGAACTGGACTTTATAGCTCGCAATTGTGAGATTATATCTCAAAATTCTGAGAAAAAAAGTCAGAATTGCATGATATAAATTCACAATTGCAAGATTTCTGTGATATAAACTTGCAATTGCGAGTTATTAAGTCAGAATTGTGAGATATAAACTCGCAATTCTGTGAACATATCAGTCTTTTTTTTCTTTTTTTCTTCTCAGAACTGGACTTTCGCAGTTGTGAGTTTATATCTTACAGTTCTGAGAAAAACAGAACTGCAAAATGTAAACTTGCAATTCTGCAATTCTAACTTTATTTCTCACAATACTGACTTTATTTCTATTATATCCAGCAATTCTAAATTCTGACTTTATTTCACACAATTGTGAGATTATATCCCACAATTCTGACTTTATATCTCAAAATTCAGACTTTATAACTTGCAATTCTGATTTTATATCTCAAAATTCTGAGAAAAAAGGTCAGACTTTTGTAATATAAACTCGCAATTCTGACTTTATTTCTCACAATTGTGACATTATATCCCAAAATTCTGACTTCATATCTCACAATTTTCACTTTATAACTCGCAAATCTGACATTATATCTCTAAATTCTGAGAAAAAAAGTCAAATTGCAAAATATAAACCCACAATTCTGAGAAAAAAAGTCGCAAATGCGTGATATAAACTCGCAATTGCGAGAAAAAAAGTCAGAATTCTGTGATATAAACTCGCAATTGCGGGTTATTAAGTAAGAATTTTGAGATATAAACTCGCAATTCTGTGAACATATCAGTCTTTTTTTTTCTCCTCAGAACTGGGCTTTATTTCTCGCAAATTGTAAGATTATATCCAGCAATTCTGACTTTATATCTCGCAATTCTGACTTTATAACTCACAATTGAGACTTTTTTAGAAAAAAGTCAGAATTGCGAGTTTATATGATGCAATTCTGAGAAAAAAAGTCAGAATTGCAAGATGTAAACTCACAAAAGCGAGAAAAAAAGTCAGAATTGTGAAATAAAAAGTCACAATCACCTTTTTTATTCTTTATTCAGTGGCGGAAACGGGCTCCCATAGAAAAACACATAAAAAACAAACATAAATTGTAAATATTGTTACTCTGCAAAACAGATATATTTATGTAAAAATGAAAAAAAAAAAAAACATTTATTCTGACCTGTACTTATTAAAAAAAGAAAAAGTGGCCATATTAAATGTTATTAAACATTAAATGACTAAAAACCTAGTGGTTTGAAGGAAAGTGGCAAAGACTAGTAAAGATTTATAAGAAACAGAGTCTTTAAATAGAATATTTTAATATCATCAAATGAACTATTGTTACACTGAATGACATGTCTTTTTTTCAAGATTATTTGATGAATTTAAGGTTCAGTATTAATTTTAAACAGAAATCTTCTGTGTCATTATGAATGCCTTGACTGTCACTTTTGATCAATTGAATGAATGTGCTGTAAGACAAGTATGTAAATATGATCTGTTGTGATTGGCTAACCTCCACGTAGTTCACACTGGCAGGCCATGTCTCTGAACACTGAATAGGGAATGATATGTAAATATGCGCAGTCATCCGAAGTAATGTCAAAAACAAATGAATGATTCGTTTTTGCAAGCAAGTTTTTCATGAATGATCTATCTGGACTGGGGAGAAAGCATTGCATTGTTAACAAAGTAGGCTATATTTAGATTTACATTTACTCTTTATTTCAAATGAGCAAGGACAGTTGCTCACGGTCCTTTTAAATGCTGCTTTGTTTGTTTAAACAACATCCTCAGACCCCTGCTTTGCCCTGTCTTACGTCTCAACCGAACTCAATTCAATTCATTTATGAAAATAAATTCATGGGCACTGCTGACATACAACACACATCATCTGATTCTCTCTGACACATGATAATGTGCCGTCGCAGATGAGAAAACACGGAAATATTCAGGCCTCCAGGGAGGCAGAGCCCCACAGCGTTTCCAGGCAGGTGTCAGAATTAACAGACAGAACTTTCTGTTCCATTTCTGCCATGGAATGAATAAATGAAGGTAACTGTAACTTTTTGTAATTGTCAGATATAAACTCATAATTCTGACATTTTTCTTAAACATACAAACTGTACATAAACACCCATCTTTACAATATATATATATGCTTTTATGATTCAGATGATTGTGACTGGTGCATGATAGTTGGGTCACACTTGATTGTGTTGGATGGACAGAAATGACATTCAAAATGCATTAAAGTCACACAAACAGACTTTCCATCTGCTGTTTTGAAGACTCACAACTTGTTCCTCAGTGAGATCATCTGTAGCCTTCATCTGTTAGGAAGTTTATTAGCTTCCAACATCGTTATTCCCAGTTTTTAAAATACACATTGCAAGTTCTCTTTTCAGACTCTAGCAGCAGGCACACCCTTAATCAAAAACATTTCATCAGCCAAACGTCTGCTACGATTTACACACACACTAGCTACATCTGACTGGACTGCTATTCCTTCAGACTAAAGACAGTCCTTTGATGGGATAATGTGGCGTAATCCTCTTCATGTCATGGGTGGTCACCATAACCTCAATGGGGTCGTTTCATTTGCACTGCACTAATACTAGCAGAGCTCGTCCTTGACAAACGCCTGTGGGGGTCATGATAACTGCAATGTTAACACTGAAGGATGTGAATAATGGACTTCAGTAGGGTGACCAGACGTTTACCCAGGTTTCGCAAGTTGTGTTGTGGTGTACTAACATTTCACTAAAATATGTTTTAGCTGTTCGGTCCACAATTTATAATTAAGTATCCTTACTGATATTCCTTTGCTATCCCTTGAAGAGAAGAAGTGTGCTTAACTGTACTGAATGTGCACTTGTAGTGTACTTTAAATCTAAAAGTATATTCAAAAATTGTAATTGTGGATAATATAAAGTGAATGAAGTACAAAACTTAAGTGTACTTAAGGAGAAACTTTCATGACTTTCTTAACAAACACAAGTTAAACATATAGGTATGGCTTTGATTTTATTGCAATTTTAGATCACAAAATATTTAGTAAAATATAATTTTATTTACTATTTTTGGTGTAGCACCTAAACAAAATCTCACAGGATTCTCATTTTTTTGTGATATCAACTTCAAATTTGGAACTTACTTAGACATATGGCTTTGATTTCATTGGAATGTTAGATTCCAAAATATTTAGTAAAATATTTATTTCATATACAATAAAGAAATATAAAAAATTCCTTAACACACTCAAAAAGGAAGGTATATATTTAGTTTAGAAGTTCTCAGTCTGGCAGCCAGTGCCCACTAAAGGCCTGTTCACAACAAGGACGATAACTATAAAGATAACGCTATATAGTTCTAAAAATCATTGTCAGTATTAAATAATAGCACACCACAGCTATAACGATAATGGCACAGAGAAACAATATCGTTGGAATATCGTTTTTTTCTAGCTGATGAACGATAAAAAAAATATTGACACCCAATAAGATCAGTATACTTTGATTGGTTATTTAGCTTTTAATAATGCTAATTTTAGATGACCTTTTGGATGCATTTAATTATAAACCCCTTTATAATCTACAATAACATTTACTAACAACTTATTTCATGTTTTCTTTAAACCTCCTTGTGTATTAAAAGAGGCACCTGCAATTCCGGCCAAATTTAAGATAAGTTGTGTGTGTGTGAATTTGCATGTGAGCGTCATTAATGAACCCCTGTGTTTAATAAAAAAAGGTCTCTAAAAATGTCTCAAATTGGCCTGTTTAGCTAAGCCTTCAAAACACTTCTTATTTACTTGTACAGCATGATTTGTGGATTATATTTAATAGTTTACTTTGCAAAAATGTTTTTTAATAGTTTTTAATCTGAAACCGCCAGTAGGTGGCAGTAAGTCAAAGTCTTTGTGGCTGAATAATTCATTAAATTGATTCGTTCAAAAGCGCAGTTTCATTTATAAATGTGTCAAATGCGCAACGGCACAACTGTAGCTTTGTTTAGAACTTTTTTTTTTTGACAAAATAGAGCACAATCAGACAACAGTGTTCCTAAAATGTAAGTGACTTAATATTAACTTTTGTATAAAATCAAAAATGTATAAAACTGTTATGTAAATTCAATTTCACACTTGCAAACTTCCTTATCATTAAAATGCGGTCTCACAAACATGCAATTTAATTCATAAAGCTATCTACACTGCACACTGAATCTATTATTTACATTGTCTCTCCATTTTGTTTGTTATAATGAATGGCAAAAACTACAGTCTGCTTTCACAATCTGTGCTGTGAGGGGCAGGACGTTATCGCTAAAGTTCAGATAGAGAACTTTAGCGATAACGAACCATAGACACAAATATCCCACTGCGTTTTTAGCTTATATTGCGCTGTTTATATGCAGAACTGGGATCACTTTTATAGTCTTTTGAATGAGTAAATATAGAAATCACTTTCATTTTCAAAAAAGCCTAACTAGTTGGAAGTGAAAAGCTGTGTTTGCTCTAAAGCACTGTGTGTCTTTTTCTCTTGAATTGCATCCAGGAGGGCTGAATTACAGTATTGCACTACAGTGCCACACTGGTCAAACCGCATTATCGGAGGCTCTTTCGTCATATGAGATCAAACGACTACTCAACAACAAAAATATTTGTTGACAATCTTTTATTGTCCACTAATCGTTTCAGCCCTAATATAGTTATCTTCATAGTTACCTTGAGGAACTCACAAAGAAGGCCTCAAAATTTCTTGAAGTTGTCAGTTATATGTATAATTTACCAGTTAAGTCTGATTTAGATCAGCTTGAAATGTGTCTTGTTATTGTGCCATGCTTGCTGTTGCTCCCATCCTTTCAAAGCAGAAATTAAATAGTTAAATATGGCATGTACCATGACTGAAGTCACTTGCATTTATAAGTCTAGTTCAAGCAAACACACAAAACCGCTTATAGTGTGGCTTTCAGCACTGGAACTTTCTGTAGACTTCATCTGTTTCCCATTAACAAAACATAATATTTTTGCCAAACTGCATTAAGCTCAGATTCAATCACTCTTATTGATTAAACACAGGAAACAACTAAATATTCTAACTCATAATCTGGATTCAATCTGTATCTAGGAAACCGTGTTTTTACTGCAACGAGTCCAGTAGAGCCTGTCCGCTCTGGAATGCCGCTGGATCATGGAAAACCTGGCCATGCACTCAAAATTCACGTCACACGGGACGCTTTGTGCACAAGAAGACAGAATGAGGGTTACGCACACACAACGTGCCCAGAAACGCCGTCTGATTTCCCATCATGCCTTGGCACACACTACCAAAACCTAAAACACGCTCATGACAAAATGGAAAAGGGTAGAGGACATTTGAAGCTCAATGCTTACACCCACGTCCCAGGCGCCGAACACCCTGCCCACGGTCTGACGCTTTACTCAAAACCGTTAGACATTTTGGGAATGGATGTTCGGCATTTACATTTTAATTATGCCTATGAATCTTTGAGTGTTCTGCCACACTCCAAGACTAATCGGTGTATGCCTTTAGGCTAGGAAAGCCTTGAAACAAATGGCCGCCAAATAATGGCTAGTCAACACAGAGTTGTTTTACAGAATTTAAAGCCGCAGTGTGTCATTTCTGCACCACTAGTGCCACCAAACCAAACTGCAAGGATAATGACTAAACAGATGATTTACAGAGTAAACAAGATGATGTTTCCAACCAGACCCCAAATTCGAAAATACAACAGTTTTTCCACAGCTCTGCTTATACTCTGCACCAGTTAAACAAGTCAAAAACTAGCCGTTGTATCCATTTTGAAAAATAAATGCACTTAATTGTATTCAATGAACACTTGAAGTGCACTTCAAATCTTTAAAGTATATTAAAAATGGGCCTGCAAATAATTAAAAATACATTTTTTAATAACCTTTTTTGTCGTGTTGACTAACATACCAAAGCACACGTAAAGTATGCCCTTGCAGAATATGCAAAATGTTAATTCTTTTAGCAAAATAAGAGCGATCATACAAAATGCATGTTATTTTTTATTTAGTACTGACCTGAATAAGATATTTCACATAAGAGATGTTTACATATAGTCCACAAGAGAAAATAATAGTTGAATTTATAAAAATGACCCCGTTCAAACGTTTACATACCCTTGATTTCCTAATACTGTGTTGTTACCTGAATGATCCACAGCTGTTTTTTTGTTTAGTGATAGTTGTTCATGAGTCTCTTGTTTGTCCTGAACAGTTAAACTGCCTGCTGTTCTTCAGAAAAATCCTTCAGCTCCCACAAATTCTTTGGTTTTATTTGCATTTTTGTGTATTTGAACCCTTTCCAACAATGACTGTATGATTTTGAGATCCATCTTTTCACACTGAGGACAACTGAGGGACTCATATGCAACTATTACAGAAGGTTCAAATGCTCACTGATGCGCCAGAAGGAAAAACCATGCATTAAGAGAATGGAAATGTGTACATGCCCTTCAGAAGATACTTGCATGTTTCCAAGAAGAGAAAATACGTTAAATTTACCCCAAAACTTCAAATTTCAAAAGTTTTCACCCCTGGATCTTAATGCATGGTTTTTCCTTCTGGAGCATCAGTGAGCATTTGAACCTTCTGTAATAGTTGCATATGAGTCCCTCAGTTGTCCTCAGTGTGAAAAGATGGATCTCAAAATCATACAGTCATTGTTGGAAAGGGTTCAAATACACAAAAATGCTGGAAAACCAAATAATTTGTGGGAGCTGAAGGATTTTTCTGAAGAACAGCAGGCAGTTTAACTGTTTAGGACAAACAAGAGCCTCAAGAACGACTATCACTAAACAAAAAAACTAAAAAACATTGCTGTGGATCATTCAGGTAACAACACAGTATTAAGAATCAAGGGTATGTAAACTTTTGAACAGGATCATTTTTATAAACTCAACTATTATTTTCTCTTGTGGATTATATGTAAACATAATTTATGTGAAATATCTTATTCAGGTCAGTACTAAATAAAAAATAACATGCATTTTGTATGATCGCTCTTATTTTGCTAAAAGAATTAACATTTTGCATATTCTGCAAGGGGTGTGTAAACTTTTGAGCACAACTGTATTTAAATACGACATCTGAGCTTCAACAGAAAAGAGACAAAAACTATCAAAGTAAACATGTTTATTTAGCTATCATTCAGAAATCTATAAACGTGCATGTGGGTTAGAATAAATAAAGCTTTGTGTAAATCCTTGCGTCTGTCTAATGGAAAGCTTATTTTCAGTAAGTGTTGCATTCCTTTCATCTCCTGCCTGTGACAAAACAGGTACATATTTCCAGGATATCTAGACACTTTTGTTTTCAGTAAAGCCTTCACCTAAGGATGACAGTCTGCTATTTTCCCTGGCAGACGTTTCGTTTTGTGAAAATGAAAAGGAAATGTGCATTACTGGAAGCTTACTTGATGAAGTAAAAGCACTACAATAGTTTCTCCATTTCTCACTCTTGTGTGTGTTTCTCTCTCACACACTCAGACATGTCTGTCCCTGCAAAGTTCAGTTTTATTCCTGACCGTGACATCCAAACAGATGGTCTGGGCTCAGAGGAGGACAATGACTGAGGGGAAGAGAGAGAAAAACACTCTCCTGCTCACCTGGACTTTACTTGTCAGCCAAAATACCATTTGGGGGATTAGAAAACTGGTAACATGCGAAAGATATTAGAAACCTATGAATATGCACATTGCAAGTGAAATGCAAATTTCTGTCCCACTCATAGAAAAGAAACTCATCAAAAGCTGTACAAAAAGTCTTTATATTGCCAAATGACACATTGTTAACTTATTAATTTAATTGTAACATTTTACAATAAGCTTCCATTAGTTAATGTTAGTTAACATGAACAAACAATGAACAATACATTTATTACAGTCTTTATTAATCTTTGTTAATGTTAGTTTATGAAAATACAGTTGTTCACTGTTGTTTCATGTTAATTCACAGTGCATTAACTAATTACTAATGCATTTGTAAATGTTGAAAATAACATTTACTAAGATTAATAAATGCTGTTGAAGTATTGTTAGTTCATGTTCATACATTTATAGTTCATGTTAACTAAAGTAGTTAACAAATTGCCGCCAATTTGGGATGATAAGGTTCTATTTGCATTTTGAGCACTTTTGAGATATTGAGATATTTTTTGCGTCCCATAGACTTAGATAGAACTCTTTTTGTTTTCTAAAAAAAAGGCCCAAAATGTACACAGCTTATGAAAGAAACATTAAATAATGCAAATAAGTTTTAAGTCACAGAATAAGAATATGTGAATAACTCAATTTCAGATATAACCTTTATAATTCCAATTAAGGCTGTGAAATGTTAACTAATTAACCTTATTGTAAAGTGTTGCCATTTCAGTTTATTTTAATTATTATAATTTATTATAATCATAAACACAGTGGGTTGTAGCACTAATAGTTTTATTACTCATAGCGGCTAATACATTTTAGGGCTCACATATTTAAAGAAAAATACGGTGGATAAATTTTGATTAATACTTTAATATATATATATATATATATATATATATATATAATGTGCACCTTATAACAGTTAATTGTCATGGGAACATTTCAAAATTTTAAGTTTTCTCATTTCAAATCATCTAATATTTATATTTTATTTAACTTCAGCCATTTTCAGCAAACAAAAATGTTTTTCACATACAGTATATTATTAGTTTTGGTTAATAAACCTGCAAGGAATAGTTCATCAAAGAAAAAAAATCATACTGAAAACAAGTTACATTTACTTCTTTTTTTTTAGCTTGACAGCCCAAATTGCCAATAACATCTGTTATGTGGAAAAGTGTGTCAAGTAAATGCTTCAAAATACCTCCATTTATGTTCAATGGAAGAAATAAAAGTCATAAAGGTTTGTACATGAGGGTAAAACATTTTTGGCCAATTATTCTCATCCTCATTCATATTACTCTATGTCATCAATTTGCGTCTATTTTTATTTCTCCTAAGGATTCCTCCAATCTCTGAGCCATAAAAATCTCCTCTGGGTAAGTTCAAACCTGGCTGCAATATCATAATAAAGTTTTGCTGTCAAGAAAGATGGAAGGTGGCCTCTCAGTTCTGCAATTTTTTTTATGTCCATTATGGGAAATCCAGCTGACTAGGTGTATGAAGTGCAGTTTCAGAATGTATCTGCATCTCACAGCCATTGGTTGATGGACGGCCCGTAACTGCAGCAGGCCAATGCGAACGTGAAATACTTTCATCCTTACCACTCTCTTGCCTGCTATTATGAGTAATCCAATACTGTGGAGGATTTATAAAACAAGCCTTTGGCCATTGTGTTCATGGCTCATAAACAACTGAATAATAAAATAAAAAACAAAGTAAATACGAAAAATGTTTAAATAAAAAGCTAATGGACAGTAAGTCTCATTATTCTTATTTGATCGAGTCGGGGTCTAGGAAATATACACCATATTGCCAAAAGTATTGGGACACCCCCTTCTAATAAACAGGTTTGACTACTTTAGTAATTTCCATGAGTACTAATCTTAATGTTTAAGCATATAATGATATTCTACGGAATTGTGTCCTTCTAATTTTATAGCAAAAGTTTGGATAGGACCCTTTTTTATTTTAACATGACAATGCCTCTTTGTACATGGCACATGTATAAGGAAGAACTTGACTGATCTGCTAATCCAAACTGAACACCTCTGGTGTGATTTTAAATGCAAACCTTGAGCCAAAAACTCAGACCAAACACCAATGACTTGTGCATATCGGTACAGTAATTTTAGACACTTCCAAAACTGAAACAACAGAGATGGAAATACAGTTTTGGAAGTGCCTTTTTCTGTTCTAAAGAAGTCCCAATACTTTTGTCCATATAGTGTATGTACAAGTCATTAGTGTTTGGAGATGAGTTTTTGGCTCAAGGTCTGCATTTAAAGTCACACCAGAGGTGTTCAGCTGGGATTAGGACTTGGCTTTATGCAGACCAGTCAAGTTCTTCCACACTGACTGAATCAAACATTTCTCTACGAATCTTGCCTTATACACAGAGGCATTGTCATGTTAGAATTAAAAAGGGTCCTGTTTAATTATTTAAGTTGCCAAACCTGGTCGTTAGAAGGGGGTGTGCCAATACTTTTGGCAGTATAGTGTATCTTATATATTTGCATTATATTCATTATGATTTTCCTGATTATGCAAAATTAAGTAACATTGCATTTTTAAATTTTAGATTTTTATTTATTTATTTATTTTTTATTTTTTGATAAATCGCAACAAAAGCACTACTTGAGTTCATTTCTGTTAATTTCACTGAATTGATTCAAAAGTCTTATTGAACATGGACAGAAAAAATGTTCTATTTATTTTAATTATTACAATGATATATTTTTTTAGATTCTTAAAGATTTATTTATTTATTTTAAAGAATCTTGATCATAGTAGCTGTTTTTTTCAAATTACGATTCTGTTTTAGCTAAACTGTCAAAAGTTTGAAAGATTTTTCAGTGAGGTCTTTTATGCTCACCTAATCTCATTGATCAGGAATACAGTAAAAATGTGAAAAAATCTTACAATCTAAAACAACTCTTATTTGTTTGAATTTATTCTAAAACGTAATTTATTCCTGTGATGCAAAGCTGAACTTTCAGCATCATTACTCCAGTCTAAAGTGTCACATGACCCTTCAGAATTCATTCTAATATTCAGATTTGCTGCTTATATATTATTCTGCTCTAGTTGACTGTTGCGTATTATATAATAGCAATGGTTTATCAGTAAATGTGGCACGCTGGACTCTGACAGCACACTAGAATGAGACACAATGACAACACAATAGGAAGGTTCACATTATGTTGCACATCTAACTGGCTAATTAGCAACAGACGGAACACCAACGTTCCCACGAAGCAAGATGAAACCAACAAATCTTGAAGCCGTCTTCTGACTTACTCCACTCATCTCTGGATCATTTTGACATGAGTTTGGAAATGATGGTTACCTGCAACAGAAGTCAGGTTCAGGAGGAGAAAAGCAAACGAGATTGATGAGGCATGTTCAGTCGAAGGGTTTGGTTGGCATCAGCAGTGCCCCAGGAGTTGAGCTGGTGTCAAAGCTTCATGTGCTACAAATATGAGCACGTCTTTGATGTGAAGGTAGTGTGACAGTGACAAACTGCCACCTGTCCTGCCATGGCAAAGCAAAGCTTATATGAAAGTCCCATTAAAGCTGGGATGATTACTAACAGAGCAGGTTAATACAGCATCTGTCCTGTCGACTGCTTAATAGGATCTAAACTGTAAAATCTTATGCTTGTTTACCTTTTTTGCTTGCTTTCTTTATACCCCCTTCATATGGGTATGCCAAATTTGTAACCCTAATTACGCCAAAAACGCCATTTTCTTGTTTATGCCTCACTCTCTTGCTAAGTACTATCAGTAAATCAATACTCTGGAGGGTTAAAAAAACTCTCACATTGCATTCACCACTCACAAACAACTAAAATAAAATAAAATAAAATAAACAAGGTAAATATAAAAATTATAAATATTTGATTGCAAGTAAATATCATTATAAAAAATACTTAAAAAAATATATATTCTCTTCACGGGCTGCTAACATGAGTATACCATTGTACTTCTTCATAACAACATTTGTATATCACATCCTCGATTGCTCTCTTGTATTACAAAGTGAAAAAATTATGTGCAATTAACTTAATTAACTGCAATTAGCAATACTGAGAAATCAACATTTATGACTCTCATTTCATTGTGAATCATTCATTCCATGAGTTCACTATCAAACTGATTTCTGACCATGTGACTAATCCATGCATTACTTATTGATATTTTATATTTCATTCTTTAAGAGGCCATTCTCACAGAACGTTTTGTATTCATCTGCACTGCTATTCTATGAAAACGTACTAGGATATATTTTGCCCTTGCGTCTCGCACAGCATGCATCTCTAGATCTTGTGTTTTTTCATTACACTGCTTTGTGTCTTTCTGTGCTAATGGCCTCTAAGTCTGACTGTCTTTCTTCTGCTCATTGACCCGCGCGAGTCCCGCTGTCTAGGATAAGAAGGCCCACGCGGCCACATCCGGAGGAGGAAGGAAGATTGAGAGCAGATGAAGGAGGCGCTGGAGCGGCGGGTGTGGAGCCTCATATTTCACTCCCTAAAGGCTGATTAAAAGGCCACAGCGAGACTCGGGCTCTCTGGACAGACTTCTGCTGCTTTCTGACTGACGGCCCTCTGCCCTGCCGTGTCTGGACGCTTTCACACTCTTGCTTTCCTTTGCTCTTCGATTGGCCCTCTTGACCTTCTATTCCAGTCTGAGAGGATAACTAAAATAAAACTCTGAAAAATAAACCAGCATTCACATCTAACTCGGAAACAGTGCTGCTGTGTAGAGGAGACAATTTACTTTTTCCTTCAAGACTGTTTGCCTTCTTTTTGAATAAATACCCTTATGTACCTGAACCATTGTTTGAAGTCGACTGCAACTTGCAACAAAGTAATAACAAAACAAACTTTTCTTCCTTGTTGATATGCTGGACATAAGTATACAAAACTGATTTGAAACTGACTCCTGCAAATACACTCTAAAAGGAGAGCACACGATACAGACATACAGTACTTTGCAAAAGTATTCATACCCCTTAATTTTTTCACATTTTGTTATGTGTAAAACTGCTTTAATTTTTTTCCCACATCAATCTACACTCCATACACCATACTGACAGAGTAAAACAGAATTGTCACAACTTTGTCAGTTTAAAAAATAATAATAACTGAAATAAGTACATTGCATGAGTATTCATACCCTTAACAGCCACAGGTCTTTTTGACATGATGTGACAAGCTTTGCACATTAACTTTTGGCAATTATCTACCATTCTTCTCCTCACCTCTTCACCTCTCAAGCTCTGTCAGGTTGGATGGGGGCAGATGCATATTTTTAGGTTTCTCCAGAAATATTTGATTGGGTTCAGGCCCAGGCTCTGGACTTTTACAGAGTTGTCTATAAGCCACTCTTGCTGTGTGCTTGGGGTCATTGTCCTGTTGGAAGGTGAACTTTCTGCCCAGTCTGAGGTTCTGAATAATCTGAACTGGGTTTTCATTAAGGTTATCTCAATATTTTGGAGCATTGAGCTTTCCTTATACTCTGACAAGCCCTTCAGTCTTTGCCACTGTAAAACAGCCCCATAGCATGAGGCTGCTACCAGCACACTTTACTTTTGGGATGGTACTCTGCAGGTGATGAGCAGTGCCTGATTTCTTTCAAACATGATGCTTGGAATTGAGGTTCATCAGATCAGAGAATCTTGTTTCTCTCAGTCTGAGGGTCCCACACTCAGTTGAGTGTTGCAGTGATGTTTATCCTTCTGTAAGTTTCTGCCATCTGCATACATGATCATGGAGCTCAACCATCATGGTTCTTGGTCACCACTCTAACCAAAGCTCTTCTCCACCAATTGCTCAGTTTGGCCAGGAGGTCAGCTCTAGGAAAAGTCCTGGTTGTTTCAAACTTCTGCCATTAAGGGTAATGGAGACTACACGCTTCTGTGAACCTTCGATGCCCAGATGTGTGGTTTGATGCAATCCTGTTTCTGAACAGGCAGTTTTTTGACATCAGGGCATGGTTTTTAGACTTTTCATTAAGACATGCATGCCTTTCCAACTCATACCATTTCAACTGAATTTGCTCCAAGTGTAGTAACATCTACAAGCAATATGAATGCTCCCGAGTTAAATTTCAATTGTCTCAGATAAAGGTATGAATACTTATGCAATCGAATCATTTAAGTTTTTTTGCTTTGCCATTATGGTGTATGGAGTGTAGATTCATATGGGGAAAAAGTAAGCAGTTTATCATAAGGCAGCAATGTAACAAAATGTGAAAAAATGAAGGGGTATGGATACTTTCGTCAGGCACTGTAAGTTGTGTCACTGTTCAAAATAATCAAACTGGCCAATCTTTTGGAGTCGACAACCCTCAACTCTCTTTCTCTATATATAATAAAAAATAATATGCATTTATTGGGAAAATGACCTACAGTGTACACCATTATCATTTGAATGTATTAAATCCTTACTATTAAATATATTTATCAGCTGAAAAGTTTGAAAACTAGGCTACATACCTAAATATATATATATATATATATATATATATATAAATATATAATGTTCAATGTGTTTTAAGATTACATTTTTCAGTTCAACTTTTTAACCAACTTCTAGAAAATCATACAAAATGAATACAACTCTATACATCTCACAAAATATGTTAAATAAATATGATCATATATGATGATGAATAAAGCACTTTTCCTAGGTAAAATGAATACTTCAGTGAGTATTTACTTTATGAAGTGTCAACAACTTTTAAAAATGAAAACGGTTCAGTTGAAAAAGTAGGTTAAAAACATAGCTGTATGATGCTTTGTGTGTGTGTTTAATTTTTTTATTTTAATAAACGTACTGACATGAAGGCAAAATGTAGGCCAAGGGGCGGAAACAATGTGATGAAATACTTTCATAAAAACGAGGACAAACAGCAAGAATTTTTGGAAGTTTTCTTTAAACTAGAACGACTGGATCTAAAATGAAGCGACAATGAACAGAAGTGGCATTCAGAGCAAATGTGCAGTGTGGTTCAGAAAACTGTTACAGTTTCACAACTCAGCAACTCCTTTTCTTTATACTAAACAAAGCGTCGCCCCACGGGACACGTTTTTGGCCCTGTGGCGCAAAGTTCGACTAGCAGACGTTCTGCAACCCACAATTGCAATGGATTGTGCAACTTGGCCTATTTCCTTCTAGGCTTCACATTCCCTGAAGGACAGAAGAAAACAAATAAAGAGTGGAGGTCTTGTTTTTCCAGTCGGCTGGCCGGTGGAGGGCTGAGCAGTGGTGGCTGCCACGTGTCCCTGTGTGGAGGCTGGCGTGGAGCCGGAGCTCTGCGCACTGGGGTTGGGTGTGGGTGACTGGAAGTCTTGTTTGCAGTGCCGCTGCACAGCCGACGACCCCTCTAGGGAGGCACTGCTGCATTTTTTTTTTTTTATTTCCATTTCTAGATCCAGGACTCCAGTCCTTCACTTACTTACACAGCTAGTCTGAGCATCAACACTGTGCAGCTCGTACCAACCAGCTATGCACATTCCCATGACATTGCAGCAATGTCACTATGCACCCGCTGCAGCACAGCAGAGATGCAGACATATATTGTATGTAACACACTCATGACAAACTAGGTCCAATGTGTAGGGGTATATATATATAAAATAAATAATCAGTCTATAATTTTAATGGTAGATTTATTTTAACACTGAGAGACAGAATAACTAAAAAAAAAAAAAAAAATCCAGAAAAATGCATTTCAAAACAGTTATAAATTGATTTACATTTTAATTTGATCCCCTATCAATTAGCAAGATTACTGGCTCCCAGGTGTCTTTTATACAGGTAACAAGCTGGGATTATGAGCATTCTCTTAACAGGAGTGCTCCTAATCTTAGCTTGTTACCTGTATAAAAGACACCTGTCCACAGAAGCAAACAATCAATCAGATTCCAAACTCTCCCAATGACCCAAAACACACTGCAATAGCAACAAAGAAGTGGCTCAAGAAGAAGCACATTAAGGTTCTGGAATGGTCTAGCCAGTCTTCAGACCTTAATACCATAGAAAATCTGTGGAGGGAGCTGAAGGTTCAAGTTGCCAAACGTCAGCCTCGAAACCTTAATGACTTGGAGAGGATCTGCAAAGAGGAGCAGGACAAAATCCCTCCTGAGATTCGTGCAAACCTGGTGGCCAACTACAAGAAACATCTGACCTCTGTGATTGCCGACAAGGGGTTTTCAGAGGTTCCAAAAAATATATAACATCATATTAAACTATTTATAAATAAATAAATTAGCATGTTTGAATAATTTCGTTGACAATAAAGACGGCGCTAAAAATTCAGCCTTGCCATCAAGGAATAAATTACATTTTAAAATATTCGCTCACCAAACCTGGGTATTCAGTTTTATTACTTCTATTATTTATTATTATGTGTGCAACATTTGCCTCATAAATGGAAGGTTAATCACATTCGTTTTTGGAGAAAACCCCAGGCATTGCTCTGTCGTGAGGTACACAGAGTGCCAAACACGTTGTTATTTCTGAGGAGTGCTATAAGTCACGACCCCTTAAGTGAGCCCAGCACGTTAGATCCATCCACGAGCACTTGATCCAATAAAGATCGCAGCCCTCCACGCCACTGAGCCAAAGAGCCATTCACTCAAGCTAATGACTCATTACAAAAGCCCAGCAGAGAGACAAAGAGTTTTCCTAAAGAAGAAGTGAGTAGGAGATCTGTGCATGTGGTTCCCATCATGCCGAGGGAGAGGAAGCCCTGCTAATGTTCTACCTGCTGGGAGAAATTGTTTTACGGGAGACTTGTTCCCACAATACAAGTGTAGGCCAATTAGTCTTCCAATCAACTTAATAAGACTACTGGCTGCTTCTCATTCACCTTCTTCATCCCACTCTTCCCTCTTTCCTCCTGCTATGAATCATAGGGGCTTTGTGGGTTTTAATTCATGTCTGTTAACTTTGAGGTCATTATATGCTGGTGTACTTCAAAAAGCCAACAAAATAAACCACAATTTTCTCTTCCAGGTAAATGGACCACATTGTTGAGAATACAGGGGCCTTAACAATATCGCTTCCCATGCTTCTCAACAGAGGTTGCTTCCAGAGGTTGCTTCCAAAGGCAGCAACCTGCTTGCTGCCATTGTTGCTCTTTGGTTAATAAAAACTACATCCTTATAATGCTGACTGCCTAATGGTTGAACAAAAACAGTCAGAAAATCTTCAACGTTAATTGTTGAACTCTAAGGCAGTGTTTAAAAATGTTAATTTAACACTGGGTAGTGAGAATTATATATATTATATATTGAAATGAACCAACTGGTTTTGTTGGTTTTACTATCTCTTGCTTAAAGAAAAAAACAATTGGAATCAGACCATTTGCTTTAAAAAAAAAAATAAAAAAAAAATAAAAAAATTATATATATAATCCTCTCATTTAATGTTTTTTTAAGGACGTTTCTTATGCTTATCAAGGTTTTCACTTGATAAAGAATACAGAAAATAAACTTATTATTACGATGTAAATCAATATTTTTCTATATCAATATACATTAAAATTTAATTTATATCTGTAATTAAAGTTGAATTTCCTGATTCATTAATCCAGTTTTCAGTCTTCAGTGTCACCTGATCCTTCAAAAATCATTCTAATATGCTGATTTATTTTAAGTGCTGGAAACAATTGCGCTGCATAATATTTTTTTTTTTTGGAACCTGTGATACTTTTTTCAGGATTTTTTGATCAATAAAATGTAAAAAAAGAACAGCATTTATTTTAAAAAAGTAACTGTTCAAAAGTTTGGGGTCAGTACATTATTATTCTTTCTTTTTTGAAATAAATTAATACTTTTATTCACCAAAGATGTGTTAAATTATTAAAAAGTGACAGCATAGATTTACATTGTTAAAAAATATTTACATTTTGAATAAATGCTGTTCTTTTTAACTTGTTATTTATCAAAGAATCCTGAAAAAAAAAAAATAAATAATTGCAGGTTGCAAAAAAATATTTGCCAGCACAACTGTTTCCAACATTGATAATTATAATAATAAATCAGCATATTAGAATGATCTCTGAAGGATCACGTGGCACTTAAAACTGGAGTAACAGCTGATGAAAATTCAGCTTTGTATCACAGGAATAAATTACATTTTAATGAATATTAAACTAAAAGCCATTATTTTATATTGCAATATTACTGTTTTTTCTTATTTTTGATCAAATAAATGCAGCCTTGATGAGCATAAGAGACTTCTTTAAAAAAAATTAAATGAGAGGGTGTGTCCAAACTTTTGACTGGAAGTGTATATAATAATAACAACAAAAAATTCAGAATTGGGCATGAAGATTCATAATCAGTGCATCTCTAACCAGTACACAGAGGAAATCAAAATAAATAGATAAATGAATAAAAATAAAATGCACAAGCAACAGACTTTACAAATGAAGTTATATTTACTTATAAATTATAAGAGTTTATTATTATGAAGTTATATTTCTTGAATTGAGTAATGTTGAACAAAATATTTTCAAGTACACTAAATCTTTTCTGCTAAAGATGACTAGCCCTAACCAATCAGCGATGTCAAAATAATGGCGCACAGCTGTGCCATAAACTAAAGACTATATGGCATTTGCCCCCAACATCCTGTTTAAATAGTAAACACACCAACACCAACTGCACTTATTAAGCAATACCAGAGATCTTTATTTTACTAGCAGCCTGTTCCCCCGTGGCACCACTGAGGAAAGATCAGTGAACAAAGCTAACATCTCCCTCCATCTCCCACCAAATGAAGCTCTTGATTATTAATGAAACGCAGCTCATGTGGGGTGAAGGCTGTGCACTGCAGGAATGAAAAAGAATACATTTACAGATGATTGCATTTGAGATGCATTCGTAATCTTGGCTTTTGGGAGATAAAAGAAAACATAATTATCACTTCCTATCAGACTCGGTCTTCTCTTTCCCAGATTTATGTCGTCCCTTCACTTTCCATTCCTTCTGTCTGCATTTATTGTTTTGCATTTAGCGTGACATAAATCAAACCGTCAGTCTTCTCATTTCAATATGCCTCGCCAGCCTTTAAAAAGCGACAGAAGACAGAAAAAGAGAGAAAGGAAAGCACGGAAAAGCGAAAGAGAGCAAATGCATTACGTTAATCAGAGCAAGCCCCCTCTCAGCCATGAGAAAGCATGCCCTGGAGTCCTACATAAATGAGGTTTATTTTTGGCAACAGAATGAAGAATCTTATTTAAGGCTAGACATGTTAAATGCCTTGTCTTTTAAGTATCAGCCCAAGGGTAATATTTTGGGCTAAATTTGAAAAGAAATAAGGTGCAGCGACTTGCAGCCTAAAGCTGGTGTGGCGACTGCAGGCTTTGTGTGTAAACGAAACCGCAAAAAAATGCCATCTTTGGACACAGTCCCTTCTCCCTCCTCGATTCTGCTGATGCAAGAGCTTTGTCTGAAGATTAATGACAGGCATTTGGCTTCCTGAATTCAACACAGAGGTTAAAAAACAACCCTCCTCCAAAAGAGCTCCACACCCTGCAAACAACCCACTGACTTTGTGAAGCAATTTCTCCCTCTCCACCATTTTAAAGCAATATCGAATAAACAACAATCGAGCAGGTCTGCTTCAGAGGCAGGAAATCGGATTTGGACTGCACTGAAATGGCGATGACAGTCAGATCCAATAATGTTGTATGCTTGAGACCTCCCTTCAACTCCAAATCTATATGACTTTCACATGCATATGTGCTGCGTTCATAGAGTCAGAAAGTGAGGTAGACCTACATGCTATTGTCGTCAATAAACTGTCTGAACAAAGAGTGGTGATATGTTTATTTTTGCAGGCATGTTAACACCAACAACAAATATTGTTATTTTATACACATTATACAGTACTACTATTTTTTATGGAGCAGCAGTTCAGATTTCTGCCTGACTTGAGAACATTTTTATTTGGCCAAAACAAACAAACTTTTCTTCTTTTGTATTTATAAATGAAGAGTTCATATGCAAAACCCCCTAAAAGCCATCTCGGTCAAAAATGAGTGAATGTTCTTGACACATATTATACGTCCATCAAATACTTTTACTTCAAACTCGCTAAAATCCCAGCCTGATCCCAATCGGAAGTACCGGTACTTACTTAGAAACCTATACTTCAGAGCCTGTTAAAAAAAGCATTTTTAAAAGAAAGACGTCAGATGGATTTAGAGGCTTTTGCATCTGAACTATTCAAATTGAATTCATAATTGTATATTTGTCATTTTAGGTATATAATTTGTGTATTTATATTCTATTTTCTTTATAGTTTTCTGTTTGTCCAATGTGCCAAAAGCATGCAGCACTTTTATTTTGATGGAGCTGAGAACGCATGTGCTACTATAGCATTTGCTTTTCTATTATTATTTAGCCTAACAGAAAGGCAAACGCTACAATAATTTTACATCTGCTGTCAGAATTCAACAAATACACATTATTGTCTATTAAATATTTATTTCTCAAAACTTGCAGACTTGTCAAACCCAGAAATGTTAATATGAATCTTTTTTTAAATAATAAATTATATATCTGTTTTTAAACATACAACTGCTCTGTTTTAATGCATTTTCCAAAGCTGGATATTCTACAATAAGTCATTCTGTTGCACTTTTACAAATAGAAAGCTTAGATTTCTGGCTTTCTGAATTAATGGAATGCAGCACTTGAAGCAAAGGATTGTGGGAATTGTGGTTCATTTATTTCCTCTCAGTGGGAGGCAGAATCATACAGAAGAGTCTTAAAGGATATTTATTAATTCATTTGAAAATAAGTGCTATTCAAAGAGAAGCGAGGAGGAGAACGAGAGGCTTGACCCTAACGCTACCAGATAACTGAACCCTGGAGACTGTGTCCTTTACATAGTATATCAAATACATCTTGCATTGTTAATGTTTTCTGATATTAGCAACCTGATCTCATGATGCAAAAGTAACTGTGGGAAATACGTACCGCCATGTATGTTTCTTGACATATCTGATGTGAAATGTCCACTGAGTGGCACTAAAATACAGTTTGTTTGTTTGTTTTTCCTGTAACGGATGAACGTACATATGGTTTGTTTAATGTGATGTTGGTATTGTATGTCACCGCAGTTCTGACTTTAAATGTCCATTGAGTGGCGCTATAATTTTAATGCTCTGTGACGTTTTAAAATAACGTACCATCTGCACTACCCCAACACATACACAATAGTATGAACAAAAGCGAATGTGACATAAAAACACAATCGCAAGCATGCCGTTTTAGCTTGTTTTTCTTCATCTTTCAGCTTTTTCATTGTAAATCATGTTTTTCACAAGATTCATGTCCAAGGATTCCACATCCGCTGTTTTACCGAATCTAACTAATGTTGAAAACTACAGTTATATGTACTTATTGGTACATATTTTGCATCTTGCAAAAAAGTTCCCACGTGGACGTTTTCGTCATGAGATCAGGTAGGGTATTATATACGTGTATTATAATAGTATGCATCATAATACTTCAATGCATATGTTTTCCTATGGATGCCTATAGAGCTGAAGCCTGATTTTCATAGGGGTCTGCTTACCATCATCACCACCAGATGCAACATTTCAACAAAACCATTCACTCTAAGATTAATCTGCCTTTTTTCCCTCTCCCTCTTTCTGTACCTTCCCTCTCTGTTTGCTCAGTCGCATGAATCGGTCTTGAAAATCTGCCAAACAAATCCACAGTCTCACATTCCTCTCTCCTCTGGCCCAGACAGTATTTATGTCATCACTGAGTAACATTTGAGTAACATTACTTTTGGCTGAGCATGCATGGCTGAGTCCACTGCATTGACAACACTCTCAGCGGGTGATTAAAGGCGGCATGAAAACAAAAATGGAGTTTTGTGGCTTTCAGTCCATGTCTATTAGCTTTAAATGTCAACAATATGCTAGCATACAGTTAAAGGGGGGAAAAAGAGATCAGGCACTGAAGGCCATTTCAAAATTTTTGTTCAATCAAACGCACTCTAGAACGAGAATGGCCTTGATGAAAATTTTGTTGTTAATTACTCATTCTCATGTCATTCCAATATGTAGCTTCATAACATTACAACGATTGTACCATGGACTATTTTATCGATGTCCTGACCATTCTGGACCCTGAATATGGTAGTTGCATTACTGTCTATGCAGGGTCAGAAAGCTTTCAGTTTTCACAAAAAAAAATCTTAATTTATGTTCTGAAGATGAATGACAGTCTTAAGGTTTTGGAACGATATGAGGGCATTTGGTAACGTTAGGCTAGGCAGTTACGTTTATAAGCTGTTTAATGTTAGACGATCATGTTATTTTACATATGTCTGCTTATGCAATCACTTGTCTCATTGGTCCTACTCATACCCATTCCGAGCGGGTCTCAAACCCGGGTCTCCAGCATGGGAAGCGGGCGCACTAACGAAGTACACCTCTTGAGATCAGGGGAGTGAGGTTTAACTGCACAGCACCTACCGATGGCCTCGGTTACACTCCCCCCTAAACCTCACTCCCATCCGGGTCACGGCACCAATGTAACCCCTCCACCCGGGCCCTACTCTCTCTTGTTCCGAGCAGATCTCCAGCATGGGAGGCGGGCACACTAACAAGGTGCACTAGCGTCAGTCGCTAGTGCACTTCTTGAGATGAGGGGAGTGAGGTTTACCTGCACAGCACCTACCGCTGGCCTCCGTTACACTCACCCCCCTAAACCTCACTACCATCCGGGTCACGGCACCAATGTAACCTTCCACCCGTTCCGAGCTGGTCTTGAACCCGGGTCTCTGGGCGCACTAACAAGGAGGCTAAAGGCTGCAGCCTCTTGAGTGCACCTCTTGAGATCAAGGGAGTGAGGTTTTCCTGCACAGCACCTACCGCTGGCCTCCGTTACACATATACTTAGTATTCGTTCAGATGTGTCATAGCACAACACACGGCCACCCACCCCACTGTACAGTGAAAAAAATGGAAAGCTGGAAAATTCCATCAATGGCAGGAAAAGAGTTAAAGTCATCATCTGTTTGGATTTCCCAGGCCCTTACAGAGACGATCTGAGCAGAACTGATCAGTTCCCCCAACATTCCTCACCCTGCTCATATTAATCACATGGTTCCCAGGGCACATTTTAGATTACCCATATTCTCAGTGGATTAGTCAGGTCTAATCTGCTCAGCAGCCCAGGCATCGCTCCGGTATTTGTGCTTCCATCATTCCAGGCACGGACAGCCTCCCGTGCAGCACGTCACAAGTCGCCTCGTGTGGAGGAGTCCGCTAATGGGGTCGTGAGAGGAGAAGCTATATGTTACAAGAGACTCAATTTCCTCGTATGTCGTTATCTCGGCCCCCTTTTCATTAGCTGTCTCTCTTTTCGGCCTGTTCCCGTAGGTCTTGGGTTCTCGCTTACAACCCGTCTCATTTGTAAACATGCCTATGCTCCATTCATTCTCTTGCTCTCTGTGGTGCTGATGTAGCTGACTTTGTGAATGTGGCTTCAGAAACATGTCTCCTCAATTCATGCTCACAATCACACTGTGATTACCCAGAAACCCTCTGGTGAGGATGAGGGAGACACAGCAGGCATGATTTAATGAGCGATGGAGGATTCCCTAGAGCAAACACACATATACCACCATGTTTGCACACGTGGGCACAGCATCGGCCAGGGCTGAAGCCTCTGGGGAAAAGAGCAACAGAATCCAAGATATGACCTTCATGCCCAAGCATCTCTCCTTGTCCAGAAAACGGTGGGATACTTGTAACCTGCCAGTCAAACACAAAGGCAGGGATATTTGCATAAGCGTGAAGGGCAGGGTGATCTTGACTTTCTGTCATACTGTGTGAATCAAACTAGCCGCTGCTGCAGATACGGCCAGTGAGCATCAGGGAACGCTGCCAAACAAAAATGTGCTCCCCAGAGGAACATTGTTTTTTTCAGAGCTTGTCTCAGGAGATTCATTGTCTTTTTTTAAGTATCACTTCTGTCTCAGATGTTTCTCCTAAACTCCTTTATTGACTTCAAACAGACTGAAAAGCAAAAGTGTCAATTTGTTCTCCATTCAATCTTTGTCAGCGGAAGACAGAAGATCTGGCCGAGGTAAGGCTGCTCTTGGCGGGTTTATGAGGACTACACAGCTGCTGACACATCTCCGAAAACGTCGAAGCAAATTCTCAAATAGATGTGACACAAAAACAGTATTATTTATAAAATTATTGTTATAACAATTGCTGTGAGAAATTCCTCAACTGATACAAACTGTGAAACGGTTGATAGATATTATTTTATCATTATATCAGGCTTTACAGGGTTTTTTCCCGATTAGTATGACAAAGGAAAGAAAATGAAACCTAATTTTGCTACACATGCACACTTGCATGAAATAGACATGAATGACATTTACAAGAATGTTTATATTCCAGATAAACTCCGGAGCAGGCATGTACTTGCCCGGAGAGGGGCTGTGGTAAAGGTGTGCGTGCGCTCTCAGCGAGTGATCAGCAGCGTAATGTCACTGGCTTTTATAAGAAATTAATCTTAATGTCACTCTTTCCTTATACTTTGAATGTCAATGCTGTTTAATTGGCTGCTCAAATGGCACTGTTGTTTGTGTCCAAAGGCAACAGATGAGATGTGGGCAAATAAGGAAACTTAAAGAAAAAAAAAACACTATAATCTATATTGGGCTTTCTAGTGTAGTGTCACACTCCGCTGGCTCGTTGATGCTGAGGTGAATGTTTCAACGACAAAACCAAAAGGAAAATGTCACGGCTGTTATGATTAAAACAGAGGTCACATGCCGTTTATAAGAGTCTGCTTTACAAGCCCTGACAACTATCAGTTAGAATGTAGTACATTAAGATCTATTTTATTAGTAGGGCCTATAATAAGCAGTTTGCAACTGTCGAGCAACACAGCAAATTTGATTTAGAATTCACATTAATTTAAATTTGATTCATGTGTGTATATTGTCTATTTTACATTGAGCTAGGCTCATCAATCAAAATTAGCAAAGAAACAAGTAAAATATGCAATTATATCCAGAAATTCCAGTATTGAAACCAGAAACTCATGCAGTTGCATACTTTCAAAAATCAGGTGTTATCAATCAGGCTGTCATGGCAGTGCCTTTAAAACTAGTAAGAGCATTAGTCCTAAAGGCTGCATTATCAGTTTGCAGTATCTCTATGGGACATTCCCACCTTTGCAAAACAATTTCAAGTTCCCACAGCTAAAGGTTAATTGCACCCAAAAAGTCACTAGGCCGTGACAGCTACCTGTCCTTTTCAGTTCCATAAAAGGTGTATTAAACACAGCAGGCCTTTAATCCTGCAAGGAAACCTGGAACAAACATTGTTTATACAAAAAAATGTCCTGGACTGTATTATCAGCTTAACGGGGACTACATGGAAATGGTTAGCGAGTGAAATGGCCCGGTATTCACATCTCCAGTACCAGACTATACACAATCTAATACTCCCAATACTGAGGTCAACACTTAAATGTCTAGACAGTCACCTGAACACAACACATTCAACATCTACATGTGAAAAACGCAGTGTTTACATCCTTAAACAGCAGAATGGCTTAAAAGATTCATAAAGCGTGACACAAACACTCTGAAAACACGCTCATGTGCGCTAACACAAACATTCCCGTTGCCAGTAAGAGCTGTTGGGTTAAACAAAGCAGACCTGAACCTGTCAAGGGGAACGGTGTGGTGGCTGCGAGAGCCGCACATTTCCTGTTAAGTCTCACAGACACACACACTCCTGTCACACAGCTGAACAGCTCCTCTCTACTCGAACCATATACAGGCATGATGGGAAGCCCTTGCCTTTCATGGGAGAGAAAAGGCTGGAGGGAAGAGGGAGAACGAAAGAGAGAGACAGCGAGAGATAGGCCTAATCGGCCAGGACTTTTGTCATGTGTTATTTTCCATGCTCATATCAATCACATCATACAAAAAGAAACTGACCTGAGGTAAGAGGTAGGTGAGGGGAGAGAGACAGAAAGAAGAAGCGGGAGAGCAATACATGAGTAAAGAAAAGGCCTTTTTTCCATACGTTTTTCAGAATTACAAAACTGCAGTTCATCCAGGACTTTGCAACCTTAAAACTTAACCAATGTAACACCTAGTTGGATTTTTCCTTTTCTCTGTGCTTGAAAAACAAGCTTGAGGGATGACAACAGCAAATTTCATTTGATATAAGTCAGTCCTGCATAGAACCAAAAAACAGAAATCATTGCAAGTTCTTATAATTATGAAAAAACATTTCCCACAAGATCTTGAAGTGACTGACCACTGCTGAAAGGACACTGGCATATTTAACTAGCTTAACCAGCAAGATCCACCAGCTTCACCGCCTAAGTTTGGAAGCAAGCATCTATTTTTCCAAGCTATTCCACCAGACAAACTAGCTGGACACTTGAGAACAGGAATTCCTGGAGTCCCCAGTAGACTTCTTAACTAGTACATCCAGCAAATCTACATTGGTCAACCGGCTTCGCCACCTAGTTTGGATTGTGAGTACCAATGTTTAGCAAGCTGCTCCACAAGGTAAACCTGCTGGAGACTTGAGAATAGGAATTCCCCAGTACACTTCTTAACTAGCATAACCAGCAAAACTACTCTGGTCGACTGGCTCCATCACCTGGGTTTGCAAGCCATTCCACCAGATAAACAGCATAAACCTGCTGGAGATTTGAGAATAAGAATTCCCAGAGTTCCCAGTAGACTTCTTAACTAGCTTAGCAGGTGTACCCATTCTATTTTCCTGGTCCAGATGGCAGGCCAACACTAAAATCAGCGACCTAAATTCCTTCTTCAAGTACAGCAGCTGCTCTATCTCAGCAAGAAATGTGACTTAACCATGACACAGAGCAGATTCCTCTGTCCTATAGGACGATCTGCCTGACTGCACTTTAGGAGTTTGCTCTCCACGCTGCAACTCTGGGGAACAGCGGCGGGTTCATTATAAATGGATGACAATAACTGCTGCCACGCATGCACATTAGAACTGACATACCTTAATGGAGGCAGTTAAAAAGCCACAACATTTTAAACAAGTTATGGGAATTACAACTGGCTTATTGATTTGCGCTCACAGTAAAACAAGTGGCTTCACTTGTTACAGTACTGATAGGACATGATTGCACAGACATGGGAAAGGCACGTGTGGTGCCACTGAGGACAGCAACCAACATAGCCAAACTAAATCTGATTATTTATTTCATAAATAACACACAGTATGTGCATGTCAGTAATGCAGGAGTGGAGGAACCAAATTAACTGCTGTTCTGTGATGGATGACTTACTCTTTGCTATGGTGTGCTGCATATATGTGCGGCTGTAGAGGTCAAAAGGGCCCAGCCAACACAATCCAAACTGACAATCCAAGCAATACTTTGGCAACCCAATGAGGGAAATTCTGCCATTTCGTAACTTAACATCCCCATTTGCAAAGAACTTCCAGAAAGTAATCATCCACGCACTCGCATTCTGACATCTTCCCCAAAGTTTTACACAATCCTGCAATCATGTTACATTCTCTTTTAAGGTTAGTTCACAGCGTCCAAAAAATACTGAAATCCAATGGTTGTGGAATTTTGTTGGATCACTGCATTGAGCCCTTTAGTGTTTGTTGAGCAGGCACCTTACAGAAGATGCAGCTTTTGTACATTATCTAGGTACTGCCCCAGTACCATGCTATTGCACCACCTTCTCAGAAAGTGTAGAATGTATACAGTACTGTACTGAAATATATAAAAATATCATGACATGTATCATGGATGTAGTATCACTGTACCATGCTTTTTGTAAGTTGCATGAGTTGTTTCACCTACCATAGCCTACATTTCCTCCTACAGTCCTGTTGAGAAAATAATGTACCTTCCCATCAGTCATCTGAGGCTGAGTTTCCCAGCTGCCCTTCCTTGGATTCACAACCATCCATCTCTTTAGCTGCTGCCTGGTGAGCCACAGCAAGAGACAAGTTTCTATCTTCCTCTCTCTCTCTCTTTTCAATCTCTTCTCTGCTCTCTTTTTCTCAGTGTAGAGTGAACAGATGGAACACTGGCATCAGCAGTAAGTCAAGAGCCCCAAACAGGTAAATGGCATAAGAAGTCTGACTGTTCATAGCAAAAACCATCTTGCTCTAATGTAAGGGTTATTTGTGCTGGAGGCCATATGGTTTTGGTATGTCTGACAGTGATATAGTATTAAATTAGCCATTAGATGAATCTAACGTTCCATCTTCACCAGGCTTGGGCCTTGTGGAGATAATAGGCAATCCAATTACAAAAAGTAATACAATTATAATTTACATATATTTAGTAAAATCCTGAGCCCTCTCGATCTCTGCTGGAAAATCCAGTTTAAGCTTGTAGTTGGGTTTTTGGGTTGGAAGCTGCCCATCTTGGAGCAAAAACAAAACAGCATATTTTTGGAACCAGTTGATGACTTGTTTGGATTGGTTAAGGACTAGATTGAACTACCTAATGACCAGATCGGATTAGATAATGACTAGGTTGAACCAGCTAATTATTGGTTTGAATAGACTAATGGCTAGCTTGAACCAGACAATGACCAGTTGGACCAGCTAAAATACAGTTGTCATGATGCAAACCATAACTACCACCTTATGTTGTATTTTCCAGTAGTCTGAAAGTTATAAAAATCTCCTCTTTTATTAACGGCACTGGTCTTCTCTCTTCATCTTCATTCTTTTTGTTATCTGTCTCTCTCCAACATTCCTCCACCCGTGTTCTCTCATTCTTTCATTAACTGTCACACAGGGATGTTCCCCTGAGAGCTGCAGATAAAAGCTAGTGAGCGTAGCATGTTGCAGTGACCCTCCCATAACCGTGCGGACCATTATCAGTGACAAGCTTTCATCCTAAGACCTGCTCTCACCTCGCCCTAGGCCCAAGGGTCTCATTCTCATCGTAAATTCTGCACTGCTTAACCCTGCCAGAATCAGTGAGGCCACAAGGTTAACAGAGCATTGGGTGGCCATCTTTTTTCCCTCTGCTCTTACCACTTTGAGTCTTAGTTTGGAAATCAGAAGCATTGTGATGTAAGTAAGTCCTTAAGATTTGGCAATAAGTACAAGGCTTTGCCTTCTGTTCAAATCAGATGCTAATACTAATGGCCCTGTGATGTGACATAAACAGCGTCTGTTTATAACTAGGGGCAGGGGCTTTCACATTCACAACTCCTTTGACCCTGGGAGGTCAACTTTGACTCGCTGTACAAGTTCAATAACCAGTTGACAAAGCTCAGATCTTGGGTTATCTAAGGTGTCTGCTGTTAACAATCATTTCATCAGCTCCTTCATCACATTCAGGCAGTCTGAGGTGCTTTATTAGAAACCGAGAGATCTGTGACGGTGAATCTTCATTTCTGATTAATTCAGTTGCCGCACCGGGACTTGATAGGACTTGAACCAATTTAATCACACAGATGAGAAAGCCAGCCATCCCATTACTGCATTTAAAATAAAAAGATACTTCTAAGGGTCCCTGAATAGGGCTCCTGAATCAGCAGTCATTCAGAGCAGCAGATCCACAATTTGGCAATTAAAAGTCGCCTTTCAGAAGGGTGCGCCTGTCTTAAAAGGGGAAAGGGGTGTACATCTGAATAGGAGGGGGGTTTAATTGCTTTTGCTTTTAAGTCCTGATTTGTTGAAGGAGAAACCCTGATTCAAAAGATCGGAGGATGAAAACAGAGAGACTGAGAGAGAGAGAGAGTTGGCATCTCCTCGATTGCACTGCTCAGGAAGAGAGAAGGCCTTGCTGTGCCAAGGAGAAAACACAGTGAGCTGTGCCAAACCTTCTCACATCTGGGACTAAGAGCGAGTGGGCTGCGTACACTCGTCCCCTCCCATCAGACATTTCTCGTCACACTATAAACATCTGGTGTCCAAACCACACATTGAAACCTGATCCCAAAACTAGGACCCCAAGCCAACACCGAATCATTTGATTGGCTGAGAGTGGGCCAGGGCATTCCAGCGATTCACTCCCACCAATAAGACATGATGGTTCTGAAGGGCGTCGTTGGAAGGCTTGTTGTTATTCTAAATGGTCCAGACATTAAAAAAGTCATATTCAGAGAAGCAATGAACCAAGAAAACATGCTCTCTCTGAGGACAAATGCCATAAAAAAAAATGACAGAGCAAGTCATGCATACCTCATTTTACTCAGACACTCTCACACAGAAATGACTGTCAATTTACACATTTAGTAATTTCGTGAACTTTAAATCATTCTTCACTGACAGTGATGAGCTTCAAGAATTCCTTGCGGGGTGAATAGCTTCAGCAGATATTACCATGTAATTTCTGTTCATTACTCTTTTCTTCGACATAGAGACAGCAATAGTTCAAACAGTTGATTTGCTGGAAGTGGAATTCCTAGTGAAAGCAACCAGAAACAGAAGTTTCCATCATTCCATGACAATCATTCCTAGATTTTTCATGATTAGCGCATTAGTCGTGATGATGATGAGGAGGAATGGCATCTGCGTCGTGATTATTTGCCTGAAGTCTGTACACGAATTGACCTTGCAAGAAAGCAGATCAGTCTGCTTTCTTCTGATGACATGAAAGAGGGTTGTTTTATCTATTTAAATCTCAGTTCAGTCTAAACTCATAGTTTATCAAGGTCTACGAGTACTTACTGTATTACATTAATAGGCCCCATTAAACTAAATACAATGCAAATTTCATAATTTGATAATAAGTCAGCACTACATTAGACTAACCATTTTTTCCAACTGTTTTTGTTTTTTTTTTACAAAAAACGCACATAAAAAAGAAAAAAAAAGTGAATTATCACAAGCTGTTAAATAGATGATATACCAGTGACAACAAATCAGTTGAATTCAACATCAATACAGCAAAGCTACTGCAGTTTCACTTGACAAGCGAATACCTTACTTTATCAAATTCATGCTTCTTCATGCTTCTCAAGCAATGCAATCCTTCCCACTTGCCCACAAATACATCTACCATGGTGTAAACAGTGCAGCAGTATCTCTACCTTTAGACATAATTCAACCATCATATCTTATATGCAGCCAAACATAAGTGCATTCACCAATCTGCACTGTAAAAAACAATTTGTTGAGCCAACTTAAAATAATTTTTATTACCTGGCTGCCTTAAAAATTTAAGTTCAGTCAACTCAAAAAAAGCTTAGTCAACAACAAGTGACAACTTAGATATTTGAGTTGACTCAACTTAAAAATTTAAGGCAGCCGAGTAACAAACAGCTGTCAAGTTTAACAAAAACATTTTTGTTTAGTCAACTCGAATATGTAAGTTGTCGCTTAGCACAACTTAACATTTCACCTTGAATAAACTTATTTGAGTTGACTGAACTTCTAATTTTAAGGCAGCAGGGTAACACATTATTTTAAGTTGACTCAACAAATTGCGTTTTTTGTTTTATAAACATTAGTGTGAAAACTAATCCTGTGTTCTTGTGAATGACTCTCTCTCAACACGCTCTTTCTGTCTGATCGAAGAGAGACAGAGACTTAATTAATTTGTTCTTTGGTGTCTCTCCGTGTTGTCTTATGCTAATCGTTTCATCACGTCTCACTGTATCATTTTGTTATCATTCATTGTTGTGTGCTCTGCTGAACCCTCCCAACCCCACTCTCACACTCCTGTAGATTGGTCCTAGGCAAATACAATCAGATTGATTCAGAAGTCACTGAAGTAGAGGTGTACAGATGTACTTATTTAGGTTGGATTATACTCCATTAAGTGACTGTGACGGAAGAGGTGACCTGCCACATTTCTCACAGGAGCAAAGGACAGCTTTCTAAGTGATGGAACATAACGGGTGCTGTTTACTTGATGAAAAGGATTCTGCTGCAAAAACAGGACATGTTTCGGATACTTGAAAGAAAATCAGATAAAAGTGCTCTTGAAAGTACCATGAATATGCGCTGTGCTGTTTTAAAGCAGAGGAATGCACACGCATGCATTGTGGGACTCTTGTGAATGGCGGCGGAGACTGACATGGAAGGGAAGAATTGAAGAGTTCAGATGCAAAAGCCTCTAAATCCATCTGACATCTTTCTTTAAAAAGTGCATTTTTATCAGGTTTCGATGTATAGGTTTCTTTGTAAGTACTGGTACTTCTGATTGGGCTGAGGGTGGGATTTTAATGAGTTTTAAGTAAAAACATTTGATGGACGTATAATATGTTTCAAGGGCAATCACTCAGTATCATTAGTAGGTCTTTTTGATCGGCTTTTACCTGGTTTTGCATCTGAACTCTTCAGTTGTTGAATAAAGTTGTTATTTTTATTTATTTTTTTATTTTTTTGTGCACCAAAAGTATTCTTGTAGCTTCATAAAATTAAGGTTGAACCACTGATGTCACATGGTCTATTTTACTGATGTCCTTACTGCTTTTCTGGGCATTGAACGTGTCAGTTACATTGGTGTCTATGCAGGGTCAGAAAGCTCTCGGATTTCATCAAAAATATCTTAATTTGTGTTCTGAAGATCAACAAAGGTCTTATGGGTTGGGTACGAAATGAGGGTGAGTAATTAATGACAACATTTCCATTTTTGTGTGAACTCTAGCTTTATAAAGTGACTGACAATTTGCATACAGTTTGGATTGGCGATACGGTTCAGCTCTGGGCAAAAACTTCCTGCTCATCCTAGCATTTACCCTTAGGGTAAACAGAACAGAACAAAAATAAATGTAGCAGATATGTTTCATGTTCTTAATGACATTTAATGTAACAATATATTTCAGGATAAAGAGTCTAACTCAGAATGCCAAGTCCTGACTGTGGATGAAAGGAGGAGCTGGGGATGGAGGAGGGTAATTAGCTCCTGAACACAACGCTAAGATGCTGAATTCTATTGAATGGACCTTATATAAGGTTACTGTCTATGCAGGGTCAGAAAGCTTTCAGATTTCATCAAAAATATCTTAATTTGTGTTATGAAGATCTACAAAGGTCTTATGGTTTTGGAACGACATGAGGGCAAGTAATTAATGACAAAATTTCCATTTTTGAGTGAACAACTTTAGAACAAGTTGGATTTGCTCTAATTACTAATTGCAGAACAATAGGACAACATTTGTTAACAATTTTACATATATTCTCTCTTTTCTGACATTTTTAATGACATTTTGCTTGCAACACTGCAGATTGATTCATGTTTAAGGCATAAATAAAACAAAACCATATTCTACAATCAATATTAGGCATTTATTTACAGATCGAGCCAATCCAGTTGGCAGTTCCATCCATGCCATTACAGTGAACATTTCTGTATAATTTGAAATTTCAATAAGAAGCCAATATATATTTCCATACAAGCCCACACAGTGCTGGAAGCCCATGCAAATGGCAGTTCCAACCTACTCTCTTGATAAACACTGCAAAAAAAATCATTTAAAATAACTACAGGGATTGCTCATGCAAGCTGAAAACCTTGCTGTTTTAAATCATGTGTGGTGGTTTTTAAGAATTATGAAATGAGTGAACAAACAACGCTAAACAAAATGTTCCAGTGTTCTGCACTAATTCATTTAAAGCTAAATTGCACCGTTGTGAATGAATCCCCCGGGGCGTCTCTCCATGAAGCTAATTGAGCACTTGAGGAGCTCAAACTTGCAGCTACTCCTGATTAATGTACCTGTGACCATTTGCAAGACGGGGAGATCTGAGAGAATATGAATGAGTCGGAGTGCGGTAGGAAAAGGGGTCATTCAGACTGTTAAGAGACAAATTAGCATTCCTGCTAATCGCACAAAGAGGCAGACAGGGAGACGGAGAGCTCTCGGAGGCGCTATCATTAAGAACTGCTAAATAGCTTTTCATTAGCGCATGAAGCGCCGAGGTCCGTGTATCTGCATGGGCGGCCAACTGAAAAGATTGAACCCTGTGACCGAAGAAACGTTCTGGACTGGCAACTGCCCTGAGAAACGAGCGATACGATCGCTTTCCCACCGAGGGGCATTTCGTTATCACACCATCATTACAAACGGCTCGCTGCAACACAAAAAGCCAGGAACCAGCGCGCAATGAAGTCTTTACTTATGTCTCCACCCGGCCTCTGTAATTTATTTAACTATTTGCTCTGGTTAATGATGTTACTTTTAAAGATGTAATTACACACTGCTCTCACACGCTATATTTTACTGCAAATAAGGAAGTGGCTTAATCCGAGAGTAAAATTAGGCAGCCAGTGGAACAGACTTGATGCATTTTATTGCTCAGATGTTGCTTTTTATAGCTCAGGACAATTCATTATGTTTCACTATTTTGTCTCCTAAAATTTAAATCTAATCTAAAAATGAATAGACAGTAGTCAAAGTATTTAAGGTTTTGCTTTAAGGTTAAGGTTTTTTATTTTATGGCAGATTCAGAGTTAGAATTTAGTGCTTATAAACAATACAATAAATGGAAACAACTCAATAAAATAAGTCTTTTTTGTAGAAACAGTTTTCACTCAGAAATTGTTAATACATTTCATAAAGTTACAAATAAACAACATATTAAGTAGCATACTGAAATGCACGCCAATAATTTTTGTTTTATTTACAACTTCTAAAACTGTGAATTGCATAACTTATTTCATAAATTGTTTTAGAGAAATCTGAGAAGAGTTTGAATTTGCATTAAGATGTCTGACAGCAGACATAAAAATCTCCAATTGCTCTCAATTTAATCTCAACGATATCTAAGATATCTAACAAAAATTCTGTAAAGTAAGAACGTCTCCAACAGCCCTCAATGGCGTCTAGAAGAAACATTTG